>CM060938.1:427712754-428912754 GCA_030765085.1 Allium cepa
CATTTGAAAACCCATTTCAAATTAAACACCTCAACCATTTGAAAACAAATTTCAAATTACACAACTCAACCATTTGAAAACAAATTTCAAACCACCATTCATCCTTTATCCCTTTTGAAAACAAATTTCAAAACAACATATAAATCCTTACCGATTTATTTTTAAATTTTACGCTCCAAATTCGTGAATTTTATTTCCATCTTTAAAAATAAATCAACATTTATTTTTAAACCAATTTCCCTTCCTATATATAAATTCCAACGTGAATTAAATCCCAAATACCCATTCATATTTGATTTCAAATCGATTCCAAAATATTCGCTTACACTTTTACCTTTAAAAGGTGAATTCACAAAAACGTTCCATTCCATATTGGAAAATCATTTCTAAACTTATTTAAAAATAAGTAATTCACAATTCAATTTATTTTCAACAATTCGAAAATATTCAACATACTTAAGTTACCGTTAAGTATTTTATTCCATTCTCTTTAAGAAAACATTCTTTTATTCACATTTATTTGGGTTAAAAACGAATGTTGCGTAAAACATTGTTACGACAACCCAAAAACACTAGTATATGGATTTGAAATTAAAAATAGATATATAAATCCAATACTATACAAATTATCCCTTTCTGTTTCTCGAAAACGTCTATTTCAACAATCAATGTTGAAATCTATGTTTTCAATACTCAATACATTTTAAAACACCTTTAATTCGTTTTAAATTCCATTTAAAACATTCCTTTCCCAAAAACAGACCCATTTTATTTAATAATCTATTCAATATTCAAAATAGTGAATATAGCCCACTTAACAAATTCCCATATTTCAATTTATCAAATTCGATGGATTTCAAATTTATAAACATAGTTTATAAATTCCATTTCTATTATAAACCCCAATTTTATAAATTCCTTTATTAATCCGATGCAATTTACATAACCCAATTTCATACCCAAAAGCCATATTGTAAGTTAAATACTTATAATATTATTTATTTACCAAATCGTTCCTTTGAACTTCACCAATTTAAAATCTTATCACTTACAAGATTTCTTTATGGTTCATAA
Source organism: Allium cepa (assembly GCA_030765085.1). NCBI lineage: Eukaryota > Viridiplantae > Streptophyta > Magnoliopsida > Asparagales > Amaryllidaceae > Allium > Allium cepa. The sequence goes on from CM060938.1 coordinate 427,713,829, forward strand.
TAATTTCAACTAATGAAATCTTCATTTATTAACAATTTCAACAAACCCCCTTTTTATGCCCCAAATCCATTTTTATAAGTCAATAACTTATAAAACTTCACTTCCCAATAACCATTCTTTTTATAAATTTCACAAATTATATATCTATAGATTTATAATGAAATTCATGTTATACATCAACTCAGCATTTTATAAATTTATTCTATAACTCCAATAATTTTTATTTAAAAACATCCATTTATAAAATCCTTTATATAAACCATTAATAATAATAACTTCCCAAAAACCAAATTTAACTATTTTATAAAAACCTATTATTATTAAAAATTTCTTTTAAGTTATATTTTATAAAAATATAAATTTTTAAAACATAAAAATTTATCCATCTATTTATTTAAAATTTAATCAATTCAAAATTTTTAATAAACCATATTCTTTGAGAAATCACTTTTAAATCCCTTTTTAAATTCAAAAACCGTATTTTTTAAATTTTTAAAAATTTGAATCCGATGATGCAACAACATCGAATGGTCAATCATGGGAATAACATCATATATCAATGTGATTATCAACAATCAACATAATATTCATAAACAAATAAATATGTGAGGAATCCAGTTGGATCCCTCCAACCTGTTACCCTGCATCCACAGACGTTAGCACAATACCAATTCCACTTCAAGGTGGAATATCGCGGTATATGGGATTTTATAAATATTCCGCTTAATAACGGCGCAATAGGGTCTCATCCGCTATACGAGGCGGGAAATCAAATCCGATATATACATATGCCAATATATATATCGCTATATATAGTATATATCCTACTATATCTACTAACACAATCAATCAGCAATCAACAATCAATATTAACTATTCAAAATTTTAAACAAAACCTTTCGATTGAGTGAGGAGTTCTCACCTTGATTTTATTTTCCGTTTTCGCGTTCGTTTCGAATAAAATTAAACGAACGTTTAATTTTACCCGAAATTCAAACGAGCTCCAATCGACTCCAAACCAATTGCATTGCGTAGTGCTCGACGATACGATTCCAACGCCGCTGGTTTCGCGCAATTCCGACCTCGTATGAAAATGATATGAATTTATGAAGTTTACACGATTTTAAAACATAATTAATTTACAAATTTTATTATATTTCTAACCCTAGTCATCCATAGCCGTTGATCCTTGCATCCACAATCCAAGCCATTCCATGTTTCTTCCTTCTCCCCAGTAAACCACGCGACTTCAAACCCATATCACGCAGGAGAAAACGACGGCCGCTCCACCTACAAGCGACTAGAGCACAATCAACCACCTTCACATGGAAGCCCTCACGCACGTTCACCTTCAGCCCAAACGCTTCGAAGCTCGGTTGTCCCTGTAGCTCGAAAATCGAGCACTAACGGCGCACGTTCGCGGCCTCCAAACTTCCCCCCAGATCGACGAAAACCCATCATAACCGTTGGATCTATAGATCCAAGCGCCCTCTACGCTTTCCTAGTTGGAGATTTTGATAATCGTTGCATGGATTGATTGCAAAATGGAGGAGAAAACGGGAGATTATCGGCCATTAATTACAATGAACGGCGGCTGCTATAGTTTAGGGTTTTGAAAAATAAAAAATTATATTTATAACCAATTATCTTATTATTTTAACATTAAATCACTTATAAACCAATTTCTCAAACGATCTCCAATTTACGCATGCCGACAGGCGATTCTAAGGTTTTTCGGCGTTCCGGACGCTATGGAATAGGTTTCGGAAGCTAATTCCATCGTATGTGTGAGATACGGCAATAAACGCTCGATTTAAATTTAAACCGATTTAAGCGATTCCTAGGCGTTTTGGCTTGTACCGGACAAATGGCAAATCCAAACGACTTGAAATTTGAAATCTTACAATAATATCACATTATGGATCCGATGAAATTGGTTTCGTCGAAATCCGAGACCGTTTGAAAAATGGCTATTTTAACTCGCTAAATAAATATTAAAACGATATCGATGCGTTTCGAGCTGCCACGGTCAAACGACAACTCCGATTGCTACGAAAATTGAAATCCGATAATAACTAACTATTACGGATCCAATGGAACTTGTTTCGTTCAATTCCGAGACTGTTCAAAAATTGGCTATTTTTCAGTCGATAATTAAATATTAAAATATCCAATTTTCACAAATAAATTCCAAATTCAGTTTTACAAGTTCTAAAATTTCTCTATAACTTTAATATGATATAACAAAATTTCCCAAATCATTTCCAATCATATTTAACCCAATATTTAATTATTTCTGGAATTCCACTATTAAATAATCGATTTAAATTACCCTATTAAATCCAATATTCGAGAAATAAATTATTTAACTTCAAATTTTCACTTATAAATATTTAAAATTAATTAAATACTCAAATTTAAATTACTAAAAATTCTGGGTCGTTACAATCTTCCCCCCTTAAAAGAATTTCGTCCTCGAAATTGCAAGTTAAGGAGAATAATTCATAATCCGTTTATTATTTTTCCAAAACTAATAGTTTTATCCACCTTCTAACACCAATTCTTTTTATTAAAGATTTACTATCATTTCAATTAGCTTTCCAACTTCAATTATAGGTTTCAAACAACATTGTTTACTCAACAATTCAAATTTAAATTTAAATTCAAATTTCAAACTTTCAAAATTTCTCAAAATTTTTCTAACTCCCTAAATTTTCAAAAAATTTCGCCAGAGTCTCCTTTGCGCGGCTAGATCGGTACGACTACAAAACGGCTCTACGGCCCCTCAGAATCAAAAAGAAAAGAGAAAGCCAAGTGGCTAGAGAAGGAAATCATCAAATCTCATATAAAAACTGAAATACGTACCTTTTTGTCGAGCCATTCAATTTTTTAACTTTGAAATCAAAATTCCAATCCATTATATACCTGTATATCCTGCTAGCATAATATCCAATTATAATATTCAAACCAATTTGCCAATTCAATTATAAAATTTCCAATACATGCTTCTTATACCACTTTTAGTTTACTATTAAAGTTGCATATTCATTTTCATTCAACTTTGCATTTCAATTTTCATTTGAATTCAATTACATAGCTTTCAATTTAGCAGATTCAATTTCGTTAACACTTAAGGAATTTTCATACAATCAACCAACAAGCAAATAACAACCAATGCACATCCAATACAACCAAATTTATTTATTTTACTTGCATTCAATTTGGTTCAACTGTTTTAATTCCAATTGGTTTAACATTCAATTGATTTTCATTCTATTATTCAACTATTTTCAAATGAATTTACACTTGCATGCATCATTTCATATCAACTTATTCATATTCTATTGATTAACATTCAATTCATACTTTAACTCAATTGCTAGTTCTTTTTTTTTTTTTCTTTTTTTTTTTTCTTTTTTTTTTTTTTTTTTTACAAATAAAATTGAATTTCATTTATATAACTTAAGTTCACATCTTTAACAATTTCATTTACTCACTTTATTCATTTATTTTGATATTAACATCAATTCTTTCAACATTACTTAACTTGCATTCCATTTCAACTTTATTTACCTCATTTAATTCACTTGATTATTTAACTTTGATACAAATATCAATTTTTATTCAACTTTGCTTAAGTTATTCCATTTAAACATCATTTGTTAATTAAACTTAAGTTTTACTTATCAATTCAATTCGGATTTTAAATTCCAAAGTAAATCCTATTTAACTTTTACTTAAGTCAAATTCATATCAATATTCAAATTCATATTCCATTTTACTTAACTTAATTGTTTAACCACTTCAACAACTGGTTTCACTTACATTTTCCCATTTAATAAGTTATAAAACTTATTATTCAACTTCTAACTTATATTATAAGTTCAAAACCTTTTTCACTTATATTTATCAACTTCAAGTTGAATTTTAATTTCAAATTGATTTATTACAACAAAACTTCAATTTTAAATTCATTTTTGTAGCAAATCCATCACATAAAAACTCGAAAATGATACTGATGATGCTGCAGTCATCACCCTTATTATTTCCCAGTGACAATAGTGAAATCAATGCTAATTATTCTTTCAAAAATTTCCTTTCTATTCATAAATCACTTTTATAAACCTTTTTACTTATATAATTTTTACTTCTTATATACATACATGATTATCTTACAATTGTAAATCATCATTAATTATTATTTCATCTTATGATTCATTGGTTTATACCATTATTCTTTTTACAATAGTTGCTTTTATTAGCTTATTCAAACAACTTTTAATTATTTTATATGTATATATCATTTACAACAACCAAGCAATCAATTATATACACACTTCAATAATTCTTGAAAAATTATTTTCTTTTTATATATAAAATATAATCGAGGTAAAATTATTTCATTTACCCAATTTAAAACAATATTGTGTCGAATTGTTCTATTCAAGTGTTTAGGAACCCCTTCGATTCAGTTTTCGAGGCTGCGCCGACGAAGGTTCATATACCACTCAACAAACCAATCATCACAATATAAAACAATTTTATATTCACTAACAAATACGCACTCATATCTATTATTACACTCACACTCATTCTAGAGTACTGCTGACTCTATCTCTAATGAGTAATACCCAACAGAGCAGGTTGTCGCTTAACCATATGCTCTGATACCAAATGTAACGATCGCGATTTTTCGTTGCCGAAAAACCGAACCGTTAGGGTTTTAGAAGAAGAAAGAGGTAGAAGAAGAAAGAAAAGAAAGAGAAGAGAAAACAGGAAAACAAGTAACAGAACGAGAAACAATAACAGAATCTCACAGTCGCAGCGGAACAACATATAATAGATAAATGAATATTCATTAAAACAAAAGAACTATACATTTTATACATTACATCACATTACATTACATCAATCAGAGTGTACGACAACAACAGCGGAAAAAGAAAAGATATATATACAATAGATAATCGACTACGCTATCCAAGCTCGCCTCCAACATCTGCACAGCAACTCCCGAATCCAGAATAACCTGATAACCTAACTCTAGACTGCCCGTGTGGAAAATAGTGGGCACCCAGAGTTTAGGAAAGGAACAATAAACTCCAGGTCAGTCATGGGACTGGTGTGAGAACTCAAAACAGTTTATCTTTAAACAAGCAACAAGAAAATTTAAATTTTGAAATCCGCAATGCTTTTTGGAAAATGAAACTACCATAAGGCCTCCCGGCACACACACAATGCAAACGCACACATGGGGGAGATTTCTCCTTATGATAGTCAAACATGCTTACTACGAGAAAAATTCTTTGATATTATTACTAGTGCATAGTGGAAAATATTTCGAAAGTATAATATAAATCCTAGCCAGCATAGGTACCATGATGCTATGCCTACTATAGCTGCCATGTTAAATGGCAGGTTCTACAACTAAAACCGTACAAGGCACGTATTGGATGAATGGATTTCCAACAAATGGTCAGGCTAAGGAACTTCCTACTGCCACATGGGATCGCCTCTGGCGGGACGTCCCGAGAACTAACGTTACGGTTAGATCTCTGCCAACACAAGGCCGGGTTACCTCTGTAACTAGGTAACTACTACACGAATATGTCATCCCCCGGTCCTTTGGGACCTTTATCCGAGCGCTCGATACCAACAACACCACACAGTAATAGATATAGTGTATCAACATGAGTAAATATCTGGGCTCCATACCATGATACCACCCTTTTCCAGAAGGAAATGACATACCCTAAAGGGCGCGACCCTCATAACCTTGCCGCATATTCCTGTTTCGACCATTTCCGGGGAGTGAGGTCCTGACAAAGTCTCGTCCACAAAGCTACGCTTTGTGCAACAAAGCCATGCTTTGGGTCCACAGATGACCAAAGCAAGATCACACAGATAAATGATCAACAAATGATCCAATCCAAACGATCAACCAATGATCATCACACAACAGCACTCAGCATGCCACATTACCAGATTGGGAAATATCGCTGATAACCTTCAACTACATAACCTCTGAGCTCGTACGTCTCAGAGAAGGGTGTTAAGCTAAGAGAATAAATTCTCCGCCACCAACAGAAATGTATTTGAAAGAAATCTGCTCTATCTCTCAAAATGTAATGTCAGACACGTAACCATACAAGTCTGTTCCGGGTTCGAACAGAACCGAAGGCACTTCCAAAGAAGCCCTTGCAATCCGGGTATTCACAATCCCGATAAAATTTCCCATCACAAAGGAAATCTCCATATCGTAGCTAACGATGCGGAGACAATCGATAGGTCATCCTATCGTTCTCACAAATACCCGGTCTTCAACACCGGTCTTCAGATGCAATCCAAACGACGTATCGCATATTCGGAATGGGATATATGACACAAAGGTCCTCTCCCGGCTAAACCGAATAGCGAGCGCTTATTTTAAAAATAAGTGTGCATTCAATTCCAAACAAACACAATCAATACCATCCAAGGGTAAATATTGATAGTCGGTTATTTAACTATCAATAAAGATGCGCCACATCATCAGATTCCAAATATTTTTTTCCAAAATTATTAAGTCCCAAAATATCTTTACAAGATATATATACACAATTTCCAAATAATTGCCCAATTTATTTGCTTTACCAAAACACCTTCACGATATAATTTCCACACTTAACCATTTGAAAACCCATTTCAAATTAAACACCTCAACCATTTGAAAACAAATTTCAAATTACACAACTCAACCATTTGAAAACAAATTTCAAACCACCATTCATCCTTTATCCCTTTTGAAAACAAATTTCAAAACAACATATAAATCCTTACCGATTTATTTTTAAATTTTACGCTCCAAATTCGTGAATTTTATTTCCATCTTTAAAAATAAATCAACATTTATTTTTAAACCAATTTCCCTTCCTATATATAAATTCCAACGTGAATTAAATCCCAAATACCCATTCATATTTGATTTCAAATCGATTCCAAAATATTCGCTTACACTTTTACCTTTAAAAGGTGAATTCACAAAAACGTTCCATTCCATATTGGAAAATCATTTCTAAACTTATTTAAAAATAAGTAATTCACAATTCAATTTATTTTCAACAATTCGAAAATATTCAACATACTTAAGTTACCGTTAAGTATTTTATTCCATTCTCTTTAAGAAAACATTCTTTTATTCACATTTATTTGGGTTAAAAACGAATGTTGCGTAAAACATTGTTACGACAACCCAAAAACACTAGTATATGGATTTGAAATTAAAAATAGATATATAAATCCAATACTATACAAATTATCCCTTTCTGTTTCTCGAAAACGTCTATTTCAACAATCAATGTTGAAATCTATGTTTTCAATACTCAATACATTTTAAAACACCTTTAATTCGTTTTAAATTCCATTTAAAACATTCCTTTCCCAAAAACAGACCCATTTTATTTAATAATCTATTCAATATTCAAAATAGTGAATATAGCCCACTTAACAAATTCCCATATTTCAATTTATCAAATTCGATGGATTTCAAATTTATAAACATAGTTTATAAATTCCATTTCTATTATAAACCCCAATTTTATAAATTCCTTTATTAATCCGATGCAATTTACATAACCCAATTTCATACCCAAAAGCCATATTGTAAGTTAAATACTTATAATATTATTTATTTACCAAATCGTTCCTTTGAACTTCACCAATTTAAAATCTTATCACTTACAAGATTTCTTTATGGTTCATAATAATTTCAACTAATGAAATCTTCATTTATTAACAATTTCAACAAACCCCCTTTTTATGCCCCAAATCCATTTTTATAAGTCAATAACTTATAAAACTTCACTTCCCAATAACCATTCTTTTTATAAATTTCACAAATTATATATCTATAGATTTATAATGAAATTCATGTTATACATCAACTCAGCATTTTATAAATTTATTCTATAACTCCAATAATTTTTATTTAAAAACATCCATTTATAAAATCCTTTATATAAACCATTAATAATAATAACTTCCCAAAAACCAAATTTAACTATTTTATAAAAACCTATTATTATTAAAAATTTCTTTTAAGTTATATTTTATAAAAATATAAATTTTTAAAACATAAAAATTTATCCATCTATTTATTTAAAATTTAATCAATTCAAAATTTTTAATAAACCATATTCTTTGAGAAATCACTTTTAAATCCCTTTTTAAATTCAAAAACCGTATTTTTTAAATTTTTAAAAATTTGAATCCGATGATGCAACAACATCGAATGGTCAATCATGGGAATAACATCATATATCAATGTGATTATCAACAATCAACATAATATTCATAAACAAATAAATATGTGAGGAATCCAGTTGGATCCCTCCAACCTGTTACCCTGCATCCACAGACGTTAGCACAATACCAATTCCACTTCAAGGTGGAATATCGCGGTATATGGGATTTTATAAATATTCCGCTTAATAACGGCGCAATAGGGTCTCATCCGCTATACGAGGCGGGAAATCAAATCCGATATATACATATGCCAATATATATATATCGCTATATATAGTATATATCCTACTATATCTACTAACACAATCAATCAGCAATCAACAATCAATATTAACTATTCAAAATTTTAAACAAAACCTTTCGATTGAGTGAGGAGTTCTCACCTTGATTTTATTTTCCGTTTTCGCGTTCGTTTCGAATAAAATTAAACGAACGTTTAATTTTACCCGAAATTCAAACGAGCTCCAATCGACTCCAAACCAATTGCATTGCGTAGTGCTCGACGATACGATTCCAACGCCGCTGGTTTCGCGCAATTCCGACCTCGTATGAAAATGATATGAATTTATGAAGTTTACACGATTTTAAAACATAATTAATTTACAAATTTTATTATATTTCTAACCCTAGTCATCCATAGCCGTTGATCCTTGCATCCACAATCCAAGCCATTCCATGTTTCTTCCTTCTCCCCAGTAAACCACGCGACTTCAAACCCATATCACGCAGGAGAAAACGACGGCCGCTCCACCTACAAGCGACTAGAGCACAATCAACCACCTTCACATGGAAGCCCTCACGCACGTTCACCTTCAGCCCAAACGCTTCGAAGCTCGGTTGTCCCTGTAGCTCGAAAATCGAGCACTAACGGCGCACGTTCGCGGCCTCCAAACTTCCCCCCAGATCGACGAAAACCCATCATAACCGTTGGATCTATAGATCCAAGCGCCCTCTACGCTTTCCTAGTTGGAGATTTTGATAATCGTTGCATGGATTGATTGCAAAATGGAGGAGAAAACGGGAGATTATCGGCCATTAATTACAATGAACGGCGGCTGCTATAGTTTAGGGTTTTGAAAAATAAAAAATTATATTTATAACCAATTATCTTATTATTTTAACATTAATACACTTATAAACCAATTTCTCAAACGATCTCCAATTTACGCATGCCGACAGGCGATTCTAAGGTTTTTCGGCGTTCCGGACGCTATGGAATAGGTTTCGGAAGCTAATTCCATCGTATGTGTGAGATACGGCAATAAACGCTCGATTTAAATTTAAACCGATTTAAGCGATTCCTAGGCGTTTTGGCTTGTACCGGACAAATGGCAAATCCAAACGACTTGAAATTTGAAATCTTACAATAATATCACATTATGGATCCGATGAAATTGGTTTCGTCGAAATCCGAGACCGTTTGAAAAATGGCTATTTTAACTCGCTAAATAAATATTAAAACGATATCGATGCGTTTCGAGCTGCCACGGTCAAACGACAACTCCGATTGCTACGAAAATTGAAATCCGATAATAACTAACTATTACGGATCCAATGGAACTTGTTTCGTTCAATTCCGAGACTGTTCAAAAATTGGCTATTTTTCAGTCGATAATTAAATATTAAAATATCCAATTTTCACAAATAAATTCCAAATTCAGTTTTACAAGTTCTAAAATTTCTCTATAACTTTAATATGATATAACAAAATTTCCCAAATCATTTCCAATCATATTTAACCCAATATTTAATTATTTCTGGAATTCCACTATTAAATAATCGATTTAAATTACCCTATTAAATCCAATATTCGAGAAATAAATTATTTAACTTCAAATTTTCACTTATAAATATTTAAAATTAATTAAATACTCAAATTTAAATTACTAAAAATTCTGGGTCGTTACAGTTTAATTTGGATCGATGTGGTTTTCAGATATCCAAATATGGAAACCCGATCCCGGTCTCACCGAAGTCCAAACGCCATTTTAATGTCCAAGTTGTTTAAGGATTTAAACATTTAACTTATATTCAGGATGATATAAACAGATAGATGAATCACATTATCACAATTGATAATTCATACCAATCATTCATCTCACAAAGCAGCATATCACATATCATAGATATCCAAATCATCCAGTATCAACAAATCATCTAATATCAGTCATCCAATATCAATCAATCAATATTAACCAATCATCCAAAAGCAGAATTGATTAACTCTTAATTAATTGGATTACCTAAATCCTTCTTTATTAATTTATTCCAAATAAATAAATTAATCATCTTTTAATGATCTTCCTTAATTAATCTTCCTTGATTAATTATCTTTTAATTACATTGAAGTAATTATTCTTAATCATATATAGCAATTACCTTTAATTACTATCATTAATTACAATAATTAACGATCCTTCATTTGCTTCCATTAATTAATTAACTATAATTAATTACATTAAACCTCAATTAATTACAATTAATTAATCATACTTTAATTAATTACTTTTATTAATCAACCTTGATTAATTTCATTAATTATATTAACTAATGATCCTTATTAATTAATAATTCCTTTAATAAATTAAATAATTAACTTATAATTAATTATCTTATTAATCATAAACAGTAATTAACAATTTATAATTACTTATCTTAATTAATTAACTTCTTAATTAATTATATTAATCTTTGATTAAGTATCTAATTAATAAGTCTTTAATTACTTTATTAAGTAATTATTAATCAATTAGATTAACCAATAATCCTTAATTAATTACTTTATTAATTAATTGCAATTTTAATTAATTACACTTGGTAATTAATCTTAAATTAATCTCATTCATTAATTAATTAATCACATTAATTAATTAACTAAAATTAACTAAGTAATCAACCTTTAATTATTTACATAAGTAATTATCTTCTAATTACTTTCATTAGATGATTATTCTCTTAATTACTTAACAAGCAATTAATTCCATCATTAAATAATCCTTAATTCATTAATTAATTAATTACACCATAATTAATTAACTTCAAAACAATTATATTAATCAATTCCTTAATTAATAACATCATGTGATTAACCATTAATCGCTTCCATTTAATTACTCCCATGAGTAATTTTCCACTAATTACTTCCATAAGTAATTACACACTAATTACTTTCAGAAATTCACCATTTATTACTTTATTAAGTAATTACACTTAATTAATTCATAATTAAGTGATTATTTAAATTAAATAAACAAGTAACTAATCATTTAAAATTAATTAAATAATTAATTAATTAACTTCTTATATTTAAAAATCCTTAATTAAATGAGAAAAGCATTTATCTTAATAACTCTTTTACTTATTAACAAATCATATTTAATTATGTATTCTTAAGTTCATAACAAAGATAAATTAACCATATTTATCTACATAAATAAATTATTTGAAATTAATCAAATTTTTAATAACTAAAAACAAATTATTCTATTTGGATTTCAAAATCATAATAATAACCTTATTTTGAAAATAAAACATTTGGAAATAAACTTGAAATTTAAAACATTTCTATTATCTAATTTAAACTTTTCATTTCCCATATAATTTTGAAGCCTTATTTATTAAAACATTACTTTAAAATTTACTTTAAACTTTGATTTAACATTTTAAAATTTGAAAACACTCCTTTAAATTGTAACTCTTCCTTTTAAATTAAAATTCAAAATTAAATTAAGATAATTACTTTCAAATACAAATATCTTAAACATTTTAAATTTGAAATATAAATTCAATCTACATTTTCAAATGTTTGATTTACTTTTACTTCAAAGAACAAACTTTAACTTTATAAATCTATTTCCTTTTATACAACTTGAACTTGTTTTTCATTCGATCAACAGGTTTTAAAATTTGCAAATACTATCTTAATAGTACAAACCAGAAACTCAACGCCTAAAACTCAAGTTAATCACTCAAACTACCCGTGCCTACCCCGAAGCAATACCCAGATCCACCTACTTCGAGTCGACCTTCGAAAAACACAAGCGCTCCCCGAGTCAACTCGTCTTCCCCAACAAAAATCCCCATTGCACATAAACATGCACGGTGCACGTGCGCCACCGCCTGCGGCCACTATAGGTCGTCGCGACTATCGACGATAAACATACGAACGCACGCGAGCAAGAACTGAAACCCAGATCGAACAATAAACAAACGAATCGAAATTCGACCATTACGCTCGAAACTCCAGAAACTCGAACCACCAAAAACCCCCCAACGCCGACCATCTTGTCGCCAATGATCTTCGCCGACCACACCATCGATACGCCACGTCCACAAGCTACATCTTCCCAAAATTCGAACGACTCCGGTCCAATCTTCAACGACACAATCATCTCGACATCAAAGTCGAACAAAAATGAAATTAAAACCCTAGTTTGATCGATCCTTAACAAATTTGCCATTGGAAAAATCCAAAAGCATTTTTCCCAACATCCACAACACAAGAACAAGCTTCGATCAAAAATTCGTCTACAATTATTGTGTAGATCATCGGCAATTCATCAATTTGCCGATATCGTTCAACTTAAAATTCCCAATTGATTATCACTTTAAAATTTTTGAATTGCATGTTAAAATTCATAATTTCTAACATCTAATCCATTCATACTATCCAAAACAAGAATTAAGGTTATTGATTTTCTGTCATGAATCAAAATTCACTGTATTTTCCAATTTAAAAATTATTTGTGAATTTAAATTTACAGTAACTATTTTTAAAATTACTATCTAACATTAATACACAACTTTCATTTGATCATCAATGTGAAATAATGATGTTTAGTGGAAGATTTTAATTTTTTTAAGAGGATTCTGGTCTTAAAAAAACAGATGACAGAGTACATAAATTTACACAGGCACTTGAATTCACTGATAATTTCACATTTCTAACTTTAGATACACAACATTATTCAAATAAACAAATATTCATAATCATAGCCAAATTCACCACGTGCAAAAATAAATTTAACTACAATATGATTAAAACTGTTTTTAAGAGGTTTACTCACCTTATATTTTTAAGCAGAGCACACAGCAGTTTTAGTTTCCGAGCCTGAAATATGGAAAATATGCTTTGATGTTCAAAATCTTTGCATGCCTCAATCTGATGTTTTAAAATGTTAAAACTGTTGATTTTCATTTGAATTGCAGTAATTTTGAGGTTGCAGATTTGATTTACTTTTGGCTTCCAGTTTCAGGTTTTAAAAATGCTTTTCTGTTTTGAGCTTTAGATTTGGAGTTATTAAATTTTGGTTTGAGAAGTTTCAAACTTGAAATCATCTTTGTTCAGCTGAGAAGTAATGGAAGAAGAGTGAAAGTTTTATTCTAAATGAATTATGTTATGTTTTATTAAAATTGAAGAAAGTAAATTTGAAAATAAAGACACTTGTTTACATTCTTACATTTGTCAACTATATTACTTAATTACCTTACACATGTCATTACATGTCCTAATGTATTAACACATGTTTTTAAGTATTTTTAATTAAATTTTTATTTAATTTAAAAATGTTGATATAAACTTACTTATTTAAGTTACTAAATTAATAAATACATATGTATGCATAAATAAATTTAATCTTTAAAGAAAATATTATAAAGCGAGTTATAATACAAATAAATCTTTATACATGGATTTAAAAATCTAAAAATTTCATATATGTACATTTATAACCATTTTAAATTTAAGCACTTTAAAGAAAACAAAAGTAAAACTTTGATTAAATCCTTTTTTTTAAACTATCATATTTAAAAATAAATAGTTATCTTATACTTTGCAAACAAATTGAATTAATCTTTAAATTAACTTTTGAAAAACATTGAATTTTAAAACAAAGCTTTAAATTACAATTCATACATATATAAATTATAAATAGATTAAATTAAATTCCAAAACAACTCCAAATTATAACATATATATATATATATATATATATATATATATATATATATATATTACAATTTGAAAATTCATCTTTTATTTAAAACAAAGATATTTCCTATCCACAATATATACCAAATATATATATTATAAATAGAATAGAATTTTACTAGCTTTGAAATTTTTTTTTATCCATTTTTAAATTGTTCAAAAGATATTGATCAAAATGACCAAATTAAATATTTATTAACCTTTAAAAGATTAAATTTACCAATTTAAATTAAAATTATAAAGAAAAATTATCAAATCAATTTAATTATTAATACAGATTATTAAATTGATATTGTTTAAAATTACGGGTCGTCGCATTCCTCCCCCCTTAAAAGAATTTCGTCCCCGAAATTTAAAAGCAAAGATAATTTAATAACCCAGCAAAGATTTCAATTTCAAACAGCAAAGCATACCTAACAACCAGTTACTAACAACCATAGAAACCAATCAAACAAACAAACCTAACTAATTATCCTGACACAAATCAGAATATATCCTCTAATACTATCTAGAGTTTCCCACGTATATATCACTGGGAGACTCGCTCTAGAAAAGCTAAACAAACTACACCACTAAAATCCAGAGCTCCTCTCATCCCTAGATCCATCAATCTGAATAGAACATCAGACTACACTCAAGTTTAGCACAACTTCCAAATCCAACTGGACTGCAGATTCCACAACCAACGATGAATCATACACGTATTCCCTCAGAGATACGTGAAATACAATGAATTCCAGCTATCCAAACTGACAATTCAATCTTATCCTATCAAAAACACAGATAAGAAATCTTAAATGCCTCAGAACTAGCCATACAATCTTACCCAATAACTGCTCTCTTAACCAGAGAAAGCTTAACAACAATGAAGTCTTCAACTTCGAATTACAAACTCCTTATCTCATATCAGCATAACTCAACAGACAATCCTGGGCTGCCAATCTTCTTCCCGATCAGCTCATCCTATGCTGATACTTCCAGAAACAACTAGACCAAAGCAAACCAGTTTCTGGATCCTATCCAACAGAAAAGTCTTCCAAGACCTGTTGAAATCCAAAACACAAGCTCTAATTCCCAAGCAATACCAAACTGAACTTACTTCCTTCCTTGTACAGCTGCTACCTCGCTTCCGCTACACAACTCTGATTCTGAAATAGATGAGAATACTGTTGATGAACACGAGTACAACTTATCCAATATATTCGAGAAAACTTTGTTCATCAAATCCATATAATCCTAGTGACCCATCTGACTCGGTCACACAACCTTACAACAGAATCCAACTCAAAAACTAGATCCGACTAATCCAAATTCGAAAAAATTTCTGAGCTGCTACACCAACTCTCCTTCTCCTTATACCATCCTACAACCAGGCTAACCACCAAAAGCGATTCTGGAACCAAAACAATATGCAACTCAATTCCAGATGCAGACAAACTTCTGATTACATCAGTAGCTCCTACTTCTATATGAGAATCCTCAATCTCAAACAAAAATTGCCCAAGAAAAATTCCCAAACTAATCGCATGTCACTTTTGCGATCCTACCTAATTCGGATTCCAAAGACACCGTCCTCTCTTTACCAATTAGAACAGCTTTAAGCTTTTCCAAACAAGGTTAATCCTTTAAGAAAACTTTCACCAACTACCCAGACTGCTGAAAGAAGAACCACAAAGATCCCTGAACCATCGGAGAAACGAGCACGCCGCTGCTTCCAAACTCTACCTTAATGATACTGCGGAGCTAAAAGACCTTCTCGTCAGCACATCGTAAACTTCGAGTTGCACTGCTACCACAGCTAACCAAAGACTTCTAATCCAAAGGCTCCTCGAAAACCAAAATGATCAACAAACCACACAACAAACTCCTCACATGACTCCTCGAGATGGCAGACTTCCTCTCAAGAAATTCGGGCTCCAAACCAAGCATCAACATCTCACTCTCCTTAAGGGATGACAAATGAGACCACACCGAAGCGAAACAACTTATAGACCTTAGTCTCATATTCCAAAATAGCCAACCTCCTTGCTAAAGATCCGACAACTTCTTCACAGACGAGTCTTCCTTGCAGCAGGTAAAGACTTCTCCTCAACTACTACTAAAACTGCTTCAAGAGAAAACATCTTCGGAAATATCCATGGATACTACATCTCATCACGCAGTTATCAAGATACCATCACTTACTACTGCACTTCCGACAGATTCAAACTTGCACTTCAAAGGTAAACTCCGAATCTTTTAAAAACAGTTCCTTCGGATATCAGATAAATCCTTACTCCAAACTACAAATCTTACTCGAGACGGTATTTGGTCTACAATCTCGACAAATATACTTCCAACCTCAAACATATGGACCTCTTCCATTAGTGGTAGTCGTGTTACACACACACACCACTCCTCCATCTACCTCTAAAACTTATGTTGGAAAATTCGAACAGATGACCCAACAGATCAGGTAGATATATATAAATATATAGATATATATAGTTATATAAAAATACAAGTATGCTCTCTCAAGAAAGACACCACTCCAGAGCCTAGGTATTCACTCAACCTAACGCTCTGATACCACCAAAAACCACCCAACGCCGACCATCTTGTCGCCGATGATCTTCGCCGTCCACACCATCGATACGCCACGTCCACAAGCTACATCTTCCCAAAATTCGAACGACTCCGGTCCAATCTTCAACGACGCAATCACCTCGATAGCAAAGCCGAACAAAAATCAAATAAAAACCCTAGTTTGATCGATCCCAAACAAATTTTCCATTGGAAAAATCCAAAAGCATTTTTCCCAACATCCACAACACAAGAACAAGCTTCGATCAAAAATTCGACTACAATTATTGTGTAGATCATCGACAATTCATCAATTTGCCGATATCGTTCAACTTAAAATTCCCAATTGATTGTCACTTTAAATTTTTTGAATTGCATGTTAAAATTCATAATTTCTAACATCTAATCCATTCATACTATCCAAAACAAAATTAAGGTTATTGATTTTCTATCATGAGTCAAAATTCACTGTATTTTCCTATTTAAAAATTATTTGTGAATTTAAATTTACAGTAACTATTTTTAAAATTACTATCTAACATTAATACACAACTTTCATTTGATCATCAATGTGAAATAATGATGTTTAGTGGAAGATTTTAATTTTTTTAAGAGGATTTTGGTCTTAAAAAAAACAGATGTCAGAGTACATAAATTTACACAGGCACTTGAATTCACTGATAATTTCACATTTCTAACTTTAGATACACAACAGTATTCAAATAAACAAATATTCATAATCATAGCCAAATTCACCACGTGTAAAAATAAATTTAACAACAATATGATTAAAACTGTTTTTAAGAGGTTTACTCACCTTATATTTTTAAGCAGATCATACAACAGTTTTAGTTTCCAATCCTGAAATCTGGAAAATAAGCTTTGTTGTTGAAAATCTTTGCATGCCTCAATCTGATGTTTTAAAATGTTGAAACTGTTGATTTTCATTTGAATTGCAGTAATTTTGAGGTTGCAGATTTGATTTGCTTTTGGCTTCCAGTTTTAGGTTTTAAAAATGCTTTTCTGTTTTGAGCTTTAGATTTGGAATTATTAAATTTTGGTTTGAGAAGTTTCAAACTTGAAATCATCTTTGTTCAGCTGAGAAGTAATGGAAGAAGTGTGAAAGTTTTATTTTAAATGAATTATGTTATGTTTTATTAAAATTGAAGAAAGTAAATTTCAAAATAAAGACACTTGTTTACATTCTTACATTTGTCAACTATATTACTTAATTACCTTACACATGTCATTACATTTCCTAGTGTATTAACACATGTTTTTAAGTACTTTTAATTAAATTTTTATTTAATTTAAAAATGTTCATATAAACTTACTTATTTATGTTACTAAATTAATAAATACTTATGTATGCATAAATAAATTTAATCTTTAAAGAAAATATTATAAAGCTAGTTATAATACAAATAAATCTTTATACATGGATTTAAAAATCTAAAACTTTTTTATATATACATTTATAACCATTTTAAATTTAAACACTTTAAAGAAAACAAAAGTAAAACTTTGATTAAATCCTTTTTTTAAACTATCATATTTAAAAATAAATAGTTATCTTATACTTTGCAAACAAATTGAATTAATCTTTAAATTAACTTTTGTAAAATATTGAATTTTAAAACAAAGCTTTAAATTACAATTCATACATATATAAATTATAAATAGATTAAATTAAATTCCAAAACAACTCCAAATTATAACATATACATACATATATATTACAATTTGAAAATTCATCTTTTATTTAAAACAAAAGATATTTCCTATCCACAATATATATCAAATATACATAATATAAATAGAATAGAATTTTATTAGCTTTGAAAAAAAATCTTATCCATTTTTAAACTGTTCAAAAGACATTGATCAAAATGACCAGATTAAATATTTATTAACCTTTAAAAGATTAAATTTACTAATTTAAATTAAAATTATAAATAAAAATTATCAAATCAATTTAATTATTAATACAGATTATTAAATTGATATTGCCTAAAATTCTGGGTCGTCACACCAACCCCCCTTGTCCCATCGCCTAAATCACCCTGACGGCAATGCAGTTCCACTTCAAACACAGACAAGCAAATTAGCTTTTAAAACCCTAAAACATCATCATTTCCATGCCTCGATCATTTATAAATTCAAACTGTATTTTTCCATTGATCCTTGATGCTCGAACCATCATCTAACCCAAGCACAATGAACCTCATATCGCCGTGCGACAGAAATTGACCAAAGTGTCATTTCCATTCAACTCGTGATCTCTCAAAATTTAACAAACAAAAGATCTCGGTTTTATTTTCTAAATTCATCATTCTATAATACACATTAGTTTATGCATTCCAGATTCGAAATAAAAATCATTTATTTTTATTATTCCCAAGAAGTTTACTGTAATAGTTAATTTTAGAAATAAACCCTTAACAAATACAGTTGGAATTATATTTTAAAAAAAAAATTAGTATTATGTTGTTAGAATCAACTTCTATCTAAAGATTAACACCTAAAATACATCGAGGAAGAAGTATTTGAATTCCTTTATGAATTTGATCGGTTAAAAGTTAAACTGAGGAAGAAGAAAGTATAGATATCCCCATAATAGACATATATGTATTTACAGTCATATATATACAGACATAACCATACTCATACCATTCATATGTCACACAATCAATATAGATCACATTCAGTCCAAGGCATGTTCATAAATTTTAGCGTTTGCTCACCTTAAATTTGAAGAACACAGGATACTTGTTGTCTGAAAACTGCAGTTGAATCCTGTTTTAAACTTGCTTGGTTTTCTTTGAAAAAATGTTTTCAGTTTTGTAGATAGTAATGTTTCCTTTTCTTTTTAGCTTACTAAGTTGTTTTTCTTTACTGAACGAATTAGGAAAGAATGCCTTGCATATATATAGAAACAATGTTTGTATAAGGGGAAGGTAACAACTGGTAAAGCCTCTTTTGTTGACTACAGATTTTCTTTTGACTAAAGATATTTGTTTCAATTTGTTTACTGGTATGATTCTAACATATTTTCGGCTGAAAGGATTTGTTTTGTACTGAGGAGATGTTAATAAATGCATGTGTTTCTCATTTTGTTTACAACAAATCTATTTGCTTTGTACTGCTTTTTTTTTTGTAGATTGTTTTTGTTTTTTTTTCATTATCTTCCTTTATAAGCTTTTGTACATAGATGTTTCCTTTTTCTCTTGCATTTGTTTTGTACACAGATTTTTATCTATCTTCTTGTCTTGCTTATTCATATATTACACAACTCACATACAAATATATATGTACTTCATATGTTTACTTAAGTATTAATATTTTATTTTTACTAATATAATCTTGAATTTTACTTCTATTTAAAGTTTAACTTTCAAACATTTAATTTATATCCTCATATTTGTATACTTATATTTATATTGATAGAATTGAATTTTATTTTAAACGTTATTATCTATATTGCATTCAATAATATACATATAATATTTTTTTCAAAAGTATAATTTTTAAATCCAATTTATTTTGAATTTATTTTGAATTTCCGAACCAAAATGTTATTTAGAATTCAATTCAACTGAAAATATTCATTTTGAATTTCAATCCAAATACGTACATATATCTTAGTAAATTTGAAAAATTCAAATGAATCCATAATTTAACCCAAAGATTTAATTTAATTATAAATTTAAATTCGTCATTAAACTGGGATCGTTACAGATTCCCCCTTAAGAAATTTCGTCCTCGAAATTTGCCACGGAGACAACTAAGAACTGATAACAGATGGAGAAATACCTTTCCAAATCGAACTGGATATCAATTCTGCATTTGGCTTACCAAATCAGGATATCAACAACAGAAATGAGAACAACTCAATCAACTACGAAGCAGTTGGAATATTTGATCTACGAAGTATATAGGGGTGTTGGTTAGTTCGAAGGGATAATTGACCGTTCGTAGATTATATCGAAACCTAATGAAATAGAAGAAAATAGATTCGATTGCGATTTTAGATTCAAGATTTAACTCATTTACGAATTGCTGAGAAATAAAACTAAGGGTAGTTTGCATGCCGAACAAAGTCCGAACAATTTAATCGTAAACGAGATAGTTACCCTATAACATTTCATTCCCATAATCAGCTTTTGAGGTTGAAGAATCACCTTTGATTACATATGCCCTCGCTGCTTGAATTTGCTTTAGTGTTGGGCAATTCATGATCCTATGTCCCGGCTTGTGGCAGTAACAACATTCCCTAGATTCCTGTTCTGGCTTCATAAATGGCTCTTATTTCCTGGGATTCTTACATTTGTTCAAGTAATGGCCTTTCTCCAAGTAGTTGAAACAAGTAACATCTTTCACCGTTTTCTTCTGTATATTCTTCTTTCCTTTATTTTTCCTCGGTTTCTTTCCACTAAATTTATTTTTCCTCCATTTCAGATTACTTATATTTCCATTCTCCTCTGGACCTTCTTGCTTATCCAGAGTATCATATCTATAACCCATATCAATTAATTCAGAAAATATTCCTTTACGTGAGTAGTCGTCCTTTCCTGAAACTCCTTGTTCATTCCCCGAATAAACTTTTCATTCTTCTTTAACGGTGTATTCACCAATTCTGGACCAAATCAAGATAATTCATTGAATTTGTTCAAATACTCCTCAAATGATAAGCTTTCTTGCTTCAGATCCATAAACTCCTGGTACATTCTAGAGATACCAACAGATGACATATATCGCTGCTCGAACACTTCCTTGAAATGACTTCAAGTAAATTCATCCGCCGGCTCATCCAATGTAACTGTTTCCCACCAAATTAAAGCCTCTTCGTGGAGTTGCCAAGAAGCTATCAATCACATATGATCATCTTCTAACTTTAGTCCCTTAAAAATCCTTTCACACGATCGAATCTATGCTTGTGCTTCGATAACAGTTTCTTTGCCAGTGAATGACTTTCCACCAAGTCTAGAAAAACTACGATATAGATCAGCCAAATTTGATTGAGATCGAATGGGATATCTGTCGTTGCAGGGCTTTGACCAATTGAAGTGGTACTTCCCTGTCCCCAATCTTGTCCTCTTCTTCCACTCATTCTTACTATCTGTGAATAGTAAGAAAACCGATTTAGGCATTCGGACGAAATACCTTAGAGAATAACAACAGGTAAAGAGAATAGGCTTAGAATTTTGGGTTTTGGTTCCATTAGTTGTACTCGTTCTAGGGTATACTTCACCCTATCTCTAATGAGCCATCTAATGTGTTACACTCCGTAGCTGAAGTTCTTACTCAACCTCTAGCTCTAATACCAAATTGTCGAGACCCGAACTCGATGTCCGACAAACAACACCAAATTCGTATCGCGGGAGCTTGCAACACCCATTAGATGATAAATAACACAGCGGAATAAAAGATGATATCACGGATACAACATGAATACAATATCCGATACATCAATTTGATACAATGATAATCATCAATATCAGATAATATACAATACAGAATACAGCGGAACACGATACAATATGAGATAAGTCTTCACAGAATCCAATACTGCAACTCTGATCCACAAACTCCAAAGCTAGAACTCCCAAACTTCAAGCTCGATCCACCATCAAGGTTGCACCAAGATAAGCAAGGTCAGTCGTCCACAGACTGAACTAGCTCCAGGTAATCTATTAAACCCGACTATTTGAAAAATCAAACTCTAGACTGCCCGTGTGAAAAATTGTAGGCACCCAGAGTTTAGGAACGGAACAACAAACTCCGAGTCAGTCATGGGACTGATATGAGCAAACAAAACATTTGGTCTTTAAAAACAATCAAAATATTTTAAAATTAAAATCTGCAATGCGTTTTGAAAATGAAACTGCCATAAGGCCTCCCGTCACACACACCATGCAAAAGCAGAATTGGAGGAGATTTCTCCTTATGATAGTCAAACATGCTTGATACGCGAAAACCATTTTTGATATTATTATTATTAGTGCATAGTGGAAAACATTTTGAAAGTATAATATTAAGCTTAGCCAGCATAGGTACCATTATATTATGCCATCTATAGCTGCCATTTTAAATGACAGGTTCTATAACTAAAACCGTACAAAGCGCGTATTGTTTTGATTGGATTTCCAACAAATGGTCAGGCTAAGGAACTTCCTACTGCCACATGGGAACGCCTCTGGCGGGATGTCCCGAGAACCTACTCGGATCTTTGCCAACACAAGGCCGATTTCCTCCCTGCCCGGGAGTAATACCTACAGATATGCCACCCCCGGTCCTTTGGGACCTTTATCCGAGAGCTCTCAACACCAACAACATCACACAGTAATAAATATACTACAGTGCCCACATGAGTAAGTATCTGGGCTCCATATCATGATACTACTCTTTTCCAGAAGGAATGGTCACACCTTAGGGGAGCTACCCCTGAACCTTGCTGCATCATTCCTGTTTCGACCATTACCGATTTGTGAGGCTCGACGAAGTTTCGTCCACAACGCTACGCTTTACCCAAAAGCCATGCTTTGATCACAATTGATCAACCAATGATCATCAATACACAACAACACTTAGCATGCCACACAACCAAATTGGGAGTATATTGCTGATAACCTTCAACTACATAACCTCTGAGCTCGTACGTCTCAGAGAAGGGTGTTAAGCTAAGAGAATAAATTCTCCGCCACCAATGGATATGTATTTGAAAGAAATCTGCTTTATATCTCAAAGTGTAGTGCCAGACGTACAACCATACAAGTCTGTCCCGGGTTCAAACAGAACCGAAGGCACTTCCGAAGAAGCCCTTGCAATCCGGGTATTCACAATCCCGATCGGACTTCCCATCATTTAGGAAAATCTCTATACCGTAGCTACTCAGTGCAGAGACAATCGATAGGTCATCCTATCGTTCTCGCAAATACCCGGTCTTCACCACCGGTCTTCAAATGCTATCCATAACGACGTATCATTATTCGGAATGGGTTATATGACACAAAGTCCTCTCCCGGCTAAACCGAATAATGAGCGCAATATTCAAAAACATATGGATATGGGATTTCGATTAAGTCACAACTTAATAGTTCAAAACTTTCTTTCAAATGGTTTAAATTACCATTTCAAATCTTTTAAACACAGAGATTTGTTTCACAAAGTTCATCCAGTTTCACCAAGATCCATTCACGGATTTCAAAACAATTTCCATTTCAATTGGATTAACTCATCAAGTCTTTAAATCAAGATTTATCTCATAGCTTTCAAAACTCGTTTCCAAATATTCATTCATAGCTTGGAAAACCATTTTCAATTCAAATTTAAAATTCCTTTAATACAAATTGGGAATTTATTTCCTATGTGAAAGCTTTTATTATTTGAAAACAAATGGTTTTCATTTCGGAAAAGTCCAAACTCATTTACACAAGTTAAAATCTTTTGGGTTAATTCAAATTCCCATAACAACACTTTAAAAATGGTTTAAAACCCATATGAACTTGTATACCGCTTTTATATCATAAATACTGGATATAGAATTCAATTCCAGATACTGAATTTAAATTTTAAATAAATTTATTCAAATTTTAGATCTCAACTAAGTAATTGAGAATAATTTATATCTTTGAAATCCTTTTTCAGAAGCTCTTTATATTTAATTCAATTCCATTTCCAAAACTATTTGAACTTAAAATTCAAATTCAAAACTATTTAAAAAATTCAAAAATCTGTGACTTAACCGATTTCCACATGCAATCCATATTTGTGTGTGTATAGGTGTGGTCCATGGGTTTTACATAATAGTGCACAACATCAATCATCACAGATATATATCAATATCGATAAGTGGTATAACCCATAATGCTTATCTTCATTCACAAATTCATAGATAAAGTAAATTCATCAATCACAAAGATTCATCATTACAATTCAATGTGGGTTTCAGATAACCAGCTGGAATTTGACTTCCTGTCGCATCGAAATTCAAATGCCGTTTTACGGGCAAAGGAATTTTCACATATATATAAAGAAACAAATCATAGTTCAGCATAAAGCAATTCATATCACACAGTATCACAATCACTAACAGAAATATCAATCCAGTACATGACTTTTGACGATGGTCAATCATCTTCAATTTAAAGTGAAGGCGATTTAAAAGAATTAACTACATAATCATTTTTCATTGATTTATTATTCTATTTTTTTCAAAATCAATGATAATTTTTATTAATGATAAATTAATTAAATTTTAATGAATTATTCCTTAATCAATTAACTCAATTAACTAGTAATTACAGATTAATTAACTTTAATTATTTAACTAACAATCTGTTATTACAAATTAGTTAAACACTTAGTTATTAACTAATCAATCTTTAATTTCAAATTAATCAATCTCTGATCACTTAGTTAATTACAGTTCTGAAATTAATTAACTATTCTTAATTACCCTTTTCTTTTTAAACAATTAATAATAATTATTATTTGTCTTAATTAACATTTTAAAATCTTCTTTAAACTTTGAAATTTAAATTCTTACCAATTACAAAACTTTAATGTTAATTAATTTAATACTTAACATAAATCATTTACTTAATTAAAACATTAATTAAGATTTTTAAAAACATTCTAAAAATAATCAAAACTTATATTAAAGTCTTAACTTAAATCGTTAAACACTTATGTTCTTTGTTAACACTAAAATTTGTTTTAACATTTTTAACTTTGAATTTGTAAAACTTAACCCCATTTTAAAATAAAGCCTGAGATTACCCCGGTTCCTCTCGAGTTAACACTCGAGTCTCCTTCCTTATTCCTCGAGACCTCTCCCTTCCTCACATTCGTTTCTTCCTCTTCCCTCTTTATTTTTTTTCCAATTAAAGCCAAGTCAAAGCTTAATCAACAAGATCAAGTAAACATGCTCACGCACTCGAGTTTCCCTCCTGAAGCAACGCATTCAATTTCTCGAGTATCACTCGAGTTGCTCACGCTAAAAATTCCCAGGTATGATATCACGCCGTGCACGTGAACCTCTGCCGCGATCACCTGCAGCCATGATCGCCATCCCAGACAAGTCACTGTCCATCTCCACTCTCGATCTCAACCACCCAAAACCCAAATCAAGTTCAAAATCAAAATCGAGCTTTTCAGTTCAAGCCAGAACCCAACCTACATCGACAAAGTGCGTTCGCCACGGTGCCCACTGCGATCAGAAACCATGCCGTTCTGACTGATGACGTTCCGACCATCTACAAACCCAACCCCCCTTGTCCGATCGCCTAACCCACCCTGAGGGCGTTGCAGTTCCACTTCAAACACAGACAAGCAAATTAGCTTTTAAAACCCTAAAATATCATCGTTTCCATGCCTCGATCACTTATAAATTCAAATTGTATTTTTCCATTGATCCTTGATGCTCGAACCATCATGTGACCCAAGTACAACGAACCTCATTTCGCCATGCGATAGAAATTGACCAAAGTGTCATTTCCATTCAACTCATGATCTCTCAAAATTTAACAAACAAAAGATCTCGGTTTTATTTTCTAAATTCATCATTCTATAATACAAATTAGTTTATGCATTTCAGATTCGAAATAAAAATCATTTATTTTTATCATTCCCAAGAAGTTTACTGTAATAGTTAATTTTTGAAACAAACCCTTAACAAATACAGTTGGAATTTTTTTTTTGAAATTAGTGTTATGTTGTTAGAATCAACTTCTATCTAAAGGTTAACACCTAAAATACATCGAGGAAGAAGTATTTGAATTCCTTTATGAATTTGATCGGTTAAAAAGTTAAACTGAGGAAGAAGAAAGTATAGATATCCCCATAATAGACATATATGTATTTACAGTCATATATATACAGACATAACCATACTCATACCATTCATATTTCACACAATCAATATAGATCACATTCAGTCCAAGGCATGTTCATAAATTTTAGCGTTTGTTCACCTTAAATTTGAAGAACACAGGATACTTGTTGTCTGAAAACTGCAGTTGAATCCTGTTTTAAACTTGCTTGGTTTTCTTTGAAAAAATGTTTTCAGTTTTGTAGATAGTAATGTTTCCTTTTCTTTTTAGCTTACTAAGTTGTTTTTCTTTACTGAACGAATTAGGAAAGAATGCCTTGCATATATATAGAAACAATGTTTGTATAAGGGGAAGGTAACAACTGGTAAAGCCTCTTTTGTTGACTACAGATTTTCTTTTGACTAAAGATATTTGTTTCAATTTGTTTACTGATATGATTCTAACATATTTTCGACTGAAAGGATTTGTTTTGTGCTGAGGAGATGTTAATAAATGCATGTGTTTCTCATTTTGTTTACAGAAAATCTATTTGCTTTGTACTGCTTTGTTTTGGTTTGTAGATTGTTTTTGTTTTTTTCATTATCTTCCTTTGTAAGCTTTTGTACATAGATGTTTCCTGTTTCTCTTGCATTTGTTTTGTACACAGATTTTTATCTATCTTCTTGTCTTGCTTATTCATATATTACACAACTCACATATAAATATATATGTACTTCATATGTTTACTTAAGTATTAATATTTTATTTTTACTAATATAATCTTGATTTTTATTTCTATTTAAAGTTTAACTTTCAAACATTTAATTTATATCCTCATATTTGTATACTTATATTTATATTGATAGAATTGAATTTTATTTTAAACGTTATCATCTATATTGCATTCAATAATATACATATAATATTTTTTTCAAAAGTATAATTTTTATATCCAATTTATTTTGAATTTCCAAACCAAAATGTTATTTAGAATTCAATTCAACTAAAAATATTCATTTTGAGTTTCAATCCAAATACATACATATATCTTAGTAAATTTGAAAAATTCAAATGAATCCATAATTTAACCCAAAGATTTAATTTAATTATAAATTTAAATTCGTCATTAAACTGGGATCGTTACGTAGTCCAGAGTAATATACTGCCAAACATTTGAAGAGCATTATATACTCTAGTCTTAACAGATGCATCGGTATCTAGTCTAGATACATCTTTACTAGGAATATATAAAACACTATTTTTATTTTATTATGATAAATCACTCACGGTTACAATGCATTGTAACTACTATCACAAAACATACCATTTATGGATTTTCTATTAAATATACTTTTAATTAAGTTAACTAATTAATATATAACACATTATATCAAGTGTATAATAAAGTGGAAACACCTTTTACTTCAAACAAGATTGATTGTTGAGTTAGATATGTGTAACAATTACATAATTTGTGATGACCCGCCTTCTCGACTCTTAAAAATTGACACTAATACATTCTCAGTATTCACATGCAGCAATTCCAAGTGCCGGAGACGCAGATTATTATAGGGTAAAGAAAATTAAGATAGAAGGCAAGACAATAATAGAATCTCACATTGTATTCAACACAATTATACACATGAGAAGTACATGAAATTACTCCAAATTGCTCCATCATAGTTCTAGTAGGCATTAATGCTGCCGGATAGTTATAACAACCCATCCTTACAAGTGCTAGTAGATATAAATCATAATACAGTGGAATATATAGGTGGCTTCTACAAAAGGCCTTACATGCTCCATGCTCATTCCCAAAATGCTCCAAGCTTACCTAACTACTTGGCTGCTCAGGAAAATAGGACACCCAAAGTTTAAGGGAAAAGAAAAATAAACTCCGTGTCAGTCAAAAGACTGATGTGAGAAACTCAAATTAGGATGTTTGAAAACAAAAGGTATCTCATAAGACCATGCCGCACATAAACACAGAATGAGTTTTTACATTATGACAATCAAAACATTTGCTACGCAAAAATATGAGGATATTATTTTTTATGACATTCTTTTGAAAACGTTTTGCAATTAAACTTATTAATCTTAGTCAAAATTGTTTCTATTATCAAATCCCGGATATGTTAGGCTCTACAAACAAGTCCGAAGGCACTTATTGAGGAATGAATTTCATACAATTGCAAGGTAAGGGACTACGGTACAGTGCATCAATAGAGGGATGTACCAAGGATACACAAACAATCCTCCACATCTGACAAGACTGGTATATCCCTTTTTGGTACGCAAACATGGCCTGGATTGAAATCGAATATGTCATCACCCAAGTTGTAACCGACTTATCCGGGATCCCATAGCATACATCACATACTATATATATAAAGAGTAATCTAGAAAGGTGATGATCATACTCTAATGTTTACGAACCACATAGCCTTACGACATACCCTATTTCAGCCATTACCGGGTGATGATGTATAAGGTAACGATTATTTTTCACCTAGCACATTCCACTTTGAATGCCACACTGCCAATTCCATCACACACTATTGATTTCCACAAATGTACAACCTCCGAGCTCGTACATCTCAGAGAAGAGTGTTAAGTTAAGAGAAGTTGCTTTCTCTGCCATCAAACAAATGGCTGTTTGTAAAAGTCAATGTACGTGCGTTTTAGAAATGCAATGTTAGACTTTCGTCCATACAAGTTATCCAGGAACACGATAAATCGAAGGTACTCTCCTACTACATCCTATCGAGAATTACCCCAGTAGCGAGAAGTCCTTGCATCGTAGATATCAAAAGAACTACCACCACACACACACACATATATAATATGGGAAAATTTCCCTTGAGCGTCAGTGACAAGAGGCCCTACATTCTATCTTCTAAATCATATCATCCCATGTCTTTTATTTTCAAACATGTAAATTGGTTCGAAGTGGTCTTCGGATAGGAATCATCCAAATCCGACCCCAATTCCTTCGAATCAATCATCGATAAAAAGATATTAATTGAATATGGAATTATTCTTTAATTGATTAATCAAAATATCTTCTAGGGATATATATCTTTAAAACATTCTTTTCGGTATATACGGAATCATTAAACCTCTCTTTAACTTTGGAATTACCAAATCATTCTCATAAATCATTTTAGAAAACATTACTTAGTTAATAGGATCATGGAAATTATGCTAATTCTACTCAATTTCAATTTCCATATTCAACCTTTACTATTCGTCGAATAACCGTGAGATTACCTTTTAAATTCTCACGGATAGTACGGATTCTCTCTCCAAAATTTAATACCAAGTATAAGAAGATTATTTCTATGCAATACAAGTTGTTTGAGTTATGAAAATTATATATTTTATACTTTGGGAAATTTTGACCCGAGTAAATCAAATTTATTTTCCCCTCGGTCGAGCCATTTAGGTAGCTATGGAGGGCATGCAACTGGTTTTCCAAACCCAATCCTAGAGAGTATCTCTCTGTCATCCATAAGGTGGTCAATTTATTTGAACGACTTTAAATCTTTTAACATACTTAATTTAATTTTAATTATTTTAGAGCATCCGGGGTTTTCCTTCGATCTCCGCTTTTCCTCGGTCGGATTTTCTATGATACTTACAAATGGAACAAGTATACTAGTCGTTTCCGCATACACATTTTTAAACCTCTTAATCATTTTAAATTACTTAATTACTTATTTGAAAAGGTTCACAAAAGATTTGGGAAAGAATAATCAAGTTAAAACTACTATTTGCAAAAGTTATTAAAAAGTGTTGCAAATAGTGTTTTAAAAGCTTATTTTGGTTAAAACAACTTTTCTATAATTTGGAAGTCCATATTTATAACTCAAATCTTTTCAAAACAATTAAATATATTTATAATATCTTTCCACATTTTTAAAGAATTTAAAATATAAATTTTAAAGAATCCCTTTTTGGATTTCAAACTACAAAATAGTGATTATTTTGAAAACTTGCTTTTCCTTATATTTCAAATCTTACTATACCAAATCTTGACCTTTTTCTTTTATTTGCAAACTATGATTATAAGGGTGGATTCTTATTTCAAAGAAATCTGACTCCGAATCCATCATATAAATGGATTTAAACTATTATGGCGTGAAATCGCGAACTACCTTTAAGCGACGTGCCTATTTAACCAAATTTTTATATCTTCGTTAAACTTTGTTGAAACAGTTTCAACTGTTTATAAAAATTATTAGCTCATTTTAAATCATTTTCAAAGAGGTTTAACACTGCATATTCACCATTTCATTAAATAAAGGAAAGTGATCTCATTTGTGATTTTCGACATGTGTTTAACGTGATTTATTTTACACATCAAACAACAATATTTCCAACAACCAAACTTAATAATCAAATAATATTAAACATCTATTACAAATGTCATATAATCATCATATATAACCATAAAAATTAGAGATTCTCACCTTGCATTAAACAATTAATTAAAAATTCGCTATAGCTTTGCTAACTCGAAATCTAAGCTCACAATCACTAGCACTATCCTTTAAATGAGTCGGCCTAGACTTTGGATGCAAGGAGGAGCTCATGATCTTGCTAGAGGAGGAGAAAGGGTTCAACATTTGGCTTAGGTGAGGGTGGCTGTGGGTAAAGAGGGTGAAAAGAAGAAGAATTGTGGTGGTTTGAAGGGTTTTAATATACATACATACATGCATTTACATACATACATACATACATGCATGCATGCATGCATACACACATGCACACGTACACACACACACACACACACATACATACATATATTGAAAAAAAAATTTGACATATTTTTCCTAAGATTAGAAGATATTTATAAATACATCATCATCTTCATCACCTTCACATGCTCCATTCCCATCACCCACCTTGCCGAATTGACCCCTACCACCATGTGCTTTCATGATGCATGTACTTATATGTAAAAGGGTGGACTTTATGGTTGCTTAAGTGGTAAGAATGTTAAGAAATATCTTAGATATTTTGAGAATATATATATATGTATGTATGTATGTATGTACGTACGTATATGTAAATATGTGTGCATATATGTATATTCATGTGCATATGGATATGTCTTTATGTATGTACGTGTATGTGTGCATATGTATGTCACATATATCCACAAAGTTGCACAACTTCTACATGTTGTATTGTTACAAATTCCAATTTCGGTCATATTTTTACCTTTCAGTATTTATATATATATATAAATAAATTTTATAATAATATTTATATCATTATATAATAATTAAAAAGGCTTATTAGATAATCAAAATAATTATTAAATCATTTAAACTCAATTTAAATTTAAAATAAATTATTTGGAAATGATGACATCATTATTGATGTCATAAAAACATTTAATTTTCCAAAATAAAATAAATTATTTTATTTCATATTCTCATTCATATATACAAATGAGTGTACATATCCAGTTTGGTGTGCGATGTTGGATGGTCGAAGAGCTGTTTATCGATAAAATGATTTTCATTCATTTTATCGATATTTACCAAAGTGTATATATTTCTTTTACAAATATTTCTTCAAAATAAGATCACCAACAGTATTTATTATTCAAAGACCATTTATGTTTAAAAATCTTATTTTTGAATACATTGAAATTTTTCTAAAGCGATGAATTTAGAGATCATTAGATAATTGCCCCTAGGGCATATCCTTAATTCTGCCAATCTCTCTCTTGCGCTTGGGACCAATTATGGAATCTTAATATTATCCCTTCGATCCATTTGATGGGAACTGATTGAGTTTGACCCTTCATGAATGGATCTGCTATGTTGTTTAATCATCTACTTTGTCAATTAACTCTCTCCGATGCTGATAAACTATCTTTATCATGTAGAACTATTTGAAGTATGTTTTCCACCTCCAGTGAGTTTTTATTATTACAATGTTACCATGTAACAATGATTAATATTCTTAACGCTTGGCATCTCCTCTATCTCAGTTATAAATTGTGTATTTATATTTGCACATTTCTTTTACCATGTCGCTATTCAAGGCCATATACGTATCCTTTTCGTTGATTTAGCCACATTCTTTTGTTTTGGGAAATTTCCATCTTAAAGCTTCTTATTTAGGGTTTGAACTTGAATTTAATATTGACATATTATACTCACTATCACTCATGAAGTTTGAGTTTGTACACTCCTTCATAAGGAGTTCGTTGTTTCTATAAAAATTTTTCTAGTAGTTCATAAATACTCGGTAATACTCTAAACTACCATTTAGTGGTATTAATTTGGATTTGATATCTGATCCATGTATCAAATACATAAGCAGATTACCATATTGTAGACAATACAACATATATGATAATTTCTATTGCTAAAGCATAAGTAATCCATCTTACTCGTATTAAACATTATAGTAAAGTGTCTTTGCATATCATTTGGGGCATTCCCAATTTCCTTTATACTTACTATAAAAGATATAATTTAAAAATCCAATATCGAGTATTAAACAAGCAAAGTGTTACTGATTTTAGTATATGTACATCGTTAACGATCAACAGTATGTTGTTTACTTATAATCTAGAAATATCTATGTACCTTTTAGTGGTTTTTTCTTATAAACACATGCTTCTTCTGCATTTTGACTGAAAATCAAACCATTCGACATTTCTACCAAAATACTATTCAATTTCGATGCGTATAAAATGATGTTTTCGTACCATTTCTTGGATCATATCCTAAAACCCGCAAACTCAATATTGCTTCTACTTGACTTCGAGACACTTTGGTTGTTATATGCAAATAGTATGTTCTAAATCATTATTTAGTATTTCCCATTTCAACACAAATATATGAAACACAAAGTCATACCAAGCAATAATTTTATGAGTGAATCTGAATTAATTGAGCAATTTGAATGACGAATTTGTTATGCCTATTTCAACAATTGAAATTTACAGTGTCATTCTTATCAACATTTCCATAAAATTCCAACTCCATTAGTCTTACTCAAAAAGACACAATTGCTGCCAATGGATCATTTCCCTTCAAGTACGACTACTAAAATCATATTTTAATATCGTACTTGTAATTCATTTGGATATGCACATCATACCATATCATATAGTCAATACTCTTAATGATTTAATTGACAACCGAGGATTTCTATTCTAAATATTAACAAGAAATTCATGTATCTCTTCAATTTGCAAGAATATTTATTAGACATTCTACATTGTGTTCATTTAGCTTTGGTTAATTTCATTTCATCTATCATAATCATTTTCATCTTTGGATCGTATCCAAATTCATTTCACTACCAATAATTTCTAAAAGTCCTTCGCTATGAAGTTGGTATTTTTGAAATGACAGTTGTTTCTCGGTGCAACAAAATATGTATTCACAAACGCTTTATGAATTGTATTATATATAAAAGTGATTTGGTTTTTAGTTTACAAAACTTGTGTTCAAAACGTAAATTAGGCATCCGATGACAATCGTTCCTAAACTCCTTTAGGGGCGATTCATACAAGATCCCTTATGAACATTATTACGTGTAGTCTTTCAACTCGCATGACTTGTCAAGTCCTTGGCCTAGGATATGTTTGGGTTTCTTATAAACCCTTATCTTGTATGATTTTTTAAACCATCCTTTAGATGGAATTAATTTTAACCTCATATACTACTCTTAAGTACACGACCGTACAGAAAGAAGTTGACTCATCTTCACTCACAGTTAATCATAGTTTATTCAACAAAGTTAAATTGCTCCTAATTAATATATCATCATGTATCATAGGTTGATGTGACTTTTGAAATGGAATGTTTATTCACTTTTAGGTACGTCCGAAACTCCTTCCAATGTACTCACATATTCAATCAAATTAAATCATTTATTTTCCTTTGCATGTTATGTAATTTACTTCCGAATTGTATTCTATGAGCATATCATAGACATATTACATATGTATCAAAATATATTTGTTCATTTTTGTGATAAATCATTAGTGGATACAATGAAATATATGGATCCATTTTGGAATTAATAAAATTTCGATTACATACATTTATATGTATCAATTCATAGAGTTCATCAACTCTTATGATGCTTCCACTGAATGGGCACTTTGCCCCTAACTACCTGATATGTAATTTACCATTACCATATGATTCATAATCATATAATCAAAAATTATTTCTCGGAACGTGGCTTAGCCCATAATACTAAAGTGATTGCAAATAAATTTAGATAAGTCTATATTTTCCAATGCATTACAAATACCAGCACTATAGTTTTATTTTATAATGAATATTCATAATATTCGTATTGAAATAAAACTATATCTATTTTCCATTCAATACTGAAAATAGTTATTGTTTCATAAATAAATTTTCGAATGTTTTATGAAACCAATTTTCGTAACTTGATGTGGCCAATAAGTGTTAATGACATACTCCCACTATTTTTGCCATTACTATAATAGCATACGAAATACAAAGCCACATTCAACTACTTAATATAAGTTATTTATTTCATTTATTGTAATTTGTTTACAGTTGTGAATTTTTAGATCAAGCATCTTAAATTCTAAGAAATAACTCTCATTACGAAAAAATTTCAGTGTAAAAATTCATTTTGGAATAGAAATCATATTTATCATTCTTATGTTAAACATCAATATTATTTTACAATTCTCATTTCCAATGCTACTTTATGAAGCAAAATCGACCATTCACTCTTCTTCATCCCAACTATGCCCTAGGTTACATTCACTCTTCTACATTATAATTTCTTTTTAAATGGTCGATTCAAGTGAAATCCTTACTATAATATCATAACAAACTCTTTACAAAAGTTTATTTGGCCATTCTTAACTTTTAGGATATCAAATAAATTGCACTTTACATAAACTAATAAAATGATATTTTAGTGATCGAATTCTGAGATCTATCTTGTAGCCTTTGGTCTAGTGTTACATTTAATACAACGAGATTATTATTGTAATCAATCATATTGAATACCTGATCTCATACTATATTTTGCATGCTTAATTCAATGAACTAATTTCATCGAGGTTTCATACATTACAATAATCACATAACAGTTCATGAAGCTATTTAACAATATATACTCAATTCAATTTACAACATAAATCATGGTTGTACAATGTTATCAGAGTTATACAATCTTAATAGACAAAATGGAATAGTGTAGTGAAATAAATACTAGTAGGTATGATATACCAAATCTTCGTCTTTGTCATCCAGAATAACCGTCTTTGATAATTGAAAAATTCGGTTTGACTCGAGCGTAATGTAAAATACAACGCTCAAGTCAGGACTAAAAATCCTCATATAAGTTAAATCACAATTAAGGAAATATAGTTTCAAAATGAACTGTTTCTTTTTCCATTTCCAACAAATCTGAACTCGAGTCAAAATTCCAAACAAATGAATTGAATTTCCAATATTTCAATCCAATTCCTTTAAAATTTATTTTCATTCAATTTTGATTTCTATTCAAGTCAATTTCAATTCCGGTTTTTAATTTAAATCAATGTCAATTTCGATTCAAAGGATTTAATTTAGTGGCTCAAGTTTCAATCCAAATCTTATTTCAAAACTATTTCAGTTTATATAAATTCGAGTCCAATCTCAATACACTAATTTAAATTACTTAAATCATTTTAACTTCAATGTTCGAATTTTAATTCAAATCTTTAATATAATCGAACTTCCATAATTCAAAACATATATCGATTATAATTTTGAAATTTCAAATAAAATTCTTTACACAAATTCTTTTAAAAAATTTGAATTCCAACATTTCCAAAGCTCGAATTTTAAAATAATCCAATTCAATCGTATCAAATTTTTTATTTATTGGATTCCAAATATTGAACTTCTTACAACATTTCCTTTTCATTTATTAAATTTGTAGGAAAATTTGCAAACCCTTTTTATTGCTCTTTTCAAAAAAATATGTATTATTATAAAAATTAGAATTTAAATTTTGTAAATGAAGTTCAAGTTAATTCCAAAAACTAATTTTAATTTGATTCACAAAGTTAAATTCTTTATAATATATAAATTTATAATGGTTAAATTTTAAAGCCTTTAAAA
Organism: Allium cepa; assembly: GCA_030765085.1. NCBI lineage: Eukaryota > Viridiplantae > Streptophyta > Magnoliopsida > Asparagales > Amaryllidaceae > Allium > Allium cepa. The sequence goes on from CM060938.1 coordinate 427,750,611, forward strand.
TTCGATAAATAAAACTCAATTTTCACCGAACAGCGATAGAATCACAAAATCACAATTCTGCCAAAGCAGTCAGCTATGCATCAAAATTTAAATATCCGATACGATATTCAACGTTTACATCAAATTTAAATGTCTTGGTGATCAATCATATCAATAGTGGTAACAACAACGTGATAACTCAGAAATATCAAAACCACTAGCAACATACAACAAATCAACAATATCATCCATCACAATGTGAGCTAACATCAAATTAACCAATTCAACCATATCACCTAGCAATCAATAATTATCAGTGTTAGGGTGTTTAACAAGGTGACATGTAATCCAAGATCGATTTAAATATCAAAATTTTAATGTCGATTCAATAAGTGTATAAAATGTAAAAAATTTTCTATCAAATTTAAATGTCACAATTACCATCACTTCCAACTATCCATTTAACAGTCAAATTCCTATCAATTTTAAATGTCAATTTACGCTATCAATTTTAATATCAAATTTATCAATCAAATTTTAAATGTCTGTTTTAACTGTCAATCAATTCAAATTCAACCACTTCAATTTCAGTCAGTACATCACAATAGTTAACTAGTTATCAATAATGGGCATTTAACTAGCAATTCATTTTAAATTTCACTTCGTTAATTGGTTTAACTAACAACAGAAAAATTTATTACTTTGCAAGTGTTTAAAACACTCACTTTTTTGTGACTAAATTTTTTTCAAATAAACTTCAATTCAACTCTATGTTGCAGTCCTTGTGGTTACGAACCCAATGCGGCTTATTTCGTTCAAATCAGACCTCGCATGAAAAATTACAAATTTGTATTTTTTTGAATAAAATTGACAACATAATTAACTTAATTATTTAATTAATTTGAATAACCTCTTAAACCCATCCCCCTCTCATACGCACGCTACCCAAATGCGAACCCATCAACGTCGACCGTTCCCATCGATGCGTGCACCGCCTGAAGCTCGAAACCCCATCAGAGGCCACCGTTCACAGCGCCATCTCTCACTCTACCCACGCCTGCAATCCCATCGCCTCTGCCTTTGCCATCAGCACGCAATTCGAGAAAACTGATATTGCCAACTCACCTCGATTCTGGCGATTTCAACTCGCCTCGCCATGATTCAACCATAGGATTTGTAGAGGAGGTTGAGATTTACAACTTCTATATTGAAGTCGAGTCGAGATTGTGATCGGATTGGAAGAAATTAAGGAAGAAAGAGGGGACGATTTCAGCCATTGAATTGAAAAGGGGGAGTGGAAGCCAGAAGATAGCTAGGATTTGAACGAAAAATTAAATAATAACGGCCTTATATATAAATCTCATGGCACTATTCATCCATGAAATTTCCAAACTTCAAATGATGCATGCCGTCTGGCGTTCTTAATATTTTACCCTCATTCTGAACACAATGAAACTAGTCTCGAGGCCTAATTTCGATCGTATGCAGAAGATAGCTTTTCAAAATCAATTTATTTTAGTTAAATTCTGCAAATAAATTCTACGCGTTTCAAGATTGAATGACTAAACGATAAGTCCGATCGATAAGAAACTTGAAATCCTATAATAATTCAGTATTACAGATTCGATGAAATTGGTTTCGTCAAAATTCGAGACAGTTGCCAAAATGGATATTTTTATTAGTTAGTTAAAATATAAAATTTTCAGTTTCTATTTATTCACCTTTGAATTCAATTTTAAATGTAAACGATCTTCATTCTTGTTTAACTAAAATTTAAATCAACTTTTGACATAATGTTGGGTTTGAATTATTTCAAAAGGAAAAAATGGCGTCTTCTCAAGAAATTCGCTCTCAAAATCTTCCGTACACTAGATTTTCTTCATCCCTAAATCACTCTAATCTGATCAATCGCTTTTCACTACCATACTCATATGCTCAAGCCGTCAAGAATTATTCACCTTCTTATTCTCAAGAACAGATCATTCATAAATCAAAAGTTAATTGGATCGACTTTAGGAAGGGAAAGAACTTCTATTTCAGATGTGGTGATCTTAATCATGTCGCAAAACTTTCCCGAGACCCAATCAGATGTTTTGATTGTGGTGTTTTTGGTCACAAAAGAAAGGATTGTTCTTTGAAATAGGACTTCTCTGAATTTTCTTCATCATTGATTGATCATGATTTTCAGTTTGCGTTGAAATTTTTGAGACTGAAGGGGATGTTACTTGATTATCAATGGTATATGAGAGATGTTGGAATAAAATATCTGGAAGAGTTATTGAATCATTTCAACATTATTAATGAGCCAAACATAGGAAAAGGCTATATAGAAAAATTTGGTAACCCAGAAGATTTTTTCGGCAAACCAGAGTTGTGTGTTGATAATAGGCGAATCTCTTCCCCAAGTTTAATTGACCATGGTTTCCAGTTTGCTTTGAAATTTTTGTTACTTAGGGGAATTCTGATTGATCTTCTCTGGTATAATAAAGAGGCAGGAACTAAGCTTCTTGATCTGTATTACCATTTCGACATGATAAATTCGCCAAACTTTGGTAAAGGATACATTGAAACATTTGGTAATATTAAAGAGATAGGGCATTTCTATTGACTCAAAAAAAAATATTTCACAGAGGATACCATATTTGATCCAAACATTCTTATGAAACCTGCTGCTTGGGAAGTCAATTCAGGTTTTGATCCTATGTTACTAGATCCAGTTGTTTCTGCTTATTCTGATTTGTTTTCTTCATCATTGAATACCTTGGAAATTGTTGAAGAGCAGCTAGAAGTTGTTGAAAAGAGGGATGATTTCACTTTTACTAGTTGTAAATGTCGTAAAACTAAAGTCTGCATTTAGGATAATTTTGAGATAACTTTATCCATTAAATTTGACTGTCTCTCGTCAGATTTTTACAGTTCAGTTATTGATAGGGAATCGGCGGTCATCTATGAACAACCTGTTACTGAACTATTGATTGATTTGAATAAGAAGGATTCCAAGTTGTTAGGCAGTAATATTTCAGGTGATCCAGTGGTTTTTGATATTGAGAGTTTTGATGATTATTCGAAGGATGATGTGAGTCTTGATAAAACACTGGATCCAGCAAGCTTGTCTGTGGAAGGCACAACTGAGGAAGAAACTTTAGCCTTTCTCGATAGCAATGTTTCCTGGTGCTATACTGTTCTTGAACCAGTTGTTTCAGATGTAGAAGTTTTTTCAGAAGATGTTCGTTTGTTCGAAATAAAATTTTTTCGTGATTGGATATTGTTCTTTGAACAACAAAAGGAAGATGACTTATTTTTTGAATTTGAATCCCGAATTTCTGGTGTGTTTTCAGATTTATCCTTGGTTCCATTAGATGTTGTGCACGCTGTTGGGTTGTGCATGGTGCACAACTTTCACATTCAGTTAAGGGAGTTTTCAGTGATCAGACAGTAGCAGATATATGTGATGTTTCCTTTCCAGCAGTCAAAGGCAAGAATGTTATTGGTGAATTGGTTCGTGAATGGTTATTGTCCTTCGATCATCAAAATGATGATATAGCTGCTGAGTTAGAGCCTCGTTTACTTGATGGTGTTTTCAAATACTTTCGCTGCTTCTCTAAAAGATTTGCATGATGACACTGTGGTACACGGAGAGAACACTTATGTTGCTTCTATACTAGAAATAAAAGGTGAGTTAGTAGTAGTTGCTTCTGATACTTTGAAGCCTGACAGGTTGGAGTGTAATATTTGTTCAGTCCTTAACTCCGCATTTTCGAAGAGAGGAAAGCGTAAGCGGTCAGTAGCTTCTAGTGGTTCAGTTTGTCGAAATGTTAGAATCCGCAACTGCCAGTCTTCTTCTATAGGTGAGTTACTGGGATCGAGTGCCACGAGTGGTGCTACGTATCCAGGCTCAGGTATGAGCTCTTTTTTGGGTAGTACGTTTTCTACTTATGCTTTAGGTAGTCTTTCTTCTGCCGAGTTTAGTCAGCTAGCTCGTGACACATCTTTTATTTTTACTGATATTGAGCAAGATCGGGAGTATATTAGGTGTAAGGAATTAGAGAGGGCTAGTTCAGTTCATCTATGAGGATCATTGGTTGGAACATTAGAGGTTTGAATGTTGAGCAAATGTGATAAGGTTAGAGTATTTTTTTAAAGATTTCTCTATAGATATTGCTTTACTTCAGGAAAACAAAATTAACTGTCTTGATGTTCGTTTCTTTAGAAGATTAGGTGGTTTTCACTTTAGAAAATGAGTTTTTTTTACCTTCCATTGGCACTTCAGGGGGATTAATGATAGGTTGGAGAGATAATTATTTTAAATTACTTCAATGTATTATTAAGCAACATTCTCTTCATGTTATTCTTATTAATCTTTCTGATAAATCTTTATTAAATATTTTCAATGTTTACAGGCCTAATTCTAAAATTAATCGGAGAATTTTATGGAACGAATGCCTAGAATTTAGATCCCTAGCCCCGACTTCTTGGATTATGGGGGTGATTTTAATGTTACGCGTTTCATATGTGAGTGTTATCCTAGGGAAGGGGATTAATTTGCTGTGGAGGAATTTGATCAATTTATTTTTAATTCTAATTTGATTGAAATTCCCCTTTCTAATAGAGAGTTTACTTGGAGTAACGCTAGAGAGTCTCTATCCATGGCTCTTCTCGATAGATTTTTTGTTAGTGATGAAATTGAGGACAAATTTCCAATCTGTAGAGTCAATGGCATATCTTATGCCTTCTCTGACCATTGTCCTATTATCCTTTCTTGCGAGTATCTAGAGTTATTATAAACAATATTAAATTCGAAAAGATGTGATTTTTGGAATCTAACTTTGTGAACTTAGTTATATGTAAATGGAATTCTTTGAGTTTCCATAATATCAGAAATAAATAAAATTCTACAAAAGCTTTTATTTCTAAACTTAGAGATCTTAGAAATTTTCTTAAAAATTGGAACAAAAATGTTTTTGGCAATTTAAAAATCAAAAAAGATAATATTCTTAATGATATGCTTAAAATTTAGAAGATAGAAGAATCTAGACCTCTAAATCTAGGTGAAAGTAATGTTCTTGCTAATTTAAAAGATGAATTAAATTCTATTTTAGAAAAAGAGGAGGTTATGTGGATGCAGCGATCCAGAATTCAATGGATTAACGAAGGTGATAATAGTACCATTTTTTTCATAATATTGCTAATGGTAGAAAATGTAGTAATACAATTAACTCTATATTTGTTAATAATATAGAGATAGTTGATCAAAGAGATCTTAACAAGGCTTTTACAGACTATTATAAGGATATTTTTGGTTCTAAAATCAAACATAAAATCAATGTTAGATGGACAGATCTGTATCCATCGGATTCTATTGTTGATTTATCAGAGTTAGATAATCCTTTTACAGAAGAGGAAATTAGGAAAGCAATTAATGACATGCTAAGTGATAAATCTATGGGCCTTGATGGGTTTTCTATTTTACTTTATAAAACCTTTTGGGATGTTTTAAAATTTGACTTATTTAATTTGTTTAATTATTTTTCTAATGGTAATTTGCAATTGGGGAGATTTAATTTCGCAAATGTTATTTTGTTACATAAAAATGTAGGAGCTAACAACTTAAAAGATTTTAGACCTATTTCTTTGATTAACTATTCAGTAAAAATCATTTCTAAAGTTCTAGCTAATAGACTGAGTAGTAGAATGAACGATTTAATTGATTGTTCACAATCGGCTTTTATTAAAGGGAGAAATATCACTGATGGAGTGGCTGTTGTTCAAGAATATATTAATTACTGTTGTAAGAATAATATATCCTGTGCGATTTTAAAAATTAATTTTGCTAAAGCTTTTGATTCAGTAGATTGGGATTTTGTTGTAGATATTTTTCATGCCAAAAGGATTTGGTCATAGATGGATTAGTTGGATTTTGACTTTGCTTAAAACTGGAAACTCTAGTATTATGGTGAATTGTATATTGGGTAATAGAATTCAGTCTAAGAGAGGTTTAAGGCAACATGATCCCTTATCAGCTTTTTATTTAACTTAGCTACTGATGTCTTTGCTAAAATTATTAAAAGAGCAGTGGATAATGGATCTCTGGGAAGTGTTGGCAATGACATATCGCGTATTGGTATGTCGACTCTTCAATTTGCTGATGATACCTTACTTTTTTCTTCTCCTTTTCCTAGACACATTATTGCTCTCAAGTTTATTCTTTACAGTTTTGAGCTTTTTTCTGGTTTAAAAATAAATTTTGACAAAAGTTTTATTTTAGTTTTAATTGATTTTGAAAAAGTTGAAAACTTAGTAGCTAATTCACTAAATTGCGAAAGTATGATTTTTCCTTTCGAATATCTAGATCTTGTGATTAGACCTATAAAACTCAAGCATGATGATTGGATTATTATTATTGATAAAATTAAAAATAAGATATCTAATTGGAATGGGAGATTTCTATCTAGAGTAGGTAGGTTAGTTTTAATAAACTCGGTTTTATCAGCCTTACCGATCTATTGGATGTCTATGCATCTGTTTTCAGATTGGGTTATTGATAAAATTGATAAAATTCGAAGATATTTCTTGTGGAGTGGGGATAATTTTAGTAACAATATAAAATGTCTAGTAAACTGGGAAACTGTCTTTAAAGCTAAAAAGGAAGGTGGTTTAGAAGTTATTAACTTGCGTAACATGAATTTGTCTCTTTTAGGTAAATGGCTTTGGAAGTTTAAAGATATAAATGATAATGCTATTTGGAAAGAGATCATTTCTAAATATTACTATAACGGTAATATAAATTTATACCAAATTGATTATTCATATTCCCATAAATTTTCTAATTTTTGGAAAAAACATTTTAAATGTTATGAAAATTTTAATTTAGGAACTAAGACGATAGTACATTCAGGAAATTGTACTTCATTTTGGCACAACTGTTGGATTTCGATCTTGCCTCTAATGTTAGAATTTAAGGAATTGTATGATATTTGTAACTTTAAGTATTCTTTAATCAATGAAGTTTATTCTTCAGAAAATGATCATCCTTGGAATTTCAGTTTTAACGGAATTTTAATAGGATCAACTCTTTGGCAACTCTCTTTGCTTTATGCCAGATTAAATCTTTATAATATTGATAATGATAATTGTAACGATCCACTATTTTGGACCATTCAAATCGACAAAAATCCACACATGTCGCACTTGAATAATTCAAAACAACAGATTGTAACAAAATTTGGAGCAAATGAAATCAAACACAGAATCATAGATACGGAAATATCAGAATAAATTGCAGCTGAAAAAAAATACCATAGTAGTTCATGAAGCTACTATATACACACTCTCAAAACATATACAAAATATCATAGTTCAAAAAGGGATACAATAGAAGTCTGGATACATAAATCACTAATACGGAAGCAATACCGAATAGGAAATAACTGGATCAAAAATAGACGAATAGATAGTCAGATAAGCTCCAGCAATTCTCTAGCTCCAAAAGGTGAATCCAAAACTGTGACTCTCAGGCTGACCCGAGCGTAAAGTAAAACATAAAACACTCGAGTCATGACAGTCATACTTATACAATGTAAACCAACTCAAGTGACTTGTAATAGCAATGCTCAATAACTTAAAGGATGCTTAGGATTGCCCATCCTTTAAGGGTCAATCAAACCACCAATTAAGTAGTTATAAACACTATCCTAGAAATATCCATATTAAAGTAAACAATGCAAATAACAGCGTTATTGTAACTAGGGCAGCGTAGAGCTGCAGTAACTGCTCACCTCTAGCCACACTCTTAAAATCAAAGGTGCGCATCAAACAATCACAAGAAAATCACATGACAAACAAAGTAGTGTACCCGTGGTTATAAATTTCAAAACGATTTATAATTCCAAATTAAAATCATTCATTTAAACCACTAAAAAGTGAAGTCATTATTCCTTCAAATTAAATATTCAATTCCCAAAAATTTAGTTTCCAGTTTTACAGCAAATTTCAGCCACAAATAAACTTCAATGTAAACCATCTGATCTTATAAAATTTCATATTTTCCACTTTAAAAATGGTCTTTTAAATACCCCTTAACTTATGATTTTTATAAAGTAAATTTCACAAATAAATATCAATAATTTCACTTATTAAATTCAAGTGTACAAATTTCCCATCCTTTACCTTTTAACAATTATTTATCACTTAAATTTCAAATCACCATTTCATACACTGAACTAAATTACCAATTTATTTTATTTACTTAAACTTCCATTTTAAAACCAAATCTCACAATTCCAAGTTAAGTTAAATTCCAAATTTCCATTTAACTATCCATTTATTTTGCATTTAACTAATTACATAAATTCAAAATATGCTGTAACTTGCTTAACTTTATTTTACAAATAACTTGATATTTTCTTTTACTTTATATTTATCCAATTCATACATAAATAATATTAATTACCAAGTTAAGCTTATAATTCCATTTTTACTTAAATTCCCATTATTAAGTTAAATCAAACTTTCACAGTACAACTCAAACCATCTATTAACTTATACCATTTAACCTTTTAGAAAATCACCGCTTAACCATTTTAAATCCATTATAAGTCAAATTTTATTTTTTTTCTTCTTTCATTTACAATACATTAATTTTTATAGAAAATCATATTTTGAAATCAACCACGTGTCCGGATAATATTTCACACCTAAATCAAGTGATACAGAAATTATCATTTAAATCCGTAATCAGTAAATTTCCGGGTATTGATTAATTCAAACTCGCAATCCTAAGACAAATAAAAATAAATAAAAATCACCCAGGCCTATCATTTCAGCCCGCAATGATTTTTTCTATTCTAAAGTTCGTTCGGGTATGTATCATTTCAACCCATAGTGATTCTATTCTACACGGAACTTGCAGCGTGAGAAACAGAAACAAATACACAGTATAATAGACTAAAATATAAAAGACGATGAGATAAGTTTATAACAGGGTTTAACGTCATATAATTAACATCACAGGCAGGTATAACATGACATAACAATTCTACACATTCACTTGTTGTCACTTCACTAATTATATAAGTATAAATGTCATGAGTGAAAACTCACCTTTTATGCTGGAGTTAGCAAATCAAAACACACAAACAAATTCCAGAAAGCACGATACGACTTTTGATTTGAGTGGGGAGAGAGAGAGCCGAGATGTTAATCTTGTATTCAACAACAAAATAGTGCCATATATAAATATAGATACGATACCAAAGTTTATATTGAAACAAATGGAAATATAATTAACAAATGGACATCACTAAGCTTTTTAAATCAATTTTTGCTTGATATGCTCACACTTTTGCTCGGCCATACATGCTTTATGATCGGCCATTATGGTCTAATTGGTGGGAATGGGTCTGGTTTGGCACATATAGGCACGGAAAGCAAGAGAATACATGGGAATTGGGAGTTACATGTGAGGAATGCAAGTAGACAAGGAAAAAGCGGAATTTTTTTTCAACATAGGCCAGGCCTAGGGTCACATCTAGGTTAGGCCATGGCATGTACAGGTCAGGAAGTGGCTGGAGAGATGGCTAGTGGTGGTGAAAAAGCAAGTGGTGATGGCTAAGGAGGAGGCCGAAGTGGAAAATGAAGGGTATGTGCAAACTAGGTTTGGCTACGGCATACTTTCAAGTATTTTGCAACTTTTTGAGATGATTGCACCGTTGGATGGCCACGGCCAATATTGGTCAGAGGAGAGGGATATCAAGCCTTGTATGGTGGTGGGAAGAAGGTTGTGTGGTGGTTGGAGGGGGTGGTGAGGTGATAGCCAAGCAAAATACATGAAGAAACAAGCAAAAATAATTGAAAAATCAATAGAAAGTGAAAGAAAAAGTAGAACAAAAATAAGAGAAAGCCATTAACTTTTTTCTCAGATCTGAAAATAGGCATGAGAAATGAAAGAATGAGATGTTTTCTTACGTGAATTTCAAAAAAAAAAAACTCATGGCTATCAAGGAGAAGTTATGGTATGAAATCAATGGATGGAAAGATAAAGTTGTAATAAATCAAAACGTAACGTATGTCTTAATTAAAAAAGGTAACATATCTTCATTTATGCATTTCCTATATATTTAATAGAATATATGCCAAAGAAATAATTCGTTAAATACATACCATCTATATAAACATTATAGAAATAAAAAAAAACGGTTATAGAAACGTATAAATCAATTGCTATCTACAACTTTGTATGTTACTTAATTTACAAAGTATATATCCAAATTAAATTAAACAAAAGCAGAACAAATGTTGTAAATATATACATAACATGTCATACTACACATATATACACAATTATAACATGATATATCAAACAAAAATATTATTTATATCAATTAAAATAAACAATTTTTGTTAAATAAAACAATTTACACACAATAGTATAAAAAGCATAACTTTCACAATATTAATCGGATTTCAATGAAACGAAAAGCAGTATACTTGAAATTTAATTTAATTTCATAATAAAAGATAAATTCAAAATTAAAATATTTAAATTTTAAATTTAAAAGTCAAAGTTTGACCATATTGATCAAAATTCACATTTATGGAAAATATTCTATTTATTCAGTTCAGAATTATAATTCACAAAAAAATCAAAATTTATATTTAAAATAACAAAATTTATCCATTTTAGTAGATAAAATAAAGTTTTTAAATCAAAAATTCAATTTAAAATAATTAAAATATATAATTAAAATTAAAATATTCAGAAAATATAGGGTTGTTACACTCTCCCCCACTCAAAACTTTTCGTCCCCGAAAAGGAACGAGGTACGGAAAACATAGAAAAAGATAGAATGAAATAGGATTAAGACAAGATGGCAAGAAGATTAAAATTATACCTGATAACTGTTGTCATAAGTAAGTTTAACAAGGTGGAGAATAAGAACAGCTAGAAGGGAAAATAGGGGAATAGGAATATCTAGGATGGAAATAGGCTGAAAGACAAGGATAAACCATTAATTTAAAACTATATAATTTCAATTTGAATTTTTAATATTTATAACAATTTAAACAATTTATGATAGGATGAATAGTCATTTTCAAATTTGTTAGTTTGAAGTAACAATATTTAAAACATTTTAAATTATTTAGAAAGGTAAAATAAATGATCAAAATATCCTTTATGTAATACTTTATCAAAATACTTTTATAACTCGATGTTTTAACAAGTTTATCCTCATTTCCGTAGACTCTAGTAGTGCATTGATCAGGCGTAAAGCTAGAATTCTCCAGGTACATAGACTTGTTTCATCACCCAGTGAAAATATTAGAAAAACCTTTAAAAATAGATATGGAAAATAAAATCCAAACAAGACAACCAAAACATTCGTCTAACCATGGATCGCAGATACACAATGGTTATGCCTGGATCCCCTAGGAAGTAATCCGTATCTGCAAGCTTTCTCAGCCCTGCAAATTACGCCATGATGACTAGTAGACCGTAGGATACACAATCGTTACGCCTGGATCCCCCAGGAAACAATCCGTACCCCTAGGCCATCTCAGCCAGGCGGGTTTCACTACTAATGCAACCTATATAGATCACTGGATACACAATGATTACGCCTGGATCCCCCAGGAAACAATCCGTACCCCTTGGAGATCTCAGCCAGGTGAATTACGCTAGGCAGTCGCGCTCGGAAAAAAACCATAGGTTGCGCCACGGTCGGACACTCGAGTGTCACATCCAGAAAACCAAAATCAGAGAGAATAATAATAGAATGAATCCACAATGTTGTTACAGAGCGGATATCAAGCAGAAGGCACTTTCCATATCTTTACTTCGAAAATATATATCATATAGTACTTTTCATATCACTTTCAAATATCATACTTATATAAAGTCCATTATATATAAGATTTCGTTTTCCAATCGAATACTTTCCAAAATCAATAGTTTATCAAATCATACTTATATAGACATCAATTATATAAGATTTCTCTTTTCAAATTGAGTACCTTTCAAATCAATAGTTTTCAAATCAACTTCATACTTATACAAATCCATTTTATATAAGTTCTACAACTCCCAATTCAAGTACTTAATAATACAAGGTTCTCAATTTCAAATCATTTCAATATCAATTCAGTTTCAAAATCATACATTATTTCACCAAATCATTTCTTCCAAATTAAATATCTTCAGTTTCAAAGTTTCTAAAATAATAAGTTCAGAAAAATAATCCAAATTTCCAAATCAACATAATTTATGTCAAATAAATCCGTTTCTAAAATAATCATATAAATACTGGGTTTTAAATTCCAATCTATTTCCAAAACCAAATATTTTCTCTAAATCAATTATACCCAAACTGGTTACTAAGTTTAAAACCATCCCTTTTAAAACCTTTAAACTATTTGTTTCTACATGAAAATCTAATTTACCATTGGAAAGATTACTATTCTATATGTATATATATATATTTTATTCAAAACATTTCCAATCTATATTTCATACTAGTATAATTCAAAATAGTCTTATTTATTTACTTAACAAAGCAGTTTCAAACTAATTTAAATTATATTAAAACATATAAAACTAAACTCATATACTTTATCAAATACTTTATACTTTCAAAATTACTTAACTTGGAAAAGTTAACCTTGATTTGGAAGTGTTCGAACATTCAAATAGTCGAAGAAATCATATTTCAAATCCAAGAGTTGGAAATCAACAATAATTCAGTAAATCAATTCCAAAAGATAGGGTTATATCAATCAAATTCGAAACTCAAGAACTGAACACCGACTCAATTCAAAACCGTGTCACATATACATGTATACATCTTTTCGAAAATCAAATTATACTTCGGTATTTGAAATCAAATTGGTTTTATAAAATCAGTCGCATAGCAAACTATTAGAGTGGCCTATCCCCCACTCAGAAACTCGAAAATCAATGTCGATGATGCATGCATTCATCACCGAAATTATTTTCCAGCGACATAAGTGAGTTCTGGACTTTTATTTTCTCGAAAACTTCCTTTGAAATTTCTTCGAATCATTTGAAACTCATTAAAATCATTTGAAAAATTTCTTATTCGGAAAAACACTTTCAAATCATATTATTATATATTTTCAAAGCGTTAAACCTATTTAAAATGTCGGAGTTCAATCACTCAAATTTCAATTTCAAAACAACTCCATTAAAATCATTTAATAAACCAAATAATTTTCAGAAATTTCAAATCCTTTCAATGCTTAAATTTTCATTTTAAAAGGTATATATTTCTTAATGAAAACATTTCACTTCTATATAAAAATATGGTCATCCTTGTCAAAATAATAACTTCAATGTATACACAATTTCAAAAATACAATCAACCACAAAATTTCCAAGGGATGATTTAAGGATGGATTTCAAACAAACAGAGATTCAAATTTAGAGGAACTCTAATCAAATAGAATTCTGGTTCGAAGATAATCTCAAATGAAGATGAGATAATTTAATTACCAAATAGAAGATGGATAAGCCTATGTAAATCACGGGCGACCTCAACCGATCAACTGTGACTTCAGGAATATAATCAATATGGAAATCTAAGGCAAATCGACATTCCATCGCCAGATATAGAGTTAAGGTAGAGAAGGAGATAGATAGCATCATAAACCGAGGATACATAAATCTCCGGTGAATCAATGCCAATTGTAAAGAAGTTTCACCCCTTTACAAATCATCCAAAGATTTGCGGAATCACCGATCTTTACAGAGATCATTCAAGTGGAGTTATGGAATGCTCCAAAATCAAAGGAACATAAATAGGAAAGACAAGACTGGATTTCAGAACAAGTGGAAGCATTGCAAAGTTCAAGGAATCCTAATCGATAAGAATCCTAACCAAGAGATTTCTAACAAGGTGGATACAGAAGGGATGAAGTTTAGAAAAATCTTGATTTCAAAATAAGAATTTTTTTATACTAATATAACCTTTGAAAATCCTTTGAAAATCATTTTATACTTCAAAAATATGTTCTTTCATAAAGAAATAATTCTGAGATTGATTTAACTCATTCTAGGGTATTTCTATCCTATCTCTAATGAGTTATTGCTCCGCAGGCTATGGTTTGCCTAAAACGAAAGCTCTGATACCAAATTGTAACGACCCACTATTTTGGACCATTCAAATTGACAAAAATCCACACATGTCGGATTTGAATAATTCAAAATAACAGATTGTAATAAAATTTGGAGCAAATGAAATCAAACAAAGAATCACAGACACAGAAATATAAGAGTAACTCACAGCGGAAAAAAATACCATAGTAGTTCATGAAGTTACTATATACATACTCTCAAAACAAATACAAAATATCATAGTTTAAAAATGGATACAATAGAAGTCTGGATACATAAATCACTAATACAGAAGCAATACCGAATAGGAAATAACTGGATCAAAAATAAACGAATAGATAGTCAGATAAGCTCCAATAATTTTCTAGCTTCAGAAGGTGAGTCCAAAGATGTGACTCTCTAGCTGACCCGAGCGTAAAGTAAAACACAAAACACTCGAGTCAGGACATACATACTTATACATTTTAAACCAACTCTGAACTGTAATAGTAATGCTCAATAACTTAAAGGATGCTTGGGATTGCCCATCCTTTAAGGATCAGTCAACCACCACTTAAGTAGTAACAAACACTATCCTAGAAATATCCATATTAAAATAAACAATGCAAGTAACAGTGTTATTGTGACTAGGGTAGCGTAAAGCTGCAGTAACCGCTTACCTCTAGCCACACTCTCAAAATCAAATGTGTGCATCAAACAATCACATGGAAATCACATGACACACGAAGCAGTGTACCCATGGTTATAAATTTCAAAATTAATTATAATTCCAAATTAAAATCATTCATTTAAACCATTAAAAAGTGAAGTCATTATTCCTTTAAATCAAATATTCAATTCCCAAAAATTTAGCTTCCAAATTTACAGTAGAATTTCGGCCACAAATAAACTTCAATTTAAACCATTTTAGCTTATAAAATTTAATATTTTCCACCTTAAAAATGGTCATTTAAATATCCTTGAAATTATGATTTTTATTAAGTAAATTTCACAAATAAATATCAATAATTTCACTTATTAAATTCAAGTGTACAAATTTCCCATTCTTTACCTTATAACAATTATTATCACTTAAATTTCAAATCACCATTTCATACATTGAACTAAATTTCCATTTTATTTAATTTACTTAATCTTCCATTTTAAAACCAAATCTCACAAATCCAAGTCAAGTTAAATTACAAATTTCCAGTTAACTTTCCATTTATTTTGCATTTAACTAATTACATAAATTCAAAATACACTGTAAACTGCTTAACTTTATTTTACAAATGACTTGATATTTTCTTTTACTTTATATTTATCCAATTCATACATAAATTATATTAAATACCAAGTTAAGATTATAATTCCATTTTTACTTAAATTTCCATTATTAAGTTAAATCAAACTTTCACACTACAACTCAAATCATCTATTAACTTATACCATGTAACCTTTTAGAAAATCATCGCTTAACCATTTTAAATCCAATATAAGTCAAATTTCATTTTTCTTCTTCTTTCATTTACAGTACATGAATTTTTATAAGAAATCATATTTTGAAATCAACCATTGGTCCGGATAATATTTCACACCTAAATCAAGTGATACGGAAATTATCATTTAAATCCATAATCAGTAAAATTTTCGGGTTTTGATTAATTCAAACCCGCAATCCCAAGACAAACACAAATAAATAATAATCATCCAGGCCTATCTTTTCAGCCCGTAATGATTTTTCCTATTCTAAAGTCCGTTCGGGTATGTATCATTTCAACCCATAGTGATTCTATTCTACAGGAAACTTGCAGTGTGAGAAACAGAAATAAATACGCAGTACAACAGACTAAAACATAACAGATGATGAGACAAGTTTATAACAGGGTTTAATATCATATAATTAACATCACAGGTAGGTATAACATGATATAACAATTCTACGCATTCACTTGTTGTCACTTCACTAATAATATAAGTGTAAATGTCATGAGTGAAAACTCACCTTTTATGCTGGAGTTAGCAAATCAAAACACACAAACGAATTCCAGAAAGCATGATACGACTTTTGATTTGAGTGGAGAGAGAGCCAAGATTTTAATCTTGTATTCAACAACAAAACAAAGCAATATATAAATATAGATACGATACCAAAGTTTATATTGAAACAAATGGAAATAGAATTAACAAATGGACATCACCAGCTTTTTAAATCAATTTTTGCTTCACTTGCTCACACTTTTGCTCGGTCACACATGACTTAGGTTCGTCCATGGATGTCTAATTAGTGGGAATGGGTCTGGTTTGGCACATATAGGCACGACAAACAAGAGAATACAAGGGATTTGGGAGTTACATGTGAGGAATGCAAGGAGACAAGGCAAAAGTGGAACTTCTGTTCAACATAGGCCAGGCCTAGGGTCACATCTAGGTTCGGCCATGGCATGTACAGGTCAGGTAGTGGCTGGAGAGATGGCTAGTGGTGGTGAACAAGCAAGGGGTGATGGCTAAGGAGGAGACCAAAGTGGAAAATGAAGGCTATGTGCAAACTAGGTCTGGCTATGGCATACTTTCAAGGATTTTGTAACTTTTTGAGATGATTGCACCGTTGGATGGCCACGGCCAATATAGGTCAGAGGAGAGCGATGTCAGGCCTTGTATGGTGGTGGGAAGAAGGTGGTGTGGTGGTTGGAGGAGGTGGTGAGGTGATAGCCAAGCAAAATACATGAAGAAATAGGCAAAAATAATTGAAAAATCAATAGAAAAGTGAAAGAAAAAATAAAAAAAATAAGCGGAAGCCAATATCTTTTTTCTCAGATCTGAAAATAGGCATGAGAAATGAAAGAATGAGATGTTTTCTCATGTGAATTTCAAAACTAAACTCACTGCTATCAAGGAGAAGTTATGGTATAAAATCAATGGATGGAAAGATAAAGAGGTAATAAATCAAAACGTAACGTATGCCTTTATTTAAGAATAGGTAATGTATCTTCATTTATGCGTTTCCTATATATTTAATATAATATATGCCAAAGAAATAATTCAATAAATACGCACCATTTATATAAACACTATAGAAATAAATAAGAAAACGGTTATAGAAACGTATAAATTAATTGCTATCTACAAATTTGTATGTTATTAATTTACAAAGTATATATCTAAATTAAATGAAACAAAAGCTAAACAAATGTTGTAAATACATACATAATATGTCATGTTACACATATATACACAATTATAACATGATATATCAAACAAAAATATCATTTATATCAATTAAAATAAATAATTTTGTTAAAGAAAACAATTTACACACAATAGTATAAAAACATAACTTTCACAATATTAATCGGATTTCAACGAACCGAAAAGAAGTATATTTGAAATTTAATTCACTTTCATAATAAGTGATAAAATTAAAAAATTCAAATATTTAAATTTTAAATTTAAAAGTCAAAGTTTGACCATATTGACCAAAATTCACATTTATAGCAAATATTCTATTTATTCAAGTTCGGAATTATAATTCACACAAAAACCAAAATTTATATTTAAACTAACATAGTTTATCCATTTTAGTAAATAAAATAAAGTTTTTAAATCAAAAAATCAATTTAAAATAATTAAAATATACAATTAAAATAATCACAAAATACAGGGTTGTTACAATAATGATTTTATTTGTCGGGAATGGAATAAGTGTAAGAAATATACTTCAAATTCTTTTTATAGATTTATTAATTTTTCGGGTACTATAAATAACTCTTTTAAATATATGTGGAAATCAAATGCTCCTCCTAAATCCAAAATTCACATGTGGTTAATACTTCATGGAAAACTTAGTACAATAGAAGTTTTAAAGAGAAAAAACATTCAAAATGATAATAAATGTCTTTTTGTAATCTGCATCTTGAGAACATTAATCATATACATTATTATTGTTTGGATTCTAATTACATCCTAATTAATACTCTTAAATTTGTTAACTTCAATATAATAACTAAAATTTCGGATTGTGAATTCTGCCGAATAATTATAAGTCCAAATTCAAAAAGAACATTACATGTTTATTAGACACTTTATTTATTATTATTAGTTGGTTTATTTGGTTTGAAAGAAATTAAAGAATTTTTAATAATAATAGTCATTTTAACAAATTGATTTTTTCAATTTCTTCATTTATTTTAATTTGATTTCAAATCCCAAATATAAATTAGCTAAAAATATCATTTTCAAACGCTACTTAACAAGGATAGTCATAATATTAACTTTTTTAAACACAATAATAATTTTTTAACATTAATAACAGTATTATTAATACTTTCCCAAATTTATATGATGATCTCACTTTAAATCATAGCTTACTTATGACTAAAGATACATAAGTCAGATCTGTCTCAATTTTTGTTCTAGTTTCTGTTTGGTATTAGTTTTCAGATAATTCATTTCTTTAGTTATTGTCCAGATAGTCTTATTTAGGTTTTTATTTCCTTACTTATAAATACATATATATGTATATTTACTATATAAATATACATACATACATATATGTATGTATCATTCTAATTTTCTTCCTTAGCCATGTTTCAGATACAAGTATGGGAGATAGGATATCAGGTTCATTTTGCTGGTTCTCTTGTCTTCAGATTGTTGGATATCAGATTGTAGAAAGGTCATCAGAGCAGAGTTTCTTCATCTAGGACTACAAAAAGTTATCTCCTCAGATATAGGATACTGCTATCTTCTTTATGGGTTACTTATTTGAGGAGGATCTATTTCTTCAGTTTGACACTCCTTCTTCTTGTTTAGAGCCTTCAGAGTGGTCTCTCTATTCAGCAGATCCACTTCAGAGCAAATGCTTATTCACTTCTTCTGATTTAGATTTTTGGAGCTTTCTTATTAGTTTGAGACGTCATCCAGTTGTTATGTTTCTTTCTTTAGTCTTTTTGGTACTTTTAACACCTTAATATCGGGTGGTGGCCATACCAGAGCTTGATATTGAGGTGCGATGGGTGGTGGCCTTGCCGGAATTCATCTTAGGCGTACCTGAGATTGGAAATATGTATTTTTGTTTTTGCCACCTGCCAGGCATGTTGGCAGCACCTTATGCCCGTGATATATATATATATATATATATATTCACATGTGTGCTCTCCTCTATTTGTAGAGGATCACACATTTTTCTCAAAAAAATCAACTTTTGACATCATTTTCATTCACATTAAATTCAGAATTCGATTAGTTACATTATTTTCAATATTAAATTTTAAACAATTTGATTATTCAATAAATCGATGTTAATGAATCAAAAATCCTAAATAAATTTAAGTTATCAACAATTATTTTTATTTTATCTAAATAATTCAACATTCATTATTCAATTTCAGCTATTGATTATAAACACATTCCATGCATAGAATTTCATATAAATAAATTTATGCTTTAACTTTTAAAGGGAAATTCATTCGAATCCTTATTTACTTAAATTGATCATTTTAATTTTTATCAATTACTTATATTTTAATATTAGTTAATTTAATTCTAAAATAAATTATCATCTTTTCTCATATTGAATTCTGTTATTTAAATTTTTATCTATGTTCATATCTAATAATTTACATAAATAAATCAATGAATTTTATTTTTAACCATTCTTATTCAAAAATTATATTAAATTTAATAATTTAAAATAGTTAAAAATACGGGTCGTTACAATTTCCCCTGCTTAAAACTTTTCGTCCTCGAAAAGTGGTTAGGTAAGGAATTTAATATTTGGTATATTTTACTCATAATAACAAGCATATAAAACATTTAATTATTATTTAAAAAACATTTACTACGCTTCTACTATGCCACTCTGATATTAGCTTATTTGTGAAACAAGTTACAAAATTTTAAAGTCTCAAAATTTTTCTAACACCCGCATTTACGGAAAATTTCGGTAGTGTCTCTTTTGCACAGCCGAGTCAGAAAAACTACAAACTACCTCTACAGGCCCAAACTAATCAAAATATAATAAAAGCAAAGTGTCTCCACACATCAGGGGTAGAAAATCATCAACCAACCAACTAACATTATAAATATGTACCTATTTGTTGGGCAACAATTTTACTTATTAAATCAAAATCCTCAAATTAGTCTTTCTTCAATGTACCTAAATTTTACTTACATAAACCAAAAGAGAGTTAAACATGACAAAAAAGGATACATTAGCTATTCCTATCATAAGTACAAGCAACATAACAATCATATGCAACCAAATGGTTATAACAATGATTTGCAACAAAAAAATCATCTAACAAATAACATCCATCCGATTAATTCTTATCTATTTCATTCACATTCGATTTATTCCACTATGTTCAACACACAAGCAACCAAATCATGCTTATAATGAAATGTAAAACAACATGCAACCAAAACGACATAGCAATCCTAAACCATGGCTAGCAATCATAACATACAATAATTTTATTACAAATCTGTACGATATATATACACCATTCGTACGAATATAAATTTCGATCTCTTATTCGAATACGAGATTTTATTTTCCGAACTAGTATTGGTAGCCCGACTACTCTAGTGTAGACACTAATCCGACTTCTCGATTGGAAACTTCCATCCTCCTTACATAGTAATAAACTATAATAGAGAAATTCAGATTCGTATCAAAAATCCCTATTAGTGTTCGTCGTCAAGAATCGAGCGAACAATCCCAAATCGGACAGGTGTAAATTACCTTAAAATAGTCTATTCAAATCAGAATCAAAACTGTAAATGCAAAAAGAATGTCTATATATAACTTACGTATTTGTTTTATTGGTTTCTTAATTACACCAACTGATAATTCAAGTGTTTTTTTATATTGAATTGTTAAATATTTGAAAATTTTCTTTGTTAAAAATTCCTTTATCACAAAATACTTTTTATCAAAAGTACTTTTGATAACTCGATGTTCGAACAAGTTTTATCCTCGTTCTTACAGAATCTAGTAATACGTTAATCAGATGTAAAACTAGAAATCTCTAAATACTTAGTAGACCCATTTCAACGTCCAGTGAAAATATTTGAAAATTTCTAAAAACAAACATGAAAAGTACCACTCAAAAACCAATCATGGATTGCAGTTGCATTATGGTTATGCCTCCCAGTGGAAATATCTATAACTATGGGTAATCTCTAGCCCGCAAATTACGCCATGCAAATCAAAAATCAAATGCCCATGGATCATAGTCTACTTAGTAGTTATGCCCAATAGTTACATCTCTATCCTAGAGAAAACATTGTAGACTATAGGCAATCGCCGCTCCTCGAATTACGCTATGTGGATCGCAATTTACTTACTGGTGACACCCTATGGTTACGTTGCCGTCCCAACGAAAACATAGTAAACCATAGGCAATCTCCGCCACCTCGAATTATGCCAAATACACCGACCATAGACCGCTGCTACACAATGGTGACGTCGCTATCCCAATGAAATCATTAGTAGACTGTAGGCATCACTCCCCCTAAATTGCACTTTGCTAATTAAATCATAAGACCATAGGTCACGTAATGGAATTCGAAGGAACTCATGTCTTTATGTCCGGACGACCGAAATTAATCAATAGAATGAATCCAACATGTGCATTATTGAAAATCACGGAGGACACTTCCCATATCTTTTATGTCGAAATATATCATACTGTATATAGCAACCTTTCCAAATCATAACTTCAAATGTCACTCTTATATAAATTCCATTATACATAAGATTTCATTTTCAAATCGAGTACTTTCCAAATCATTAGTCTCGAATATACCATATCATTCTTATATAAATTCCGTTATATATTAGATTGTCTTTATCAAACCGAATGCCTTTCAAAATCAATAGTTTTTGAAATAACTTTATATTTACACAAATCATTTCATATAAGAATCGAAAACTTTCAAATCAAATATTTTTATATAATCAAGGGTCTTCGAAACCAATCCATTGTCATATATCAGTTCAGTTTCAAGTCCATATATGATCTCAATAATCATTTTTCTCTAAATCGAATATCATTCAAATTCAAAATTTTCAAAATTTGAAATCTCACAACTTTCGTTATTTTATATTTATATCAAATTTAGATAAAAAACAAATTTGTTTCCAAATCAAATACTTTTCAAAATCTTTTTTCATAAAACGTTTACTAAGTTCAATACATTTCTTAAAACAAATTCCATTATAAACCTTTCAAAACTAATTTTCATATTTATACAAAGTCAGAACTATTTACAAAATCAGGTTTCCAAAAATAAGGTCTTATAAATATTTACTATGTTCAAAACATTTCTTAAAACTCTTTCCATTTAAAAACATATCAAAACTAAATTTCATACTTGTATAATTCAAAATAAACTTATACAGTTTACTTATCAAGATATTTAGGTTTTATTTTTTTTTATTTTTTTCCAACTTCCATTTGTTTATATTTTAAAATTTCAAAACTAAACTTTATATACTTCCCAAAATACTTAGCTTAGGAAATTGATTCTTACTTAGGAAGTGTTCGAATATTCAGAATAGTCGAAAAATTCAAATTCCAATTCAAATTCGGGAATTAACAATCAATCATCTCACAAGATACACAACCAATCAACTAATCAATCAACAACCCTAATGCATAGGATATATGTGTATATTATAATTCAACCCAAAATTCGAGAATTGAACACTGCGTATTACTTTAAATTGTTTAAAATAAATGTATACATATTTCTTTTGAATATCAAATCATACTTCAGTGATTTGAATCAAATTAGTTTGATTGAAAATCGGGTAGCAAAGCTACTAAAGTGGCTTCCTCTACTTCGAAATTCGAAAATGAATGTTGATGATGCTGCAGTCATGCGAAAAAAGTGAGTTCTAGACTTCCATTTCTTTAAATCTTTTGAAAATCCCCTTGAAATCACTTTCAAACCATTTATAACATTTCTATTTGGAAAATAATTCCCAATTATATATTTCCAGAATCTTATAACTCAATTTCAAAACTTCCCAAATTCAAACTCTTAATTTGTAGTTTGAATAACTTTTTGTTTATTTACTAACCATATCTAAATAAACCATATTTCATATATCACTTTCAAATGGTATCCATTACTCTTTAAAATGACACAGAGGAAAATTCAGATGTATATTCACTTCTAAATCCATGTTAAAACATGTAGTTTCTCAAACGGTTAAATATATTTCAAAGCCAAAATTTTCGACCATAATCAAATGCTCAAATCAACAGCCAAAAGTCGATGCTCATAAACAGGCCGAGCACGACAAATCAACCAGTAGTGATAATATGTACATCCATATTAATCAGGCAATCAATCAATAAAGAAATAACATCCATTCATCACCAACAACCATAAATGATTTTATCAGTTTATCGAATTCATTCTTTTGTATTCTAAATATAATCCAAATTAAAAATCATTTCATTAGTTATTTCAAGGTATTTTTATGTCTCTAACAAATACGCTCTCTTTAAGGACCCAGAATTTTGGTTATTTGAAATCAGGTTATTTAATTGATTTTAAATATTTAAAAGTTAATTTTATAAATTTAATTACCCGACTTTCAAATATAACGATTTATTGGATAATTTAATTGTTGAATTTAATAATTGAAAATGATTTAAATAATTTAAATCTTGGATTTTATTTGGATAGAAATGATTTAAAAGCTTATTAAATTTCTATTAATAAGAATGAAGGTAAAAAAACTTTTAAATTTTATTTAAAGGTGATTTAACTAATTTTGAAAACATCTCATTTTAATTAATGAGTGCAAATAACCTTTCAAGGCACAGTCTTGGATTTCGACGAAACCTGTATCATTGGGTCCGTATAATGAATTATATTACACCATCAAATTTAGTAATCAAACATATTGTTTGGTCGTACGGGATAGAAACGCGTTGAAATTAATATTGAAAATTTAATATTATTATTGGGTTCAAAAAGCTATCTTCTCCATACGATCGAATTGGGGATCGAGACTTGTTCCATTTCATTCGAAACAAGGGTATAACACTATAAACACCAGGTGGCACGACTCAATTAGAGTTCGGAATAAAATATCAAGATATTTTGAGGTTATATATATATATATAATTTGATTTGACTTCACACAATATCTCCTTCACCTCAACCGACCTACAACCCACACCCTACCATTCGTGATCATACCTACCTCTTCTTTTAAAACGCCTCCTCTCTTCATTTTTCAAACGTAGGAAGTAAAAAATAAAATACGTTTATCTTCTTTTAAAAACGTAGCTTCGTCCTATGGCCATGGTCGATCTGGACCACCAGAGACCAAATTACGCCTTGAGTTCAACTAGAGAAATGTTGGCATCGCTTTGTTGAATGTGTTCAACCGTGGAGATGGACTATAAAGAGGCGAGGTAGCGGCGAACTCAGTCAAAAGGCGTTGCAGATTTTGGGGTAGCGCAGTGTTTTGGGTCGATGCTTTGTGATGAGGGCTGAAGGAGAAATGTCATGGAGGGCGAGAGCTTCCATTTGTTAGTGGTGCGGCAGGGGGATGTGGTCGGAGGTGGCTAGATTTCTAGATGATCGGAATCGTGTTTTTGGGGATTTCGGGGTCGTGGCGCCATCGTTGGCATCGAGAACAGTGAGGTTGGGTTCGGCAGGGTCTGGGGTTCATCGACGAGGATGTGGTGGTTGTTGGTGGGCTATGGAGGCAACAATGACGTTTTGAAATGCACAGCCTGGGTGTCGTTCGTGTTTGAGATTGAGGGAAGAAAGTTTGGGCAGCTAATGAACTTTTATATATGGTAATTTATTTTTTAAGTTTGTAATTAAGGTAAATTATTATATTATTATATTTGCAATCTATAAATGTGTTAACTTACTCATTTTAGGTACAAATTGAATGTGGGCTGTCACGTTTGGTTTGTATTGAATAGCACTATGAAATGGAATTGTTTTGGTGATAATTGGAGCTTGTAGATTTTCGCGTTAAATCAAACGTTAGACGAAATTCGGAACGTCCCGTCGACGACTGGAATAGGCGAGTTAATATCACGTTTTTGGATAATCAAAAAATTTATATAGTTAATAAATATCATTTATTAGATGTTTGGATATTTATTTCTGATCGTTATTAATTGTTTGGATAATGTACTGAATGGGACGACCAGGGATCCGACGTCCAAAAAACGGCATTTAATACATCACCCGTATTCGAATGGCGGAGATTCAAACGTTGGAGTCCGGTTCGCTAGAGCTTATAACACATTAGATGATAACAATACAGTGGAAACAAAATGATTTCATTGAGCAACATGGATATAACATTTACAACAAATGACCACCAAGAACAAAGTGCTATATATATGATACAACAACAAAATACAACACCACAACGGAAAAGATAACACAACAGGGTCTTCCAAACGAGAGAGAGAGAGAGAGCGAATCTAAACATACTGCATCTTCATTTCAAAGAACCAAAGTCCATAGCAAAAAGCTCAAAACTAGCTTCAAAAACATCCATATCCATATCTACCATCTCCAGAACCTACTGATATCCTTACTCTAGGCTGTCAGTGTGGAAAATTATGGGCACCTAGAGTTTAGAAAAATAGAACAATAAACTCTAAGTCAGTCATGAGACTGGTGTGAGCAAAC
Source organism: Allium cepa (assembly GCA_030765085.1). NCBI lineage: Eukaryota > Viridiplantae > Streptophyta > Magnoliopsida > Asparagales > Amaryllidaceae > Allium > Allium cepa. The sequence continues at coordinate 427,776,382 of CM060938.1, forward strand.
ATAAAACAATTGTTTGTACAAAAATAAATTGCAAAAAGAAATCCGTTCACGCTTTTGGAAAATGAAACTACCATAAGGTCTCCCCGCATACACAATGCAGTCGCACACATGGGGTAGGTTTCTCCTTATACTAATCAAACATGCTTGATACACGAAAATCCTTTTGATATTATTATTAGTGCATAATGTGGAATCGAAAGTATAATTTTAATCTTAGCCAGCATACGTACCATTATAGTATGCCTACTATAGCTGCCATATTAAATGGCAGGTTCTACAACTAAAACCGTACAAGGCTTGTATTGAGTGATTGGATTTCTTACAAATGGCCAAGGCCAAGGAACTTTCTTTATCCGAAAGGGTACGACTCTAGAGGGACGTCCCGAGAACCTAACCGAATCTTTGCCAATACAAGGTCGGGTTATCTTTGTAACTAGGTAACTAACTGTCACGAGTATGCCATTACCCGGTCGTAACCGATCTTTATCGAGGGCCCTCAACACCAACAACCACATAAGCAAAATATCTAGGCTCCATACCAGAATACCACTTTTTATCCTGAAGGGAATGCACCTGCCCTTAGGGGCGCGACCCCCATAGCCTTGCTGCATTCTTTCCTATTTCAATCATTTTCAGGGTGTGAGGTTCGATGAAGTCTCGTCCCATAAAGCTACGCTTTCACAAAAGCCACGCTTCGATCAACCAATGATCAGCACTTAGCATGCCACATTGCCAAATTGGGAATATATCACTAGTAACCATCAACTACATAAACTTTAAGCTCGTACGTCTTAGAGAAGGGTGTTAAGCTGAGAGAATAAATTCTTCGCCACCAAATAGAAATGTATTTGATAGAAACCAGCTTTACATCTCAAAGTGTAATGTCATACATACATCCATACAAGTCCATCCTAGGTCTAAATGGAACCGAATGCACTTCGTCCAATTAAGGAAAAAACTCTCGCAAATCCGGATATCCCGAATCCCGACCGGACTCCCCATCACATAGTGTAATCTCTGTACCGGAGTAATTCGGTGCAAAGACAATCAACAAGCAATCCTTTCGTTCTCGAAAATACCCGGTCTTCAACCACCGTCTTCAAATGCAATCCCATTTCGTCGTATCATTATTCGGAATGGGTTTTATGACTTAATGTCCTCCCCTGGCTTATCCGAATAATGAGCGCTTATTTTCAAAACACATGGATACAAATTCTATTTTTTTATCTTTTAAACAAAAGATCAACTATTAAGATTCGATGTGGTTTTCGGATAACCATTTGGAATCCGATTCCCGGTCTCATCGAAATTCAAATGCAGTTATAAAGGCCAAGTTGTTTAAGTAAACAGTTTTAATTCAATTCAAAAGCTCACATTCACACAGCAATATATCACAGATATCATAACTCAATACAAAGCAATTCATATCACAGAGCATCACAAATCACATATCTGAGATATCAAATAATCCAAAGCATTCAATTCAAGTTTATCATTCATAAGCAAGATTAATTAATCACATGAATTATAATTAATTTAATTAACTCAAAGTAAATTAATTCATTATAAATTCATCACCTAACCGTGCTTAATTAACATTAAGTAATCACAAACTGTTTTAATTAATTATTGAATTAATTAATCACATGATTACTTTCATCAATTATCCTTTAATTAGTGATTAATTATCATTAATTATCAATTAATTAATCCTTAATTATTAATTAATTATACTTTAATCATCAATTAATTAACCCTTAATTATTAATTAATTAACCTTGTTTATTAATTAACCTTAATTATTAATTAATTAACCTTAATTATTCTTAATTACATATATTAATTAATTATTCTTTAAGTAATTATCCTTTAATTATTTTCATTAATTAAATAATCTTTAATTACTTAAGGTCTTAATTAATTAAAAGATAAACCATTATTTTAATTATCATTTAAATCTTATTTAATAACCTTTGGAATTGTCATTAACCAATTAACTTACACCTTTAAGTTAGTTAACCTTTAAAAACATTTTATCTTCTTAATTAATTCCTTAATTACATTATTAAGTTTATTTAAAATAAAATTTTAAAAATAAAGGTTATATGTATCTAAACATTTTAAACTTAATTAATTGAAAATATATAATTTACTTTAAAACCTTTAATTAATCTCAAACTTAAATAAGTAATTATTATTTTAAAAAGAATTAATAAAGAAATTATTTAAACTTAATTTGTTTTAAAGTTTTAAACTGTTATACAACTTACCCGAGCTAACCCGTGTACCAACCCGAGCCAATATGCCAAGTTCTCGAGCAACAACTCGAGGAAATCTCTACTCCTTTTTTATACTTTGTTTTATTTTTAAAAATTTAAAAACCTCTTAACCATGTTAACCCACGAGACCATCTAGGAAACAAACTCGAGCCAACAACCCAATTCCCCTAAAACAAACCCGAGTTCACACCCTTTTTTCTCCTATTATCCAACCTACTGACACACACAGATACGTGTGCACCTGCACAATGCGCGGAGCTACGGCGATCACCCTGAACCATGTCACCAAGTCACCAAAAATCATCTCAAACAGTCCTGACCATCAAAATCTCGAAACGATCACGAAATCAAAATTGAGCAAAACCAAACATCACCTGAACCAAACCCATCGTCTTCTCGTCCGTCGTTCCACCACCATAAGCCATCGGAACCATGTGCTTGGGCCTGGAGCTGCGCCAGACACTCCTCTTCCAATTCCCCCACCTACGAGCAAGTCCAAAGCCATCACAAAGACGAACTACCCTTGAATTCGACAGCAACCCGACCTGGACCTTAAACCCTACTACAACTCCGTACTGCCACCTTGCTGATCAGAAAATTCAGCGACCATTTTTCCCTTAACCACCAACCTACGACCTCCCTCCGGCCGCCACCTCGAGGCTACTAAAACTCGCAATCGCCGAAAATTGAAATAAACCCCAATTCTGACTAATTCGCAACTTCTCACAACTCCCAAGCTTAAAAATCATAATATTGTTATCAAAATTTATCATTTTCGAAAATGAATTTGATGATGTAGAACAAACATGGAAATTTAACAATCAAATTTATGACTTTAATTTATCTTTACTGTTCTTTTCTCATTTCCAGTAATCCACTTATTAAATATACTTAATACTATTTTAAAAAATCAAATTTGGTTAATTCTAACATTTTTCATTTAGTGATCGTATCCTAAAATAGATTGAGGAAGGAGAATTTGAATTTTGAACTTTACTTTAGCCTGTAAACTTTAGAACAGAGGAGTAATATATATGTACAGACATGCACACACAAAACCTTTATATATACAGATATGCAATCATAATTACATCATAACTTCAAGGATCAAGATATAAACAGTTTTTAAGATTTAAAATGTTAGTTTACTCACTGTTTATATGAAGAAAAGAGAAAAGTCTACAACTTAAAAACTAGAAAATGTTTTGGTTTTGTTCTTCAACTTGATTTTGATCTTGATTTGAAAACTGAGTTGAATTTTCTTTGATGTTTGATCTTGAAAACTTTGGTTTGCAAAGCTAGCTTCAGATTTGAGATTTTTAAAAAGGTTGTTGATTGATTTTTGTTTTTCTGGTTGAGTTACTTAGGTTTTAGTTTTCTTTAAGTTTCGAATATTATCCAAGAAATGAGAAGGAAGGAGTTATGATGTGTATATGTATAAAACCTTGATTTCTTTTTATTTATTATTTTCTAAAAATAAAGGAAAATCATGACACTTGTTCAATTTCATGTTACATGGTTACACTTGTTATATTTTATGTTATCTTACTTACACTTGTTAATTATGCATGTTAATAATGTTTTTATATAATTTATATATTATATTGTATTTAGTTTCATATTTATATATATGTTTTTTCGTTTATTTATATTTATGTAATTTTTAAAGGAAATGATTTAAAACATAATTATACACTAAATAAAAATCATATGTACATACATACATATACGTACATACATATACATACATGCATATATATATATATATATATATATATATATATCTATATTAACTTTTAAACCCAATTTATTTTTTAAGATATTTTTTTCAATTTCAAATCAAATTCTATTTACAATTTATATATATATATATATATATATATGTGTATATATATATATATAAACACATCTCTTATTTGTTTTGGAAAATTTCAAATTGATTCACAAATTAATTCCAAAAATCATATTAATTTCTAAATTAAATTTTGCTTAAAAATGGGATCGTTACAGGTTTACCTCTTAAGAAAATTTCATCTCGAAATTTGATAGACAGGGAGACAAAGAAAGAATATGTGCACACATAAAAAGATAGGAAATGGCTTACCAGATCAAGCCGAAATATCTATTCTACATTTAGGATAGGTCTTCTGCATGCTTTCCTCTATTTCCCAAGTACAATCATTCAGATCTCCACACCATTATACATTCATTAATTTCACCACTTTATTCCTTAACCGCTTTTCATCTCCATCAATAATCTTCAATTGTTCTCTTTTCACTGCCAAGTTAGTTGTGATTTCCAAATCCTGTTGAGCGACCTCCTCAATGATATGATCTGGTTCGTGCACATATTTTCGAAGATGTGAAACATGGAACACAGTATGCACGCCAGCTAACCAATTAGGAAAATGCACTCGATAAGCCAAAGCACCAATTTTTCAAGCATAGGAAAATGACCTGTATATAGCAGTGCCAGCTTACTAGTCTTTCCAAATCTCTAAACTCAACGCATTGGAGAAACCTGTAAGAAAACTGAATTTCCAACCTGGAGCTCTAAAGTTCTTCTTCTAAGGTTGGCATAACTTTTCTGTCGACTCTGAGAAGTTTTCAACTTTTTTCAAATGAAATCAACCTTCTCAGTAGCTTCCGTTATCATATTCGAATCAAGAATAAGCCTATCACCCGACTCAATGCAATACGCATGTGATCTACAAGGACGACCATACAGTGCTTCAAAAGGAGCCTTTCTAATACTGGCATGATAACTATTATTATATGAAAATTCAACCAAATGCAAATGGTCCTTCCTTGAGCCACTAAAATCAAGAATACAAGCATGCAAAAGATCTTTCAAGATTCGATTTATTCTCTGAATTTTCCCATCGGACTGCGGGTGGTAAGCAGTACTGAAGTTCAACTCGGTTCCTAGTGCGGCTTGAAATGCCTCCCAAAATCTGCTAGTGAAGATCGGGTCGCAATCACTCACTATACTACTTGGTATTCCATGCGGTCGAACAATCTCCTTTACATATAACTCCGCCAAACTTGCTGCCATTCGGGTGGATTTAATTGGGATAAAGTGGGCAGTCTTAGTCATATGATCCACATTAACCCAAATCGCCCCATTATCCTTTCAAGTTCGTGGCAAACCATCTATGAAATCCATAGTCACTTGGTCCCATTTCCATTTAGGCACTTCCGGTGGTTGGAGTAAACCCACAATCTTCATTTGATCATTCTTTATTTGTTGGCTTGTTGCACATTGACTAACATAAATGGATATATCCCTCTTCGTCGTTTTCCACTAGAAAGTCCTACTAATATCTCGATACATTTTGTTAACCCCTAGATGGATACTAAACTTGGATTTGTGACATTCGTACAATACTTCGCGTTTGAGATCTGGGATGTTTGGGACACAAATCCTCCCTTTCAACCTTATAGTTCTACTATTATCAATTTAAAAGCTGGAATCTTCACCTTGACATATTCTTCTATAAATTTCTCGAAGAAACTTGTCTTCTTTTTTCTTATTAGAAATCTTCTCAAGAAGAGAAGGGGTTGGCAACAAGATAAGCAAGAATAGCATGTCTTCTACTCGAAGCATCAGCTACCACGTTGGCCTTACCAAGTGTATACTGCATATCTAGGTCGTATGATGCTAGGAATTCCAACCGATGTTGTTGTCTTAGTTTCAAATCCTTCAAGGTAAAGAGGTATTTCAAATATTTATGGTCGGTGAACAATTCAAAATTTTCACCCAGAAGATAATGACGCCAGATTTTTAAAGCAAAGATAACCGCCAAAATCTGAAGATCGTGGGTCGGGTAGTTTGTCTCATGAGGTCGCAATTGTCTACTCACGTAGGAAATCACTCCACCCTCTTGCATTAGAACAACACCCACACCTTCACCATACGCATCTGTGTAAACAGATAAACCCTTATTCCCGTTAATAATAGCAAGAACGGGAGCAGTGGTCAACCTTTTCTTCAATTCCTGGAATGCTTCCTCACACCTTGGAGTCCAAATAAACTTGGAATTCTTCATAGTCAGCTTAGTTAACGGATTGGCTAACTTAGAGAAATCCTAGACAAACTTTCGGTAGTATCCAGCTAATCCCAAAAAACTTCTGACCTCCTTTGGAGTTGTGGGTTGCTTCCAATGTAGGATAGCGGAAACCTTACCAAGGTCTATAGAAATTCCTTCTTCTATAACAATATGTCCCATAAATCTAACTTCTTTTACCTAAAAATGACATTTATAAAACTTGGCAAAAATAATATTCCTTCTCAATATTCCCAAAACTATTTTTAAGTGTTCGGCATGCTCTTCTTCAGATTTGGAATAGATCAGAATATCATCAATAAACACGAGAACGAACTTATTCAATACTTCACGAAATACTCGGGTCATTAGGTCTACAAAATATGCTGGGGCATTGGTTAGTCCGAAGGGCATAACCAACCATTCATAGAATGTATTAGGACCCCTAATGCAGTTAAATGAATAAAATCTTTCGTAATTCTCAACTAATGTAATCCTTGGGCTAGATCCATCTTGGAAAAGAATCGAGCACCATGCAATTGATTGAACAAGTCGTTGATTTAGGGCAAAGGAAATTTATTCGTAAGGATTAATTTATTCAGATCACGATAATCTATGCACAGTCTCAAAGATCCATCGGACTTGGCTACAAATACAATAACTGAACCCCAACTGGAACGACTAGGTCGTATAAATCCTTTCTCCGGTAAATCTTGGGTTTGCTTAACTAGCTCTACTCTTTTCCTTGGTTCCATCCTACGACTTGCATGCACAACTGGATGAGCATTTGGAACTAAGTCGATTCTAAATTCGATTTCCCTATGTGGAGGTAAAGACTTAACTTCTTCAAATACGTCAGGAAATTCTCGAACAATAGGTATGAATTCCAAACTAGGGTCGGGTTACCCTAAAGTGTACATTAGCTTATCCCTCTTCAGACTTGGATCCTCACAAGAAATCACAACAAAATTACCAAGTTTGGTTTTAACCGAAATCGTTCTATTGATACAATCTAATTTAGCTTCATATTTTGTTAACCAATTCATTCCAAGTAAAATTTCAAATTCATTAAAGTTAAGAATGAAAAGGTTGATAGGAAACTGATGATGAGAATATGAAATAGGAATCTTTCTACAACGTAATCAAAGATTCATAGGGCGTCCTACCGGGTTCTTCACACAAATAGGTTCGTCTACGAATTAGGGTTCAAGATTTAACTCTTCTATGGTTTGTTGGGAAATAAAATTATATGTGGCTCCAATGTCGAATAGAACTCTAACAATTTTATCATAAATACGAAGATTACCTTCCAAAACTCCCTTCCCGTTTTCAGCTTTTGAGGTTGAAGGGTTATCCTTGATTGCATACACCTTTGCTACTTGGGCCTGCTTTATTGTTGGGCATTTTTTTACTATGTGTCCTAGTTTATGGCAATAACAACATTCCCTGGCTTCTTGTCCCGACTTCTTAGGTTGATCCCTCTTCCCTTGCTTCTTAAGCTTCTTTTAACTACTTGAGTAATGGCCTTTCTCCAAGCAGTTGAAACAGGTAATATTCTTCTCCCTGTTCTCCTGAGTACTCTTCTTTTCTTTGCCTTGCCAAGGCTTCTTTCCTCCAAACTTTCTCTTCTTCCAATTGTATTACTTCCGTTTCCTTTCTCTTCTAGAATCTCTTGTTTATCTAAGGTAGCATATCTATATCCCATATCTGGCAAATCAGCAAAAGACTCCTTCACATGGCATGTCATCCTCTCATGAAACTTCTTGTTCATCCCTTTAATAAACCTCTTATTCTTCTTAAGAGGGGTATTCACTAATTCAGGACCAAATCGAGATAACTCATTAAACTTATTTAAGTATTCTTCAAAAGATAAATTTCCTTGCTTCAAATCGGTAAACTCTTAATACATCCTGGAAATACCAGCGGAAGGCATATAACGCTGCTCAAATACTTGCTTGAATCTATCCCATGTATATTCATCCTCTGATTCGGCCAATGTAATGCTTTCCTACCATGCCAAAGCATCTTCGTGGAGCTGCTAGGAAGCCATTAACCTCTTTTGGTCATCGTCCAACTTCAATCCTATGAAAATCTCTCACAAGATCGAATTCACACTTGCGCTTCTATAATAGTCTCTTGGCCTGTGAATGGTTTCCCTCCAAGTCTTGAGAAACTCCGATATAACTCTGCCAGATTTGGCTGGGGTTGGATGGGAAGAGCTTCTCCCTCTATTGCTGTTGTTGCAGGGTCTCGACCATTTGTAGTGGTACTCTCCCTTCCCCTACCTCGTCCTCTTCTTGCACTCATTCTCACTATCTATAAATAGTAAGAAAACTGATTTAGGCATACGAACGAGATATCTTAGGGAATATACTCATTCTAGGGCATTTCTAACCCTATCTCTAATGAGTCACCTAATGAGTTATATACAAAGCTAAAGTTCTTACTCAATCTTTAGTTCTGATACCAAATGTGACGACCCGAGATCCGACATTTGAAAATCGGCATTTAATACATCACCCATAGTTGAATGTCGGAGATTCAAACGTTGGAGTCCGGTTCGCTGGATCTTATAACACATTAGATGATAACAACATATCAGAAAAATGATTTAATCATACACAACATGAATACAACATTAACAACAAATGGCCACCAACATCAAAGTGCTATATATATCATACAACAATAGAATACAACACCAGAGCGAAAAAGATAACACAACAGGGTCTTCCAACATACTGCATCTTCATTCCAAAGCTCCAAAGTCTAAAGAAAAAAGCACAAAACCAAAAGCTTCAAAAACTTCTAGATCCATATCTACTATCTCCAGAATCTACTGATATCCTGACTCTATGCTGCCCGTGTGGAAAATTATGGGCACCCAGAGTTTAGAAAAGGGGAACAATAAACTCCGAGTCGGTCATGGGACTGGTGTGAGCAAACATAAAATAGTTGTTTATACAAAAAGAAATCCGTTCATGCTTTTGGAAAATGAAACTACCATAAGGTTTTTCGGCACACACTCAATGTAATCACACACATGGGGAAGGTTTGTCCTTATAGTAGTAAAAAATGCTTGATACGCGAAAATCATTTTGACTTTATTATTAGTGCATAGTGTGGAAAACATTTAGAAAGTATAATATTAATCTTAGCCAACATACGTACCGTTATAGTATGCATACCATACTACCATGTTAAATGGAAGGCTCTACAACTAAAATCGTACGTGGCTCGTATTGAGTGATTGGATTTCCAACAAATTGCCAAGGCTAAGGAACTTCCTTTATCAGAAAGGGTACGCCTCTAGAGGTACGTCCTGAGAACCTAACCTGATCTCTGCCAACACAAGGCTGGGTTACCTTTGTAACTAGGTAACTAACTGTCATGGGTATGCCATCCTCTGGCCGTAACCGACCTTTATCGAGGGCCCTTAACTACCAACAACCACATAAGTGAAATATTGGGCTCCATACCAAAATACCACTTTTTATCCAGAAGGAAATGCACATACCTTGAGGGGTGTGACCCCCATAACCTTGCTGCATCCTTTCCCGTTTCGACCATTTTCGGGGTGTGAGGTTCGATGAAATGTCGACCCACAAAGCTACGCTTTTCACAAAAGCCATGCATCGATCAAACAATGATCAACACTTAGCGTGCTACATTACCAAATTAGGAATATATAACTAATAACCATCAACTACATAACCCCTGAGCTCGTACGTCTCAGAGAAGGGTGTTATGCTAAGAGAATAAATTCTCCATCACAAAACAGAAATGTATTTGATAGAAACCAACTTTACATCTCAAAGTGTAATGTCAGACATACATCCATACAAGTCCATCCTGGGTATGAATGGAACCAAAGGCACTTCTTCCAATTAAGGAAAAAAATCCTTGCAAATCCAGATATCCCCAATCCCGACCGGACTTCCCATCACATAGGGTAATCTCTATACCGGAGCAACTCGTGGCAGAGATAATCAACAGGCAATCCTTTCGTTCTCGAAGATACCTGGTCTTCAACCACCATCTTCAAATGCAATCCAATTTTGTCGTATCATTATTCAGAATGAGTTTTATGACTTAATGTCCTCCCCTGGCTTATCCGAATAATAAGCGCTTATTTTAAAAACATGTGGATGCAAATTTCTATTTTTTTATCTTTTAAGCAAAAAATCCACCTTTAAGATTCGATGCGGTTTTCGGATAACCATTTGGAATCCGATTCCCAATCTCATCGAAATTCGAATGCCTCATTAAGGCGAAGCTGTTTAGGTAAATAGTTTTAATTCAATTTAGAAGCTCACATTCACATGGCAATATATCAAAGATATCACAACTCAGTCCAAATCAATTCATATCACAGAGCATCACAAATCACATATCAGGGATATCAAATAATCCAAGGCATTCAATTCAGGTTTATCATTCATAAGCAAGATTGATTAATCACATGAATTATAATCAATTTAATTAACTCAAAATAAATTAATTCATTATAAATTCATCACCTAACCCAGCTTAATTAACATTAAGTAATTACAAACCATTTAAATTAATTATAGGATTAATTAATCATATAATTACTTTCACTAATTATCCTTTAATTATTGATTAATTATCCTTAATCATTAATTAATTAATCCTTAACTTTTAATTAATTATACTTTAATCATCAATTAATTAACCCTTAATTATTAATTAATTAACCTTATTTGTTAATTAATTAACCTTAATTATTAATTAATTAACCTTAATTATTCTTTAATTACTTATATTAAGTAATTATTCTTTAAGTCATTATCCTTTAATTACTTTCATTAATTAATTAATCTTTAATTACTTAAGATCTTAATTAATTAAAAGATAAACCATTATTTTAATTATCATGTAAATCTTATTTAATAACCTTTGGAATTAATTATCATTAACCAATTAACTTACAAATTTAAGTTAATTAACCTTTAAAAACATTTTATCTTCTTAATTAACTCTTAATTACATTATTAAGTTTATTTGAAATAAACTTCTAAAAATAAAGGTAATATATATTTAAAACATTTTAAACTTAATTAATTTAAAACAATTTACTTTAAAACCTTTAATTAATTTCAAACTTAAATAAGAAATTATTATTTTAAAAAGAATTATTAAAGAAATTATTTAAACTTAATTTGTTTTAAAGTTTTAAACTGCTATACAACTTACCCGAGCCTAACCCGTGTGCCAACCCGAGCCAATATGCCAAGTTCCTGACCAACAACCCGAGGAAATCCCTACTCCTTTTTTTAACTTTGTTTTATTTTTAAAAATTTAAAAACCTGTTAACCATTATAGCCCATGCGATCATCTCGAAAACAAACCCGAGCCAACAACCCAATTCCCCGAAAGCAAACCCGAGTTCACACCCTTCTTCGTCCTACTACCCAACCTGCTGACACAAACAGATACATGTGCACCTGCACAATGCGCCAGAGCTACGACGATCACCCTTGACCATGTCACCAAGTCACCGATGATCATCTCAAACAGTCTCGACCATCCAAATCTCGAAACGATCACAAAATTGAAATTGAGCAAAATCGAACATCACCTAAACCAAAACCATCGTCTTCTCGTCCTTCGTTCCACCACTGTAGGCCATCTAGAACCAAGTGCCCGTGTCTGGAGTTGCGCTAGGCACTCCTCTTCAAATTCCCCCACCTCCGAGCAAGTCCGAAGCCTTAACGAAGACGAAATGCCCTCGAATTCGACTGTAACTTAACTTGTACCTTAGACCCTACTACAACTCCATATTGCCACCTCGCTGATTAGAAAATTCAGCGACCATTTTTCCCTTAACCACCGACCTACGACCTCCCTTCGGCCACCACCCCAAGGCCACTGAACCTCACGATCGTCGAAAATTGAAATAAACCCCAATTCTAACCAACTTGCAACTTCTCACAACTCCCAAGCTTAAAAATCATAATATTATTATCAAAATTTATCATTTTCGAAAACGAATTTTATGAAGCAAACCAGACATGGAAATTGAACAATCAAATTTCTGACTTTAATTTATCTTTACTGTTCTTTTCTCATTTCCAGTAATCCCACTAATTAAATATACTTAATAATTTTTTTAATAGTCAAATCTGGTTAATTCAAACATTTTTCATTTAGAGATTGTATTCTAAAATAGATTGAGGAAGGAGAATTTGAATTTTGAACTTTTCTTTAGCCTATAAACTTTTGAACAAAGGAGTATATACATATGTACAGACATGCACACATAAAACCTTCATATATACAAACATGCAATCACAATTTGCATCATAACTTCAAGGATCAAGATATAAATAGTTTTTAAGATTTTAAAATGTTAGTTTACTCACTGTTTATGAAAAACAGAGAATGGGAGACGAAATCGAGATTTGAGTAGTTTTGGAATATAGTTTGGATTATTTGAGAAATAGATTTATAAATGGATTTTAGTGTTATGAACCTATTATAAACTGGAGATGAGTTTATATAGTTTATAAACAATGAAGTGAAATGATTATCATTTGATAAATTGGATATTTAAATTCACAATGTGAATTTAAAATGAGATATGAAATCGATATAGAAAGAAATATTAAATTCTATTTTGGAATTGGGGAATAGTTATGAAACTGGAAATGTAAAACGATTTGTGATAAATCGAGAGAGATTATAAGTACAAAAGGATTTAAAAAACTTTTTAGTATAAAAGGATTTGTGATAAATCAAGAGAGATATTTAAACATATGTTGAATTTAAAAATGGTTTTTCACAAGAAGTTAAGGTTTATTTTTAGAAATGGTTTTTTATTTATTAAACTATGAATTAGATTAAAATATTTCAGAAAGTTAGTTATTTAAATAATTAAATTTGTTGAAACGAATTCTAAGTTTTATAAACAAGTTTTGTAAATCGACTAGAAATTTTATAAATGAATTGGACTTAGTCATTGATGTTTATTTTAAAAGAATATTGATATTTTAAATAAATATTTGACCATGTTTTTGAAATATTATTATATATAGTTTAAAAGCAAGCGATTACGATTTTTTTTATAAATGCACTAGAGATTTGTGAACCGGGTTTTATTTAATGGATGTGACTTTATAAGCGAAAATCTTATAATGAAATTCAGGGACTTAAGAAAATTTGAGCAGTGGAAATTTCCAAATTGCTTAGATACGGGAACTTCAGAAATGAATCTCAATCAATTAAGGGAGTTATAAATTGTTAGTTAGATTTTAAATAGGTATAATTGATAATTTTTTGAAATTATGGAGATTTATGAGATAATATGGAATATTTCCTAAGTATGGATATTAGAAATGATTTTGGAAAAAAGACTTAAAATATTTTCCTAAGTATTGGAATTAAAGGTTTTGGGGATATTTTAGCGTCGAAATGATTTTTACAGAAATAATTTTCTAAGTAATGAACTAAGTTTGATTTGGAAATATTTCTAAATGCTGATATGTGTTGAAATATCATGTTTTGTGTTAAAGAAATGGAAACCGTTTTCAAATATTGAAATATCAAAAGATATTGGAATATATATATATATATATATATATATATATATATATTTGTAAAGATATTTTGCAATAATTGTTTGAAAGATTTATAATATGGGCCTAGTGACTGCTTATGTGTGTAATTTGATAGTTAAATAACCGACTATCAAATCTGGCCAAATTCGTTGATCGTTTCGAAGAGACTAGGATCATATTTGACTATCCGAAAACCAATTCGATCCGATTTGAGCATTACAAATTGTGATATCATGAGGATGATGAAAACGGTGATTTTGGAGATTCGGTTTGTTTAGATTCAGAACAACTTGTATGGATGAATGCTATCTGCACATTGCCATCGGAGGGAAAAGAGCATTCTAAGTGTAAATTTCTTGAAAGGTAATCGTGGCCTCAAGCCTCATCAACAGGGAATGACTGAAATTCAAGGGAGATGCAGTAAGGGTAAGTGGGCCGCACCCATTACGGTATGTTGTCGCCTTTCTAGATTACCCTACATCTACATTTTTATGGATTGGTTGTACATGAGAACTCAAAAGGGTTACAAAGCAACTGGGTGATGACATATTCGGTACAATCCTGTAAGGGGTAGGCCGGCCTTGTGTTGGCAGGGATCGATAGGTTCGATCTTGTTACATTTACTACCCCAATGCCTAATCATTTGTATGGAATCCATTCTCTAATTAGCACTTTACGATTTTGATTGTGCCCAAATATGGTGAAACGTGTGATGCAAGCATTTCAGCTATTTTAGTAAGTATTTATACTTAGACACTATTATAATATAACAAGAGTTTTATATAAAAGTGTTTTGGTTATCCTATGGTAAAAACCCGTCGTGTTTATTTGTGGCGTGGTCATACGAGATACCTTTGATTTCAAAGAGTTTCTTATAACTTTAAATCCAGCTGGGCATGTTTTTCTCACACTGGTTTTTCAAATTGACTCGAGTATTATTTTTTTACAATGCTTGGGTCAGACCGAATATATTACAGATTAGTTTGGATGCTTGGAGCTTCAAGAGACGAGTTGAAGGCCAAAGATGTATTCACGTAGATGTTTATATTTTCCACTGTATTCATTGGTGTGTTATCAGCAATTGTGATGATAGACTATTATAACTGTCCAGGCTGAAATAGGTTGGTATACTCTAATTGATGCCTGTGTATATATGTATATATATATATATATATATATATATATATATATATATAACAGTCTCGTTTCTATGTAAAGATTTATGGTATATTATAGATTATTCGTTATGCTATGATATTCGATGTCATTTAGTTTTCTTCTTATCTTCTTTCTTCTTTCTTCTTTCTATCCCCCTAACGATCGGGTTTTTTGGCATTCGATTGCTCGGCATGTAATACAGTGAGCGTATTAGTGTCGATTTTCGACGGTCAAAAATCCCGTTCATTACACTTTGTATCAGAGCTAAAGTTTAAGCGAGAACCTACGCTTAGTGGGGTAACTCATTAGAGATAGGGTCAGTAGCACCCTAGAATGAGTTTGGGTATGTGTGTGTGAACGAGCGCGTATTTGTTAGTGATATAAAAATTGTTTTATATTGTGTAGGTTGATCTATTGAGTGGCTTATGGATTCTGGCCAATACGAGTAATTAACATTATTGGTAGGGATCTTTAAACTCTTGAACAGAGCAATTCGACACGTTATTGTTTTGAAATTGGGTAAATGAGATAATTTTTCCTTGATTATATTTTTATATATCAAGGAATAATTTTTCCGAAATTATTATAGTTGTATATAGTATGTTTGGTTCTTAGAGAATGATAATGTTTTATTATTACCATTTTTTGTTGTTGTGATCAAATAAAAGTTGTCATTATTGTAATAAAAACATGCTTAACAGTTAAGGAGTGTTTTATACAACCAAATGGAATTATAGAGATATGATTTACAAATTTGATTTATAAATTGAAAGGAAATGAAATTTCAATAATATATTATAAATATGGGTATAGTAAAAGGGTTGGGAATTTGAGAATTTAAATCTCGTTGGTTTTGAAAATGATTTTTCAAATTTTGGAAAATAATAATAGTAATATTTGGAAAATGTTTTTGAACGGAAAGAATAGAAATATTTTTAAAAGGATTTTAGAGGAAATAAAAGGCACTGAACTCACTTCGGTCGCCGAAAAATAATTTTGATGATGACTACAATATCATCGACATTCATTTTCGAGTTTCCCAGAGAGGAATTACTACCATTGGAGTTTTGTTTGGAAAAAATAGTTTTGATTTTTAAAATCCAAAGGAATGATTTGATATACCAATGGAATTTTGTATCTATATGTGTATAAAAAAATAATTTGGAATATTTAAGGAGAAGATGTGTAAACTCTAGAATTTTCATTTAAATGTTTTATGAGAATGCAAGAAAAATAAGTTGATAACTTATAAATTTTTGGAATTTGTAAGTGAAACAAGGGTTTAAAATTGTTGCATGTGAATGTTAAGGAAAGTAAATTCGGAATTGAACTTAACTTAAGTATAAAATGAATTATGGAGAGAAATTTAGCCTAAGTTAGGTTAACTAAAATAATTCTTAGAAATGAATTAAGGAATGAACTAATTGAATGAATTAGTGGGTGGATATGATTTTAGAATATGGTTGAAGTAATGAAATTGAAACAAATGAATTGAGTCAAATGAAATAAAAATTGGATATAGCCTTAAGTTATATAAAATGTTTTAAAATGAACTTAAGAAAACAATTCTATGGAAGGATGTTTAAGTGAAATAGTATTAAGGAATATACTATGTAAAGAAGTGAATGTGAATAAATAAGGGAATGTGAATTAAGCAATACGAATAGTGATTGTAAATAAGTGAATGTATTTGAAATGAATGTGAATAAAAAGAATTTGGGATAGCTAAGAATTAATTGTAACAAATACATAAATGGTACGCGTATTATTCTATTTGCATGACGGTTTGATCCAGATTCGAGCATAGGATTTGGAGATGATTTATATCAATCCGAGTTGGAATTTTTCACTCGATTCTCGAGGCGAACACTAGATATGGATTTTTGGTTGATTCTAGAGTTCTCTATCATAGTATATGACTATGCAAGGAGAATAATGATTTTTAACAAAGGAACCGGATCTGGGTCCACACTAGAGTAGTCGTGTGAACAATACAGTTGGGAAGTGAAATTGTTTGATCGAATGAGCGATTAGATTGAGATGTTCATACGGATAATATATATGCATCGTACGGTTTTAGTAAAACAAATGTTGGAAATTGGAACATACAAAATAAAATAATAATGAATTATGTGATTGGTATCATTGGCAAATGAAATGCAAGTATATGAAAGCAAGTGTTATATTGATGCCTTTGATTTCATAAGAAAATTTGGATTGCCCAACTGTAACATCCCAAATTTTATCAATTTGAATTTAGTAACTAATTTGAATTTCTAGAATTTAATTTGGAAATTAAATTGAAATTAATTTGAAAACTTCAAAAACAAATTTATTAAGTGTTAAATTAAATATTTATAAATAATATTGTATTTGCGTTAGAGTTTAAAAATTCAAACTAGTGAATATTTCAATATTATTTGAATTTAAAAAATATATGTATGTGTGTATATATATGGGTAGATTAGAATTTAAATTAGAATTTAAATTTGAATATAAAATTTAAATACATATCCTTGTGAAATAATATGGATGTAAAATAATATATATAGATAATTTATTTAACGTATAATTGGTTTAAAACATTTTCTTTAAAATGCTCATGGTAAGACTTCCTATGGGTTTGATGTACTCTTATCTTCAACAACTGGACCAGCATTCAATGCAGGTCGAAGCATATGGTTACCCGGTTGGTTAAATGCTATTAATGAAAATAATAATTCACTCTTCTTAACAATAGGTCCGGGAGATTTCTTGGTTCATCATGCAATTGCTCTAGGTTTGCATACAACTACATTGATTTTAGTAAAAGGTGCTTTATTGTATATAATAATAAAGAGAAAAAAATGTATTTACAAAATAGGAAATATAATTTAAAAATTTATATAAAAATATAAGTTAGCAAGTGTTGAATTTTAAGTGCATAGATTAACAAGTGTAATTCATGAGACAAGTGTTTTAACAAATGTAATAATCTTGTAAATAAAACTAACAAGTGTTATCTTTTATTTTATTTTTGAGAAAATTAATAAATATAAGAAATAAAACTATATAAACCATTACATCTTCTCTCTCTTTCCTTTTATCTTCATTTTCAAAAACAAAGCCTGTAAGAATTTTGAAACTTGAACAAAGGAAAAAAAAGAAAACCAGAAAACAAATCACACGAACATTTCAAACCAGGAAAATCATCCAAAACAAATTATTTCAAAACCTAGAAATCATCTCAAACATCAAAGCAAGGATTTCAACTTCAACCTCAAGCAAATTCAAAGCCTCAATTCAACTAAATCAAGGAATTTTTAGATTTAACAACAAAGATCAAAACCAGAGAGCAACTTCCATATTTTCAACTTAAAAATAGTTCCAAGATTTTATACACTCTCTGTTTCTTCTTGATCAAAGTGAGTAAACCTTTATAAAATCTGGGTTTTTTATCTGTTGTTTGTGATCATGCCTGAAATGAAGTTGAAAATTACTTGCATGTGTACAAAACTGTGTATATATGTCGATGAATGTGGCTGTGTATGTCTGAGAGCAGACATGCATCTTTGTTCTAGGTTTTACAGAGTTGAAACCTGTTTAAAATCAAAACTCTCTTCATATGATTCATGTTAAGTTCTACAATCTGAAGGGAACATGTTTGTAAAATCAAGTCCAAAGTTAAAAGTTATTTTTGAGAATAATAAGTTTAAGTTTACTTGGAAAACTTAATTTTATAGTAAGATTTTAAAAACCATGTTAAATTCGAACCTCGTAATTTGTTGTTTCACCTACATTACTGAATTCATCTTAAAAAATTATGAATTTTAATAGAAGAATCAGGATTTTTAATAACTTGTTTATTGAAAAAATCAAAGTTATACAAATTAGGGTCTTTTGAGCATTGCCGATCATCGACGTAATAAGAATGGTCGGGGTTTTGCCTGGAGATGAAGGAAGACTCGAAGATCACCAAAAAAATTTCCAATGAATTTATATTTCACTGCGGCAATGGGTAGGCAGGGATTTAGGGTTCAAACCCCTAGTTTGGTGGAGGGCAGATTTTTTATTGATGTGGCAACGTCATTGCATCGGAATCGATCATGCCGGTGGCGATCGAAACTAGGGAGGTAGGCGAATTTTTGACAAAATTTTCATGGCCTATGATGGCCTGAGGCGGTAGTACGAGTTGATTATGTGACGATTGTTCTTGTTCCAGTTTGGGTCAGAAAGTTCGTTTGCAAGTTCGAACATCGACTCTGATTTCTAGTTGGTCGTGAGGCTCCGAAGGGTCACCGCTGATGTGTAGAAGGTCAGGGCTTGGATCGTAGGTGGCCGGAGCTTTGTTGCATGTGCACACACCATTGGGTTGTGTCAGTTGCTTGAAATGAAGAAGAAAGGGATGACTCGAAGTGGTTTTCGAGGGATCAGGGTGATGGCTCGAGTATGACTTCGGGAGATTTTTGAGTGGCACCGGGTTTTAACACTTAAACAAAAATTTTAGTTTGAAAAAAACATACAGGTGGATTTGAGGAAAAACTCGAAGTAGATGGCCTTTTGACTCGAGTGATGCTCGGGGAGATCTCGGTTCTATCTAAAAACAAGTTTTTCAACTTTAAACCAAATTTAAATTTTAAACATTTTTAACTCATCTTTTAATGAATTGTTTTGACTCAAGTATAAAGTTAGTGAAGAAGTAATTAAGTTTTATTTAATTATGTGATCACCATTTATAAATTAGTTCTTAAAATTATTTTTAAATAAATAATGTAATTAAAGAGTTAATTATAAGAAATGTTTTTAAATAATAGATTAACCTAAATATCTTGATTTAATCTATGTGTTAATGTTAACTAATTACAAGGTTTGTTAATTAAAGTTTTAATGATAATTAAGTGATTAATTAAACTATATGATTTATAATTGCATAATAATTAAAGAACAATTACTTAATTAAAGGCTAACTAATTGTATAATGAAGGTTAATTAGTTATTAATTTAAGCCAATTTATTTAAAATTAAAGATTAATTAAATAAGGTAATTAATTAAGGAATAATCAATTAATGCAAGTAACTAAGATTAATTAATTTATAATTAAGCATTTATTAAGAATAATTAATTAATTTATTAATTAATAATTAAAGGTTAATTAAATGATAATTAAGATTAAATTAAGATTAATTAACTAATAATTAAGGACTAATTAATTAATAATTAGGGATAGTAAATCATTAATTAAAAATAATTAATGAAAATAGTTATGTGATTAATTAATTATGATCACATTGTTAATTCATCTTAATTGAAGACGATTGATTATTATTAAATACTTTGTATTGATTGATATTTTTGATATGTAATTGTGATACCATGTGATATGAATTGCTTTGAGCTGAGCTGTGATATCTGTTATTTACTTCTGTGTGAATGTGAAAACCCCTTGACCTGTAAAACAACATTTGAATTTCGATGTGACAGTGAGTCAGATTCCAACTGGTTATCCGAAACCCATATGAACCTTAATGGTGAATCTTTATGATTGATATATCCACTTTTTTTAAATTGAGCGGTCACTATTTGGTTTAGCCAGGAAGGGACTTTATGTCATATAACCCATTCCGAATAGTGATACGTTGAAATGGATAGCATTTGAAGACGGTGGTGAAGACCGGGTGTCTTCGAGAATGATAGGATAACCTGTCGAATGACTCTGCACTGAGTTGCTCCGGTATAGAGATCTCCATATGTGATGGGGAGTCCGATCAGGATTGTGGATGCCCGAATTGCAAGGGATTCTTTCTTTATTGGACGAAGTGCCTTCGGTTCCGTTCGAACCCAGGATAGACTTGTATGGTTGTATGTTTGACATTACACTTTGAGATATAAAGCTGATCTCTATCAAATACATTTCTGTTGGGTAACGAAGAATTTATTCTCTTAACTTAACACCCTTCTCTGAGATGTACGAGCTCAGAGGTTATGTAGTTGATGGTTATTGGTGACATACTCCTAATTTGGTAGTGCGGCATGCTGAGTGCTGCTGATCATTTGTTGATCAAAGCATGGCTTTTGTGTAAAGCGTAGCTTTGTGGACGAGACTTCGTCGAACCTCACATACCGGAGATGGTCGAAATAGGAAGGATGCAATAAGGTTATTGAGGGTAGCGCAGGGTATGTGCATTTCCTTTTGGATAAAAAGTGTTATCATGGTATGGGACCCAGATGCTTAACTTATCTGGATATTGCAATTATGTTGCTGTGTGGTTGTTGTTGTTGGGGCCCCGGATAAAGGTCGGTTACGACTAGGGGATGGCATACTCGTGATAGTTAGTTACCTAGTTACAGATGTAACCTCACCTTTGTTGGCAGAGATCCGGTTAGGTTCTTGGGGCTTCCCTTCAGAGGCGTACCCATGTGGCATGGGAAGTTCCTTAGCCTGACCATTTGTTGGAAATCCAATCACCAATACGCAGCTTGTACAACTTTAGTTGTAGAACCTGCTATCAAATATGGTAGCTATAGCAGGCATACTATAATGGTACGTATGCCGGCTAAGATTAATATTATATTTTCAAAATTTTTTCACACTATGCACTAATAATAATAATATCAAAGTGTTTTCTCATATCAAACATATTTGACTATCATAAGGAGAAATCTTTCCCAAGTGTGCGATTGCATTGTGTGTGTCGGGAGGCCTTATGGAAGTTTCATTTTCCAAAAGCATGAACGAATTTCTTCTATAAAATGTTTTTGTACAAACAACTGTTTTTTTGTTTACTCATACCAGTCCCATGACTGACCCCG
Organism: Allium cepa; assembly: GCA_030765085.1. NCBI lineage: Eukaryota > Viridiplantae > Streptophyta > Magnoliopsida > Asparagales > Amaryllidaceae > Allium > Allium cepa. The sequence goes on from CM060938.1 coordinate 427,798,235, forward strand.
AGTTTATTGTTCCTTTCCTAAACTCTGGGTGCCCATAATTTTCACACGGGCAGGCTAGAAGCAGGTTATCCATGTTGTGGAGCTAGCTTGGATTTTGAAGTCCTTTGGAAACTATCAGATTTTGGAAAGATTTAGGTTTGGAAATCTTTTGAAGTGTGAAGTTTTTGAAGACCTAATCGAAGTTGAAGTATGTTGGAGACCTTTTTGAAAACTCTATTATCGTACCTCTGTGGCGTTATTTTTCTGTTGTGGTATCATTTGTAGCACTTTGATGATGGTGGTGATTTGTTGTAACCAAATATTTGATGATATCGTATCAAATGTTGTATATGTATTGTGATTAATGATATCATATTTTGTTTCCGCTATTTACATTCATCTAATGTTGTTATAAGCTCCATCCAAACTGGAGTTCAACGTTTGAATCTCCGGTAGTCAAATACAAAGGAGTATTTGATGTCGATTTTTAAACGCTGGATTTCGGGTCGTGACAAGTGGTATCAGAGCTAAAGGTTGAGTAAGAACTTTATTTACAAAGTATAACATATTAGGTGGCTCGTTGGAGATAGGGTGAAGAATACCCTAGAATGAGTTTAAACCAAGAGACCGAAATCCTAAAATTTCTTGGTCTATTTCTTTAAAACTGTTGATATTCCCTAAGATATCTCGTCCATATAGTCCAAATCAAGTTTTCTTACTATTTACAAATAGTAAGAATGAGCGGGCGAAGAGGAAGAGCTAGGGGACGGGGAAATATCACTACAACTCGTCAAGTCCCTGCAACAGCAGAAGCAGCTATACCTACTCAACCTCCGTCGAATCAGGCTGATCTATATCGAAGTTTTTCCAGACTGGGTGGAAAGCCGTTCATTAGCAAGGAGTCTATTGTCGAAGCCTGGATCCAATTATGTGAAAGAATTTTTAGAGGGCTAAAGTTGGAAGATGGTCAAATGCGACCAATAGCTTCTTGGCAACTCCAAGAGGAAGCCCTAGCATGGTAGGAGACAGTAACAGTGGATGAGCCAGAAGATTAATTCACTTAGGAATGATTTAAGGAGGTGTTTGAGAAATGCTATATGCCGTCTGCTGGTATCTCTAGAATGTACCAGGAGTTTATAGACTTAAAGCAGGGAAGTTTGTTGTTTGAAGAGTATTTAAATAAATTCAACGAATTATCTCATTTTGGTATGGAGCTGGTAAACACACCTCTAAAGAAGAATGAAAGATTTATTCGATGGATGAACAAGAAATTCCACGAAAGAATGATAGCTCACGTTAAAGAATCTTCTCTTTGAACTTATCGATATGGGGTGAAGATATGCTACCCTAGATAAGCGGGAAGTTCTAGAGGGGAAAGTAAATACGAGCAATCCAAATTAGAAAAAAAGAAAGTTCGGAGGCAAGAAACCATATCAAAGCAAAGATAAGAAGAGCAATCAGGAAAACCCGGCGAGGAGTATTACTTGTTGCAATTGCCAGGATAAGGGCCATTATTCAAACAGTTGCAAGAATCCAAAGAAATAAGTAAAGAAAGAACAACCTGTGAAGACTGTTCAAGGAGATAGAGAATGCTTTTACTGTCAGAATGCAGGCCATGTAGTTAAAAATTGCTCGGTAATGAAGCAAGCTTAAGGGGCGAATGTTTATGCGATAAAGGATGACCCATCAACTTCAAGGGCGGATAAAAGAAAAGGAGTTCTAGAAGGTAACCTTTTTATTTATGATAGAGTTGTTAGATTTTTGTTTAACATAGGAGCTACACATAGTTTTATCTCTCAACAAACCGTAAATGAATTAAAACTTAAACCCGAATTTGTCGAGGAGCCCATTTGTGTGAAGAATCCAGTTGGTGGTCCTGCGAATATTTGTCTACGTTATCAAGAGGTTCCTATCTCGTATTCAGGTCATCGATTCCCTATTAGCCTTTTCATTCTCAAATTTAATGAATTTGAAATCTTACTCGGAATGAACTGGTTAGCAAAATATGAAGCTAAACTAGATTGTAACAATCGGACGATTTCGATCAAAAAACAAAACCGAGAAATTTTATAGAAATCTCTTGTGAGGATTCGAGTCCTAAGAGAGATAAGCTGATGTATACTTTGGGATGTCCTGAACCTAGTCTGTAGTCCATACCTATTGTCCGGGAATTTCGAAAGGTGTTCGAAGAGGTTAAATCTTTGCCTACAAATAGAGAAATTGAATAGAATTGACTTAGTACCCAATGCTCGTCCTGTCGTTCATGCAAGTCGCCGGATGGCACCCAGGGAAAGGATATAACTAGTCAATCAAACGCTAGATTTGCTAGAAAAAGGATTAATACGTCCTAGTGTTTCCGATTGGGGTTCAGCTGTAGTGTTCGTGGCCAAGTCTGACGGATCTTTGAGATTGTGTGTGGACTACCGTGATCTCAATAAACTAACTCTCAAAAACAAATTTCCGTTTCCTAGGATCGACGACTTGTTCGATCAGCTGCATGGCGCTCGATTCTTTTCAAAGATGGATCTAGCCTAGGGATTCCATCAGCTGCGAATCGCTGAAGACTATGTTCACTTAACTACTTTCAGGGGTCCAGACATGTTCTACGAATGGTTAGTCATGCCTTCCGGACTAAAAAATGCTCCCACATTCTCCATATGACTTAATGGCCCGTGTATTCCGAGAAATGTTGAATAAATTCGTTCTTGTGTTTATTGATGATATTCTGATCTACTTCAAGACCGAGGAGGAGCATGCTGAACATTTAAGAATTGTTTTAGAGATATTAAGGAAGAACATTCTAGTTGCCAAATTTTCCAAGTGTCCTTTTTAGGTCAAGGAAGTTAGATTTCTCGGTCACATTATTAACGAAGAAGGAATATCTGTGGATCCTAGCAAAATTTTCACTATTCTAGAGTAGAAGCGACCCACTATTCCAAAAGAAGTCAGAAGTTTTCTAGGGATAGTCGATTATTACAAAAAGTTTGTCCAAGATTTCTCTAAGTTGGCCAGTCCATTGACTAAGCTGACAATGAAGAATTCTAAGTTTAATTGGACTCCGATGTGATGAAGATTTTTAGGAGTTGAAAAGGAGATTGACTACTGCTCCCGTTTTCGCTATTATTAATGGGAATCAAGGCTTATCCGTTTATACAGATGCTTGTGGTGATGGTGTGGGGGCAGTGCTAATGCAAAATGGTAGAGTATTTTCCTTCGCGCGTAGACAATTATGTCCACACGAGAAAAACTACCCAACCGACGATCTGGAGCTCTTAGCTGTTATCTTTGCTTTAAAAATCTAGCGTCACTATCTTTTGGGATCTCTTTCGGCTTTCCTAAGAATTTAAAAGTTTAACTTAACTTGATAAATATACTTAATAAACCTCTTTCTTCTAGGTGAAAAATTTGAATTATTCACCGACCACAAATCTCTGAAATATCACTTCACCCAGAAAGATTTAAATCTGAGGCAACAATGCTGGTTGGAATTTCTAGCATCATATGACCTAGATATTCTGTATACGCCTGGAAAAGCCAATGTACTTGGTAATGCTTTGAGTAGAAGACATGCTGCTCTCGCATATCTTGTTATCGCTCCTACTCTTCTTAAGAAGATTGCAAGGAAGCAGAAAGAAGACAAGTTTCTTCGAGAAATTTATAAAAGAATATATCAAGGTGAGTATACCTATTTTGAAGTCGATAATAGAGAAATTATAAGACTGAAAGGCAGAATGTGTGTTCCAAATATCCCACACCTTAAACGGGAAGTTTTGGACGAGTGTCACTAGTCCAAACTTAGCATCCATCCTCGAGTTAATATGATTTATAGAGATATCAAAAGAACTTTCTGGTGGAAAACAATGAAGAGGGATATATACCATATATGTGAGTCGTGGTGCTACTTGTCAACAAATTAAAAGTGATCAAAAGAAGATGGCAGGTTTACTTCAACCATTGGAGGTGCCTAAGTGGAAGTGGGATCAAGTATCAATGGATTTCATAGACGGGTTGCCATGAACTCACAAAGTTTATGAAGCAATTTGAGTTATTGTGGACCATTTAACTAAGACATCCCACTTTATCCCAGTAAAATCTAACCGGACAATGGAAAGTTTAGCTAAATTGTATGTAAAAGAAATTTTTCGCTAGCGAGTGATCGCGATCCGATCTTCACTAGCAGATTTTGGGAGGCATTTCAAGCCACATTAGGAACCCAACTAAACTTCAGTACCGCTTATCACCCGCAGTCGGATGGACAGACTGAAAGCATAAATTAAATCTTAAAAGACCTTTTGCATGCTTGTATTCTTGACTTTGGTGATTCATGGGAGGACCATTTACATCTGGTTGAATTCTCATATAATAATAGCTATTAAGCTAGTATGAAAATGGCTCCTTTTGAAGCTTTATATGGTCGTCCATGTCGATCACCTGCATGTTGGATTGAGTTAGGTGATAGACTCACTCTTGGACCAGATATGATAAAGGAGGCTACTGAAAAGGTTGATTTTATTCGAAAGAAACTGAAAACTGCTCAAAGTCGCCAGAAGTGTTATTACACCGTAGGAGAAGATATTTAGAATTCCATGTTAGAGATTCGGTATTCCTTAAAGTTTCTCCAATGCATCGAGTGATGAGGTTTGGGAAGACTGGTAAGCTAGCACCACGATATATTGGTCCTTTTCCTATACTGGAATGGATTGGTCCTCTAGCATATCGAGTGCAGCTACCTAGCTGGTTATCTGGCTTACACGATGTGTTTCACGTTTCACATCTTCGAAAATATGTGCACGATCCAAACTATATTATTGAGGAGGGTGCTCTGCAGGATTTGGAGATCACACCAAATCTGGCAGTTAAAAGAGAGCCATTGAAAATAATTGATCGTGATGAAAAGCAATTGAGGAATAAAATTGTGAAACCGGTTAGAGTGCAATGTTGTGGTGATCCAAATGACTGTACTTGGGAAACAGAGGATAGTATGCAGAAGTCCTATCCCAATTGCAAAGTGGATATTCCGGCTTAATTGGCAAGCCATTTCTCTATCTTTTTCTGTATTTGTATATTCTTTATTGTCTTTCTCTCTCTTTCAAATTTCGAGGATGAAATTTTCTTAAGAGGGGAAATCTGTAACATCCCAAATTTTATCAATTTAAAATTAGTAATTAATTTGAATTTCTGAAATTTAATTTGGGAATTAAATTGAAATTAATTTGAAAATTTGAATTTTCTTATTAAGTGTTAAATTAAATATATATAAATAAGATTGTATTTGCATTAGAGTTTAAAAATTCAGACTAATGAATATTTCGAAATTATTTGAATTAAAAAATATGTGTGTATATATATATATATGGGTAGATTTGAATTTAAATTTGAATTTAAAATTTAAATAAATATCTTAGTGAAATAATATGGATTTAAAATAATATATATAGGTAATTTATTTAATGTATAATTGGTTTAAAACATTTCACTTAAAATTGTATATAATAATAAATAGGAAAAATGTATTTATAAAATAGGAAATATAATCGAAAAATTTATATAAAAATATAAGTTAACAAGTGTTGAATTTTAAGTGCATAGATTAACAAGTGTAATTCATGAGACAAGTGTTTTAACAAGTGTAATAATCTTGTAAATAAAATTAACAAGTGTTATCTTTTGTTTTATTTTTGAGAAAATAAATAAAAATAAGAAACAAAATTATATAAACTATTACATCTTTTCTCTCTTTTCTTTTGCCTTCATTTTAAAAAACAAAGCCTGTAAGAATTTTAAAATCTGAACAAAGAAAAAAGAAAGAAACCTAGAAAGCAAATCACAAACATTTCAAACCAGGAAAATCATCCAAAACAAATTATTTCAAAACCTGAAAATCATCTCAAACATCAAAGCAAGGGTTTCAACTTCAACCTCAAGCAAATTCAAAGCCTCAATTCAACTAAATCAGGGAATTTTCAGATTAAACAACAGGGATCAAAACCAAAGAGCAACTTCTAGATTTTCAACTTAAAAACAGTTCTACGATTTTACACACTCTCTGTTTCTTCTTGATCAAAGTGAGTAAACCTTTATAAAATTTGGGTTTTTTGTCCGTTGTTTGTGATCATGCCTGAAGTAAAGTTGAAAATTACTTTCATGTGTACAAAACTATGTAATATGTAGATGAAGATGGCTGTGTATGTTGAGAACTGACATGCATCTTTCTTTCGGGTTTTACAGAGTTGAAACCTGTTTAAAAATCAAAACTCTCTTCATATGATTCATGTTTGGTTCTACCATCTGAAGGGAACTTGTTTGTAAGAACATGTCCTAAGTTTAAAAGTTATTTTTGAGAATAATAAGTTTTAGTTTATTTGGAAAACTTAATTTTATAGAAAGATTTCAAAAACTATGTTAAATTCAAACCTCATAATTTTTTGTTTCACCCACATTACTGAATTCGTATTGAAAAACTATGAATTTTAATAGAAGAATCAAGATTTTAATAACTTATTTATTGAGAAATTCAAAGTTGTAGGAATTAGGGTCTTTTGGCCATTGCCGATCGTCGATGCAAGGAGAATGGTCGGGCTTTTGCCTGGAGATGGAGGAAGACTCAGAGATCATCAAAAAAATGTCCAATGAATTTATATTTCACTGTGGCGATGGGTAGGCAGGGATTTAAGGTTTAAACCCCTAGTTTGGTCGAGGGTAGATTTTTAATTGCTGTGGCGACGCCATTGCATCGGAATCGATCGCGCCGATGGCTATCGAAACTAGGGAGGTAGGCGAAGCTCTGACAAAATTTTCATGGCCTCTGATGGCTTGAGGCAGTAGTACAAGTTGATTATGCGATGATTGTTCTTATTCCAATTTGGGTCAGAAAGTTCATTTGCGAGTTCGACGTCGACTCTGATTGCTGGGTGGTCGTGAGGCCCGGGAGGGTCATCGCCGATGTGTGGAAGGTCGGAGCTTGGATCGTAGGTGGTTGGAGCTTTGGTGCATGTGCACACACCATTGGGTCGTGTCAGTTGCTTGAAATGAAGAAGGAAGGGATGACTCGAAGTGTTCTTTGGGGAATTAGGGTAATGGCTTGAGTATGAGTTCGAGAGATTATAAGTAGCACTGGGTTTTAACACTAAAAAGAATTTAAATTTGAAAAAAGAACAGATGGGTGGATTTGAGGAAAAAACTCGAGTGATGCTCGGGGAGATCTCGGGTTCGATCTAAAAACAAGTTTTTCAACTTTACCCAAATTCAAATTTTAAACATTTTTAACGTATCTTTTAATTAATTGTTTTGACTCAAGTTTAAAGTTGGTGAAGAAGTAATTAAGTTTTATTTAATTATATGATCACCATTTATAAATTAGTTCTTAAAATTATTTTAAATAAATAATGTAACTAAAGAGTTAATTATAAGAAATGTTTTTAAACCATATATTAACCTAAATATCTTGAGTTAATCTATGTATTAATGTTAACTAATTACAAGGTTTGTTAGTTAAAGTTTTAATGATAATTAAGTGATTAATTAAATTATATGATTTATAATTACTTAATAATTAAAGAACAATTACTTAATTAAAGGTCAACTAATTATGTAATGAAGGTTAATTAATTATTAATTTAGGTCAATTTATTTAAAATTAAAGATTAATTAATTAAGGTAATTAATTAAGGAATAATTAATTAATGCAAGTAATTAAGATTAATTAATTTATAATTAAGCATTTATTAAGAATAATTAATTAATTAATAATTAAAGGTTAATTAAGATTTATTTAAGATTAATTAATTAATGATTAAGGACTAATTAATGAATAACTAGGGATAATAAATCATTAATTAAAAATAATTAATGAAAATAGTTACGTGATTAATTATGATCACATTGTTAATTCATCTTAATTGTAGATGATTGATTATTATTAAATACTTTGTATTGATTGATATCTCTGATATGTAATTGTGATACCATGTGATATGAATTGCTTTGTGCTGAGCTGTAATGTATTTCTATATGAATGTGAAAACCCCTTGACCTGTAAAACGGCATTTGAATTTCGATGCAACAGAGAGTTGGATTCCAACTGGTTATCGGAAACCCACATCGAACCTTAATGGTGAATCTTTGTGATTGATATATTCACGTGTTTTTAAATTGAGCGCTCACTATTCGGTTTAGCCGGGAGAGGACTTTGTGTCATATAACCCATTCCGAACAGTGATACGACAAAATGGATAGCATTTGAAGACGGTGGTGAAGACTGGGTGTCTTCGAGAACGATATGGTAATATGTTGATTGACTCTGCATTGAGTTTCTCTGGTATCGAGATCTCCATTTGTTATGGGGAGTCCGATCAGGATTGTGGATGCCCGGATTGCAAGGGCTTCTTCCCTTATTGGACGAAGTGCCTTCGGTTCTGTTCGAACCTAGAACGGACTTATATGGTTGTATGTTTGACATTACACTTTGAGATATAAACCTGATCTCTATCAAATACATTTCTGTTTGGTGGCGGAGAATTTATTCTCTTAGCTTAACACTCTTCTCTGGGACGTATGAGCTCAGAGGTTATGTAGTTGATGGTTACTAGTGATATATACCTAATTTGGTTGTGTGCCATGCTGAGTGCTGCCGATCATTTATTGATCAAAGCATGACTTTTGTGTAAATTGTAGCTTTGTGGACGAGACTTCGTCGAACCTCACAACCTGGAAATGGTCGAAACATGAAGGATGCAACATGGTTATTGGGATACAATAACGGTACGTATGCTGGCTAAGATTAATATTACATTTTCGAAATGTTTTCACACTATGCACTAATAATAATATCAAAAGAGTTTTCTCATATAAAGCATATTTGACTATCATAAGGAGAAATCTCCCCCAAGTGTGCGATTGCATTATGTGTGTACCGGGAGGCCTTATGGTAGTTTCTTTTTCCAAAAGCATGAATGGGTTTCTTTTATAAAATGTTTTTGTACAAAAAATTGTTTTTTTTGTCTACTCATACCAGTCACATGACTGACCCAGAGTTTATTGTTCCCTTCCTAAAATCTGGGTGCCCATAATTTTCACACGGCGGCCTAGAAGCAGGTAATCGTGTTTGGAAGCTAGCTTGGATTTTGAAGTCTTTTGGAAGCTATTGGATTTTGGAAAGCTTTAGGTTTGGAAATCTTTTGAAGTGTATGGAGTTTTTGAAGACCTAATCGAAGTTGAAGTATGTTGGAGACCTTTTTGAAGACTCTATTGTTGTTCCGTTGTGGTGTTGTTATTTTTCTATTGTGGTATCATGTGTAGCACTTTGATGATGGTCATGATTTGTTGTAACCAAATATTGACATGATATTGTACCAAATATGTATCTGTATTGTGATTAATGATATCATCTTTTGTTTCCGCTGTTTATATTCATTAATATTGTTATAAGCTCCATCCGAACTGGAGTTCGACGTTTGAATCTCCGGCAGTCGAGTACAAGTAAGGTATTTGATGTCAATTTTTGAACGTTGGATTTCGGGTCATGGTACCAACAAAAGGTACATATTTAAATTATTGTTTGAATTTGATCGCTTTATGATCGAGCCACTTGGCTTTCGTTTTCTTTAGCTGGTTTGGACCCGTAGTGGAAATTTGTGGTTGTTCTGATCTAGTTTTGCAAGGAAGACACTAGTGAAATTTTTCTAAAATTCAAGTTAGAAATTGTGAAGAAATTTTTTATTAAATAAAATTTGACTTTTGAGTTATAACTTGAAATGATTAAAAGGATAATATTAGTTGGAACCTATGGAGGAATTTGGAAACTTAGTAAAACAAGGATTCAACAAGTTTAGTTTAGGAAAGTTATTTCAATTAATTTGTTTAGAAAAGAAATGGGTTTGGGCCTTTTTCCTACCTTGGCAATTTCGGAGACGAAGTTCTTTTAAGGGGGGAAGAATGTAATGCCTAGAATTTTGGTTATTTGAAATTGAATTATTTAATTGATTTCAAATATTTAAAAGTTAATTTTATAGATTTAATAACTTGAATTTCAAATATAACGAATTATTGGATAATTTAATTGTTGAATTTAATAATTGAAAATCATTTAAATAACTTAAATCTTGGATTTATTTGGATAAAATGATTTAAAAGCTTATTAAATTTCTATTAATAAGAATGAAGGTAATAAAACTTTTAAATTTTATTTAATGGTGATTTAACTAATTTTGAAAATATCTTGTTTTAATTAACGAGTGCAAATAGCCTTTCAGGGCGCAGTCTTGGATTTCGACGAAACCAGTGTCATTGGGTCTGTAATAATGAATTATATTATGCCACCAAATTTCATAGCAATCAGACATATCATTTGGTCATACGGGATAGAAAAGATTGAAATTAATATCGAAAATTAACATTATAATTAGGTTCAAAAAGCTATCTTCTCCATACGATCGAATTGAGGCTCGAGAATTGTTCCATTTCGTTCGAAAAGGGTACAACATTAGAAACGCCAAGCCGCATGACTCGATCGGGGTTCAGAATAAAATATCTAGATATTTTGGGATTTTAAATATATAATTTGATTTGACTTCATATATTAACTTCTTCACCACAACAGACCTACAGCCCACACCATACCATTCGTGCTCGTTCCTACCTCTTCCTTTAAAACGCCTCCTCTCTTCATTTTTTTTCAAACGCAGGAAGGAAAAAATAAAACACGTTCGTCTTATTTTAAAACCTAGCTTCATCCTACGGCCATAGTCGATCTGGACCAACAGAGGCCATATTAGGCCTTGAGTTCAACTAGAGAAATGTTAGCGTCTCTATGTTGAGTGTGTTCAACGGTGGAAATTGACCATAATGACGTGAGGTAGCGGTGAACTCATTTAAAAGGCGCTGTACATTTTGGGGGTAGCGTGGCATTTTGGGTCGATGCTTTGCGATGAGGGCTGAAGGAGAAAGGCCGAGGAAGGTGAGAGCTTCCATTTGTTAGTGGTGCGGCAGGGGGACGTGGTCGTAGATGGCTGGATTTTCTAAACGAAAGGAATCATGTTTTTGCGGATCTCGAGGTCGTGGAGGCATCGTGCGCATCAGGGACGGTGGGGTTGGGTTCGGCAGAGTCTGGGGGTTCATCAGCGAGGGCGTGGTGGTGGCTATTGGGCCATGGAGGCAACGACGATGTTTTGAAATGCACAATGTGGGTGTCATTCGTGTTCGAGATTGGCTGATGGATATTTAGGCCGCTAATGAATTTTTAAATAGGGTAATTTATTTCTTAAGTTTGTAATTGTGGGAAATCATCATATTATTTTATTTGAAATCTATAATCTTACTCGTTACAGATCCAAATCGAACGCGTCCTGTCGTGTTTGGTTCGTATTGAATAGTACAATGAAATGGAATTGATTTGGTGACAATTTGAGCTTGTAGAATTTCGCGTTAAATCGAACATTAGATGGATTTCAGAACATCCCGGCGATGACTAGAATAAATGCAAGTTAATCTCACATTTTTGGATAATTAAAAAATTTATATAGTCAATAAATATCATTTATCGGATGTTTGGATATTCATTATGATTATTATTGATTATTTGGATAATATATTCAATTATATTATTAGTTGGATGTTATATTATATATAGTAGTATATGTTAGTAGTTGGGTATATTTCCCGTTGATTGGAGCGGATGAGGCACTATGCGTCCCACACAATCGCGTATGACCATTTTATTGCGATATCCCACCTCGAAGCGGTGGCTATATTTTTGTGATTATATAACATCTTTAGTTGTAGGGAAAACAGGTAGGAGGAATCCTACTGAATTCCTCAAAAATTTTGATTTTAATTTCATATATAGTGATATATGATGTGTGTAAATACTCTGATATAGATTATGTTGTGATTTAAATTATTAGATGCTACAGCTTAAGCAAGAGCAAGGGCCCTCTTCTAGTTATATAATGTCCATCGTTAGTACTGCCAGAACTGTTTCCACTCAAACCTTTTACTTTCAAACATCATTAGAGAACTTTTAAAGTTGAATTAAGTTTTGAAAAATGGCGGCATTTTCTTCTACTTTCCCGATCCCCCCTCCTCCTCCTCCTCCTCCTCCTCCTCCTTCTCCGTTCCCTTCTATTTCGATCTCTCCTTCTGTTATCCCCCCTCCTTCTGAAATCCCTCTTTCTTCTTTGTCTGGTCTTGATTCTTTAAATTCCATTAATCATTCATCTCTGATTCGAGTAAATCAATGTTCACCATTAACTGTTAATGTGAATCAGGAGCCGAATCATATTCATCAATCAGGATTATCTGAATCTGAGTTTCAGTGGGCTTCTTTATTCAAGAAAAAACCTAAAAATGCAGGAGTCTTTGTTCTGAGACGTTTCGATATTAAGAAAGATGGGGTTCCTAAATTGCTTCCTGATGAGGTGAGAGAAGAAGGTATTAAGTATTGGGCAGATCATTTAGTTGGCTTTTTCTTAGATGGTCCTCTTTCTTACTTAACAGTGTCAAAGCTTCTGAGAAGTATCTAGCGATTACAAGGTGAAGTGGATATTAAATCTGATAATGAGAATTTTTTCTTTAGTTTTTCGAATGATCAGGATAGGATTAAAATTCTGCAATCTGAACCTATTTTTATTAAAGGAAAGATGTTCATTATCACAACATGGAATCCTTCATTTGGTTATTTCCAGGAACAAGTTAAAAAGGTACCAATTTGAGTTCATTTCTATAGAATTCCATTGATTGTTTGAACTTTAATTGGAATCAATTGGTTAGCTTGTCATGTGGGAAAGTTGATTTGCTTTGATGAAAGTACAGAAAGGCTGTCAAGATTTAAATATGCGAAGGCGTTAATAGAAATTTCTCCTGAATAGGAACTTCCTGATTTTATTGCAATTAAAGGCTTAGGTGATTGTTGTCCACATGTTAGAATTGAATATGATTGGAAGCCAAAAATCTGTACTAAATGCAAAGTATTTGGAAATGAAACTTTGTTCTGTTCAGGTAATAATATAATGAAAAGTTTGGATATGCAAAACTGTAGCGACCTTGGAGAAAATGTGCAGTATGTTTATAAGGAAAATATGGAACATGGTAATATGAAAGAGAAGGTACACAGGTTTCACAATGTTGGAATTAATAATAGGAATTCTTTGAAAGCATGGAGGAAGAAGGATATGGTTCAACAAACTTGTAATGATAATTTGAATGGGTTCAAAAGTTTTCAAATGCCTGATGATAAAGAAAAGATTTTGGATTTAAACTGTAATATTCAAAAAGAATCTGATGGTAAGATGGAATTGGGAATAAAGGTTGCTACTACTAACCCTTTCCAGATTTTATCTGATATCGGTGAAGGGGATGTGAATAATGAACATATTAATAGTTTTACTGATGGAAAAATTGCTGAAGCAATTGCTAAGGAGTGTTTAAGTGACAAGAATAAATCAGATGATAAATATTCTCATGATGCATCCTCAAAAGCCACTGTACTTTCATCAACCTCTGAACATACTACTGTCTCACCATTTACCTCTTCTAAAACCACTAAACATGCCACAGAACAAACCTCTGGTCATACTTCTGATCATGAACTCACCTCCCCTTATGCATCCTCTAAAGCATCTGCACTTTCCTATTCCTCTGGACTTACTACTGCCTCCCCACTTTCCTTTTCACAAGACATTAAACATGTTACTAACCAAGTTTCTGAACTTACTGTACTTTCTTCCACTGAACATCAATCATCTGGTAATGCCATATCTATTAACTCTGCACAATCTCAAAATCACTCCATCCCAAATAAATCACCTGATCTATCCTCCTCTTTTACCTTTTCACATGCCACTAAACATGCAACTAATCAAGTTTCTGATCTTACTGTTCATTCCACCACATATACCTCCTCAAAGGCCACTGAATTCTCCTCTTCCTTTGGTCAAACTTCTGCCTCCCCTCTTACCTCTTCACAAGTTACTGAACATCTATCATCTGGAAATGCCACATCTATTAACTTTGAATAATCTCATAATCTCACCATCCCAAATAAATCACCTGATCTATCCTCCTCTCTTACCTCCCCTTATCTTAATATTTCTCCTCCTAATCATTTAATTTTACCCCTTCCATGCTATGCAAAGGATTATATTGAAGTGCAAGTTACAAGCAACAAAAAAGGAAAAAAGGGTAAGAAGAAAGTTTCATTCTATGAAACAACAGAAGATCTAAACAATGGTAAAGACTATGGAATTGAAGAAGTACAACCAAGAAGCAATAATGATTCTGAGACTTTTAAAGTAGCTAATTCTCAGTTAAGTGGCTTAAGGCATACAAGGAAACACCCTTCTAATTTTATTATGCCCAAGCATTTATGATGTTAAGCAGTAATATAGCATATTGGAATATTCGAGGTGGTCATCTTGCATCAAAACAAGCTGAAGTAAAGCAGTTAATTAAGGGACAACATTTACTTCTTATTGCTATCAGTGAAACAAAGTTGAATAAAATGCAAACAGATTTAGCTTGTAAGAATCTTGCTCCTGAATGGGATCATGAGGACAATTTACATAGTGCTCCTTTTGGCAGATTATTGGTTTTATGGAATTCAAAGGTTCTGAGATTGACAAAGTTGCAAGAAAGTGATCAATTTATTCATTTCAGTGCAACTCTTTTGTCTTCTAATTCTTTTCTGATTACATTTGTTTATGCTCAAAACAATCTTGCTAAAAGACTGTCTTTTCTTTCCAATCTTGTTTCTTTATCTCATACAATTTTACCGTGGATTGTCTTTGGAGATTTCAATTGTATGTACTCAACTGATCAAAAAATGGGAGGTATCCCTCTCTCCTTAAAAGACATTTCTCCCTTGAATCAAGCTTTATTAAATTCATCTCTTGTTCATATTCCTTCCTCTGGTGCAGTGTTTACTTGGAATAATAAAAGTAAATGTGGTCCTAGAACTTATTGCAAACTTGATCATGCGTTTTATAATATTCACTCTTTAAATCTTTGGCCAAACCTCATTTGCAAATTCCTTAATCCTTCTATTTCTGACCATTCACCTATCATCTTATCTTGGGGGGAGAAGGCAATTAGTAGGAATCCATCTTTTAAATTTTATAAAACTTGGACTAATCATAAGGATTTTTTAAGCATTGTGATGCAGGTATGGCAGGAGAATTTTTTTGGCAATCCTCTTTTTATTCTTAAGTCAAAGCTGCAGAAATTGAAGGCAAATTTGAGAATCTGGGCAAAAGAAAATTTTGGAATGGGTTCAAAAATATCTAATGGAATTAGAGAGAAATTATTTGTTATTCAGAAGCAACTACAAATTGATAATCTGAATGCATCTTTAGCTAAAAAGGAAGCGGATTTGTCAAATGAACTGCTTGAGATATTAGAATTTGAAGCTATGATGAAAAATGAACAACTTCATGAAACTATTGATAAACATGGTGATAGGAATACAAGATTTTATCATAACTCTATCAAAATTAAACAATGTAAAGAAAGAATTACGAGTATATTTGATAAGAATGGAGATCTTAAAGAGAACGATGATTCTATTAATGGTGCTTTTATTGAATACTTCTCATCTATACTTTCTAACCCTTTGCCAATGACTCCTAACCTTTCACCTCTATTTTCTGTGAAGTTACCTTTTTTGAATTCTGGGCAAGCAAATGAATTAATTCGAGAAGTTCTGCCTGAAGAGATTAAGATGGCAGTCTTTTCTTTAAAGCCTGACAGTAGTGGAGGTCCAGATAGATTTAGTTCTTTCTTCTATCAACATTCTTGGAATATTATAAAGGAAGATGTCAACAGAGCAATTCTATATTTCTTTTCTCATAATAAATTGCCTATGGGAATTAATGCAACAAATATTGCCCTTGTTCCAAAATGTACTAATGCTAGAAATGTTTCTGACTTTAGACCAATCTCTTGTTGCAATGTGCTGTATAAAATTATCTCCAAGATCATTGCAAATAGAATTCAGAATATTCTATCTTCTATTCTATCCAACAATCAAGTTGCTTATCTTCCAAACAGAAATATAAGTGATAATATTCTTCTTACTCAAGAACTTACAAGAGGTTATGGTATTGAAAGTATCTCTCCTAGATGTTTGATCAAACTTGATATACAGAAAGCTTTTGACTCTGTTTCATGGTGCTCTATTATAGCAATTCTTTCTCGAATGAACTTTCCAAAGCCAATGCTTGCATGGATTTATACTTGTATTTCTACCCCTCATTACTCAATAGTTAGGAATGGATGTTCTAAAGGTTTTTTCAAAGGTACGCAAGGTATTAGGCAAGGTGATCCTATCTCTGCATATTTGTTTATTACTGTAATGGAGGTATTAAATGCTTTGATTATTGAGCAAGTTAATAATGGGAAGTTTGAGCTGCATCCAAAATGTAAAGAGCCTCTAATTACACATCTCTTATTTGCTGATGATCTAATCATTTTTACAAAGCCAACTATGTCTAATATTTCCACTATAATTGAGGTTCTGGAAAAATTCTACACTATCACTGGGTTGAAAATTAATATTAAGAAATCTCATAATCTGATTGTGGGTACAAATGATGAGATTAAGGGAGAAATTATTACATTCTCTGGACTTAGTGAAATGCAACAAAATGAAAAATATCTTCGTCTTCCTATCATCAAAGCAAGAATAACTACTACAGATTGTATGCCACTTTATGAGAGAATAATTGAAAAATTGCTAGTCTGGGCTAACACAAAGCTATCACAAGCTGGGAGATTAATAATTGTTCAAAGTATTGCAACTGCCATGGTCAATTATTGGATGAGACATTATATCCTTCCATGTAAACTTGTATCAATGATAAATAGTGCTTTGAATAGATTTTTTTGGCATGGAGATCCCTTTTCTAAAAAATTAATCTCAATTTTATTCAAGAAAATTCAACTTCCAAAGAATAAAGGTGGACTGGGGATAACAAATATTAGATTATGGAATGTAGCTGCTATGTCCATGTACTATGACAAGATATTATCTAATAATCAAGATCTTTGGACTCAGTGGGTAATGAAAAACTTATTAAAGGGTAAAGATTTCTGGTCTATCAATATACCCCAATTGTGCAGCTGGAGTTGGAGGAATCTCTTGAAGTTAAGATCAAAGTTTTTACCAATTATACAATGTAATCCTATGGTTGATAATGAGTTAAATTTCTGGACTTCTCCATGGGCTAAGACAGGATTGAGAATTCAGGAAATTATTTCTTATCCTCTGCAGTTGCTCACTGGTATTTCACTGAATGCAAAAGTCAAAACTTATATTAGTGATGGTTTTATTAATCTTCCTTATTGCAGTTCTAAACAGGTTAGAGATTTATGGCAGTATTTAGAATCCTTGCCACTGAATAATAAAAATGAGAAAGTTCTTTGGACTGTAAAAGGAAAAAAGCATGCAATATGTACTGTATACAAGGCTTTGTTGAATAATGAAAATGTGGATTCTTTTCCTTGGGCAGCTCGAGTATGGTCAAGTAAGTCATCAGCAAAGGAAAATCTTTTACTCTGGAAAATAATGGCTAATGCAATTAATTCTAAACAGAAGCTATTGAAACTTGGTTTGCTTAATAATGATGTTCGTGTTTTCTGTCAATCCTCCTCTGAATCAAATACACACTTATTTTTTGAGTGTAATTTTACATTTAAAGTGTGGAATAGATTGCTTGCCAATGGAAATTTTTATAGACCAATGAGAAATTCAAGAATAGAATGGTATAATATCTTTAAGGCAACAAGATGGAAGTGTGCTAAATCTGAAATTCTGTTGATAGTTCTAAAGATCTTTGTTTACGAAATTTGGAGAGAAAGAAATAGTAGATTTTTTGATCAGAAATTTGAGAATGAAGATGTGTTATTCAGTAAGATGCATAAGAGGATTCGAAGAAGGGTTGCAAAGCTGAGATGATTTTAAGTTGTATATTGAAATTGTTTTGCTGTTGTGTTAAATTTTTGTTTTGTTTTGTAGTTGTATTAGCATAGGATCATGTATTCTCTATGTTCTTTTTGGTGTTTGTTAATAAAAGGGCAGGGCTCCCTTAGCCCATTGCTTTTCAATTAAATTATTAGATGCTATAGTAGCGCTGGCCTTAATTTTGGTATTATAAATACCATAGATAATATTTTTGAATTTTAAAAAGGAAATTAAAAGACGGTTTTGGAATTGATATTGTTTTGTATTAAATTTTGGAATTATTAAAAAAGGAATTGATTTGGATAAAATAAGTAAATTTGATTTTAGATATTTATTTAGATATTTCGTAAAATGGTTTCAATTAAAGAAATTAATTTGAGAACTTTTAAATAGTGGATTTTTAATTGGGATTTTTGGGAACACGAAATGGGAGTTGAAATCGAGATCTGAATAGTTTTGGAATATAGTTTGGATTATTTAAGAAATAGATCTATAAACGGATTTTAATGTTACGAACCTGTTATAAACTGGAAACGAGTTTAGAAAATTTATAGATAATGAAGTGAAATGATTATCATTTGATAAATTGGAAATTTAAATTCACAGTGTGAATTTAAAGTGAGATATGGAAATCGATTTAGAAAGAAATAGTAAATTCCATTTTGAAATTTATGAATAGCTATGAAATTGGAAATGTAAATCGATTTGTGATAAATCGAGATAGATTTACATGTGTAAAAATGGGTATGTCGAATTTTAAAACGGTTTTTCACAAGAAGTTAAGGTTCGTTTTTGGAAAAGGATTTTTATTTATTAAACTATTAATTGGATTAAAATATTTCACAAAATTTAGTTATTTAAATAATTAAATTTGTTGAAATGAATTCTAGGTTTTGTAAACAAGTTTTGTAAATCGACTAGAAATTTTATAAATGAATCGAAATTCGCTATGGTCGTTTATTTTAAAAGTACTTTAACATTCTAAATAATTATTTAACTATGTTTTTGAAATATTATTATATATATAGTTTAGTAAGTGATTGCATTTTTTTATAAATGCTCTCGAGATTTATGAACCATATTTTATTTAATGAATGTGATTTTATAAGAGAAAATCTGATAATGAAATTCAAGAACTTAGAAAATTTGAGAAAAGGA
Source organism: Allium cepa (assembly GCA_030765085.1). NCBI lineage: Eukaryota > Viridiplantae > Streptophyta > Magnoliopsida > Asparagales > Amaryllidaceae > Allium > Allium cepa. The sequence goes on from CM060938.1 coordinate 427,817,322, forward strand.
AATTTCTAAATTGTTTAGATACGGGAACTTCAGAAATGAATCTGAATTCATTAAGGGAATTATAAATTGTTAGTTGGATTATAAATAGGCATAATCGATAATTTTTGGAAATTGTAAAAGGAAATTAATAGAAAGTTTGGAGATTTATGAGATAAGTACGGAATATTTCTTAAGTATGGATATTAGAAATGATTTTGGGAAAAAGACTTATATTATTTTCCTAAGTATTGGAATTAAAGGTTATGGAGATATTTTAGCGACTAAATGATTTTACAGAAATATTTTTCTAAGTAATGAATTAAGTTGGATTTGGAAATATTTCCCTGTGTTGATATGGGTTGAAATATCCTATTATTGATTAAAGTAATTGAAATCATTTTCAAATATTGAAAGGGATTGGAATATATATATCTTTGTAAAGATATTTTGAAATAAATGTTTTGAAAGATTTATAATATGGGCCTAGTGACTGCTTATATGTGTAATTTGACATTTAAATAACCGGCTATCAAATCTAGCCAAATTCGTTAATCGTTTTGAAGAGACCAGGATCAAATTTGATTATGTGAAAACCACTTCGATCTGTTTCGAGTGTTGCGAATTGTGATATCATAAGGATGATGAAGACAGTGATTTTGGAGATTCGGCTTGCTTAGCCCAAAACAACTTGTATGGATGAATTCTGCCGATTCATTGTCATTAGAGGGCAATGAGCATTCTAAGTGTAAATTTCTTGAAAGGTAATCGTGACTCAAGCCTCATCAACCAGGAATGACTGAAAATCAAGGGAGATGCAGCAAAGCCAAGTTGGTCAAACCCATTAGGGTATGTTGTCACATTTCTAGATTAACCTACATCTACATATTTATTGATTGGTTGTGCATGGAGTCTACAAAGGGTTGTAAACAAATCAGGCTGATGACATACTCGGTACCATCAAGTAAGGGGTATGTCGGTCTTGTATTAGCATGGATCGATAGGTTCAATCTCGATACATTTTCTAGATGTGTACCATGATAGGTGGTACCCTAGTGCCTAGTCATTTGTGTGGAATCCATTCTCCAATAAGTGCTGTACGGTTTTGATTGTGCTCAACTTGTTGAAATGTGAGATGCAAGCATTTCAGCAATTTTAATAAGTATTTGTATTTTGACACTATTATTATATCACAAGATTTTTGTATAAAAATGTTTTGGTTATCGTAAGGTAAAAACCCGTCATGTTTATGTGTGGCATGGTCTTACAAGATACCTTTGATTTTCAACGATTTTCTGACAACCATAAATCCAGTTGGCTGTGTTTTTCTCAAGCAAGTTTTCCAGACTGACTCGGTTGTTATTTTATTATAATTCTCTAGTCAGACTGAGTATATTATAGATTATTTTGGATGCTTGGAGCTTCAAGAGACGAGTTGAAGGCCAGAGACGTATTCACGTAGATGTTTATATTTTCTGCTATGTTCAATGGTGTGTTATCAATAATTGCGAGGATAGACTATTATAACCGTCCATTCGGAAATATGTTGGTATACCCTGGTTGATGTCTGTGTGTGTATATATATATATATTACAATCTCGTTTTCATGTAAAGATTTATGGTATATTATAGATTTTTTGTTCCGTTGTGAGATTCTATGTTGTTTAATTTTCTTCTTTTCTTCTTTCTTCTTTCTTTCCTCCTAACAATCAGGTTTTATGACATTTGATTCCTTGGCATGTAGTACAGTGAGCGTATTAGTGTCGATTTTCGAGGGTCAAAAATCCCATTTGTTACACTCTTACATATGCATATATACACTCAATGAGCTTATCCCATAGGTTTAGGTATACGCTAAACCAAGCTTTGATACCAACTATGACGACCCACCTTTTTGAATAGTTTAAGTCGACAATAAACCCCACATGTCCAACTAAAACCATTTTAAAGATAGATTATCAATGGGGTTGAAAGAAGAAAACAATGACAGAATCTCACAATGGAACGATAAAATATAATAATCACATAAACAATTCATGAAACAATTTAACAATATATACTCAATTCAATTTACAACATAAATCACGGTTATACAATATTATCAGAGTTATACAATCTTAATGGACAGATTGGAATAGTGCAGCAAAATAAATACTAGTAGGTATGATATACCAAATATTCGTCTTCGTCCTCCATAATAACTGTCTTCGATAACTGAAAAACTCGGTCTGATTCGAGCGTAATGAAAAACAAAACACTCAAGTCAGGATTAAAAATCCTCATGTAAGTTAATCAAAATTAAGGAAATATAGTTTCAAATGAACTGTTTCATTTTCCATTTCCTGCAAATCTAAACTCGAATCCAAATTCCAAACAGATGAATTGAATTTCCAATGTTTCAATCCAATTCCGTTCAAATTCAATTTCAATTTCAATTCAAGTCAATTTCAATTTCAATTCCAATTTTTAATTTAAATCATTTTAAATTTCGGTTCAAATGATTTAATTTAGTGGCTTGAGTATCAATCTAAATCTCATTTCAAAACCATTTTAGTTTATATAAATTCGAGTCTAATCTCAATATATCGATTTAAATTACTTAAATCAATTTACCTCCAATGTTCGAATTTTAAGACTCAAATCTTTGAATTATTCAAATTTGCATAATTCAAAACGTATATTGATTATAACTTTGAAATTTCAAGTAGAATTCTTTTCACAAATTCTTTTGCAACTTTGAATTCCAGCATTACCAAACCTTAAATTTTATAATAATCCAATTCAATCGTATCAAAAGTTATAATGGTTGGATTCTAAACATCGATCTTCTTACAACATTTCCTTTTCATTTACTAAATTTGCAGGAAAATCTGCAAACCATTTTATAGCTCTTTTCAAGAAAAATATATATTATTATAAAATTAGAATTTAAATTTTATAAATGAAATTCATGTTAATTCCAAAAACAAATTTTAATTTGACTTAAAATATTAAATTCTTTATAATATATAAATTTCTAAAGGTTATATTTTAAAGCCTTTTAAAATTCGATAAAAAACTCAATTTTCGCTGAACGGCGATAGAACCACAAAATCACAATTCTGCCAAAGCAGTCAGCTATGCCTCAAAATTCACATATCCGATAGATATTCAATGTCCATATCATATTTAAATGTCTAGGTGATCAATCATTTCAATAGTGGTAATTACAGCGTGATAACTCATAAATATCAAAACTACTGGCAATATATAAAAAATCAACAATATCATCCATCACAATATAAGTTCACATCCAAATTAATTAAACCATATCACACAGCAATCAATAATTATTAATGTTGGGGTGTTTAGCTAAACGTGATATGCAATCCAATATCGATTTAAATATCAAATTTTTAATGTTGATTAATAGATGTACAAAATATCTAAATTTTCCTATCAAATTTAAATGTCGCAGTTACCATCGATTCCAACTATCCATTTAACAGTCAAATTCCTATCAATTTTAAATGTCAATTTACTTTATCAATTTTAATATCAAATTTATCAATCAAATTTTAAATGGTTTTAACTGCCAATCAATTCAAATTATGCCAATTCAACTTCAGTCAATAAATCACAACAGTTAACTACTTATCAACAACGCGCGTTTAACTAGCAATTCATTTTAAATTTCACTTCGTTAATTGGTTTAACTAACATTAGAAAAATTTAGTACTTCGCGATAGTCTAAAACACACACCTTTATTTGAAACTAAAATTTTTCAGTGTCAAATAAACTTCAATTCAACTCCATACCGTAGTCCCCGTCGTTACGAACCCAACTCGACTTGTTTCTTTCAAATCGGACCTCGCATGAAAAAATAATGGATTTTTAAAATTTTGAAATTAACAACATAATTAACTTAATTATTTAACTAATTTGGATAACCAATTAAACACATCTCCCTCTCGTACGCATGCTACCCAAACGCGAACCTATCGACGCCGACCGTTCCTATCGATGCAGGCGCCGCCTGTAGCCACCGGAACCCCATCAAACACCACTGTTCGAAGCGCCACCTCCCATTCTACGCACGTTTGCGATCCCATCGCCTCTGCCTTTTCCATTAGCATGCAATTTGAGAAAACTCGCGTCAACAACTCGCCTGCCCACGATTCAATCATCTGATTTGTAGAGGAGGTTGAGATCTACGACTTCCCTGTTGAAGCCGAGTTGAAATTAGGAGTGGATTGGAAGAAATCAAGGAAGAAAGTGGGGACAATTTTGGCTATTGAAATGTAAAGAGGAAGTGGCGGTCAAAAGATAGCTAGGGTTTGAATGAAAAATTGAATAATAACGGCCTTATATACAAATCTCGTGGCACTGTTCATCAATGAAATTTCCGAACTCCAAATGACGCGTGCTGCTTAGCATTCCTACTGTTTGACCCTCATTCCGAACACATTGGAACTAGTCTCAAGGCCTAATTCGATCGTATGCAGAAGATAGATTTTCAAAGTCAATTTATTTTGATTAAATTCTTAAAATAAATTATATGCGTTTCAAGCTCGTACGGCCAAACGATAAGTCAGATCGTTATGAAACCTGAAATCCTATAATAATCCACTATTATAGATTCGATAAAACTAGTTTTTTCGAAATCTAAGACAGTGGGCAGAATGGCCGTACACGTTAATTAAAATATAAATTTCCAATTTCTATTTATCCACTTTTAAATTCAATTTTAAATGTAAATGACCTTCATTCTTTTTTAAATAAAATTTAAATCAACTTTTGACATAATTTTCATTCTCATTAAATTCATAATTCAATTTGTTACATAATTTTTAATATTAAATTTTAAACAATGTGATTATTCAATAAATTGATACTAATAAATCATTACATCCCAAACAAATTTAAGTTATCCATAATTTATGTTTATTTTATTTAAATAATTCAGCTTTCATTATTCAATTTCAGCTATTGATTATAAACACATTCAATGCATAAAATTTCATAAAAATAAATTTATGCTTCAACTTTTAAATGGACATTCATTCGAATATTTATTTACTTACATTGATCATTTTAATTTCTATCAATCACTTACATTTTAATATTGTTTAATTTACTTTCTAAAATAACTTATCATCTTTTCTCATAATTAATTCCGTTATTTTATCTAAGTCATATCTAATAATTTACATAAATAAATCAATAAATTTATTTTTAGCCATTCTTATTCAAAAATCATATTAAATTTAACAATTTAAAATAGTTAAGAATACAGGTTGTTACAGTGTATAAGTGCTAGGATATACACCGCAACTGACATGTTGGCCCCTCTAGTATACAAATATTTCGTCCAAATGTGTGCTTATATGCTTAATATATACACAAATATATATATATATATATCGATGTAATTTAATATGATTTATATACACAAACATACATAAGAAATTTGAAATATGTGTGTGTGTGTGTGTATGTATGTGTGTGTGTATATATGAGTGTAAATAAATGCAAAATCGTTTAAATAAAATTTTAAATTTTATTCATTTTATCATACTATCCAAATATTTTTTAATTCTTTAATAAGCATAATATATATATATATATGTAAATATAATTATAAATATAAATACTTTGCTAATAAATATATATAAGTTTGTTTGTTTGCCATCTTCAACCATGAATTTGGGTCGACATCTGGTAGAAGCACTCCGGGTCGGCTATAGGAGCATGAGGTCGGCATAGGAAATGAAGTCATATCACATAGGGTCGGCATCGAGGAGCACTTCGGGTCGGCATAGCCTTGTCTTCGGGTCACTTATAGGAGCATGGGGTCGGCATAAGGACTTCACAATGGGATCGGCTACAGGAAGTGACTTCGGGTCAACGTAGCTTCAGCTCCAAGTCGGCATGAGCTCCACTTCAGGTCGGTAAAGATGATTTGGAGTCAGGTCGGCATAAAGCTGGGTTCGACATCTATATTGCTTCGGGTCAACATCCATGATGCTTCGGGTCACCATCAAGCTTACTTCAGTTAACATACAAACAACCTTAAGTCATCATAGATTGACGATATGGGCTCAACCATGGTTATGGTAGGGCCAATGTAGGTGAGGAGGCTCTATAGTTGGGGTTTTGCCTATAATACAGCAGGCGTGGCTTCAGAAAAGGGAATTCTCATTCTGTTTCTCTTCATCTTCTTCTACAAAAGCTACTCTGCCATTTTTGTTTCAAAAACTCCGGATTGTAACTATAATCAGATTTTGGTATAATAAAAATTAAATTTCTAGAGTGGAGGTAGGCTGGAGTTAGCCGTACCACTATAAATCTTGTCTTTTTTACCACTTTCGTTTTAATTTTGATTGTTCTTAATAGTTATATCCTCTTCATATATTCTATCGGTGATCCGTGACAGGATATTCGTGCTTTCGCTTGCAATTGGGTGTTTTTATGACTAATTTTGGTGCAAACATTTTAGTGCATTTACTTACAGAGCTATCACTCAGGGATTTGGAAGTTAGGATCTTGAATTCGAAAGCTTGGCAACTCGAATTTAGAAAGCAATGGCTAGGCAATTAACATGGATACAAAGAGCAGGGACAAGATGGAAATAATAATGGATGCTATGCAGGAAAGGACACTAAAGAGATAGGAGGAAATCCATGATCAGAACCAGAAAAAAGAAGCAACAAGATTATGGATGGAATTTTGGCATGGATCGGAGGTTGGATGGGCTTTTGGAAGCGGATAATCGTGGATTCCCTCACGGATTCGGGGGCAGGATGGAAAGGACAATCAGACACTGCTTTTGGATACTGGAATAGTTTGAAATTGGAACCTAGAACTTGTAGCTGAAATTAGCCAGCTTAGATGGATTGGATCAACCGAGGGAAAACCCCGACTAAGGAGAACGGATCAGCACAACTCCTCATGGAACTGGGGGCATGGATTTGATGGCTTTTCTCTGAAATGGATAGCGGTGATGGAACAGGAGAAGTCATCATTCGCTATAAATCAGAGCTTGCCCGTCTTAAGGGCCCACGCCGTTATCTCTTGATGGCATGAACTAAATAACTAATAAAAAATCCTTCACCAAAACGGCTAAGTCACATACACATGTATGAGATCGCGAATGGTCCTTAGGTATGCTTTGAGATGGCGATGAACCACCATAACAAGTGATTCCAAAATTCACTCGAACGTCAAATCTGACATTAATCATATCGAGTCCCAACCTTGAACGGTCACATTTCACCTCAAACAACATCTGACCTCGAATGGTCACGTTTTTGCCACGAATGGCACCCGATCTCGAACGGTCACATCTCGCTCGAATGACACCTGACCTTAAACGGTCACATATTACCTCGAATGACACCCGACCTCGAACAGTCACATCCCGCCTCGAATGGCGTACGATCCCAAACGGTCGCATATCGCCTTGAACGGCATACGATCCCAAATGATTTCTATTCAAAATTAGGTACAATCATTGATCTCTTCACAGGTCTTCAACGGGTTCCGAACATTAGGCTTATGACAATACAAAAAACACCTTCCTTTCGCAAGGCATGTTTAGGGGGCAAAGTTTTAACCCGCCTTTTGGCCAGGCAGCGCACATGCAGAGTTAACCCAATAAACTTCACGTTTATCAAGGCTGGAATACTATGGGGTTGATTCAACTAAATGGATTGACAATCAATTGTGGATAGTAAATATGAATATGAAGTCAGGATTCAGCACCATCAATGGGCAAAAAACGCAGCGTACTTGGAGTATGGATTTTCGATAAGAGACGAGTTGCTTGTGGTCTACTTTGAGTCGCTAGAGGGATTACTTTAGGTCAAAAGGCATTTACTTCAAGTCGGAGAATGGTTCACTTGGGGTCGGCTATAGAAACAGTATGGAGTCGGCATATTTGCCTGGGATCGGCAATGATTTCGAGTCGACATTGATTCATCTTCGGATTGGTAAAGCTTTGGGGTCAGCATAGCATCAGTAGGCATATAAAGGCGCTTCAGGTCAGGTCAGCACTTTCTCCAGGTTGGCATAGCCTTGTCTTCAGGCCAGAAATAGGAGCAAGGGGTCGGCATTAGAGATGAAGTCTTATCACATATGGTCGGCAATGAGGAGAAGCACTCTGGGTCGGCATAGTCTCGTCTTCGATTCAACTATAGGAGCATGGGGTTAGCATTGGAGATGAAGTCGTATCACATGGGGTCGACATCGAGGAGAAGAACTCCAGGTCAGCATAGCCTCATCTTCGGGACGGTCATAGGAGCATGGGGTCGGCATCAGGACTTCACATTGGGATCGGCTAGAGGAGGTGACTTCGAGTCAGCGTGGTTTCAATTCTGGGTCGGCATAAGTTCCACTTCGGGTTGGCAAAGGGGATTTGGAGTTAGGTCGACATAAATCAAGTCCGGTCGGCATCTATTTTGCTTTGGGTCGGCATCCAGGATGCTTCCGGTCACCATCAAGCTTACTTCGGGTCTGCACACGACCTTCCTCAGGTTGGCATGGATCGATGATATAAGCTCGACTATGGTTATGGTAGGGTCCATGTAGGTGAGGAGGCCCTGTTGCTGGGGTTTTTCCTATAACTACAGTAGGCGTGGCTTCATAAATGGAGATTCTCATTCTGTTTCTCTTCATCTTCTTCCATAAAAGCTACTCTTTCATTTTTTTTCCAAAACACCAGGTTGTAACTGTAGTCAGATTTCAGTATAATAAAAATAAAATTTCTGGAGTGGACGTAGGCCAGAGTTAGCCAGCCTACATATATATGTACACATATATACAGATACATCTCCAGAGTAATACAAAACGATACAACATATGTGGTATTACGACCAAAATATACATCGAGTTAATAATACATATATCAGAGTCAACACAAAAAGGCTACAACAAAAAAGGATGATAACAGATAAATCTAGGTAGGAGTGTCAAAGCGAAGCTAATTCCAAAGCAGTTATCTAACCTGAAACAACTCGGTCTGACCCGAATATAAAATACATGGGCCAGTCTAACTAAAACAATCATTTTAGTAAAGACAGACGATAATATGAAGCATGAGGTAAGTATTATAATTCTTCTCGAATACGGAGAGACAATAGCAATACACATCCATAACTTAAGTGAACAAATATCACTTAAACATAAAGAACCTCTAAAGAAGTAACTCAAAATAAATCATCAAGTATAATGGTGCCTCATATCATCGACGATAGCCAAAAGTAGCTATAAGGGTTCCTCTAACCTTATCTCTTAAATAGAAGAAAAATCAAATGATAAATCTCAAAATGGAGAAAGCTCAAACACAAAATACACCAAAATGGCTAATTCGGGTATATTCTTATAGTAGAGAAATCTCAAACTCAAAATACGCAAAAAGGAAAACACATATATCTCTAAAAGGAGAATATAATCTCAATCACAGAAATAGGACCCAACAGTCCAAATAAAAAGACTAATAGCTATGAATAAAAAATGGACCCAACAGCCCAATAATAACCCAACAACTATAAAAGAGAAATGACCTAACAACCCATTTGTAGCTACAAAAATCTAGATTGGACCCAACAGCCCAGTAAAAAGCCCAACTATTATAAAATATGAAAGGACCCAACAATCCAATCTATGCCCCAATAGCCTGCTTAAGTACCGTGTACTAGAGGCCCCCGGTCTCTTTTTGGAACCAGCAGCCCTTAATAGCTCCTCGGCTATATATATAAGGATATGTATATTTAGAACCCAACAGCTCAAGTACTGATATTCACTCATGAATGTGTAACAAACTCTCTGCTAGGAACTCGAAAAGTGGTAATGTGCGTCCCATATCACAAATTTTCACTAAGCGGTTGACTAACGTTAGTCAATGCCACGCTAGAGAACATCATCCAACTAATAAAATCTTGTGACTTCTCTCATCTCATTGACAAGTATCAAAACATCATGATGGTTCTCATCGACCATAAATCCTAAAATAGGAGATCTCAAACCATAATAACTCGCCAAAAATTGGCCATTCAGATAAATCCTATAAATAAATTATAAATCTCAAAACACGCCATAAAACGAAAAATTCCAAAAATCATCTCAGATCAATAGCTTAGAATTGCTTCGATCGTACAAGTATGGAATTAACCTAAAAAGTAAACGCACGTGTCGCATATCACGTGTTTTACTGAATCATTTAATTCTCTACCTCATACGTCTGAAAAGTGTAAGAGTAATAAATATTATTTATAAAATAATTTACTTAAGAAAACGAGATTTTAAAACAATTTTTCAAAATAATTTTGGAATTAATTCATTGAAAATTCTAGTTAATTTAGGAAATAATTATATTTAAAATACTTAGAAATAATTTAAAAAGAACTTATAAATATTGGAAAACATTTATTTAAAAGTTATTTGAATTGTAAAATTATTCCCAAAATTCAGTCTAGAAAAACTTGTTTTTGAAACAACAGAAATCGATAAAAATCACTGAAATTCAACATTCGGAAAAACTCAAATACTCATCAATCCAGGGCTCGGATTGACCATAACTTTTGCTCATCCATCGACAGGTTAGAGCACTAGAAAAACATCTCAATGTTGCATAAAAACAAGTGTCAAAAGCATTACACAATGAAGGAAAAAGCTGCAGAAACTCATAAGAAACAAGCCAGGAATGCACATATTCAAGTGAAAAAGGGGGGTCGACACTCTGATTCAAGGAGATCGACATCCCCGTCGACCATATGAATGCTTGGTCGACATGCCTGTCGACCAGGGAGTGTGCTAGGTTACCAAATTCTTGCACAAACTGATTTTCCGATAGCATTTTGACATATCAAACAGATGTATTTTGCAATGAAATTTGACACGCACTAAGATTAACAACTAAACTATAATGCGAAAAAGATCTGGTAGTAATTGGTGACAAAAACAAAGAGATATAGCTGCTCAAACTAGCTACCGAAAACGGGAAACACATAGAAACAAAGAACAGAACTTTTCATTTACAACGAACAAATTTGTGAACGATTAACACAACAAACATCCTGTTTAGTTAGAAATTATGAGTTCTATACTCACCTTAGCAATTTAGCAAGAGTTTTGGGTGATTTCAGAATCAAGTTGTAAGCTTTCGTGATGATTGAGGAGCTTCTAAGACCTGTAAAAGCTAAATGAGAGACATGCAATAGCAAAAGAAATTGTTACAAACAAAGTCATATCTAATTCAAAACTTTCAATGAAATTCATTTAGTATTGGTGGAGATTACCTTCTATAATATTATTTTGATGAATTTTCTCCTTTATTTGCTGCAATTTGAGGAGAAAATGATTTTGTTTAGCAAATGGAAGACATTATTTTTCTCTATTTTTACTGTACTGGGTTTTCGAGAGGAGGGAGATGAGAAACTTACGTACTGTTAATTTCTTTCTTTCCTGAAGTTTCCAGCTCACGAAAATGGGTGCAAATTTTATACCCAATAAGCCCAAATCAAACGTACTTGGTGAAAATACAAAGAAGTGCACACTTTTATCCTATCTTAACAATATACATACACTAATTTTCATATTTTAAAACCAAATAGAAATCTATACAACAAATGTATGTGACTAAAATTGTTGTCTCAACAAAGTAAAATTTATCTTCATCATAAAAAGTTAGTTATTACGAATAAAATCCTATTTTTATCAAATTACACAATTCAAACTAATTTATTATAAAAACACTACTTTTAACACAACAATTTATTCAAAAATTATTTTTTATCAAATTAATTTCAACAACTCATTTTAAATTTTCATTTAATCATCAAAATATTATTTTTAAACAACATTTAAAATTTTAATTTAATAAAATCCATAATTTCTTCATATTTTTCCTTTTAAATCAATAAAAGATTAATATTGACAATATTTCCCAATATTGTTACATTTAACCCAAATAAAATTTCCAATTGATTATTTTCTACTCCAATTCTCAAAATGAAGTTTTTAAAACTTTATTTCCATCAATTTCTATTTATTTCAACAATTTAACGATGAAATACATTACCAAATTAATTTATTGGCTTCAAACTAATAAATACCCAATATTACAATTTATTTAAACCAAATACTTATCCAATCAATATTTAATCCCATATTTATATCCAAATATAAAAAATAAAGTTCCAAACTTTATTTTCCTCATTTTACTTACAAAATTATTTGTTTATTTTAAATAAACAATTTAAAATTTCCAATTATATTTTAGTTTACAATATTAAATTATAACTTCCGTTATAATTTAATATATACAGGTAATCTCCAAACCAGGGTTGTTACAGACTCCCCTCTTAACAAAATTGCGTCCTCGCAATTTCTAGAGAAAAGTTTGCATTCAACGTATTAATTTCACCAACCAAAGGAAGGTTAGACAAGCACGTGATCAAAATTCCTCATTTTCCACTTAGGACGAATGAAGACCAAGATAAATTTGCTTGGTAAATTTAATGGTTTTCCAAAGTATAAATAATAGGATTTGCGAACCATTGAATTTCTTCGAGAAATACATTATGATTTTGAAAGTATCTCACTTTCGAAACATGGTGGGGTGCTACTCAAAAATCTATTAAAGGAGATTGATTCCACAAAAGTCTGTTGAATAGAGACGGGATTTAGGATCGCTTTATCCGAACTCCAATAGCAAACTGATGATTTTTCGTATCTCACTATAGAAGGAGTCATATTGATACTAAGATAACTACAATTGAGTTAGGAAAACCCAATGAGAGATGGTTACTTCAAAGACCACCCTACTCAAACGACTGCAAAATGTTAATTGTTAGACTAATGCACCAAGGCAAGACAATCACGATGAACACAATGGATATAAATTTTAGTTTACAATCAAAATTTATTAGAGTTTGAAATTAATTATCTTCAAAACCATAATCTAAATTTTGGTTTACGATCAAACTTCTTAAAGTTCCAAAACTTGTTGCCTTTAAAATTCAAAATCTCAATTTTCAACATATGGAAAATTTCCAAACTCCTTCCTATAGTTCTTATGAAAAGACAAATAATTTCAAACTTATATTCCCCTTGTATTCTAAAATTAAATTTTCAAAAAAAATTCTAAAATTCACTACTCTTTATTTTCAAATACCTAAATTCTAATATCAAATTCCATCTTTAACATGTATAACTTATTTTAAAATATTCAGTACTCATTTATTCTTCAACAAAGTATTATCTCATCACTTCAATAATAAAACATAACTATATTCAAAGTCATACATTTCAATTATCATAATGGCATTGCCTCGGCATTGATTTATAATAAATAACCCTATCGATTGGCTGCAGCATTGACCAAATGATCAAAACCACCTCACCGCTCATCCAACCCCACTATATTTCGATGGCTGCATATGTCATCCAAAATAAAATTTAATTCTCAAATCTTTTTAATTTTTTTCCAAATTTAGTCTCAATAAAACTCAATTTATCGTGTCTGATTATCTTATCACAGTGTTTAGGAAATTCCTATCGATAACGTTGATCCGACGCATCGACCAGAATTCTTAAAGCACTCGATGGATAACCCAACATACAAAAAAAATCTTCTATAAAAAAGTACCTCATATTAAATTCTCAAAAAGTTCTTTGTTTATCCTAAAAACCAAATCCAACCTCTCTAGAAAAATTATATTTCAATTCTTTAAAAATTTGAAAACATAATTTATTACATATACCCAAAATAGAAAACATAAGAAGTCTCGTCGAGATATTCCTAGAATACTCGATTCAAAATTCGAGGGAATAGATTGGAGTGTTCGTCATTCTGAATGGTATAATGAACTACTAACAAAACTCATAACGAGTGCGGAATGTGACAAAAAACACTATCTTCCGCACCTTGTAGCTAATGAAAATCGGTGTTGGGTCAAATTGAATAAAGACACTAGCACCACGCAATAGATCGAATACGAAATTTGTGAGATAAAGGGTAAGGATAAAATATCTTCTCGAATGAGTAGAAGAATACAAACAAAACATTATTAATGTCACGAAGCCTATCAACAAATGAGTATACAAAGAGGATATCTTAAAAAGAGGTAAGAATGGAAATATCAATTAAACTTGAAGAATATCCTCATATCCTTAGTGGATATCCTTATGGAAGGATATAGAGACTTCAAAATTATCGTTTAACATTACGAAATACAAGAAACAGCAAATCAGCCGAAGTAGGATACCAAATATAGTATCCTTTGAATCACAGAATGTGGCTTGATAATATGCAAGCCACTCCATCTCAAATCATTCCAAACTTTGGGTAGAAAATAGCGTGCTAACATGTATGAATAGATAAAATTCGAGGAACAAAATCCTAAAATCCTCATATCATGTCAAATATTGCGGATCTCCTCAATAGGATTCGCAATCCCCATAGAATAATAAAGTAAGAAACATTAAAAGTATAACATTAGTAAGCTTCTTCAATTCGAGTGAATATGAAGCACTCGTACCGAAGAGAACTTAAACATAATGCACATAAAAAAATATAAAGCTCTAGAAAAGGAAAAGGAAGTACCTTTAGGATGAGAGGAACCATCTGAAGCATTCCTTAATGAGGACCCTTAGATGAATTGGGGCACTGGGAAGACCAATGCCCCTCTCGATTGCAACTGCGACAGGTTTAGGGCACTCTTTAATAAAATTATCACGAGAACCACAATTGAAGAATGAGTTTTTTGCATTTGAATGTGAACTAGAGGCAAGTGGCTTCTTCTTTTTCTGAGGAAAAGACTTAGATCCTAAAATGGAAACTTCTTTTTATTAGGGTTTTACAAACCTCTAACTCATCACTACTATCTCTCTCTTACTCGATGGCTTCGACGTGAAGTGCCGAGTCTACTAACTCCTCGAATGATAGCTTAAGCTGGAGTATAAGAGACTTCTTTAAATATTTCTTCAAACCAGAGACAAACCGATGATTCTTCTTATAAGGAGTGCTGATAAATTCAAGCCCATATTTGGATAGAGACTCGAAAGAAGAAACATACATAGAAATGGATGATTTCCTTTGTTTTAACTCAAGGAAGCGACGGGCTAAAAGGGATTTCTCAGATTCAGTCACAAATTTGAGCTCAAAAAGCTCTCTAAACTGTTGCCAAGTAAGGGTGGACTCGTCTATCTCGGTAATAATAAGCTCATACCAATCGAGAGAACGCTCTTGCATCATACTCGATGCTACAAGAACGCGTGATGATTAGATAAATCCATGCGAGAGAAGTTGCGCTCGCATGTCTTAATCCAAGCCTGGACCTCAAGAACAGTCTCGAAACTTTTGGAGGGTCTGCCTCTTAAATGAGAAAAATCACTACACATGCGCGCAAATATAGATTTGCATGGAAGGGACGAATGGGATGGAGCAGGAGGCTGGCTGCTCCAAACAAGCTCTAAAATATGATCAGTCGACATGTACACAAGTTCGTGGCGTGAGCCACTAGACTTTTCAGCCTCCAAACTGTGACCTCTTCCTCTTCCAGCCATGAGCTGAAACTTAAGATAGATATGAATTATTCATAGGGTAGATATTATCAATTTAAATATGGAATACTACGGAATTAAAATGCATTCCTAGACATATTCCAACTCTTATCTACCCCAAAGGAAGTTGAAAGGTCAAAGAGACTAAGGAATTTGTAACACTTGTATTACACTTGGATGTACCGTAATATGTGTTTCTGTTTTGTGTTTATCATATTTTGTCCTGAACTTAGCTTTGATACTAAGCGTTAACGCCCCACCTCGAGACCCACATTAACAAAGAGAATTACAGGGTAATTCTGTCTGCTAATGCGAAGAATATGGCTTGTTAGGAGTGACCTTCTATAGCTTTGTCTTAAACATCTACTGCACACGTCGATTGTGCTTTATATATTTTTTCTAATTCAAGTGGATCGACCTGTTCAATAAATGCTTAAAATAAAACTATAGGTGGCTAATGGATCTATCAGGACAAAATATAAAAACTAAATGCAACTCACATCACATGATAGTAGATAAGCATATATATACATACACATATATAGATACATCTCCAGAGTAATACAAATGATACAATGTATGTGATATGATGACCACAGTATACATAGAGTTAATAATACATATATATCAAAGTCAACACAAAAAGGCTACAACAAAAAGGATGATAACAGATATATCTAGGCAGGAGCATCAAAGTGGAGCTAAGTCCAAAAGCAAGTATCTAGCCTGAAACAACTTGGTCTGACCCGAGTATAAAATACACGGGTCAGTCTAACTAAAACAATCAGTTTAGTAAAGATAGACGATAATATGAAGCATAAGGTAAGTATGATAATTCTTCTCGAATAAGGAGAGACAATAGTAATACACATCCATAACTTAAGCGAACAAATATCACTTAACATAAGGAACCTCTAAAGAAGTAACTCAAAATAAATCATTAAGTATAATAGTCGCCTCATATCACCGACGATAGTCAAAAGTAGCTATAAGGGTTCCTTTAACCTTATCTCTTAAAGAGAAGAAAACTCAAATGATAAATCTCAAAATGAAAAAACCTTAAACATAAAATATGCCAAAATGGCAAACTCAGACATATTCTTATAACAGAGAAATCTCAAACTCAAAATACGCAAAAAGGCATACTTAGATATCACTAAAAGGAGAATATAATCTCAATCTCAGAAATAGGACCCAACAACCCAAATAAAAATCCTAACAGCTATAAATAAAATATAGACCCAACAACCCAATAATAGCGCAACAGCCTATTTGTAGCTACAAAAACCCAAATTGGACCCAACAACCCAATAAAATGCCAACAGCTATAAAATATGAAAGGACCCAACTTCCCAATCTATGGCCCAATAGCCTGCCAAGTACCGTGTACTAGAGACTCCAGACCTTTTTTAGGACCCAACGGCCCCTAAATAGATCCTCGGCTACATATCCTTATATATATATATATATATATATATATATATATATATATATATATATATAAGGATATGTATACTTAGAACCCAACAGCTCAAGTACTGGCATTCACTCGTAAATGTGTCATAAACTCTCTACTAAGAACTCGAAAAGTGGTAACATGCATCTCGTGTCACACGTTCTCACTAAATGGTTTACTAACCATTAGTCAATGCTATACTAGAGAACATCATCAAATTCATAAAATCTCAGGACTTGTCTCATCTCATCGTCAAGTATAAAAACATCGCGATGTTTCTCATCGACCATAACTCCTAAAATACGAGATCTCAAACCACAATAACTCGCCAAAATTTGTTCGTTCAGATAATTCCTATAAATAAGAATTATAAATCTCAAAACACGCCATAAAATGGCAAATCCCAGAAATCATCTCAAATCAGTAGCTCAAAATTACTTCGATCGTACAAGTATGGAATTAACCGAAAAAGTTAACGCACATGTCCTATACCGCGTGTTTTAGTAAATCATTTAATTCTCTTCCTCATATATCGAAAAAGTGTAAAAATAATACATATTATTTATAAAATAATTTACTTGAGAAAACAAGATTTTAAACAATTTTTCAAAACTATTTTGGAATCAATTCATTGAAAATTCTTCTTACTATATGAAATAATTCTGTGTAAAATACTTTGAAATAATTTAAAATAATTTACAAATATTTAAAATTCGTTTGATTTATAGAATTATCTTAAAAATTTATTCTAGAAAAACCTGTTTTTGAAACAATAGAAATCGATAAAAATTACTGAAATTCAGCATTCGAAAACAATTCAAATACTCATCAATCCAGGGTTCAGATTGACCATAAATTTTTCTCACATACTGATAGGCTAGAACACCAGAAAAACAATACAATGTTGCATAAAAATAAGTGTCAATAGCATAACAAAATGAAGTAAAAAGTTGCAGAAACTCATAAGAAACAAGCCAGGAATGCATAGATTCAAATGAACAAGCGGGGTCGACATTTTGGCTCAAGGAGGTTAACCTACCCGGCGACCATATAAAGGCCTGGTCGACAGGCCTATCGACCAGGGACTGTGCTAGATCGGCAGTAATGTTGGCCTAGCCTATGGGAAGGAGCAGGTTACCAAATTCTTGCACAAACTAATTTATTGATAGCATTTTGACATATCAAACATATGTATTTTGCAATGAAATTTGACATGCACTAAGATTAACAACTAAATTATAATTGGGAAAAGATCGGCTAGCTAACAAAAACGAAAGGATACAACTGCTCAAACAGAAACGAGAAACACACAGAAACGAAGAACAAAACTTTTCATATATACAGTGAGCAAATTTGTGAACGACTAACACATCAACATCCTGTTTAGTTTCAAATTGTGAGTTCTATACTCACCTTGGCAATTTAGAAGGAGTTTTGGGTGATTTTAGAATTAAGTTGTAAGCTTTTATGATGAAGAGGAGCTTCTAAGACCTATAAAAGCATGAAGAGAAACATGCAATAGCAAAAGAAATTGTTATAGACAAATTCGTATCTAATTCAAAATTTTCGATGAAATTCATTAAGTGTTGGTGGCGATTACCTTCTGTAATCTTGTTTTTATGAAATTTCTCTTTTATTTGCAGCAATTTGAGGAGAAAATGATTTTGTTTAGCAAATGGAAGACATTGTTTTTCTTTCTTTTTACCGTATTGAGTTTCTAAGAGGAGGGAGATGAGAAACTTACGTGCTATTAGTTTCTCTCTTTCTTGTAGTTTCCAAATCAGGATAATAGGTGCAAATTTTATATCCAATAAGCCCAAATCAAACATACTTAGTGAAAATATAAGGGAGTACGCACCTTTATCCTATCTTAACAATACACAAACACACACAACAATTTTCACATTTTAAAGCCAAATAAAAATTTATACAACAAATGTATGTAACTAAAATTGTTACCTCAACAAAGTAAAATTTATTTTAACAATAAAAATTTATTTTAATAAAACCTAATTTTATCAAATTACACAATTTACACTAATTTATTATAAAAACACTACTTTTAACACAACAATTTATTCAAAAATTATTTCTTGTTAAATAAATTTAAAATAATCATTTTAACTTTATTTAATCATCAAAATATTATTTTTAAACAACATTTCATCTTTTAATTTAACAGAATACATAATTTATTCATATTTCTCCTTTTAAATCAATAAAAGATTAATATCGAAAATATTTTATAATATTGTTACATTTACCTCTAATAATATTTCCAATTGATTATTTTCTACTCCAATTCTCAAAATGAAGTTTTTAAAACTTTATTTCCATTAATTTGTATTTATGTCAACACTTTAACATTGAAATACATTACCTAATTAATTTATTAGCTTCAAACTAATATATACCCAATATTGCAATTTATTTAAACGAAATACTTAGCCAATCAATATTTAATCCCATATTTATACTCAAATAAACAAAATAAAGTTCCAAATTTATTTTTCTCATTTTATTTACAAAATTCATTGTTTATTCCAAATAAACAAGTTAAAATATCCAATTATATTTTTATTTACAATACTAAATTATAACTTCCATTATAATTTGATATATACAGGTAATCTCCAAACTAAGGTTGTTGTAATAACAAACATATAAAATATAGAAACTAATATTTTTTCAAATTATATAGTGTATAGTGCAGAATATTACACAAGTGCTGAATCGAGGACTATACAGTATAAAGACTCAAGATAAAGATTTGAATACTCGTGAGTTCAAGGACAGAGATATGAAGAACTCAAGATTATAATTTAGCTTTTAGAGTCACCAGAATATATTGTTAAAGTCCTTGATTGCACATTCTGATCTTTGATATTTTAAACAAAAATAAATTATTTAATTTCAAATATATTTTATAAAAGTTTTACATAAGAGTTCAAAAACATTTAAAATCCATGTTCAAATTATTTTACAGAGAATAGGAGTTGTAAAATAATTTAAAATATTCTTTTTTCAAATTTCACTAGCATATGTTAACATGCATATTTCCATATGTTGACCAGTTGATCATTAGCTTATTTTTTAAAATTTGAATGAAGGTGTCTTTTGAACATAATCCTTCATGAAATAGAAAATATATTCTACACTCTTCAAAATCATATAAAATCAATTCATACTCCATTATATTAATTCACTACTGCTTAATGTTTTTAAGCGTTTCTCTCATTCCATAGATCAAATTGCTATCGAAGTGGCTACAAGATCCATTGTATCCAAAGTACAAATATTTGTATCTATAAAAACATCCACTCTGCTCTTATTTGTGTGGGTGTGCTTGTAGCCCATATAAATCAAGTCCGTGTGCTTAACAGTGTAATAAATCTAGTAGGCGATCTTGTTGCCCGGTTAAATCAAAAGAGTTTGCTCTAGACTCGTGACATAGGAGTGTGTATTTTGTAGCCTTGAAATCAAGACGGTATTCTAGTTTCCTTCTACCTGATTTAAAGTTGGCGATATAAAAAATAATCTGTACAACCAATTGTATATGGCTAGATGCAGGATTGATTAATCCGAATCAGTATAAAATTCCTAGTGCCTTCTCTCTCACTTTACTTTGTTGCTTTTATATTTGTCTGTGATTGCATCTATGAATGATTGTTTGTATAAAACCGTGTTGTTAATCTCTAATGTGATATTGATCTTAAAAGAACTTTAAAAAGATTTACATAAGTAAGAAAACCATTCACCCCCTTTAGTGTTAAATTAGCTTTAAGATCCATTATTCCGCAATCCATATTTGGTATTAGAGCACTAGATTTTCAAAGACTAGCAATTTGATTTAAAAAAATATAAATGGATAGCAATACTGTTAATATATTTTTTAACACTTTTTTAGAAGGACAATCTACTGCTAGACCCCCAACTTTTAATGATAGTAATTACACTTGTTGGTCATGTAGAATGAAAATTAGTTACAGTCAAATGGTTTAGATATCTGGAATAGTACACAGAATAAGTACACTACATCCTAAATTGGATACTCAACATTGGCACCAAACCAAAAGACACTTGCACTAAATAATCCAAAGCCATGAATATTTTATTTTGCTCATCAAATAACATGAATTTAATAGAATTTCTATTTGTAAGTTTATGAAATCTGGAGATCACTACAAGTGACCCATGAGGGCACTAATAAAGTTAAACAAACAAAAATTTCCATGTTAACTAATTAGTTTCAATTATTTAAAATGGATCAAAATGAGTCTGTTTTTGACATGTATTGTAGATATCAAGATATAGTACATTCTTTAATATCATTAGGTAAAAACTTATCTGAAGAGGACCAAATCAGAAAATTCCTTAATTTACTCTCTGAAGAGTGGGACCAAAAGAAATTAGCAATAGAAGAGGCTAATCACATTAGTACTTTAAAAATTGAAGAGTTCATAGATAATTAATGTTTAATGAAACACAACTGCAGCGTAGAAGAGAAAGCAGGGCAACAAAAAAGAAATCCATTGCTTTCAATGCAATAACTGATTATCAGGATTCAGATGATGATGATAAGGATGTGAAGATTTCCTTCATGATTAGAAATTTCAACTAGTTCCTAAATTGTAGAAAGATGGACAACTTTCGTGGACCTGAAAAATCTGAAAATGAAACTGCAATTAGATGTTTCAACTATGATGTACCTGCTCATATGCAAAGAGACTGTCTATATCAAAAGAAATCAAAGATTTCACCAATCATTGATTCATCTAGAAAAAGAAGAAGGGCATACACAACAAAATTAGATGATTGAGATACTACTTTAAGTGATAATGAACTAGATATTGAGCATGTAGACATGTATTTCATGGCAGTAGTAGATTAATTAGAACATATGAAAGGAAAGCACAAAAAAGGTACTTTTTATTTATTTATTTTGGATTATTAAATTTAGGAATAAAATATAGATTAATAATAATATTGGATGCATACAAGTGTGAGTGTGTATATATGTGAATCTTTTGCCTTAATCTTTATCGTTTTATTTTTGGCTCGTATACCGACATACCCGAACCCATATGTCGACATACTAACCTGTATTTTGAAATTTATTTTCAAATTCAAATTATAAATTTCTCTCACTTTTGCATTTACTCCGAAGACCTAAAAAGAAACCTTCTGACCAGAAACATGTCAGTCTATTTTCTATTAATCAGTACGATTCTGTCCATTCATTCACTCACTTTATTTCAAAATTCAAAACATCTCTTCACTTTCTTGTCTCCTAAACTACTCAAAAATGGCATCCTCAAGCCAACCATAGAAAAACCATTATGCTCTCAAAAAGAATCAAAGGCATTCATTTCAATGATAGAGAAGCCATCAACGCTTATGTTAAATATGCTACTTCCTAAAAAGTATTTCCTAGAAGATTTGCAAAATCGATGATTTTTCTTCCTTTGGTCTTCAAGAACATTGTTTTCAAAAATGATATTCTTGGTTTAGCTGACTCTTCTCAAAAAGACTTCTTTTTTAATATGGATTTAGTAATTTTATGCTCATTTAAATAGAAATTTTTTGGAAAGAGAAAAGGGACAATTTTGGAGTAGTGCGAAAGGCACTACCATTGTTTTAGATCGTAAAATTTTGAGCTAAATACTTGGTTGCAAATTAAGTGGAATTCACCTCCTCACTTTTGAATTAATAAATAAAACTGAGAGGTTTTCATGACATTTTTGAAAATGATGAAGACTTTGAATTCAAACACAAAAATCTTCAACCTTTAAGCCTCCTTTTACTGTTTATGGAAATTACAACATCAATTAGGCACAAACTGCAATAATCCTGGTTTAGATGATTACCTGTAATATTAAAGTATAAGGCGGTTATAATTTAATATTGTGAAATAAAATTAATTGGGGATATAAAAAATTGTTTATTTTAAATAAACAATGGGTTTAAAATGCAAAAATATAGTTTTAAAACTTATTTTTTGGTTGTTTATGAGCAAAACATGATTTTAATTTAAAGAAATGCAATAATTTTGATAATTATTGCGAAATGTTTCTTTTATTCATTTTTAAAAGAAGCATTTAATTTAATATTTAGTTTATTATAAATAAAAATGAGAAATTTGATTTAAAATAAGTTTTGGTTACAAAAATGATGAAAATATGTTCTGTTATATTTAATTACACAAGGAAATATTTTTATGTAAGTTTTGAAGCTAAAAATGATGTTTTATGTAACTATAGTGTAATTTGTGCATTTAAATTGGAATATGAGCTTTAATTATGAAAATAAATTTTTTAAAGACAAATAATCCTTTTATTTTGATATAAATAAATTTTTGGAACATTAGTATGTATTGTATGTTTTTTATAAAGTGAAAACAATATACGTATGTAGTATAACTTGTGTTTATGTTGTGTATAATAGAATTTAGTGTGTTAAAATTTCTTTTAGACTAAATTAATTAATTTTTGGGCTTAGCCCACTTGGAAACTTATCCAGACAAGTTTGATAAACTTCTTTCTCATTTTGGTATGTACAGCAAAATTATCTTCATCTTCCTCAAACAGAGAAAAAGAAATTCATCTCCTCTTTAAAAAGTAAAGCCAAAACCTCCAAATTTTCATCAAATATTTGCAATAATTTATCAAATTAATTCAATTTAGACAGATAATCAATCTCTAAACCTGATTGCTTCATCAAAATCTCTATTTTAAAGATGTTTGAATGTATGTAACTTTATTTTCATTTTGCATGTCTGTAAAACTTCTTATCTAGGTTGTTGAAGCCCTCTTGAAGCCATTCCAAAGAAAGATTGCCTCTTTTCACCAATTTGATCTTCGAGCTCAGGTATTTTGAAAGGTAAGTATCAATCTCACAAAAGCGAGCTTATGCAATGCAAAAAAATCGCAAGCTAAAGTTAAAAATTTGCTTATAGTAAATCGTTTTTGAATTGTTTTTATTTTTTGTGTAAACTGCTTTGAGTAGCACCTTTGTGTAGTCATATCTCTGTATTCCGACAATGAAATGCTGTCGAATTTCTAGATTGTAGACCATGTTCTGTAGATTATGAAAGCCAAATTTCAGTTCATTTCGACCTATATTTTGCTTGAAATTTTGAATCGGATCATGTTTTGCTCCTGCCGAAAATTTATAAATTGTTTTACATGGATTTCTTTCGATGTTGTTTTTGATCAGCTAGATCCTAAGATGGAACAGCCAATATTACTACTTATCCGTATTTCGAATTGGTGAGTTTACAGGTAATTTTTGTATGACAATTTTTTGAATAATTTCACTGAATATTGTGGATTTATGTTGTTTCTTTACACGTGCTTTCTAAACCGTTTCCGGAAGATTTTTTTAAGATCATTTTCGAAATAAGTATTTTACAATATTTATAATTATTTTAAAGCTATTATAATTAATTATTCTCTATAATAAGAGAATCTCTAAAGTTCTTTTCCAAAATGATTTCGAAAATAGTTTTAAAAGCTAGTTTTATAAAAAAATATTTTGTACTTAAAATACATGTTTTTGTACTATTCGAGCTTATGAGAAGGAGAAATAAACGATTGGGTAAAACAGGTGGCATGGGACACATGCATTTACCTTTTTGGTTAATTCCTGACTTGTCCGTTTGAATATTTTGACCTTGGGGTCATGTTTGCCAATGAGATGAGGCAAATGTTTTTACTGCTTTTTAATGTGGCATTGACTAGCGGTTAGGAAACCGTTAGGTGAGAACGTGTAGTATGGAACGCACTGTTACCACTTTTCAGATTCCTTTTTGGGAGTTAGTGACACATTCACAAGTGAATGGCAGTACTTAGACTGTTAGATTGCTTACGGACTGTTGGGTCCTATATTCTATATATAGCTGTTGGGCTTACCATGGACTATTGGGTCCTATAAAGACTATTGGGTCTCTTATGCACAAGTACTAGGCAGGCTGTTGGGCCGTCTTATGGACTGTCGGGTCCTATTTATCTATACCGGTTGGGCTATAATTTGAACTGTTGGGTCCTTTTCTTATATTGTGTTTTCTAGATTTCTTTATGATGATTTCTAGAATTTTAATGTTTAAATATGTTTTCACCATATTCGCCTTCGTTGAGATATCTATTTATCCCGAGTGTTATACTATCGACTATACGGTGATTATATTTGGAGATTTGAACTTGAAGTCGAATTTTATTTATATTGATTTTCATATTGCTATACTTTGGTATTTTTGAGATTTATAATCTCCTACTTGGGAGTATAGTTGATGATAGCCACTATATTGGCTATCAGTTTTGCCGATGATATGAGGCGTGAATTTGTGGGTGCTCGATTTTTTATTGATGTTATTTTTGAACTTACTCACTTAAGACCGTCATGACCTTTTAGCACTTTACACATAGCTCATATTATTTCTCCTCATTTGAGAAGAGTTGTTACCCCTTATCCTTATATCATACTTCATCTTATATATGCTAATCAGTTGTTTAAGCTAGACTGACACGTGTATTCTGTATACTCCCATCAGACCGATTTTAGGTTAGGGTTTCTGGTCTATTTCTTAGCTTCCCCTTTTGGACTCTTATATCGGCTCTTTGGATATGATGCATTGTTTTTGATGTAGTTGCCTTGTAGTTGACTTGATTTTATATATTCTTTTGTGGGACTAGACGTATGTATGTATTGTGGTTGTAATACCACTTCTGATACTGTGTATTGTATTTGATGTATATGTATGTATTAGACTGTATTTTCTGTTCTGTGACCTCTATTATCATTTATATTGTGTTTTGTTCTGAGTAGATCCTGTAGTCACCATAGTTTTGTATTAATCATTTATTAGATATGTTGAACCGCTTGAGAATGGAAAAAAATTGGATCACTAAATCGCCGTATCTAATAGATGTTTAAGACAAAGCTATGGATGATCGCTCCAAACCAGTCCTATTCTCCGCATTAGCAGACAGTTTACTTAGTAATACTCTTTGTTAATGTGGGTCTTGAGGTGGGGCGTCACAGCTTAGTATTAGAGCTAAATTCATAACAAATGTAATAAACACAGAATAGTATACATACTATTATACATCAAATGTAATATTAGCGGAAAACATCATTCCCAATCGAAGTCGATTCTATTCTTGACCTCAACCTTTTCATGTCCTTTGGGGGTAGATAGGTGGGAATATGTCTAGGAATATAATTTTTAAATTCCGTAGTATTCCTTATTTAATGAATTTAATTGATAATATCTACCCCTGTGAAATATTAAATCTTATCTTAACTTTGAGCTCTTAGCTGGAAGAGGAAGAGGTCGCACTTCGAAGGTTGGGCCGTCCAGTGGCTCTCGTCTTGAAAGGGTTTATATGTCGACCGATCAAATTCTTAAGCTTCTTTGGAGCACTCAGCCTCCAGCTCTAGCTCATTCCTCTCCTCTGTGCAAATTGGCATTTGTGCGTATGTGCAGCAACTTCACCCACCTTGGAGGCAAGCCTTTCAAAGGCTCAGATTCCGTTTTAGAGGTTTAGGCTTGGCTTCGGACATGCGATCACATGGAGATTTCTGATCATCATCGCGTTCTTGTAGCATCGAGTATGTTGCAAGAATGTGCACTTGACTAGTATGAGCTCCTTATCACCGAGATGGACGAGTCCACCCTTACATGGCAACAATTTAGAGAGTGGTTTGAGCTCAAGTTTGTACCAAAATCCGAGAATGCTTTTCTTGCCCGTCCCTTCCTTGAGTTGAAGCAAGGCAAATCATCTGTTTCTGACTATGTTTCTTCTGTCGAGTCCTTATCCAAATATGGGCTCGAGTTCATTAACACTCCTTATAAGAAGAATTTGAAGTTTGTTGCTGGATTGAAGAAATATCTGAAGAAGTCATTCATACTTTAGTTCAAACTCTCATTCGAGGAGCTTGTTGATTTGGTGCTTCATTTTGACGCCGTCGAAAATGCAAGGGATAGTAGTGGCGAGGCCGGGGTTCGGAAGAACCCAAATAAGAAGAATTTCCCTTTCAGAGATCCAAATCATTTCCTTCTCCTCCTTCGAAGAAGCCTCTTGTTTCTATTACTCATTCAGGTGTAGCACCTCCAACTCATAAGTCTTGCTTCAATTGTGGTGCATACGATCATTTTATTAAGGAGTGTCCTAAGCCAGTTGTGTGCCGCCATTGCAAGAAAGAAGGACATTGGTCTTTTAAGCGTCGTAGTTCTTTTAAGGGTACTCGTTCAAGGAAGCTCAATGTAGTGGAAGCTTCAGGTGGATCTTCTCAGCCCAGAGGTATTATCCCTTCTATTCTTCAAGGCTCCTTATTATTTCATGATCGATCTGTTTGAGTTCTCTTCGATGCGGGTGCGTCGCATTCATTCGTATCGAAGGAGCTTGACGACGCTTTACAGTTGGGTGTTTCCTACCTAGTTACTTCATTGAAGATTGCGAATCCTATTGAGCGTCCGCAACCCTTAGTATGTTTTGTGAGAATGCTGAGATATTTATTTGTGGTTTACCTTTCCATGCGAATTTTCATATGATTTATCTTCTTGGATTTGATACGATATTGGTATGGACTGGCTAGTTCGATACGATGCCATAATCCTTTGTTCTGAGAAATTTTTATATCTTCGACATCCCAACTCGCTTTCTTTGTTATCTATTATACTTTGGGACGTCGATCACGATTCCAAAGTCTCTCTATTTTCTCTCAAATCTCGAGACGATGATGATGAGGTGTCTTAGATTCTAGTTTTCTATGACTTCCATGATATATTTGAGCCAGTTTCGGGTTTACCACCCAAACAGGCCATCGAGCTCCGCATTGATCTAGTTCTGGGCGCTCATCCAGTTAGTCATCCTCCCATAAGGATGTCTACAAAAGAGAATGAGGAACTCAAGATGCAGCTTTTAGAGTTCGAAGCTAGCAGTTCATTCAGTCTAGTTCATCACCGTGGGGAGCTACAATGGTATTCATGAAGAAGTCTGATGGAACTCTTAGGCTTGGCGTTGATTACCGCAAGCTTAATGAGTTGACCATTAAGAACAAGTATCTTCTGCCTAGGATCAACGACATGTTCAATTAGTTGAGTAGCGCTAAGGTCTTCTCCCATCTTGACCTCACCATAGGATTTCATCAGCTTCGAGTTGCGGAGGACAACATTCCTCTTACAGCATTCCACACTCGATACGGATCTTATGAGTGGCTCATCATGCCATTCGGTTTGACGAAAATTCCTACTTACTTCGTCGACCTTATGAATCGAGTATTCCGAGAATATCTTGATAAGTTCATCCTTGTGTTCATCGACGACATTCTTGTTTATTCTAAGTCTAAAGTTGATGACGCCCATCATCTGAGAATTGTTTTGGGTACTCTTCGACGACATCAACTCAAAGAAAAATTCTCTCTAAGTGCCATTTCTGGGAAAACAAGTTAAGTTCTTAGGCTAAGTTGTTTCTTTTGAGGGCATTTGGATCGATCCATCTAAGATCGATGCCTTCTAAAATTGAAGAGACCTGAGACTGTTTCATAGATTCATAGCTTCCTTAGACTGGTGGGCTATTACCGTCGATTCTTGAAAGAATTTTCCCGTATTGTGCTTCCTCTAACTAGCCTTTCTAGAAAAGACGTTCGATTTATTTGGTCTGATAAGTATGAAGCTTCTTTTTAGAGACTGAAGGAACTTCTCACTAATGCTCCTTTCCTTGTGGTTCCCAAAGGGAATCAAGATCTTATTGTCTATATTGATGCCAGCCACTATGGCCTTAGTGCCATTCTTATGCAGATGGACCAAGTAGTTGCCTATGCTTCAAGGAAATTACGTTTGAAAAAGGTTCGTTATGCTACCCACGATCTAGAGCATGTCGTCGTTATCTTCACATTGAAGGTATGGTGCTACTATCTATTGGTGAGCACTTCATTCTCCACACCGACCACAAGTCAGTCAAGTATCCATTCACTCAGAAAGAGCTCAATATGCGACGACAACATTGGCTCAAGTTTCTTGCTTCATATGACTTTGATATTCAGTATACCCTGGGCGATCTATTGATCTCAACTTTGACTTTTTGTGTTAAGCATAACGAGTGAATTATATATATATATATATTATGTTATCTTCCCCGCCAGTATACTAATTCAGGAGGAGACCAGTTCAAACACCAGTATAAACATAGGCGACCAACGGGAGGGAGATAGAGACTAGTAATGGGGCATAGTAATTGGGCGCAAATGGAATCGAGTTGCTGATGCTTTGAGTCGAAAGCAATCAGCTGTTGTTTCCATGATGCTTGTAGAATGGAAAAGATTTAAAGATTTTATCTTTGTGTGATATTCGAGTTCGTGCTTCTACTTCAATCTCTCATATTCTATTATATAGCATGGAAGCTCATCCTACTCTATTGGATCGTATTGCAAGGCTCAGCGGCAAGATTCCAATATCTCTGCTCTTATTTAGAAGTGTAAATCTAAATCCTATGATGATGTTGAGATGAGGGATTTCAGCATCGATATTCATGGTTGTCTTCATAAGAAGAACCGATTAGTCGTGCCATCTATTCCAGAGCTTAGACGGGACATTCTAGCTGATTGTCACCATTCTAAGTATACTATTCATCTCGGCATTTGCAAGATGTATGCCAACATGAGATGCCTTTTTTACTAGGAAGGCATGAAGCATGATGTGGCAAGTTATGTGAGTAATCACATGGCTTGTCAACTTATTAAGGCTAAGCATCAGCGTTGCCTCCTTCAGCCTTTAGAGGTCCCACCGTGGATATGGGATCAGATCTCCATGGATTTCATCGATGGCCTACCATGTTCGAGATCGGGCCATAACAGTGTTTGGGTTGTTGTGGACCATTTTACCAAGTACGCACATTTCATTCCTATTAAATCTAATAGGACAGCTTCTCAACTAGCTAAGCTTTATATTAAAGAAATCGTGTGACGGTATTCCTAGTTCGATTGTATGTGATCGGGATCCACTCTTCCCCAGTCATTTCTGGCAGAGCCTTCAGCAAGCTTTGGGAACAAAGCCTGATTTTAGCATAGCCTATCATCCAATATCTAATGGACGGACTGAATGGGTGAATCATAGTTTGGAGGATCTTCTTCGGGCATGTATTTTGGATTTTGGTGGTAGTTGGAAGGACCACCCACCGCTTGTCGATTTCTCCTACAACAACAGGTTTCAGTCTAGTAACGGTATGTCACCTTTCAAAGCACTATACAGAAGGCCACGTCAATCATCTTCTTGTTGGTTAGAATCTAGGGAGAAACTGATTTTGTGCCCCAATTCGATTCACGAAGCTTCAGAGAAGATTATTCTTATCCTTCAGAGAATGAAAGAGGCACGGGGCCGTCAAAAATCCTACACGGATAAACATAGGAAGCCTCTTGAGTTCTCTATTGGTTATCTCATTTATATCCATGTATCTTCTCTGAAGAGGGTGATGTGTTTCGGTAGGATTAGGAAATTGGCTCGTCGCTTTATAGGACCGTTTCCTATTTCTGAACGTATTGGCCCTGTTGCATATAGAGTTTCACTTCCGACACTTTTTTTGGCACTCATGATATGTTTCACATCTCACAACTTTGGAAGCGTCTTCGTGATTTTGATTCTGTTATTATTTCATCGGATCTGCAAGAGCTTGAAATCTCACTAGACTTATCTATATAGCAACATCCTATTAATGTTCTTTCTTCGGAGGTGAGATGCCTTTGAAACAAGGACAACCTGCTCATGAAAATTCAATGGTCTGCTAATCCCAATGATTGCACTTGATAAACCAAAGAATCTATCGAGTAGTCTTATCCTGGATTCTTATCATCCTTTATCACAGGTGAAAATTTCTAGACTCAAGTTTATTTAGTTTCTTTTGCTTGATGAAGTAATTTATGTTGAATCTCCTCTAGAAATTGCGAGGATGCAATTTTTATAAGTGAAGGAGTCTGTAACAACCCTAGTTTAGATGATTACCTGTAATTTTAAATTATAACGGTGGTTATAATTAAATATTGTGAAATAAAATAAGTTGGAGATATAAAAAAATTGTTTATTTTAAATAAACAATGGGTTTAAAATGTGAAAATAAAGTTTTAAAACTTTATTTTTATGTATTTGTGAGCAAAACATGATTTTAATTTGAAGAAATGCAATAATTTTAATAATTGCTGCCAAATGTTTCTTTTATTCAATTTTAAAAGATGCATTTAATTTAATATGTATTTTATTATAATCAAAAATGAGAAATTTGGTTTAAAATAAGTTTTGGTTGTAAAAATGATGAAAATATGTTTTGTTATATTTAATAACACAAGGAAATAATTTTTATGTAATTTTTGAAGTTAAAAATAAAGTTTATGTAATTATTGTGTAATTTGTGCATTTAAATTAGAATAAGAGTTTTAATTATGAAAATAATTTTTTAAAAGCTAAATAATCCTTTTATTTTGATGTAAATAAATTTTTGGAATATAAGTATTTGTTGTATGTTTTTTATAAAGTGAAAACAATTTACATGTACAGTATAACTTGTGTTTATGTTGTGTATAATAGAATTTAGTGTGTCAAATTTTTTTTTAGGCTAAATCAATTAATTTTTAGGCTTAACCCACTTAGAAACTTAACAAGATAAGTTTGAGAAACTTTTTTTCCTATTTTGGTACATACATCAAAATTATCTTCATCTTCCTTAAATAAAGAAAAAGAAATTCATTTCCTCTTTCAAAAATAAAGCCAAAATCTCCAAATTTTCATCAAATCCTTGCTATAATTTATCAGATTAATTCAATTTAGACAGGTAATCAATCTCTAAACCTAATTGTTTCATCATAATCTCAATTTTGAAGATGTTTGAATGTCTGTGACTCTATTTTGATTTTGCGTGTCCGCAAAACTTCTTATCAAGGTTGTTGAAGCCCTCTTGAAGCCATTCCAAAGGAAAAGATCGCCTCTTTTCACCAATTTGATCTTGGATCTCAGGTATTTTGAAAGGTGAGTATCAATCTCATAAAAGCTAGCTTATGCAATGAAAAATAGTCGCAAGCTGAAGTCAAAATTTTGCTTACAGTAAATCGTTTTTGAATTGTTTTGATTTGCTGTGTAAACTATTTTAAGTAGCACCTTTGTGTAGCCGTATCTCTATTCCGGTAATGAAACGGTACCAAATTTTCTCTAGTTTGTACTTTGTAGACCATGTTCTGTAGATTATGCACACCAAATTTTAGGTCATTTCGACCTATGTAGCTTATAGAAATATGCTGCAGAACTATGATTCAGAGCATTATTTTGCCCAGATTTTCGCAGTGAAATCATTTCTTGGGTACAACTTTGAGACATCATAACTTTCTCATACCTTATCTAAATTACATGATTATTGTTTCTATTTAAATTCTAGTTGTTAAAATTTATGTATGTCAAATTTCAGGTGATTCCAACCTATGTAGCCTATAGAAACATGTTGTCACACCTTGAATCAGAGCATGTTTTGCTCCAGCCGCTTACGGTTAAATCTGGCCGTGAGTCCAACTTTGTGACATTTTATCTTTCCTATTTCTTGTCCGATCGTATCCATTCATTTTATTTTATTTAAAGCAGAGTTGCTGAACTCTATATCTATAAAATTTCAAGGCTTTTAGACCTTTGTAACTAGTTGAAAACTTGCCTGGAACTTTGAATCAGAGCATGTTTTGCTCCGGCCGTTTATGGTAAAATCCAGCTGTGAGTCCAACTTTGTGACATTATATCTCTCTCATTTCTTGTACGATTGCATCCATATTCAAAGTAGAGCTGTTGAATCTATGCCAGGAAAATTACAAGGCTATTAGACCTTTGTAACTAGTTGAAAGTGTGCTTGGAACTTTGAACCGGAGCATGTTTTGCTCCAATTGAATTTTTTGAATTGTTTTACATGGATTTCTTTCGATGTTGTTTTTGATCGGCTGGATCCTAAGATGGAAGAGCAAATATGATCAAATATTCGTATTTTAGATTGGTGAGTTTATAGGAAATTTTCGTATGACGATTTTATGAATAATTTCATTGAATTTTGTTGTTTCTTTACACGTGCTTTCTAAACCGTTTTTGATAGATTCTTTTAAGATAGCATTCGAGACAAATATTTTACAACATTTATGATTATTTTAAAGCTATTAAAATTATTTATTCTTCATAATAAGATAATTTCAAAAGTTATTTTCCAAAACTATTTCCAAAATAGTTTTAAAAGCTTGTTTTCTAAAAAAAATATTTTCTATATAAAAGTACAAGTTTTTTCACAATTCGATCATATGAGAAGGAGGATTAAACAATTTGGTAAAACACATAGTATGGGCATGTGCGTTTACCTTTTTGGTTAATTCTTGACTTGTCCGTTTGGTTGTTTTGACCTATGGGTCGTGTTTGCCGATGAGATGAGGTAAATTTTTTATTGCTTTTTGTGTAGCATTGACTAGCGGTTAGGAAACCGTTAAGTGAGAACGTGTGGTATGTGATGCACTGTTGTCACTTTTCGGGTTCCTTTCTGGGAGTTTGAGACACATTCACGAGTGATTTCCAGTACTTAGACTGTTGGGTCGCTTATGGACCATTGGGTCCTATGTGCATATATATAGCTGTTGGGCATACCATGGACTGTTGGGTCCTATAGAGACTGTTGGGCCTCTTATGCATACGAACTTGGCAGGCTGTTGGGATATCTTATGGACTATTGGGTCCTATTTATCTATAGTTGTTGGGCTAAATTTGGACAGTTGGGTCCTTTTCTTATATTGTGTTTTCTAGATTTATTTGTAATGATTTCTAGAATTTTAATGTTTTAAATATGTTTTCACCACAGTCGCCTTCGTTGAGATATTTATTTAGCCTAAGTGTTATACTATCGACTATATGGTGGTTACACTTGGAGATTTGAACTCGAAGTCGAGTTCTACTTATATCGTGTTTCATGTTGCCATACTTTGGTATTTTTTAGATTTGAAATATCCTACTTGGAGTATAGTTGATGATAGCCATTATATTGGCTATTGATTTTGCCGATGATATGAGGCGTGAATTGTGAGTGCTTGATTTGTCATTGATGTTATTTTGATCTTACTCACTTAAGACCCTTATGACCTTTAGTACTTAGCACTTAACTCATATTATTTCTCCTCATTTGAGAAGAGTTGTTACCCTTTATCCTTATACATGCTTCATCTTATATATCCTAATCAGTTGTTTAAGCTAGACTGATCCATGTATTTTATATACTCGGATCAGACTGAGTTGCAGGTTAGGGTTTCTAGACTATTGCTTAGTTGTACCCTTTTGGACTCTTCTATCGACTCTTTGGATAAGATGCATAGTTTTTGATGTAGTTGCCTTGTAATTGACTTGTTTGTATATATTCTTTTGTGGGACTGATGTACGTATATATTGTGGTTGTAATACCACTTCTGACACTTTGTATTGTATCCGATGTATATGTATGTATTCGTCTATGTTTGCTATTCTGTGACCTCTATTATCATCTATATGTGTTTTGTTCTGGGTAGATCCTGTAGCCACCATAATTTTTTATTAAGCATTTATTAGATATGTTGAACCGCTTTAGAATGGAAAAAATAATGGAGCACTAAATCACGTATTTAATAGATGTTTATGACAATGCTATAGATGGTCGCTCCTAACTAGTCCTATTCTTCGCATTAGCAGACAATATTACTTAGCAATACTCTTTGTTAATGTGAGTCTCAGGGCGGGGCATCACACAAGTCATCTTAGATGATTTTGTTTGAAAGAATGTTTCTAGACATGAGAACACATTTATATGTATCTCATTAGAGTTTTCGAATAGTTTGGCGTTGATTTAAGAGGAGAACCTACTTTGTCTTGAAAAGTTTTCAACAAATCCAACACTTCTCTTATACATATTGCTTCTTACTTTTGTCCTTATGAGACTCTTCCCTAAAAAGTGGAAATACTAGCAAGGTAAGATCAACATGAAATTTAAGAAAAAGAAAGTTATGGAATTCCAGGAGAAGATCTAGAAGAAGAGGAGGAGGAAGCAGAGACTTCTCTTGAAATTTTTGAGACCATCTCGAGGCTCAAACAAAGGAATCCTTAAAAATCAAAAGAAGATCATCAAAAATCAAAAGAAGCTAAATAGGAAATTTGTTAATCTTTCCAACATAGTGGATAAATATTTTGGGAATACAAAGAAGCTTGATAGGAGCTCGTCTCCTTAGTTACCTTTTAATTCTATCTAGTTATCCATTGTATCTTTTCTACCTTTTATTTTCTTGCATTCCTTAGTTTATTTCAAGTTATCCTTTTATATTTTCCTTTTTGCGATGTGTCATCTTGTCCTAATCAATGAAAATAAGTTCTTGCTTTCATAAGTTATCTTATTAATCTTTGGAATTCATTGAAATATAATGGTATTAAGTAGAAATACAAACTATATCAAAAACTTAAAATGCTAATTCAGACGCATACGTCGACATACATGTTTATATATGTTGACATATTATGGCATTTGGAAATTTTTTTGATTTTTGAAACATTGTGCTACTTTAAATTCAATTATTTCAAACGTCTTTTCAATCACATTTAAGCCTATTTGTTCCAGAAAAACTCACTCATGAATTCATCTTTCCATCTCCTTTCATTCTTAACATTTTCCTTAACAAAAATGACTTCACCACACCAAAAACTTTGTGAAAACCATGAAGATAACGGAGTTAGGGGTATGCCCTAGGGGCAATTATATAATTTGTAACATATTTCTAACTTGATAACCAATCTTGTTCAAAATAAAAAGTGTTTTCTTTCTATTATATACTTGATATAATGTGTTATATTAATTAATTAAAGTATATTTAATAAAAAATCCACAAATGGTATGTTTTGTGATAGTAGTTATAAAATGTTGTAACCGTGAGTAATTTATCACAACAAAAATATATATACCATTTTAAATTTTCCTAATCAAGATGCATCGAGACTGGATATCGATATATCTGTTGAGACTGGAGTACATAACGCTCTCTAAATGATGGACAGTGTATGACTTATGACTGATGTGGCACCTAGGGGTGCATACTGATAGTTATTGGATAATCATGAAATGACTCACTTGATAGTTTTTCGTCGGTTAATATAACTAAGGTCAAACGAAAAATATCGATGTAGCATATTTACACAGTTCTCTCGACTTGAGAATACTATTGATCTTCAATAAGAAAGGCCCACTTTGAATATCGTCAAATCATGGCACGACGTCTATCGAGTGATTATAATTGGGTCAAGTGGAAGTATTAGAAGTGAAACACTAATCACGAGAGGATTCGTCTCCTTTGTTATATGGGGTTAATATCACAGGTTAACTCAAATCAACTTGAAGTCAAAATCGCTAGCCAGAGTAGTTTAGTAAATAATAATTGTAATTATTAAATGAAGAATTTTATTTACGAGTTATGGAGTTGAATATGGATGATAATGACCACTACCAAATTCCATAAGTCCAAAGTGATATAATTTTGACCAAAGGAATTGGTGAATCAAAGTCACAACTCGGTATTGTTTAACATAGTAAACGTGGATTTCACCAAAACTAAGTGATAAATTTAGTCAAGATTCGTACACCTACTAAGTGACGTGTGAATATTAATGTTCAAATAGTTCGATATTAATCATCGACCAAATTTACACCCGATGAATCGCACAACCGAAACAATGGATTTCCCTTTATCAAAATGATTTAATAGTTGAAATTTATTATAAATTTATTATAAATTAATTAAATTAATCCATATTTATGAAATATTAATTATAAATTTGAATATGATTTGAGAAATAAATATTACAATATATGTTTATAATAATTATGAATATATCTAACGATATACAATACCGATAAACAATTGAATTGGATTTAATTGTGTACTATTTTTACAAGGGCTTAAATGAATTTAATGGACATTATAGGGACTGTAATTTTTGGCTTCAAATATGAAATAGCAGGATAGGGTTTGAGGGTTAAGAGGCTTGGTTTTGATGGCTGAGATTGAAGTAAAGAGAAATAGAATTAGATCCACATTTCTTTCTTTCTTTTCCATTCACATATATAAGCTCTCTAAACCTAATCAGATCTCACTTTTTTCTTAGACTCCTTCTTTATAATTTTAGTGGCAGAAAGTTAATCCCCTCACAAAAAAGAACTCTCAAATCAAATTCAAGATCCAATTGTTATTTGATAGTTGAAGACCATCAATTCAAGGATTAGCACCCCTTTGATTTGGAAAACGTATCAATTGGAGAATTCCTTTTCTGTACTTTAAGGCTTTTGTGACGACCCGACTTTCCACTCCCGGAAAATCGCATCATCTTTAAGAAAGAAAGGGATAGAAAAGAGAAAAGAAGAAGAGAAAGAAGAAACAACACTAGAATTTCAACAGCGGAACGAATAAATTATATTAATAACATAAGTATTACATAGTATACATCAAATATCAGAGTACACAGACATATACAACACATACTAGACAGTTATAAACACCTGTCAAGTTATTATAACTCAATACATACACAACTCAGAGATACCAACACAGCGGAAAACTATATAACTATTCGTAGAAGCCTCCTGCTCCATTTGCTCCTCCACAATACGTCAAAGCTATCCTGAATCCTAACCTGAATTCCCTTGGCTACTCGTAAAAATTTGAGTACCCAAGAGTTATAGAAAAACAAAAATAACTTCGGGTCAGACATGGGTCTGGTGTGAGTAACAGGTTAAAGT
This sequence comes from Allium cepa, assembly GCA_030765085.1. Classification (NCBI taxonomy): domain Eukaryota; kingdom Viridiplantae; phylum Streptophyta; class Magnoliopsida; order Asparagales; family Amaryllidaceae; genus Allium; species Allium cepa. The sequence goes on from CM060938.1 coordinate 427,855,096, forward strand.
TGCTTAACTTTGAAAAACCTTTGAAAAGAAAAGGTATCACGTAAGACTTCCCACACATAAACTTGGAAAAGTTTTTACCTTATGCTAACCAAAACTTTTGATAGGAAATCCGATGATATTATAATAGTGTCTAGGGTTTTCAAGTAAATAAGAAATAGTCGAAATTGTTACGTTCATTAAATTCCAGCTACTAGCCACAAAAGTGGGTGATACAATCAAAACCGTTGGCACTTATTGGATTTTGGATTCCATCAATGGCTGGGCTACTGGGGTACCGCCCGTCACAATACGTGGCCTAGATCACCATACCAAGGATTACTCCCTGTATCCCCTGCAACACAAAGCCGGACCCGTTCCTTACTGAACACTTCCAAACAAGACAACCCCGCAGTTGTGATCAGCAACCGCACCACTAAGCCGAAAATAAAGGGACCTCTAGACAGGGATAAATCTTGCTCTCAAGTGGGTGCTACCCACGAAGCTTTGCTGTACCTCCCCTGTTTTAGCCATTCCCGGTTGATGAGGCATGAGGCTACGATTACCTTTATAGGACATATCACTTAGAATGCTCATTGTCCGCCTGACGATGTTATGAAAGCATTCGATCCATACAAGTTCGTTCCGGGTTCGAACGAAACCGAAGGCATTATCTCGTTACACTCGTTTTGGAATCACCCTCAGAGTTAACGACAATAACCCTTGCACTCTGATTCACCATCTCGAATCTATAAGTACTATTCCGTCAAACTCATTACGGAATCACCCATAGAGTTATACTGATGTATAGCCCTTACACCTCGAGTCTTCACTCGCTCCACTTGGGTTAACGACCTAACGTTATTTTGGACTGATGTGGTTTTCGGATTTCAAATATGGAAACCCGATCCCGGTCTCATCGAAATCCAAAGCGTGTCTTTTAAGGTCCAAGTTGTTTTAAAGTTTAAAACAATTCAATTCACCATCTAAATATACACAGATAGATAATTCACAACATAATAGATAATTCAACATTATCATTACCAATAGATAATTCATATCAGATAATCACTATTATCATCCAAAAGCAACCAATGCATCCATATCACATACATTACTCATCTCATAACTGAGATTACAAACCATACCAGACAACCAATACCATTCATCAATCATAAGCAACTATCTAATGATCACATCATTTATAATTAATTTAAAATGAATTAAATTAATTACCTAAAATCTAATTAATTTAAAATGAATTAAATTAATTACTTCATCATCAAAATCCTGCTTAACTTAATCTTCAATTGATTACAAATCAATTTATAAATCATCGTCTCAATATTCATTTCAATTAATCATTATTGATTAATCATCTCTAATTACAATAAGTAATTAGCATTTAATATTAATTATACCTTAATTAATCAATTCCAAATTACATCATTAGTTAATTAATTAATTAATGATTCCCGATTACATTAATTAATCTCTAAATATAAATTAATTACATAAGTAATTAATTTCCAATTAATCCACATATATATATTAATCACCTTTGATTAATAACCATTCAGTAATTAACTATTTTAATTTCTCATCCCATAAATTAATTATTCTTAATTAATTTCAAAGTAATTTAAATCCAAATTACTTCTTTAATAATTATCTTAATTACATTCTGTAATTATTATTTAATTACTTCCTTAAGTCATTATAAATTCATTAATTACATAAGTAATTATCAATAATCCACAAATGTTTAAATTAATTAAACTTAATTAATCTAAACTAATCACCTTAATCAAATTAATTATACCAAGTAATTAATTCATTAATTACTTTCATTAAGTAATTAAACTTAAACAATTGATTATTATCAATTAATTAATCTAATTATTTATTAAAAATTAATCACATTAATTAATTGTTAAATAATCTTAAGTTAATGACCTTCATTAACATCACTTGATTATATAATTAAGAAATTAACTTATAATTAATCATTATTAATAATCAACTAATTAATATTAAATTACAATTTAATTAATCTTGAATTATTAATTAGTTAAGTGTTAATTAAAATCTTAATTATCATTAATCACTTGATTAAATAAATCTTAATCATTAATTAAAATTTAATTAGCCATCCATAATTATAGATTAATTAACCATAATTAATTAATCTCAAATCTTAATTAATTAACTTAAAAATCATTAATTACTTAATTAAACATCCACATTATTAATTAAATAAATAATTAATATTCCATTTAAATTAATTAAATAATTTAAATGAAACCAATTTCTTAAGTTCAAAATTAAGAAACATTTTCTTTATACAAAGTAATTTAAATACTTTGTTTCAAACAAAAATTCAAATTTAAAATTTTCATTTTAAATTTCAAACTGAAACATAAATTAACTTTTTATTTTAGATTCAAACTTAAAGATTTAAAACTTTACTTACATCTCCATTTTCATTTTCAAATTCAAATTTATTTAAACTTTCTAAATAGTTAAACCAAATTTAAATTTAAAAAACTTATTTAAATTTTAAAAACCGACTTTAAAGTCAAATTCCAGATTTTCAAAACTGAATTTAAACTTATTTTAACCTTATTTTCATAAATTTAAAACTTATAGTTCAAACTCAAAACCAAGGTTCCTTAATACTGTAAAGTTTAAAATCTAAATTTAAATTCCAGATTTAAATTCAAACTCAGGTTCCATATCTCTGTTTTTTCCCAGATTTTAAACTTGTTTTAAATATTCCATTGCATTTTTAAAATTTACTTTTCAATTTAAAACAGAAAACAGTTTTCTGATATAGTTTAACATCTTAAATTTGAATTCAAAATAATTTCAAATCTCAGATTTAAATTATTGAATTCAAAATTTAAGTTTCAGGTTTAAACATTACAGTTTTGAACTTCATCTTTCAATTTGACTGTACTTTTAAAAAATTTAAAACAGAAAGGCAGTTTCTGTTTGTAGTTTAAAACCAAACTTGGATTTAAAAACATTTCAAATTTAATTTAAAGATTTAAAATTTAAACTTACTGAATTTAAATTAAATTCTAGATTCAAACTTCTTTCCAGATTTTATTTGCAATTTCCTTTTACTTCAAATCTTAGAAACCTGGAAACATGATTCTGCTCAAAAACAAAAACCCTGAAACTTTTTAACAAACCCGAGCCACCCTCTAAATTACTTCGGGTAAAATGATGCCCTGCTTCGAGTCATTTCACAAATAACTCGAGACCATCTCGGGTTTTAAAACCCTGCAACAAAACAGAACACCACCATCATCCCCAACATGCACAACACCTTTGTGCATCCACTCCCCTACTCTGGCATCACTGGCGATCATCTATGACCATCCTCTATTGACCCAAAATCCCTATATCAACATTCAACCTTCAAATACCCATAAATCAACTTGAATTTGGATTCAAGTTTTTAAAACAGAAACCTGGAAACACTATCCCCTTCCCACTGCCTAACCTGACAATGACGAGATCACCCAACTCCGACCACTACCACCCTTCAAACTCCGGCGACAACTCCATCAACACATAATCTATCCATACCCAAAAGTCTTTGAGCTCGATCCAGTTATGAAACCGCAGTTCTCAAATTCATGAACCCAGTAAAAACCAGGGTTCTTATCTAGAAATTCCAAATTCAACATCTATATTTAATTGTAATCCAATTTGGTATTTTTCCTATAATCATTGATAGCTACACTGACTCCAGAAACAAATTTAACTAAATAAAAAGCAAGTACCACTTATACTAAACAAATATGTATGATACAGTAAATTTTAAACTGTACCTTGTTTTAAACACTATAAATTGTAATACTTGATTTAAAATTTATGAATTTGTTTGATGTTTTTATTTATAAACCTGAATACATGCATTTCTATATTTTGAATTTCCTCAGATATAAATTGTTGATCTGTTGGATTTTTACTTCCAGGTAACATAGGCTTTGATTAATCACATATATAATTTTAAAACTTACTTCATCTTATAATACAAATTCCATTTCAAAAATTAAATCCTGATAGCAAAAAAATTCAAAGGAAAGAACCTAAAATCAACAGGAGATAGAAGTTTTGAAACAGAAATTTACAGTTAGCACTATACACACAATTATATTCATTTGAAAAATGTCCACAGCACATTCACAATTTTGTATATTCCTAAATTTAAAAAAAACTGGTACAACTTTACCTAATAATATTTTAAAAAAATGAGTTACTCACATGATTATGCAGAGCACAGATTGATCATGCAGAAAGAGCTTGATTTTTGAATCATGCAGAGCACAGTTTCATGAATGCAGGCCTCTTGTTTTAATGCTTTTTCCCAGATTCATTTGAAAAAGATGCAGGCTTTTGAATAACTGAAATGCCGATTTTTGAAGAGATGAACAGATTGCTATGCATTAGATTTTGCATGTTTCAAATTGAAGATGGTTTCAGTTTTGTATGAGGAGTGATTTTTGATTTTTTCTTGAAGAAATGAAAATTTGTATTATGAAATGAAGATTGTTTTGAAGTGAATATTTTCAGCTGAGAATATTTTCTTTTAGTTAAGAAATGCAAATGAGAAAAAGACAAGGAAGAAAGAATGCAAGTGTTTACTAAATTCATGATTTATTAGAAATCCAAAAGAAATGCAAATAATTATGACACTTGTAAAAAGAAATGGACACATGTAAATTTACTCACTTAAAAATTTAACACATGTTCATTTAGGATTTTATTATTCTTACACATGTATCTTAAATGTTTTTGTTATTTAATTAAGTGTTAAAGAAAATTAAACTTAATGAATGCATGTTCATATTTTAAATTGTATTTTAAATTTCAAATTAAATTAACAAATCAAAATTATCAATCAATATTTAAAAAGAATTAACACAAACATTTTGTAACTTATTTTAAATATACAACTTAAATGAAAATGAATTTCAAACAAATTAAAACATTTTCTTACATATTTAAAATCATTTAGTATTTTATTAAATATTTTTGGAAAAGCTTAAATCCAAAAATAAATCTCAATTCCTATTTTCAAAACATTAAAATTATGTTATACTAATTTAACAACTTATCTATTCAAAATATATATAAACACATATACATTATTAAATAGAAAACAATTTTATCAATTTATTAAAATAAATTCACAAATTAAATATTTAAATAAAGAAGATTATTAAATCCAAAACAAATTTATTAACAAAAATTATCAATTCAATTTAAATTTAAACTCAGATTATTAAATTTAAATTGTCCAAAATTCCGGGATATTACAATCCTTCCCCCTTAAAAGAATTTCGTCCCCGAAATTTAAAACAAAGGTAATTTAATAATCTATTTACAGATTTTATTTTAAAGTACAGCATATGTTAACCATATGCCAACAATCAAAGCAACCAATTCACACAATCAGAACAAATCTAATTATCCAAAAGAATTTTGGATAAAATCTTCACGAGTTTCCCCGGTATATATATATATATATATATATATATATATATATATATATATATATATATATATATATATCGGGATACTCGCTCTATAGAATACAATCAATCAATACTACTAAGCTATAGAGCTCCTAACAACAATTCTATATAGAATATCAGACTACAAACGAGTCTGACTCAACAACTAAACCATCCTAAACTACTGGTTCTACAACCAGAAATATCAAACATGTATTCCCTCAGAGATACATGAAGCATCCTGAATCCCAGTTATTCCAAACTGGCAATTCACCTCTAGAAAACCAAACTCTCATCTAACCCAAGACAGAAGAAACCAAAACACTACGGAGCTAGCTTCCCAAACTTATAGCTCCTTGGATCAGAGAAAAACTTATCCCAAATCAAATCTATGATTCCAGAATCAAAATTTCTCTGCCTCTTATCCATAAAAACTCTTCGGACGATCCTGGACTACCAACACCCATCCAGATCAGCTTAACTCTTGCCGATGCTTCTAGAAACAGGCTGAATCAAAACAATCCAATGATCTCCTCAAGATCACTCAAAAACCAAGAACACAAACCCTGCTTCTCAACAACAGAAGACAGAACAAACTTCTTCATATCCAGAAAAGAAAACAGAAACACCCCCAAACTGCTTCCGCCGCACAACTCTGATCCGAAACAGAAGAAAATGCTAACAAACAGCACAAGCACAGACTAGACAACTCAACACAGAAATATGGTTCCACATATCCATAAGAAAACTCAGATGTTCCTCCCAAACCTGAGCTGCTTCACCAACTTCTATCTCAAAGAACCATCCATCTACTAATTGAACCACCAGTTCCATTTCTGGAAAGAAAACTCGATCTCCAGATGCAGACGAACTCTGACTTCCTGGAAGAAATCCAGACAATCTCCAACATTCCAAAGAACACACTATCGCAAGTCACTTCTGCGATCAACACAGCCTAAATCCAAAGAAACTACTCTCTCTCTCAACCAACTAGAATAGCTTATACTGGCCTAGCCAACTTACTAGAGAAAAAGATCCACTCTGCTGCTTCTGAACTCCACTTCAGAAAAACTACTCAGCCAGAAGACTCCTTACCAACTCAGAACACTCTGCTAAACTCAGCCATAACACTGAGCAGACTCACTTGCTTAAGTTGTCCCAAAGAAAACATCTTCAGGAACATCCATAATTACTGCATCTCATCACGCAGCTACTACTTCCTGAAATATCAAAATATCATCACTTGCTTGCTTCTTCCCTACCGACAGATCCAAACTCAATTCTGCACTTCAAAGATGAACTCCGGACCTTTACAGGTTTCCTTCAGAGATCGATGAAGTACTCACACCAACAAAACTTATTCGAGATGGTATTAGGTCTATAGTCTCGACAAATACACTTCCAACCTCATCCATTCAAACTCCATCCTATGGTAGTCGTGTTACACACATTTCTACCTCATCTACCTTTATAACTTATATTGGAAAACCTAAATAGGTAATCCAACAAATAGGTAGAACCAATTATATATATATATTAAAAATACAAATACGCTCTCTCAAGATAGACACCACTACAGAGACTAGGTATTCACTCAACCTAATGCTCTGATACCAAGTGTGACGACCCGACTTTCCACTCCCGGAAAATCGCATCATCTTTAAGAAAGAAAGGGATAGAAAAGAGAAAAGAAGAAGAGAAAGAAGAAACAACACTAGAATTTCAACAGCGGAACGAATAAATTATATTAATAACATAAGTATTACATAGTATACATCAAATATCAGAGTACACAGACATATACAACACATACTAGACAGTTATAAACACCTTTCTAGTTATTATAACTCAATACATACACAACTCAGAGATACCAACACAGCGGAAAACTATATAACTATTCGCAGAAGCCTCCTGCTCCATTTGCTCCTCCACAATACGTCAAAGCTATCCTGAATCCTAACCTGAATTCCCTTGGCTACTCGTAAAAATTTGAGTACCCAAGAGTTATAGAAAAACAAAAATAACTCCGAGTCAGACATGGGTCTGGTGTGAGTAACAGGTTAAAGTTGCTTAACTTTGAAAAACCTTTGAAAAGAAAAGGTATCACGTAAGACTTCCCACACATAAACATGGAAAAGTTTTTACCTTATGCTAACCAAAACATTTGATAGGAAATCCGATGATATTATAATAGTGTCTAGGGTTTTCAAGTAAATAAGAAATAGTCGAAATTGTTACATTCATTAAATTCCATCTGCTAGCCACAAAAGTGGGTGATACAATCAAAACCGTTGGCACTTATTGGATTTTGGATTCCATCAATGGCTGGGCTACTGGGGTACCGCCCGTCACAGTATGTGGCCTAGATCACCGTACCGAGGATTACTCCCTTCATCCCCTGCAACACAAAGCCGGACCCGTTCCTTACTGAACACTTCCAAACAAGACAACCCCGCAGTTGTGATCAGCAACTGCACCACTAAGCCGAAAATAAAGGGACCTCTAGACAGGGATAAATCTTGCTCTCAAGTGGGTGCTACCCACGAAGCTTTGCTGCACCTCCCTTGTTTTAGCCATTCCCGGTTGATGAGGCTTGAGGCTACGATTACCTTTATAGGACATATCACTTAGAATGCTCATTGTCCGCCTGACGATGTTCTGAAAGCATTCGATCCATACAAGTTCGTTCCGGGTTCGAACGAAACCGAAGGCATTATCTCATTACACTCGTTTTGGAATCACCCTCAGAGTTAACGACAATAACCCTTGCACTCTGATTCACCATCTCGAATCTATAAGTACTATTCCGTCAAACTCATTACAGAATCACCCATAGAGTTATAATGATGTATAGCCCTTACACCTCGAGTCTTCACTCGCTCCACTTGGGTTAACGACCTAACGTTATTTTGGATCGATGTGGTTTTCGGATTTCAAATATGTAAACCCGATCCCGGTCTCATCGAAATCCAAAGCGTGTCTTTTAAGGTCCAAGTTGTTTTAAAGTTTAAAATAATTCAATTCATCATCTAAATATACACAGATAGATAATTCACAACATAATAGATAATTCAACATTATCATTACCAACAGATAATTCATATCAGATAATCACTATTATCATCCAAAAGCAACCAATGCATCCATATCACATACACTACTCATCTCATAACTGAGATTACAAACCATACCAGACAACCAATACCATTCATCAATCATAAGCAACTATCTAATGATCACATCATTTATAATTAATTTAAAATGAATTAAATTAATTACCTAAACTCTAATTAATTTAAAATGAATTAAATTAATTACTTCATCATCAAAATCCTGCTTAACTTAATCTTCAATTGATTACAAATCAATTTATAAATCATCGTCTCAATATTCATTTCAATTAATCATTATTGATTAACCATCTCTAATTACAATAAGTAATTAGCATTTAATATTAATTATACCTTAATTAATCAATTCCAAATTACATCATTAGTTAATTAATTAATGATTCCCGATTACATTAATCAATCTCTAAATATAAATTAATTACATAAGTAATTAATTTCCAATTAATCCACATATATATGTTAATCACCTTTGATTAATAACCATTCAGTAATTAACTATTTTAATTACTCATCCCATAAATTAATTATTCTTAATTAATTTCAAAGTAATTTAAATCCAAATTACTTCTTTAATAATTACCTTAATTACATTCTGTAATTATTATTTAATTACTTCCTTAAGTAATAATAAATTCATTAATTACATAAGTAATTATCAATAATCCACAAATGTTTAAATTAATTAAACTTAATTAATCTAAACTAATCACCTTAATCAAATTAATTACACCAAGTAATTAATTCATTAATTACTTTCATTAAGTAATTAAACTTAAACAATTGATTATTATTAATTAATTAATCTAGTTAATTATTAAAAATTAATCACATTAATTAATTGTTAAATAATCTTAAGTTAATGACCTTCATTAACATCACTTAATTATATAATTAAGAAATTAACTTATAATTAATCATTATTAATTATCAACTAATTAATATTAAATTACAATTTAATTAATCTTAAATTATTAATTAATTAGGTGTTAATTAAAATCTTAATTATCATTAATCACTTGATTAAATAAATCTTAATCATTAATTAAAATTTAATTAACCATCCATAATTATAGATTAATTAACCATAATTAATTAATCTCAAATCTTAATTAATTAACTTAAAAATCATTAATTACTTAATTAAACATCCACATTATTAATTAATTAAGTAATTAATATTCCATTTAAATTAATTAAATAATTTAAATGAAACCAATTTCTTAAGTTCAAAATCAAGAAACATTTTCTTTATACAAAGTAATTTAAATACTTTGTTTCAAACAAAAATTCAAATTTAAAAATTTCTTTTTAAATTTCAAACTGAAACATAAATTAACTTTTTATTTTAGATTCAAACTTAAAGATTTAAAACTTTACTTACATCTCTATTTTCATTTTCAAATTCAAATTTATTTAAACTTTCTAAATAGTTAAACCAAATTTAAATTTAAAAAACTTATTTAAATTTTAAAAACTGACTTTAAAGTCAAATTCCAGATTTTCAAAACTGAATTTAAACTTATTTTAACCTTATTTTCATAAATTTAAAACTTATAGTTCAAACTTAAAACCAAGGTCCCTTAGTACTGTAAAGTTTAAAATCTAAATTTAAATTCCAGATTTAAATCCAAACTCAGGTTCCATATCTTTGTTTTTTTCCCAGATTTTAAACTTGTTTTAAATATTCCATTGCATTTTTAATATTTACTTTTCAATTTAAAACAGAAAACAGAAAACAGTTTTCTGATATAGTTTAACATCTTAAATTTGAATTCAAAATAATTTCAAATCTCAAATTTAAATTATTGAATTCAAAATTTAAGTTTCAGGTTTAAACATTACAGTTTTGAACTTCATCTTTCAATTTGACTATACTTTTAAAATTTTTAAAACAGAAAGGCAGTTTCTGTTTTTAGTTTAAAACCAAACTTGGATTTAAAAACATTTCAAATTTAATTCAAAGATTTAAAATTTAAACTTACTGAATTAAAATTAAATTCTAGATTCAAACTTCTTTCCAGATTTTATTTGCAATTTCCTTTTACTTCAAATCTTAGAAACCTGGAAACATGATTCTGCTCAAAAACAAAAACCCTGAAACTTTTTAACAAACCCGAGCCACCCACTAAATTACTTCGGGTAAAATGATACCCTGCTTCGAGTCATTTCACAAATAACTCGAGACCATCTCGGGTTTTAAAACCTTGCAACAAAAAAGAACACCACCATCATCCCCAACATGCACAACACCTCTGTGCATCCACTCCCCTACTCCGGCATCACTGGCGATCATCCATGACCATCCTCTATTGACCCAAAATCCCTATATCAACATTCAACCTTCAAATACCCATAAATCAACTTGAATTTGGATTCAAGTTTTTAAAACAGAAACCTGGAAACACTATCCCCTTCCCACTGCCTAACCTGACAACGACGAGATCACCCAACTCCGGCCACTACCACCCTTCAAACTCCGGCGACAACTCCATCAACACATAATCTATCCATACCCAAAAGGTCTTTGAGCTCGATCCAGTTATGAAACCGCAGTTCTCAAATTCATGAACCAAGTAAAAACCAGGGTTCTTATCTAGAAATTCCAAATTCAACATCTATATTTAATTGTAATCCAATTTGGTATTTTTCCTATAATCATTGATAGCTACACCGACTCTAGAAACAAATTTAACTAAATCAAAAGCAAGTATCACTTATACTAAACAAATATGTATGATACAGTAAATTTTAAACTGTACCTTGTTTTAAACACTATAAATTGTAATACTTGATTTAAAATTTATGAATTTGTTTGATGTTTTTATTTATAAACCTGAATACATGCATTTCTATATTTTGAATTTCCTCAGATATAAATTGTTGATCTGTTGGATTTTTACTTCCAGGTAACATAGGCTTTGATTAATCACATATATAATTTTAAAACTTACTTCATCTTATAATACAAATTCCATTTCAAAAATTAAATCCTGATAGCAAAACAATTCAAAGGAAAGAACCTAAAATCAACAGGAGATAGAAGTTTTGAAACAGAAATTTACAGTTAGCACTATACACACAATTATATTCATTTGCAAAAATGTCCACAGCACATTCACAATTTTGTATATTCCTAAATTTAAAAAAAACTGGTACAACTTTACCTAATAATTTTTTTAAAAAATGAGTTACTCACATGATTATGCAGAGCACAGATTGATCATGCAGAAAGAGCTTGATTTTTGAATCATGTAGAGCATAGTTTCATGAATGCAGGCCTCTTGTTTTAATGCTTTTTCCCAGATTCATTTGAAAAATATGCAGGCTTTTGAATAACTGAAATGCAGATTTTTGAAGAGATGAACAGATTGCTATGCATTAGATTTTGCATGTTTCAAATTGAAGATGGTTTCAGTTTTGTATGAGGAGTGATTTCTGATTTTTTTCTCGAAGAATTGAAAATTTGTATTATGAAATGAAGATTGTTTTGAAGTGAATATTTTCAGCTGAGAATATTTTCTTTTAGTTAAGAAATGAAAATGAGAAAAAGGCAAGGAAGAAAGAATGCAAGTGTTTACTAAATTCACGATTTATTAAAAATCCAAAAGAAATGCAAATAATTATGACACTTGTAAAAAGAAATGGACACATGTAAATTTACTCACTTAAAAATTTAACACATGTTCATTTAGGATTTTATTATGCTTACACATGTATCTTAAATGTTTTTGTTATTTAATTAAGTGTTAAAGAAAATTAAACTTAATGAATGCATGTTCATATTTTAAATTGTATTTTAAATTTCAAATTAAATTAACAAATCAAAATTATCAATCAATATTTAAAAAGAATTAACACAAACATTTTGTAACTTATTTTAAATATACAACTTAAATTAAAATGAATTTTAAACAAATTAAAACATTTTCTTACATATTTAAAATCATTTAGTATTTTATTAAATATTTTTGGAAAATCTTAAATCCAAAAATAAATCTCAATTCCTATTTTCAAAACATTAAAATTATGTTATACTAATTTAACAACTTATCTATTCAAAATATATATAAACACATATACATTATTAAATAGAAAATAATTTTATCAGTTTATTAAAATAAATTCACAAATTAAATATTTAAATAAAGAAGATTATTAAATCCAAAACAAATTTATTAACAAAAATTATCAATTCAATTTAAATTTAAACTCAGATTATTAAATTTAAATTGTCCAAAATTCCAGGATATTACAGCTTTGGTAATAAGGTATGTCCTTTTCTATATAGATAATGATTTTAATGCAATGTTTGATGAAAATTAAATTTGATTATCTAAATTTGTATGTATTTATCATTGTCTCGTTTAATCAAAAATTGTATATGAAGATCAAGTTGTTTGTTGAATGGTATGATTGGATTTTTTTATTTTGACAGATCAAAATTGATTTTTTTATAATTTATACAATATTTTAGTGTAGAGTTTTAATAATTCAAATTAAAGTGTAATCCTTTATAACTAAATGTTTGCATATTCAAATTAACTATTGTTTTTCTTTATTTTGTAAAATCAAGACTAAATCTATATATGTTGAAATACAATATTTTATTTTAGATTTATGTTTTAACATTCATTTAAATTCCAATTCTTTAGGTCCGAAAATTTGCATGCTCACGTTAATTGATTGAATTGTATTTTGAAGTTAAAACTAATTGTATAGGATTTGTATAATGCTTTAAATGTAGATCTATGTTTTAATCATTCATAACAAAGCATAATTTTAAAGTTGAAGGTTTATATATATGTATGTATGTGTTGACGCCAAAAATTGGCATCAACACCTAATAGAATTTCATAGAGATTAAACGATGAATGAATTAACAACACAGCATAAAAAGTAAATGAACAAACAAGTTTTCATTATGGTTCGGCAATCTTGGCCTACGTCCACTTCATATTTTTATTGATCTTACACTGGATTATGATTACAAGAATGTTTGGATCAGCTAGGGTCTATTAACACAAGAGTGAAGAGTAAAAATGGCAGAGCCTAGGCAGCAGAAAGAAGGATCCTCTTTATGGAGAATGCCCGCTATATTTATCAATGAAGACATGCATGGATTGGGCTATAATTTTGCAAGAAGAGTCTCCAGATCCATAGGGACCCACCATGACGATCGGTGACCCTAACTCGATATATTGGAACGATCGACCAAAGTTAGTACAAATATTATTTTGGCCTCTGATTGATATGCAATCGATAGTGTAAGCTCTTCATGATGTAAGAAACCTACTCTCCAAATTTTGTGCAATTCCATGTATTGTTCGTGAGGTATCACATTTTTCGTGAAACTATGTATCGTTCTGGGTGATTTTTTACAATCGTTATGGAACGATCGGTATGTCTTTCCAAGATTTGGGAGTTTTGTCATCTGCTTATTTTTTTGGCATCCACTCTTCAATATATTGATGCTTTGAAAGTTTCAATTCATTGGCAATGTGGATTTTGAGATATCGATTGATCTTCGTTGATTTTAGCTATTTCATGGATCGTTCTTGATCAATCCATATAAACCCTTGCTTTGTCCCTAACTCGAGCATATGAACTCCGATTGACTTGATGTTTGAAATATAGCTTCACGGGGCTATGCTTCTCACTTTGTACAGATTGGACCTCGATTGGATGCTCCGGATCTACTCGAATAGCATCGTATGCAACTGATTCTCAAGACTAGTAACCATCTATTTCTAGCCAAGTTTATGATATCGTGGCCTTGCCAAAAGGCAGGATAACATTTTCCGTCCAAAGCATGTCATGTTCGAATATAACGTGCTTTGAAAAGCCGCAAACTAGAGTCATCGTAAAGGATTCCATCCAGTTTGTTCACATCACCCTTCCATTGATTTATCTTCCCAAAGTGCTATATCCCTCTCTAATTGTCATGACGCTTGGTCGATTTCCAATAGTACAAATTAAGGATCGTATTTTATTAGTTGCTATTTATTTCCGATTCTAAGGGGCTGATAAGCTTTGGCTATCTGATCTAGTCTTTTCTCTAATAACCTCAAACGAAAATTCAATTTCTATCGGTTTTAAGAAATCTTATTTTTAGAATATACATATGCACGTTTAAGTACACGTTCTTTTCATTGGCTCCTGGAGGTGTCTGTAAGCTGACGAATTGTCACCAGTTCCTTATAGTTTAACTGCAATTGGAATTCAATTCCTTGTTTATTTTTTTTTATATACAATGAAATACGGTCATAATAAGTCACTCGATGGGAAGGGACTTCGTGTTCTATAAGGATGATGGTCTCAGAGCCATAAGCAAGAGCGAATTGATTATAGCCAGTTGCGAACTTGTGGGTGGTTCTGTAAGCCCATAATGCTGATGGCAATTTATCTACTATCTTGCCTCTAGCCTTTTCCAAACGTCTCTTTAGAATGGAATTTATTATTTTTCTAATAGCTTCGATTTATCCACTAACTAGAGGGCGAGTAATACCGTGAATTTTTTCTTAATATGACTTCGATGGCAGAAGTCTTTGAATTAAGCACCGTCGAATTGGGTTATATAACCAATTTTTGTGGTAGGCCCAAACGACATATGATCCTCCAGATAATGAAGTTGATCACTTTCGTCATCGTGATCGTGGCTAAAGGTTCACTTCAACCCATATGGTGATGTAATCCACTGCAACTATGGCATACTTCGGTCCATCTTTAGAGATCGATAAGGTACCGACAATATCATATGCCCATTTGTGTATCTTCTATCGATGGAGCCTTCAGAATTTTTTGTAAACATCTAATACTCAACTTGTCTAGCATGATGAACCGCATCTCGTTTGACAATTGGCAAGTAATACCCATAGTAGAGTATTTTCTTTATCAGGGTTTGCCCCTTGGTGTGATCATCACATTCTCCTTTATGGCCTTCACTCGAGACTCATTTTATTTCTTCATGGACGATATACGGAAGCAGAGGAATGGAGAAACCTTTTTTATGCATGACTCCTCGTTAGATGACGTAGAGTGAAGCTTTGCGGAGGATCTGTCATTCTTCACCCCTTTTTCTGGGAAGGATCCTTCGTTATAGATAATCTTAGATAGGAGTCATCCATGACTCCCTTTTCGACTCCGTCTCCAGAACTCAAGTAATCTCCGTTTGGTCGATGCTTGGAGCATTTAGTACTTTAATCGAGATAAAGTCTATTTACTACGCATTCTTGGAACTAGCTAGCTTGGCTAGTGAGTCACCCATCTCATTTTATATCTTTGGGGACGTGTTAATGGTGTAATAATCAAAGTCAGCAAGTAGCCGAACGACTGTGATAAGAAGCAAGCCATTGCCCCATAGCCCGATAATCTCCCTTGACTTGGCATACTACTAATCGAGAGTCATAAAAGATTGTAAAGTTTTCACTCCTAGTTCCTCGGCAACTTTGAGCCTAGCGATCAAGGATTCATACTCAGCTTCATTATTTATTATAGGGAAGTCGAGCTTCAAGGTGTAGCAAATCAATTGTTCCTTTAGGATTCACCAACACGACTTTGGTGCCATAACACTGGTCATTGGATGCTTCATATGTGTACATTTTCCATCGGTTGGTTGGTTCCCCACTGCTCTATCGAGAGTCATTTATGCAATGAATTCAGTTGTGAAGTCCAGCAATGTCTGTCCCTAGATAGGTCTCTGAGGGAGATAAGTGACATTGAATTGGCTTAGCTCAAAATTCCATTTGAGCAACCTTCTAGATATCTCAGGTCATTGTAGGATACGTCGTAATGGCTGGTCGGTGTAGACGTTGATGGGGTGGGGCTAGAAGTAAAGGCAAAGCTTATGTGATGCAATTGATAGGAAGTAAGTGAGCCTTTCCAGCTTCGGGTAGTTTCTCTTAGCACCAGTAATTACTTGATAACATAATATACTGGCCTCTGGATCCGATTCTCTTCATGTAATATTGCCACACTTATGGCGTGTACCAACACCATTAAATAGGTGTATACGTCTTCATGATCCAATGGCTTGGATAGGATGGTAGGTCGCTCTAAGTGATCTATCAGAGCTTGTCGTGTCCACTTTTTGCTGGACCATGACCTTGTCAGGCTCTAAGTAAGGCACAAATGTTTTATCCAAATTAAAACACAGAATAGGAATTGGATTGTCAAGTCACACCCACTTTTCATTTTGAGTCCTTGGTCCTAAATCAAGGGCATACGGTAGCTGATAAGCGGTTGAATCACGCTTATCTTGATGGAATTCCGAAGATCCAATCATGGTCCGTGGAGATTGGTTGGCATCCAACTCGAAGTACATGGTCACATTGATAAGCGAAGCAACGTTGTATGCTTGCTATTCCACTTTGTCCAAGCCCTTCTTAGCTGGAAGTCGATCTTAGGTGATCTAATTAATAATCATAAGTTTTTTATTGTTAGCGATCAGATGTTCCCTTCCCTCAATTTCATGGGGATTGTGTACATTATCGAAACTTTCCTGTTTTGGATCAGTTTTCTGATCGCATTTTGAAGGTGTTTGCATACGCAAGAGTTAGGACCGCATGTATCTTGGAGTATACTACATTCCTCGGATTTCCTTTGGGTTTCGCAGGACTCTTTCAAGGCTAGCTTTTAGTAATGCTCCGGGTCATGAGTCTCCAAGTAGATGTTATTGATTGAATCGTTCAAAGGAGTATATGAGTCAAATTTTGAGATTTTAGGACGTCTCCTAGAATCTAAGCCCTTAGCCAATGGGCATGTATTGTTCTTTTTTCTAGTCTACTCTAATTCCTCCTTGCTTAGATTCTAATTCACTTTGTAATAGAAATAATCCAAGGTCATAGGAGGCTCTCCAGCTAATTAGCTTCCAAAATCTATTTGGGGGTCAATTCCCCACATTAACGCTATCTGTATGAATCCTTGCTCGGATTGCTTGCTTTAGTAACGATGACGACGACATTGAATCTCTACAGGTTGTCTTTGAGTGGCTCACCTAGCATCTGGAATGAATTGGATAATGACATCACACCCTTGGTGTGAGTCACATGCATTCTGAACTCTTCGATAAACTTCTAACCCGATTGATTGAATGAGGAGATGGATTTGGGAGATAATCGCATAAACTGCATGATCGCTACACTTTCGAGGAATATAGGGAAGCATCTACATTCGACGGCATTTATCGCTCTAGAAAAATTCATATGCCACTCAAATTTCATGATATGTAGTCGAGGGTCTTTATTCCCTGAAGACGCCAACATGGTCGGCACATTGAACCGCCTTGGATATTCTACACGTTGAATGACTTTAATATATAGATCTGGACTGGGGGAATGCTTCAGTCGTCATCAATCTAGTCCATTTTCAAGTTAGAGCTACTTGGTATGCTTGTGAATGATGTATGCAAGGTTGTCCAATATTTGAATAGTTAAGAATTCCCGTGGAATGGTGAATCAGTTAGGATGGGGACGTTGATCGTTGATGATCCCCAAACTTTCACCCAAATGGGGCACGATCCATATAAGGCAGTAAGGAGGGCCTCTTGAGGTTGAATACCAAGTGTCAAGTCATTTGGATTCCATATGCCTGAGATATGAGCAAAGAAAGTTGGATCTGTATTGATGGATTCGTGGTAATTTACTTGGAGTCGGACCCGAGAAAATCTGCTATTTGCTTAGAGTTAGCAATTAGTTTGTGTGGATTTATTGAATTCAAAGTGCCGGGTCAGTAAAGAATGGTGCTTGGAGTCATATTGGCATTTTATTGGAGAAAATCTTGATTTTACTTGAGTTTGGGCTATAGTTTCTTGGGTTTGCTTGGAGTCACATCACCTATGTTCTCCAACCTTTAGGTGTATCATTTGAGTAGCGGTTGCTTGTCCGTTCCTTGGTTGCAATTCAAAAGCTGCTGCTTAATCCTTTAAGCCCCAGTCAGTGATAAGACGTAAGGGAAGTGGATAGATTGCATGGTCTTTAAATTGAGTTTTGAATGTAGAATGCGGGGGTACTGCGCCGCGGCATGGTTGCCTTGCACACAAAATTTTATTTTAAAAATATGGATCGTACCCGATTTTTCCCAAAAAAATGATCGGTTATGAAAACCATCAGTTGCAACAATAATTGGTTGAAAATGACTAGTTGGAATGCTAAAGCGGTGGAATGTTCGGCTGTAGTAACGATCGGTTAGAATATGAAGGCAGCTTAAACGATCAATGAAAATGTTAACTAGAACAATCGGCGTAAGCGATGTTATAAAAATAACGACCATTGAAAATAATGATCAATCTAAATATTTAGTGGGAATGATCAGGTACAAATGATCAGCTAAATGACTGGTGAGAATTATCTTTTGGAACGATCGATGAAAACAACGATCGGGGAAAAGGTTAGCTAGAACGATCATATAGAAACGATTAGTTTAAATCTATATAGCAATGGAGCGATCGCACAAAAATGATCGTATAGAAACGATCGGTATAAATCTATATAGTAGTGGAACGATCGTATAAGAACGATCATATGATGCGGGAGGGAGGAACGATTGGTTGAGGAACGAATGATCGATAAGGAAGAACGGTAGGTGTAAATTGTAGGATGGAGCGATCTTATAGGAACGATCGTGCAAAAACGATCATATAGAAATTACCAGTATTGAATGATCGTACAGAAAAAACGATTGACAATCTTCACATTGGTGGAATAGCCAATGAGAAACAATCGTATGGAACAATCGTACATGATGATGCAACGTATGGATTTGTAGGGAATGATCGTTCATTAAGTACATATGGCGCATGGCCAATGACCGATCATTCACAAATGCTTCAAAACTTTAAAATGTATACATATTGATCAAATACATGACTAATCGATCACTAATATCATGATTTCCTTCTTCTATATGTGAAGTAGACTTGGCTTCTCTGGCCCTGGCTAATAGTTTCCTCATAGATCACTTTCAAATCTGAGTAGAATAGGAAACTTGTTGATCGAAAGCTGGATCTATCTGGCGAATATGAAAATCCACAAGTAGAAGATGAGATCCAATCAAGATGAGAATTCATTTCTCGGCGAAACACAAAAATGTTGATGCCAAAAATAGGGATCAACATCTAATAGAATCTCATAGAGATTAAACGATGAATGAAATTAAAAACATAGCAAAAATAAATAAATGAACACATATATTTTAATAGTGGTTCGACAATCTTGGCCTACGTCCACTTCATAATTTTATTGATTTTGCACTAGATTATGATTACAAGAATGTTTGGGTTAGCTAGGATCCATTAATAGAAGATGAAGAATAAAAATGGCAGAGCCAAGATAGCAGAAAGAAAGATCCTCTTTACGGATAATGATTGCTGTATTTATAGGAGAAGACGTTCATGGATTGGGCTGAAATTTTGCATCAAGAGTCTCTAGACCTGTAGAGGCCCACCACAATGATCGGTGGGCCTAACTCGATATTTTGGAATGAACGGCCAAAGTTTATCCGAAAGTTACTTTGTCCTTTGATTGATGTTTGATCGATAGTTAAAGCTCTTCAAGATGTAAGATACTTGCTCTCCAAATTTCGTGCAATTCCAATGTACCGTTTATGAGATATCGAATTTTCCGTGAAACTATGGATCGTTCCAAGATTTCGAGTTTTGTTATGCAATCATTTTTATGGTCTCCACTCTTCAACATATTGATACTATGAAAGTTTCAAATGTATTGGCTCTGTAGATTTCGAGATATTGATCGATCTTTGTTGAATCTAGTTGTTTCATGGATCGTTCTCGATCGATCCACATATATCCTTGCTTTGTCCGTAGCTCGAGCATATGAACTTTGATCGACTTAAATTTGAAATGTTGCTTCACTGGGCTATGCTTGTTACTCCATACCGAATGGGTCTCGATTGGATCCCGGTCCAGATCTTCTCGACCATCATTCATAGCTTCGTATACAACTGATTCTCAAGACTAGTAACCATTTGTTTCTAGCCAAGTTGATGATATCGTGGCCCTGCCAAAAGATAGGATAATAGTACGTATGTATGTATTATTTGTAGTTGTATTACATTAGATATTTACATATGAATAAAGGGATTTTGATAAAAATTTAAAGTTTTAAAATTGATTGCAATAACTATCTAATTTGTATTATCAGAAAGTTTTGATTAAATCGCATATATACATGTTCAAATCTACAGTATATGTTAATTTTATACTTTCACATTGTCTGGTATGAAACTGTTTCTTTTCTTCTAATTTAATTGAGACTGTTTATATTCTTATATTATGATACTTATTGATTGACATTTAAGGATGCATTAGTTAAGTCAAGGGAAATTGTATCAATCACCCTCGTTATCCTTTATTAATTTCCTTTTTTTAACTTCTACGTGATAACCATTCAGCTTATTTTACCAAAGTGTATCTGTGCAGTTAAAGCGCTCGGCAGATTCGAAGCGGTGGAGGTGCAAAGAGTCATTGATGGGATACAACGAGGATATAGCTTGATATAGCGGATGGCTCTAAAATAGCGTATAAAACTCATACTTAATGTTTTTACAAGTATATAAATGGTAATTAAATGAAAAATTATCATTCAATTGAATTATAACTAAGACATAAATTATTTTAAACAAAAAATATGTGCGAATATACTTTAAATAAACGTAAAACTGTTATATAACATAATTGAATTTAGTAGAATATTAAAGTATTTTCATTCTGAAAATATATTAAAAATTAAATCAAATAAATTAGTTTCATAATTTTTATAATATATAAATGCAATTTTTTAATTCATTTTATTGAAGAAGATATAGCGGAAATAGCAAATTATAGCGGGAATAACGGGATATAGCGGAAATAGCGGGGATTAAAGCGGAAATGCTATATTTCTGGGGATATATGGAAAAATCGTAGCGGTAGAAATCCGCTATGAGATATAGCAGGGTTATAGCGGGGTAGCGCGGCATTAACTACACAGACATGTATACATATCTTATCATCTATTGATTACACCTTGTTATAATTTAATTATTTTGACATATAATTAAGATGTAAATATTTGATATATCTATACCCTTTCACATTCCACACTTAATTAAATTATAAAACATTGTCGTACTTAATAAAATATGACTTTATTAAAAATAATATTAGATTTAGATCTAATAAACCTTTAAACTTCATAGGCTCTAAAGATCTAATATAAGAATTTTTATGAAATTGGCCATTTTCTCCACTATGGGCTGGCCCGGTTCCAACGAAAGAGACACTCCAATCATTCAAAAACGTTCTCTCCTTCATACCAAGGAATCAAAGGCATTTGGAACTAAGCCAAAAGCAAATGATTAAAGAGCAAGAGAAGCATTTTGATGCTCTTCGTTGGTTAGTTTCCTCCCTTTTCAAAGATGATCAAACCAGCAACCCAGAATGCTCAAACACCAAGGACAATAAAGATTGGGATGCCATCAAAGCAAATCCAATCTTTGGATCTGAAGTTTTGGTTGAAGTATTTAGGACTATCTAATTTGTGTTTTTTTTAATTTGTAAGTGGGTATATTAAAAACTTATTTATTTCAATTTTATTAACATATAAATAATTGATACCCTTAGATTTGGATTAGTTATCATAGGTTTGATGTAGTGTGATTGTGTAATATGGATTGTAAAATAATTAGATTCGGATTAGTTAGGTACTGAATCAAGTTTTGATTTGATTTTGATTGTATTATAGTGTGTATCATATAAAATAAATAAATAAATAAATAAAGTTTGCATTATCTTATTTATATATTATCCTTAATATTTAGTATATAACTTAAGAGAATGATTATTGTATATCTCAATATATGCCATAATTATATCTTCTAGTATTTTCTTCATTTATGTCTTATATATTGCATCTTAATAGTCATATTTAATATCCTTATTTTATGCATTAAATATTTTTGATCACAATTATATAATTAAACCCATATTGATCAATTTAATTCTTAAAATGTTGATTTGGACTCCACAGTTTATTAATATATCATTTAGGGGAAATTTTGTTTTATTCACCCATTTTTGCTAATGACAAAGGCAGCGGAAAATATAAAATACACACATGCATATATTTATGGGTAGTTATGTAGCTCACGGGGATTATATCATGCTTTATATACATGAATATTTACATGGCTGTCATCATCAAAAAGTGGGAGACTGTCAATATCTCAAATATTGATTTTGATGACAACAACCATATAAAAATATAGATACTATTATTCCACCAAGTTATATAGTATAGTGCAGAATTACACGTGCTGAATCAAAGACTGTATGGTAAAAGAACTCAAGACAAAAATTTGAAGACTCTTGGGTTCAAGGATAAAGATATGAAGTGCTCAAGATTATAATTTAGTGTTTAGAGTCATTAAAATATATTATTAAAGTCCGTGATAGCAATTTCTAATCTTTATCTCTAATTTTTTATTTTTGTTATTTTAAACAAAAACAAATTATTTTTATGTCAAAATATATTATTGAATATTTATAGAAGTTTTTTTAAGAGCTCAAAAATATTTAAAAAGGACATTCAAACTATTTTACAAAGTATAGGATTTTAAAAGTTTTTTTTCAGATTTCACTAGCATACATGAACACAAATTTTTTCATATGTCCACATATAGATCATTTGTTTGTTTTAAAAATTTGAATTGAGGTGTTTTATGGGCACAACCCTTTGAACGGATACATCTGTTCATTCAATATACAAAGGGAGTAGAAATGAATTTTTAATTAATTAATAACTTGCTTTCTTCTCACTCTTTACTCTCTCGAAAATTCCCTTGAAAAATATACTCTACACTTATCAAAATCATACAGAATCAATTCATACTCCATTGTATTGATTCCTTACTTACTATTTTGGAAGCATCTCTCTGATTTCAAATATTAAAATTCTATTAAAGTGGCTACAGGATCCATTGTATCCAAAGAACAACTATTTGTCTTTAAGAAAGCATCAACTCTACTCTTATTTGTGTAGGTGCATTTGTAGTCCATTCAAATCAAGCGGGTGTGCTTAATAGCCTAATAAATCTAGTAGGTAATCTTGTTGCCTGGTCAAATCAAGAGAGTTTTCCCAGACTCATGATACTAGAAAGTGTATTTCGTTGCCTTGAAATCGAGGTTGAATTCTGGTTTTCCTTCTAGTTGGTTTGAAGTTGGCGACTGAAAAGAAATCCATATAAGCAATTGTAGAGGATTGGATGTAGGATTAGTTAATCTAAACCAGTATAAAATTCCAACTGTCTTCACTTCTAGTTTAATTTAGTACTTTTATATTTATCTGTGATTGTATATGTGACTAATTGTTAGTTTAAGTCAATGTTGTTAATCTTTTGTAACGACTCGCCATTTTGACCATCTAAAGTCGACACCGAGCACTACCACTTTGTTCAAATGTCGCGTATCCAATTGAAAAAAAGGCAGATTGTTAGGGTAAATAAAAAGAAAAGAACAGAGAAAATGGATCTCACAGCGGAATCGACAATATATAATATACAAGGATAGTAGAAAGTGTCACTTCAAAAAAAATACAGAATATATAAGAGTTAAAAACAAGCCTTATCAACTGGACAGTTATGATATCCAGACCTTACAAATGCCAATATGTATAATGCATAATACAACGGAAAATAAAATACTACGATAGGTGAATCGTCAGCTCCCCTCCACTATCTCCAAAACTTCAAAGACAACCTGGGAAAATACTTGGGCTGACCCAAGCATTATAAATAAACAATACCTGGATATGTTTGGAAATACTAGCATGAGATAACTCAAATAGTGGGAACCATATGTAAAAGATCTGTGAGACCACGCCGCTAACGTGGAACGGGTTTTTTTACCTCATAAGAATAACATCCATACAGGTAAGAGTAGAAATAAATATCAAGAAACAAATCCAAGTTTGAATCGGAATAAATAATATTAAACCAGACTTGAAAGAATGAGAATAAATCGAGTAAAATCTAAGCTAGAAAGACCAGATAGAACAAGGAAAATAGTCCAACTTGATAGAAGGGACTAAATAAGGTAACAATCCAATCTTAATAGAATGGACAAAATAAGGTAACAGTCCAACTTGGTAGAACAGACTAAATAAATACATAAATACCGTGATGAGGATTTAGCTCTACTCGTGGCAATTTAAAGCTAAAACAAATTCAGAGTTTCACATCAAATAAGGAAAGGAAAGTTTCCAACAAATGACTAGGAAGGTGAACCCCCCTTGAAGTATACGTCTAGTAATATACTTTTGAGAAGCTCATTTACTAGCTTATTTACTATATGAAACTTCTCGGACCATACCAAGCCGGTCCCTGCCAGACCTTACCGAGTATCCAAATATTTCCACATCTAAGT
This sequence comes from Allium cepa, assembly GCA_030765085.1. NCBI lineage: Eukaryota > Viridiplantae > Streptophyta > Magnoliopsida > Asparagales > Amaryllidaceae > Allium > Allium cepa. Next base: position 427,880,151 of record CM060938.1, read on the forward strand.
GCACAACTGTAATGCATCACCTCGAGACCCACATTAACAAATGGTATTAGTGAGTAATACTGTTTGCTAGATTAGAGTGGGTTAGGAGCGACCATCTGTAAACTTTGTCTTAAACATCTAATGAATATGTCGATTGGGTGCTCTAATTTTTCAGTTTTATCTTTCTCAAGTGGATCGACATACTCAATAATTTCTTAATACGAAACTATGGTGGTTAAAGGATCTATCAGAAAAAAATATAACAAAAAATGTAAAAAGATCATAAAACAACAGTCAAACATATACCTATATACATATACATCATAGTACACTACATAGTGATAAAAAAAAGTGATATATGGACCACAATATATACATTGAGTCAAAATGAATAGGTACATATCAAATTTTACAAAACATCAACAAGACTAAACAAAAGATGACTAGCAGATAATCCAAAGAGGAAGTAGCATAGGATATATTTATGATAGGTGTCTAACCTGAAATAACTTGGTTTGACCCGAGTATATAAAAGTACACGGGTCAGTCTAGCTTAATATAAACTGATTAGCATATGGTAGGTGAAACAAAGGGATAAAGATAATATTTCTTCTTGAAAGGGAAGAAGTAACAAAAAGATATGCCAACTACTCCATATGAGATAATATCACTAAATACATAATATGGTAGTAACTCGAATGAGGCAAGTTCAACGACAATATTAATTCATCCCAAATAATTGCCTCATAACATCAGCATCAATAATAAAAATATTGGCTTCCTTCAACACCAGAATTCCTAAATAAGAAAATCAATAATCTCAAAATGCCAAAGGATGGCAACCATAAATCACAATATATAGAAATCGACTAAATGTTCAAAAATCTAAAATGTAATCACCGTATAATGAACAACACGATAGCAGTCTGGCTATATAAATAAACCAACAGAGGAAACCATAATGAAAACATTTATAAATCATTAAATTCTAGAAATATACATAGAGAAATACAGAAAAGCTATGATGTAAAGAATAGGACCTAACAGCCCAATAATAGCCTAACAGCAATAAATGTATACATAGGATCCAACAGCCCAACCAGTGGCCCAACAGCCTACCAAGTACGATGTATAAGAGACCGAACAGCCTCAAATAGGACCCAACAGCCTAATATTAGCCGAACAGCTATAAATGTATACATAGGACCCAACAACCCAAGTACTGGCAATAACAACCCGAAGGTCAGTAAAATAAAGTGCACCAACTTCTAGATAATAACCAAATCAGTGTCAACAGTGTGTCCATACCAAACGTTCTCATATGACTGTTTACTATAAGGTAGTTAATTTTACTCTCAAGTGTAACCTCAATCGAACAAGTCCGTAATTAACTAAAAAAGTAAATGCATGTGTCCTATACCACATGTTTTACTAAATTGTTTAATTCCTTTTCTCATACGCTCGAAGAGTGCAAAAATAGTGTATTTTATATAGAAAATAATTTGTTTTGAGAAAACTAGTTTTAAAACAATTTTTGAAATCGTTTTGTAATTTTTGGCTTTGAACTTTTTTTGTAGAGAGTATATAAATTTTAATAGCTTTTAAAAATGATTATAATTATTTTAAAATATTTATTTTGAAAGCTATTCTACTATAAAAATCATTTCAAAATCGTTTTAGAAATCCCGTGTTTGAAAACAATAAAAATAAAAGAAAATGCTGAAATTCAGCATGTGAAATCATCTCCAAAAACATGTCAAACCAAATTATGGATTAGCTAACCAATTGAAAGGTTAAAGCCCTTCAAAACATTATGGAATATCACAAGAATTGGTTGTCAAAAATCAATGGAAGAAGTAAAATAAACAGAACAATACAAAGGAGGGAAATGAAATTGAACTGGGCAAATGCAAGTGCCTAGGTCGGCATGTAGATCGACTTATAAGTCGAACTTCATGTTGCATTGGTTGACCCTAAGGTCGACCGCTATGGTATTCAGATCGACCATCTGGTTGTGATTTTCAACAAGCTATTTTGCCCCGTTCGACGTAATCCATCCACTAAGTGATCTCCGATCTTATTTCGTCGGTTTATTTCCTAAGGAAACGAGGTTGAGTTTACCGAAAATATCGAATGTTTTTTTGAAGAGACCGGGATCAGAAAAGTTATCCGAAAACCACTTCGATCCAACAAATACGTTTTTGAAGTGAGGACAAGAGCATGGAATCGAAGATGGACCATTAAAATGCAATGGATCGCTACTATTCTTGAGGATGATTCCAAAAAGGATGTAGTAGGAATAGTGCGTTTGGTTTCGTTCAGACCCAGAATGGACTTTTATGGATGAATGTTATCACTACATTGTCACTGGAGGACAATGAGCATTCCAAGAATAAATTCCTCAAAAAGGTAATCGTAGCCTCAACCACATTAACTGGAATGATTGAAAATCAAGGGAGATGCAGCAAGGCTAAGTGGGTTGCACCCTATTAGGGTATGTTATCACCTTTCTAGATACTCTCAGATATATTATTAATTATGGATATGATGGTGCATGGAAAAAGAGCTCTCGATAAGGGTGGGAACACCCATGGTAGTAGCATATTCAGTTCCATCCAGGTTATGGGTAAGGCAAGTCTCATGTTGTAGGGGATCCCGGCGAGGTCCTCGGTATATTTTTCTAGACGTGTACTGTGATAGTGGTACCCCAATACCTAGTCATTGTGTGGAAACCATTCTCCAATACATGCCTTTACGGTTTTGGTTGTAGAGCCTAATATGCTAGAATTTGAATAAGTATTTGTACTTATAACTTTTACAATATCAAATGATTTTGATATGAAATGTTTTGGTTATTGTAAGGCAAAAACCCGTCAGTTTTATGTGTGGCGTTATGATTTTGATAACTTTAATAATTCAAATTGAGGGTGTTTTCTCACATTGGTTTTCCAGACCGACTTGGGTGTTATCTTATTATAATGCTTGGGTCAGACCGAGTATTACATATTCAGCTTAAGATGCTTTGGAGCTAAGGAGACGAACTGGATGACAAAGACGTATTGCACATACTTGATTTTATTCCACCATGTATTGTAGGCAATATATCCAGCATTTTTTAGGACAAATTATTATAACTATCTAGGTCTCTATGTTGATGGTTGTACTCTGATAATTTGCACGTATATTGACTGATACATTTTCTTCTGTATAAAAATCTATTATTGTATATTATATTTTGTTCCGCTGCGACTGTAAGTTTCTGTGTTGTTTTTATTTTTGTTTTCTTCGTCTATCTCTTTTCTTCTTAACCTCTAATGATCTGGTATTTCCGGCACTCGATTGCTCGGCATTCTATACGGTGAACATATTAGAGTCAATTTTCGAGGGTCGAAAATCTCGTTCGTCACACGCGTAAAGGAGACGCTGGCCAAATTTCCCATAAATTTAAGAATTGGATTTTTTTTTGAGAATTTTGGAAAAATTTGATAACTAAAATTGGTTTTTGAGTTATAATTTGCAAGGAATGAATGTAAGGGAATTAGTTGGTATAGGTAGGTGAATTTAAAAGGCTTGGAAATTTTAAGATCTATTCCAGCTAACTGGTTATGTAAACAAGTTTAATAACTCATTTTAATTAATAGTTTTAAATAGCATTATACAAACATAAAAATATAATGGCATCTTCCTCTTCTTTCCTGGCATCTTCCTCTTCTTTCCCTCCCATCATACTTCCGATCTCTTTCGTTCCCAGTAAGTACATCACCACTCTTGATTGTCCACTCGCCGAAACAACAACGACGGCTACCCCCACTCAGCTGGCATCTCGACCCCCACCGTCCTCTCCGGCCCTAAATAAGCCACCTTGTATTGAGATTCCCAAGACCAGAACCTATGCTCACGTGGTGGCCTCGGCACCACGCTCTCGCCTCCTACCTGTCCTTCATACCAAGCGGAGCACCCCCCTACCAAATTTCATTAACGTGCGTCGCATGGTTGACTACCTGAAATCGAAGGGCCGCTGCCTTCGTTGTGCGGGTCTCAGACACGTGGCTAAAGATTGTAGGGATGCTAAGATATGCTATAAATGCGGATTTTTCGGGCATCCTCAATCTCACTGTAATGTTAAGTCCACTAATCCCATTCGTGCTCATATTGACATCTCAGCCGAAACTTTTCCCATTCCCGCAAGAGACAAAACCAGCTCTACCAAGTGGGTCCCAAAGTCAAATCCTGAACCATCTCAGCCAAAAGAAAAACCCTTCCGCTTCCTTTTACACTCTCGCTCCTTCTTTTCTTATCCCATTAATCTGCCCTTTTCCTCCGAACATCCCCCCATTACAAAAAAAAATTCGAAATTTTTCCGTAGAATGGAACCATCTCTCCTACTCACAGCGAAGATTATCAGCGGGGTTTGGTCGATTGATTCCCTCCATCACGTGCTCAGTTCAAGCTTCCAGCATCAGGACTGGCCTCTATGGTTCCTGACCAACGATAGCTTCCTACTCTCCTGTCCCTCCTATGCTACCCGCGACCAGATCCTGCAATGTTCGACTATCAGTAAACCAGGGGCTGTTATTCATTTTCAGTTATGGTCCGAACCGGAAAACCTGGCTCTGACCTTGGATCCGCCGTCTTGGGCTCGGGTTTCAGGCTTCCCTAAACTCTTCTGATTCATCGCGGATGCCATCTCCGAGGCGGTCAGCCCAGTGGGTAGATTTTTGGAGCAGGATGACTGTGATTGGGCGAATTTTGACCACCGCTTCCTATATATCAAATTGCAGTTTTATTCCGGCATTGTCTCACCATCCTCCTTTGTTGCAGTTGTAAACAAGATGGCATATTTACTGACAATTGAGAAACGGGAGCATGACCACCCCAACAGGAGGCCAGAGAACCATCTGCTCAGCATTGACTTTGAGAGGGACTTTCAATACTTCGACCGTCACATTCTGATTGATAACCTGGATTTAGATGATAGATTCGACGTTATGAATTTTGAGCCTCTCCTTTCAACCTCCCCTCAGGTTCTGGGCCAACCCATTGACCAATCAATTGAAGTTATTGGTCCAAGGGGCTGGGATCCTTGGCCGGCTCAGGAACAAGAGTGGAACCCGTATGATGACTTGGACCTATCGACCCACCACCTTCAGCAGTATGCGTCGCCACCTGCGGCTCGCCCACAGCCACGTTCCCCCCACCCTGTAACCCCTCAACTAATTTATCCCCCACCTATCCACCTATCCCATGTCCCTCAGCTTGCAGAACATAGCCACATGGCTCAGCCAGCGGAAACTCATTGGTCTCAGCCAGTCACTCCAGCGACCGTCCGTCGGAGCTCCAGACTGGATAAAGCAGCATCTCTTCCTGGTAGTTTTTATAAACATGTGGTTTTCTCCTCACTAAATAAAAGTCTGAATAAAAAAATGGCACGTTGCATGGGCATGAGTTTGCGTGATGAACACTACACCTCCATGCAAGACCTAGAATCGGAGCGCTTGTCGCTATCCCAATGAAGCTAATATCTTGGAACGTAAGGGGATTGGGGGACCCCAGTAAACGAAACTCGGTTAATCCTATTATTGCCCCTCACAAAATAAACATTCTATTTCTGCAAGAATCCAAACTATCAGATCCTAGTCCTAATCTTCTCAGACAAATTGGTGGGTCATATCTCATTGGGTGGGCCCATTTGAATGCTGTGGGCTATAGTGGTGGCATCTTGACTGCCTGGGATGAGTCCGTGTGGGCCCATTGTCAAACTTTATATCACCCATCGGCTCTACACGTTGCCCTTCGTCATTTGCAATCAGGAACGATCTTTTTTGTCTCAAATATCTATGGTCCATCTGATTCTCGCGATCGTAGTGCTCTATGGTAAAATTGTCTTAACTTCGCCTCCCAGGTTAATGACCCCTGTGTGGTTGGGGGAGACTTCAACACCACCAGATCCTCAGAGGAAAGAAACTCGGGTAACTTATCTCATGACTCAGAATCCTTTAACTCTTTCATCAACGACTGCTCCTTAATCAACCCACCCATCAGCAATCGCCTATTCACCTGGTCAAATCATAGATCCGTTCCCTCGTTGGCCAAACTGGACCGTTTTCTCTTCAATCCAGCCTGGGACGACCTTTACCCGCTCTCCGTAGTCTCTGGTCTGGCCACAATCATCTCGGACCACTGCCCTCTCCTACTCGACACTGGCCTTTCCACCTGTACCGTTAGACCCTTCCGCTTTGAGCGTCTTTGGCTTCTTGAGCCATTGTTCGATGATTTCATCAGACTAATTTGGTCCCAGCCCCTCCCCACTCCCTCGGCGACCGCTCGTGTTGTCTGTAAACTAAGATCCCTCCGTAAGATTATTAAACCTTGGGCCAAGTCGGTTTGGGGTTCCCTTCGCTCGCGCATTTCTGCAATCCAGGAGGAAATTTTGGATCTTAACATCATGGAAGAATTATGCCCTCTTAGCGAGTCGGATAGGGCTCGGCTTTGTAACCGGGAAGCGGTTTTGGACAGACTGACACTTCAAGAGGAAATTGGATGGAAACAGCGCTCCAAAGCGAAATGGATAGATGAGGGTGATAGGAATACGGCTTTCTTTCACCGCCTTGCTAACTGCAGACGTAGATCCACTTTTATTCCCCAAATATCCCACAATGGCATGACATTCACTGATCAGTCAGACATCTTGAACCCGTTCACCTCCTATTATCGTAACATTTTGGGTAGTGACTACCCCCCAACTCCCCACGTACACTAGAATCTTCTTTACCCTGACCGCTCCCCCATCCTTATTGATCAACCATTCACGGAGGCGGAGATTTGGGCTGCATTGAACGAAATGTCCGATGATAAAGCTCCTGGCCCTGATGGCTTCGGCCCACTTTTCTTCAAGCACTACTAGGAACCGTGAAGTTCGATATTATTGAGATGTGTTCAGAATTCCATGCTGACCCCTCATCCGTGGCTCGCCTCAATTATGCCAACATCATACTCCTCCCCAAAACCCCTGGTGCTACTTCTCTTCCCTCATTCCGCCCCATTAGCCTTCTGAACACCACCTTTAAAATCATAACCAAAGTTCTTGCCAATCGCCTTCAAACTGTCATCGCCCCCCTCATTGGAATGGAACAATCAATATTCATCCTCGGCCGTAACATTATGGACTATGTTGCCTCCACTCAAGAGGTCATTTCTTTTTGCCACCAATCTTCAACGCCAGGCCTCCTCCTCAAATTAGACTTCTCAAAGGCATTCGATACCGTTAACTGGCAGTTCATTTTGAAGCTCTTGGAACATAGGGGCTTCCCCACAAAATGGTGCAGCTGGATTCAAAACATCCTTTGTTCTAGCTACTCCACTATTTCGATCAATGGGGTCACCGGAGGCTTAATAAAATCAACTCGTGGTCTGCGCCAAGGCGACCCGCTCTCCCCCTTGCTCTTTGTCCTTGTTATAGATGTTTTTAGCCGTATGATCAAACTAGCTACTTCTCACAACCTCTTCGAAGGCATTAAGCTCCCCAACTCAAACCTAGCCATATCCAATCTTCATTTTGCGGACGACACTATCCTCTTTGCAACCCCAAACGTCAATCACATCCATTGCCTTGAAGTAGCTCTTTACTCTTTCGAACTCATTTGTGGCCTATCCATCAACTTCAGTAAAAGCTCCACCATCATGCTTGGGAATTCCGATCACCTTGGCTGCATATTTTCCAACCTCCACAACTGTAGCATTTCGCAATTTTCCATCTCTTATCTGGGTATCCCCCGTGCCCAACCAAGCTTCATGGTACAGACTGGCTCCCCCTCATCACCAGAATTGAAAACAGACTTCTCTCTTAGAAAGCATACTCTCTTTCAACTGCTGCTCGTCTAGTTCTCGTTAAGTCGGTCTTGTCGGCCATCCCTTCCTATTGGGTGTCGTTTTACAAACTCCCATCATGGGTTATCAATAGAATTGACTCGATCAGAAGTACTTTTCTCTGGAATGGTGGAAGAATTAAGAAGCTTGTAAATTGGAGGACCGCTTGCTTGCAAACCAGCAACGGTGGCCTTGGAATTGCTAACCTAGATTGTTTCAACCTTGCGCTTCTTGCTAAATGGCTCTGGTGTTTTCTCTCACCCGATTCATTCCTTTGGAAATCCTGGTCTCTTCACTTTACTATCGATCCAACCCATACCTCGTCCTTCTTTCCGATCCCAGCCTCAAACCATCCCCATTCTAGTCCGTGGTCCTTTCCACCCTTCCCAGAGTTAAATCACTCTTCCAAGTCAGTATAGGCAACGGCGCTAACTGCATCTTCTAGTTAGATATCTGGCACGGTCAGCTACCCCTTTCTTCTACCCTCCCCAACCTCTTTTCCCATTCCGACACCAGCCTTGTTACCATTTCCGATTTGATTGGTCTGGTCCCTGACCACATCCTTCCACCTTCCTATTTCGACCTCACCACCTTAGCTGAGCTTCACCAGGCTGTTTCCATTCTCCAATCCGTACATTTCTCTCAAACACCTGACAAGTTTCTTTGGGCCCCTAATCCCACAGCTGGCTTTACCGTCGCCTCATGCTATGCGCATCTGATTAACCCGTGTCGCCTCTTCAATTTCTCCAGACTCTGGAAAAGTAAGCTCCAACCCAGAATGCTATTCTTTCAATGGTGCCTTATCCATGGCTGAGTCAATACTAGAGATAGGCTCTTCCGTCTCAACATTGCACCGGGCCCCCATTGTATCTTCTGTGATAACGATATCGAAAATATACATCTCTCTTCTTTGATTGCGGCTTCTCTTTTAGGGTCTGGGCTGCAACTTCAGCGCATCTCCTTTGTATGTCCCATAATTCACCTCTTTTTTCGATTTTTGGCAGTTCAACCCATCGAATAAGCTCTTAGATCCTCTCGTGGTTATATTCAGTTGGTGTGTTTGGGTCGAGCGCAACACACATGTATTCAATAATCCCAAATCACACTTCAAAGGAACATGTAGGCGCATCATTTATTATTACTCTTCTTTTACAGGGTATAGTTACTCAGCTCCCTTCAGGCTTAGGCTCCCGCGCCCCAGTATTTCACCAACTGATTCGGCTGGCAGCACAACAGCATCTCCTACTCGTGGGCACCATGGACGTCACCCGAGCTCTCTCTATCACTACTTGTTGTTTATAGCTTCCAGTTCTATTTTGCTAAGCGCACTATGTTCTTATTTTCATATCTCAGTTTTTGCTGTCTGGTTATACGACTGTTGTGATACTCCTTATCTTTTTGGCCAGCGATCAGGCTTGTTAATCGCACTACTTACATATTTTAATATTATATAACCGGCTGTGTAGTCTCACACTACACATCCGTTTCGCTCAAAAAAAATTAATAGTTTTAAACTTAAGGGTTTGGAAGCATTTTCTTTCTCAGGAATTTCAGGGACAAAATTCATTTAAAGGGGAGAGAAAGTAACATCCCTAAATTTTGGTTATTTGATTTTAAATGTCAAATTAATTTTTAAATATTTAAATAATTAGATTTTGGAATTTAATGACTTATAATTCAAATATAGGGAATGTTCAAATAATTGATATGTGAATTAAATCTTAAGTAAATGAATTTAATGATTTGATTCAACTCCTTTTAATTAATAAAAGGTATTTCTGAACTAAGCTTGTAAATTTATTTACAAATATAAATAGATCAGATGAATATCGATGATTAAATGTAAAATGAAATTTATATCCGTGAAATAATCTTTTCACGGTACTGTCTCGGATTTTGACGAAACCAGTTTCATTGAATCTATAATAGTGAATTATAATATGTCGAGGAATTTTATGACGATCAAACGTATCATTTGGTCATGCGAGTTCGAAATGCGTAGAAACTAATTTCAGAAATTTAAAGTAATATAATTGGGTTTGGAAAGCTATCTTTTGCATATGAGGGAATTAGGTCTCAAGACTAGTTCCATTTCGTTTGGAATAGAGGTATAACATATAGAACGCCAATGAGCACGTCTCGATTGGAGGTCATGAAATTTAGACGTGAATAGTTCCCGTTAGAAAATCTATTTAAGGACCTTATCCCCATTCTTTCATCAAAACCTTAAAAAAACCATTGACCACCATTTTACAAACCCAAAATCCAACTGCCGCCACTGCTCCGGATGCTAGAGGCAATCTCAGGCATCGGGCCCAAAAGCAAAAAGGTACGGTACAGTAAGGAAAGGTCATCGACGGCTGTTGATCGAAAATTGAAGGCATGGGGTGGCATGAATCTTGGATGGTATGCGGCGTTGTTTTTTGGGATTTTGTCGAGTTAGAGGCATCGAGGGGGGTCGTTGCTGGAGGCGATGGTCGTGGCTGAGGCGAGGCGTCCGACGATAGGCGAACGATGACCTAAGGTGGCCTAAGGCGGCGGCGCGATGGGAGAGTTGTGGTCGAACTTTTTTTTCTAGGAGCGTATACGAGAAAAGTTGTTTGGGTAATTACTTAGGTTAATGGTTTACAAATTATAAAGTTAATTATCGTTTAATTGTTTCCAAAGTCAATAAACCTATAAATCACTCATACGAGGTCGAAATTGAACGCGACGAGCCGCGTTGCGATCATATCGACGAAGGCTATGCTTTGGAGTTGGATTGAAGGAGTTTGAAGCTTATGGAATTTTGTACTAGAATTGAATGTTCGTTCAGTTTCAGTTCAAGCCGAATTCTTTTCTGATAACCGAAATTAAGGCGAGTTCATTCAACTTTAAATTTGCTATATAATATCTGTGATGCTTTAAATTGATTGTTGAATGCTTGGTTGCTAGTTTAGATATGGTTGTTGTTTGAATTGACTGTTTGGTTGAAATTCCATTTTGAAAAACGGATGACATATTACCTTGATTGTTGTAAACCTATATGATTATATATGTTGTCCGTAACCATTGTTTGCAGGGAATATTGGTAGAGACCCTAAGGGGTTTCTCGCTAATAATTGTTATTTATTTCTTTATGCTGCTCAAATTGATATTTTGTTGGAAATAGTCGTGATATTCTATTTAAGTTTTTTAAATGTCGTTATGGAAATTTTTGCTATATCGTCATTTATTTAATTTTTTATCCCCAAAACCCTGTCACATGAACTTGAGCTCGTGTTTCTGCTAAATTGGAATTTTGAAAATTCATTAATCATTTGGTTAATGATAATTTAAGATAGTTAATCATTTTAACCAATGATTTTGAGATTAATTAACCAATTTAATAAATGGTAATAAAAATTGGTTTACCTTTAGATTTAATTAATCATTTTGCTAATGATGTTTTATACTTAATTATCGTTTTAACTAATGATTTTTTAAGTTTAATTAATTTTTTAATTAATGATAATGAAGTTTAATTAATTTATTTAACAATGATATTTTAATTTTATTAATCATTTAAATTAATTATAATGGAATTAAATTAATTATTTCACATAATGAAAATTGAAATAAGCAATCATTTTTATTAATTATATTTAAAAATAATTCGTTATTTTAAATAATGATATTTTAATTTTATTAACCATTTTAATTTGTGATTGTTTTAAATTTAATTAATTGTCATAACTAATGATATTTGGAATTTAGTTAAATCATTTTAGTTAATGATGTTTTATAATTAAATAAATCATTTTAACGAATGATGTCTTGATTAATTGTTTTAGCTAAAGGAGTTGAATTAAATTAATCCAATTAATTTATGTCAACAAAAGTAATTATTTAATTGATGGAATTTAAACTTACTTATCATTTTAATAAATGATGTTTGAGATGACTTACTCATTTTTAACTAATGATTATTTGAATTTAATAAATCTTTTTAAGTAAGGATATTTGAAGTTAATTAATTGGTTTAATAAAAGCAATTTAAGTAAATTTACTAATATGATAAAATTTGCTTTAATCAACAGATTTAAAGTTAATTTACCAATGTTATAAAAGTGTTTGGAAATAATTATCTATTTTACTAAAGATAATGGATTGTTTATTTAAAAGAGATTTTAAATGTGATTAATTATCTTTTGGGATAATTAATATTGGTTTAAAGTTATAAAAAGGAATTGGAACTCGATTATTGGGATGTTTGGCTGGATAATCTTCTGGGCGTTTGGTCTGATATTAGATTAGGTCTTTAAGGTCATGCACTTGGAAAATTTATTCTTTTAACATTTTAACAATCAGGAACTAATTCTAATTTTTTTACCAATATGGAAATCAAACACAGGTTCGGTTCATTTTAAAAAAAGAAGAAGGTTGATTCGTTTATGGAAACGAATTATTTCTGTAAAGTGAACCATTTATATGGAACGATGTATTTGTACAATTAGAACTAAACATTGAAGAAGTAGACTTGCCGCTATTTCGAAAGTTAAGAATAATCGAGTGACATTACTTTAAGGAAACACTACTTGGACTTATCTGGTATTATTGTTAACCATGAAATATTACAAATTTGAATTCAATGAGTGGCGATAAGTAGACAAGACTTAGTTTCCACAAACGATCGTTTTATACCCTCGATAGTTGGTATCTCAGCTACTGTTACTTTACCTACCTTATTATCGTCATTTTAAGATTATTTATTGCTCCGTTAAGCATTACTATCCATAGTCGGGAACGACTAAACCAAAAGCATAAGAGGAAGCCAAGCTATGGGGGGTTTCTCCCATTAGGATATCTTCACATCTCATTTAGTTGGGATTCGGTTGTTGTAACAACCCTAGTTGTAGTGATTACTTGTGAAATTAAATTATATAATGGAAAAATAAAATTAATTGGAAGTATAAATTTTTTAAAATTGTTTATTTAAATAAATAATCGGTTCTGAATAAATAAAATGGAGTTAGGTTGGTTTGGTTTGAAATTAAATTGTGAATAATGGTAATATGTTGATTTGAAGATTAATAAAAGTGAAATAAAATAATTTAATTCAACATTAATTTGTTGAAATAAAAATGAAACGTTCAAAATAAATTTTAAAAACTTTATTTTGGTTGTTTGTGATAAAAAATAGTATTGTATGGTTTTTATTTGATAAAATGCAATAATTTTGGAAATTATTTCCAAATGTTGATTTTTACTAATTTTAATGAGTACTAAATTTTTGTACGGTAAATAATATAAATAAAAAGGTGATATTTTGTTTATAAATAATATTTGGATGTAAAAGTGATGTTAGTAGTGTTTGTTATATTTAATTTGACAGGAAAATGATTTTATGTAATTATTGTTGTTAAAATATTGATTTATTTAAATAAAATGGTGTTTTTAGGTAAATTATAATATTTAAATAAAAGTGAGAATGTAATGATGAAAATAATTTTAAATGGCTAAAATATAATTTATATGTTGTAGAACATTTTTGTGAACATAAAACAGGTTAGTTTAATTTTATAAAAGTTGAAAGCATTATAAAATAAGTTGTTTTGGTAAAATAATGTGAGAATTGCATAAATAAAGGGGAAATATGAATTAACTTAGTTTATTTTAGACTACGTATTGTCATATAGGCTTATTGGATGGTTTTGAGCCCAAATACAAACCCAATAACTCAATTTCTCATTTTTGGTTGTGACAAAAAAAAAGTACGTACAATACTCATTCCTCTTATCCTTCTTGAAAAGAAAACAATGACTGCTTTCTTCTAGTTTTCAAATCTAGCTCCAAGCTAATCAAAATAAGAAGAGAATTCACGAAAGTTAGCAAACTAAAGATAATAACAGGTAATGAAAATCATAAATTATGACATCAATTTCTAATTTTGGAGAGTTTGTGATTGTCTGTAAGTTTAGTTTCTCTTTGCATATCTATATACTTTCTTTTTACAAGTTCCTACAACTAAATCAAAGGCCAAGCTCATATCTTCCTCAAGCTTGTTCTTATTTGCTCAAAATTTAGATAAGGTGAGTATACAACTCACAATTTCTAGCTTAAAGTAAGTATGTATGCTAAGGATGTCTTAAATCTACTTACTGTAAATGAAAATTTACTGCTTGAATAGTTACCGTAAAATTATGTTATGGGTTGCTTCTTTCTGGGTTCATATCTCCTTGTTCTTGTCATGAATCCATGATGGAATTTCTCCTGATCCATATGTTGTAGATTGTACCTATCTAATTTCATGTTCAAATTCATTCTGGAATTGCTTGAATCATTTGCTCTAAAATTGAATCGAACAAGGAAAAATAGCCTGTAGAAAATCACGACCTGATGGTCGACCTGAACACCATAGGGTTTGACCTATGCAACATGAAGGACGTCCTACATGTCGACGTGGGCACTCGCATTTTCCCAGTTCGATTTCCTTTCGCTCATTTGTATTGTTCTGTTCTTTTTATTTCTTCCATTGATTTTTGACAACCAATTCTTGGGGTATTCCACACTGTTTTGAAGAGCTTTAACCTATCAATTGGTAAGCCAACATTGTGGGTTGATTCGTACTCCAGTTTGAAATCTTTTTGGAGATGATTTCATATGTTGAATTTCAGCGTCTTCGGTGATTTTTGATGTTTTCGAACAAGGGATTTCCAAAACGATTTTGAAATTATTTTATAATAAAGTAGCTTTAAAAATAAATATTTTACAACATTTATAATCATTTCTAAAAGCTACTAAAATATGTTCTCTATAATAAAGAGAATTTCAAAGCCAAAAATTTGCAAAACGATTTCAAAATTTATTTTAAACTAGTTTTCTCAAAACAAATTAATTTCTATATAATTTACAGTATTTTTGCACTCTTCGAGCGTATGGGAAAGTGAACTAAATGATATAGTAAAACACGTGGTATGGGACACATGCATTTACTTTTTTGGTTAATTCTGGACTTGTTCGATTGAGGTTAGACACGAGAGTGAAAATAACTACCTTATAATAAATAGTCAAGTGAGAATGTGTGGTATGGGACACATTGTTGGCACTAATTTGGTTACTATCTCGAAGTTGGTGACACTTTATTTTATTGACCTTCGGGTTATTATTGCAAGAACTTGGGCTGCTGGGTCCTATGTATACATTTGTAGCTATTTGCCTAATATTGGGTCCTATTTGAGGCTTTTAGGTCTCTTATACATTGTACTTGGTCGGCTATTGGGCCATTGATTGGGCTGTTGGGTCCTTGTATACATTTATAGCTGTTGGGCTAATATTGGACTGTTAGGTCTAATTATTTACATTGTAGATTTTCTAGATTTCTTTATGTTGATTTCTAGAATTTTGATGATTTATAAATGTTTTCACCATGGTTCCTCTGTTGGACTATCTATATGGCCTTAGTGCTATCGTGTTGTTTATTATATGGTGATTAAATTTTGGAGTTTTGGACTCTTAGTCGAGTTCTACATATTGCGATTTATGGTTGCCATCCTTTGGCATATTGAGATAATTGTTTCCTATTCAGGAATTATGGTGTTGAAGGACGCTATTATTTTGATTATTGATGCCGATGAGGCAATTATTTGTGATGAATTGATATTGTCGTTGAACTTGCCTCATTCGAGTTACTACCATATTATGTATTTAGTGATATTATCTCATATGAAGTAGTTGAAATATCTTTGTGTTACTACTTCTATTTCGAGAAGAAATATTATCGTTTATCCCTTTATTTCACCTATCATATGCTAATCAATTTATTTTAACCTAGACTGACCTGTGTATTTTTATATACTCGGGTCAGACCGAGTTATTTAAGGTTAAACACCTATCATAGATATCTACTATGATGCTTCCGCTTAGATTATCCGCTATTCACCTTTTGTTTAGTCTTGTTGATGTTTTGTAAACTCTGATATGTACCTATTCATTTTGACTCGATGTATATATTGTGGTCCATGTATCACTTCTTTTGTATCATTATGTAGTGTACTATGATGTATCTGTGTATATGTATACGTTTGACTACTGTTCTGTGATCTTTTTACACTTGTTATTTTATTTTATTTTGATAGATCCATTAGCCACCATAGTTTTGTATTGAACATTTATTAAGTATGTCGATCCACTTCAGAAAGATAAAACAGAAAAAAATTACAGCACTCAATCTACGTATTCAATATATGTTTAAGGCAAAGCTTATGGATAGTTGCTCCTAGCCAGCCCTATTCTCCGCATTAGCAGACAATATTTCACAGTAATACTATTTCTTAATGTGGATCTCAGGGTGGGGCGTCATGGCTTGGTATCAGAGCTGAGTTCAGAACAAAATATGATAAACACTGACCAGAATATATATTACAGTACATCCAAGTACATTATTAGCGTTACATATTCCTTAGTCATCGTGTCCTTAATCTTTTCGTGTCCTTGGGGTAGATATAAGTTAGGAATACGTCTAGGAATGCATTTTAATTCCGTAATATTCCATAATTGATTTAATGATATCTTACCTTATGGATAATCATTATCATGATCTTTCTATTCGAGTTCTCTTCGATATGGGTGCTTCACACTAATTCGTATCGAAGGAGCTTGTTGATGTTATACTGTTGGATGTTTCTTGCCTTGTTACGTTATTGAGGATTGCGAATCCTATTTGGGGATCCGCAACCCTTAATATGTTGTGAGGGTTCGTTAAGATTGTTCTTTGTACTTTTTCTTCCCATGCTAATCTGCACGTTATTGACTATCTTGGATTTGATATTATTTTGGGGATGGATTGGCTTGCTTGTTATCAAGCCCGAATCCTATGTTTTGAAAGGGTCCTATATCTTAGGCATCCTAATTTGGCTGATCAGTTATCTTTTGTTCTTCGAAATGTTGATGATGATTCTGAAGCATCTTTATTTGTTCTTGAGTCTCAAGATGATGAAAATCTATCTCGAATTCCATTCGTTTGTGATTTTGCTGATGTATTTGAGTCCTTTTTCGGTTTTCCACCTAAGCGGGCAATTGAGTTTCGTGTTGACCTCATTCCTGGTGTTCAACTTGTTAGTCATCCGCCCACGAGGATCCACTAAGGAAAATGAGGAATTCAAAAAGGCAATTGTTGGAGCTTGAAGCGAAGCAATTCATTCTAGTACTTCACTGTGGGGTGTCGCGATCGTCTTTGTTTAAAAATCTGATGGTACTCTAAGGCTTTGCATCGATTACCGCTAGTCTAACAAGTTAACCATTAAGAATAAGTATCCATTGCCTAGGATCGATGACATGTTCAACCAATTGAGTGGTGCTAAGGTCTTTTTTAAGCTTGACCTTACCACTGGTTTTCATCAGCTACTAGTTGCAGAGGTTAGCGTTCCTCTTACATCATTCCGCGCTCGTTATGGTTCTTATGAGTGGATCGTTATGCCATTCGATTTGACAAACGCTCTATCTTATTTCACCGATCTTATGAATCGAGTATTCTGGGAATATCTTGATGAGTTCGTCCTTGTATTCATTAATGATTAGTGAAAGCAACAATTTAAATTGGAAATATTTCTAGTAGAAGATATATTTATAAGTATAATTAGATTCTGTTTATCAAGATAAGCAAAGAATATTTTGCAAAATTATATAGGAGGCATGTTTATCATATAGAAAATGATTTTGTGTTGGATTGTCCATTAAGTGTTTTAAGAATTCTGGTCAATGCGCCTGATCAACGTTATCGATAGGAATTTCCTAAACACTATGATGAGATAGTTAGGCATTGTAAATTGAGTTGTAGTAAGTAAAAGTTTGAAAATAAATTGATAGGGATTAGGTATTAATTTTTGTTCCTATTTTTGATGAAAAATGCAGCCATTAAACCATAGTGACTGTTGGATAAGTGGCAAGGCAGTTTTGATCATTTGGTCAACTCTATAGCCAGTCGATGGTGGTATTCACTATACATCAGTGGCGAGGCAATGCCATTATATTATTCGAAATTTGTGAAATTAAATATGGTTATGCTTTTAATTAGTCATGTAAGTATAACCTATAGGAATCTAAATAATGGTATCATATGGTAATTTTAATAAGTAGAGAAAATAACTCTAATTAAGGAGATATTTTAATTGGAATAAAATATAATGTAATGTATTGATTGATAAAATGGTGTATTCAAGATAAGAAAAATATTGGTTAGAAAATTAATATCAGTTGAATATTTTAGTGCAAAGCTATAAATGATGACTATGAGAATTTGTTCTGACGCTTGGTTTTTTGAACAATAATAAAGGGTAAGATAGAAAACCGTATCTTGAAGAAAATAAAGAAATGCTAATTTTAGACTTTTAGCATGAATTTATGAGCAAGCTTTTGTCTTAAATTTTGATAGAATTAAAAATTTGTTGGAATGAATTTTTAAAATTCTTTTGAAAACAAGTCAAGTTAATGATCAACTTTAGCTTGTTTTATGGTTATAATAAGATGGAAATTTAATTTTGTGACAAGAGGAAATACGAATTTGAATAGTTCATTTATCATAAAATGCTATATTAATGAAGTGCCATGTATAATGAATGAATAAGGCATGAGATACAATCATTTTTAAATTATGAGAACAATTTAAAAATTAATATGTAAATCCAAAATTTATTTTGGATAGATAATTATTTTTTTGATAATGAAGGAGATTAGTAATCTATTTCAAAATGAGTCTTCAAAATTATTTGTTTGAAAATTTTGATTATGTCAAGTGATGAAAGTATTTCCAACTAGTGAATTGTTTCTTTTAAAAAGATGATTACATAAAGTTAATTATAATTTTGAATGTCTTAGCTTTTCGGGAAAGATGATCATGTAATAAATGATTTAGCATAAAAAGCTTGTTTAGAAAATGTAGTTTGGAATTATAATGGTTTGGAAATTTCAAATTGATTTTAAAAGCTGAAAATTCATATGAAAAAATGATGTACTAAAACAGCGATAACTTAAGATTTATAACTCCAATTGAGCTCAATCTTTTTGTAAATGAAAGTGCTTTCAGTAAGCTATAAATCTTTTTTTTACCACTTTGGAAGATTTTGCATTTTATTCAGTTTAAAATAAGTTTGAAAGTGGATGGACATTTCTGTCTTATTGTAGAATTTTCTAACATTTAAGCTTGATGATATTGTATTGTTGGAAAGCTTAGACTTAGTAGAACAACTTTCATTATATAAGTGTTCTTAGATTTTTGATGTTTTCTATGTCAAAACCTGAGTTCTTTACAGTTGGTTTGAAGTAGAATAAAATGATTTGTTTCCTTTAATAGAAAATGGGTGAGGGAGCTATCAATGTGTTAATAGCCATCGATGAAGGGTGTAATAATAAGAGTTTTTCAAGTCTTGATTAAATTATTTTGAAATTGATTATTAGTATGGGAAATTATGTTACAAACTGTAGTATATTTATGGTAGAAATTAAAGGATGAAACCACTCAAATTTTATTCTCTTTAAATAAAGAGTAATGAGATTAAATTGAAAATTAAGTAAGAAGCTTTGAAGACTTTTAAGTGTTTAAATTTGAGATTTGTTTATGAAGATAATGAATTTGAAAGCTTTAAGAACATCCTATTAGTAAAAGAAAGTATAAAATCCATTTTTTGTGTTTGATTTCCCTAGTGCAATTATTTAGTGACTTGCATTTATGCAGTCATATGATTTAGGTGGTATTTACAGAGACCACCTACCTCTTGTTGAGTTATTTTACCGCAATTATTGTCAATCCAATATCAGTATGGCTTGTTTTGTAGCTTTATATGAAAGGTTATGTCGATCACCATCTTGTTAGTTATAGCAGAGGTGAAGTTGTGCTAAGTCCCGACTCTATTCGTGAAGCTTCTGAAAGATCGATGTCATCAGATTTATCCATTGTGCAACGTCATGTCCATGTTCTTGCTTTGGAGGTGAAACGCCTTCGAAATAAGGATGTGCCGCTCATGAAGATTCAATGGTTCGATAATCCCAATGACTACACTTGGAAAACCAAGCAATTTATCTAGCGATCTTATCCTGGTTTTCTATCTTCTTGTAACGAGGGTGAGAATTTTAAACTCAAGCTATCTTTTCCTTTTGCTAGATGAATTAAGTTGTGTCGAGTACAGCTCTTTTGTAGAAATTGCGAGGACAAAACTTTTACAAGGGGTGAGTCTGTAACAAACCCGGTTTTGGTGATTACTTGTGAAATTAAATTATTACGGTGGTTATAATTTAATAATGGAACAATAAAATAAATTGAAAATGTAAAATTCTTCAATTTTTTTTATTTTAAATAAACAATGGGTTTTGAATAAATACAATGCAGCTAGGTTGGTTTGGTTGGAAATTAAATGGTGAATAAATGTAATATGTTGATTTGGAAATTAATAAATTAATTAAGTGAGATGAAAGAACTAAATTCAACATTAATTTGCTGAAATAAAAATGAAATGTAGAAAATAAAGTTTTAAAAACTTTATTTTGGTTATTTGTGACAAAAATGGGCATTGTATGGTTTTAATTCGATAAAATGCAATAATTTTAGAAATTATTGCCAAATGTTGATTTTTATGAATTTAGTATTAAAATTTTATATGGTAAATAATGTAAATAAAAAGGTGAAATTTTGTTTATAAATAATATTTGGATGTAAAAGTGATGTTAATAAGGTTTGTTATATTTAATTTGACAAGAAAATGATTTATGTAATTGTTGTTGTTAAAATATTGATTTATTTAAATAAAATGATGTTTTATGTAAATTATAGTATTTAAGTAAAAATGAGAATTTAATGATGAAAATAATTTTAAATGGCTAATACATCTTTTATATGTTGTAAAGCATTTTTATGAACATAAAACATGTTAGTTTAATTTTATAAAAGTTGAAAACATGAGATAATAAGTTATTTTGGTTAAATATTGTGAGAATTGTATAAATAAAAGGGAAATATGAATTAACTTGGTTTATTTTAGGCTATATATTGTTATATAGGCTTATTGGGTGGTTTTTAGCCCATACACAAGAACAATAACTCAATTTCTCCTTTTTGGTCGTGAGAAAAAAAGTGTACATACAGTACTCCTTCCTCTACTCCTTCATGAAAAAGAAAACAATGGTTGCTTTCTTCTAATTTTCAAATCTAGCTCCAAGCTAATCAAAATAAGAAGAGAAATTTAAGAAAGTTAGCAAATTACAAATAATAACAGGTAGTCAAAACCAAAATCAAAAATTATTTCATCAATTTCTAATTTTGGAGAGTCTGTGATTGTCTGTATTTTCAATTTCTCTTTGCATGTCTGTATACTTTCTTTTTGCAGGTTCCTATAACTAAATCAAAGGCCAATCTCCTATCTTCCTCAAGCTTGCTCATATTTGCTCAAAGTTTTGATAATGTGAGTATACAACTCACAATTTCTAGCTTAAATATGTATGTATGCTGAATATTGCTTGAACCTGCTTATTGTAAAGGAAAGTTGACAGCTGAATAGTTACAGTAAAAAATATATTCTAGGTTGCTTCTTTTTGGGTCCATGCCATAATTTTATAGATCATTATGCGTATGTTGTAGATTGTACCTGCCTAATTTCTGTTCAAATTCATTCTGGAATTGCTTGAATCATTCACTCAAAATTGATCAGTGGACAAAACTCAATGCACCCTAGACTTTCAATTGATATGAAACTCAACTCAATATAGTTCGAATGCTCAGGATAGTGATCAGAGAATCAAGCTACAACATTACACATATATAGGCACTGCACATGTATACCAGACCAAGGATGAAATTCACAAGCTCTAAATTCCAAACAGCATGGCACAAAGACACAATCCATCAAACAAAGCAATTAAACCCAAGTGGATATACAATGAAGAAACAATATGCATGCAATGAACTTGTCAAAGCAATTACTACATAGAAAAAGACTGCACAATTATGACTTCATGAAGCTTAAAATAAAACCATCAATAAAAGTGTGGACACAAATAACAATGGAACTGCCTCAACTGTCAATGAATAAGCACATGCACCGGTGATACCAGTGATAACTACAAGTACAAATCCAGGTGAAACATAGTTAAACCCAAATGTACATATATGGTGATAAACAAGTTTAAAACAATGGGACAACAAGGATATGAATGCAAGTAGTATCATTGCAACCTAAACCAGACACAAGAATGTACAACATGACACACTGCACTATACCAGAGACATATACAAAAACGTCAAATTCAAAGCTGCGATGAAAAAGTCAGAAAAATGAACGTAGTCACTCAAAGAAGACAAAATCAAAGCAATGTCAGTGCCGAATTCAAATAACAAAGTCAAAGCCGTGGGTCATCAAAGAAGAGTTCGAACAAAAGGAATTCACATAGTAGTTGTTTTTCGAAGTCAAGCAGTTTCAAACCAGAATCAATCAAACCGTTATGACTAAGGTAATCAACCAAGTGAAAAATCGAAGCTGTGAAAATTAAGTAATCAAATATATGAAATTGACAAATTCATATATTATCATTAACATCCAAGCAACATCGAATGGCCGAGCAAAAGTATTGACGAATTCAAATGAATTCAGACGAACGAAAATAAAGGGATTCGAACCTTATATAAATGTTTAACATCGTTGGCTACGAATCCATTCAATTTAAGCAAAAAAGAATAACCATTCAACTGGATTCAAGATCGAGTTCAAGCAAGCTAAACAGTAAAGCAGAAAAGCATAAATTACGTACCAGATTGTTCGAATTGAACTCGATGAAAGAAGCTGCCGAACCTAAGCAACAAACAAACGATCAACAGAGCTACGTGAGAATATCATTTGTTTGATAAACTATTGTCAACGGCTTCTAATTAGAAGCCCTAATTTTCGAGCAAAGGAAAGGAGGCAGAAGCCATAGAAGAACAAGGAAGCGATCCAATAAAATAAAAAGGAGAAAAGGGACGTATTCTTTTATCATCTATTTTGGGTCGGTTATTATATACTGTTTTGGGATTTTATTTTTAAAATTAGGGTTTTGATTTTAGTTTGTGTTTAATTTGTATTTTCTCTTTTAAACATTTGTCATTTATAGTCGTGTGACTAGGGGACGAACTACGGTGGTGTAGTTCGAGAATTAGCAACACAGTGGCTGAGTTGTGGTAGGCTTTTGAGCGTAGAGTTAGCTTAGTCGATAGCGGGTGTCATGAGTTTATGTGTGTAAGTGTCTGACTACTTAATTTCTAGTAGAAATCTTGGGGGCAGCACGTAGGCAGTGTTTTGTCGAAGCTGGGTAAATTCTGTGTTGTTCTATTTCTACATTTATTATTCGGCTATTATCTGTGCTGCTATTATTCTGCTATGAGCTTTTTGTTGAAAGTATTTTATAAACTTTCGCATTAAATGTTTTATAATTAATAGTATCACCCTATTCGCCCTCCCTCTAAGGAGAAATCGATCCTGCAATTCTAATCAATTTACAGGACTTATTTATAAAACTTATAATTCGTTTTGACCATTTAAAAATATTTAATAACTACCTTTTTGAAATATTTCTGTGCTAAAACATTTTTTTCAAATTACCTAGTTAAATAATTAAAAATCCTCTTTAAAACAAACTCAATTTATCGATAAAATATATTTTTCAATCCTAATAAACCAATCTAACATTTATAATCCCTCTCAATTTATCGCAAATCGATTTACGCCTCCAATTACATAAATCTCTTTTTCACATTTCCAAAAAGTAAAATCTATCATTTATTTTTAAATCGATTTACCCATCTCATTATAAATTATAACCATGAATTTATATCTTCAATTTATTCGGTTCACTGATAATCATTTCACTTTATTTATAAAGAATATTTACAAATCGCATAGCCTCATTTCCAGTTACAATGGTTTTACATCACATCGATTTCTAAATTTAATTCCATTTATAAATCAATTCATTAAATAACCCAAACTATATTCCAAAACTAACCAAATCTCAATTCTACTTCAATTCGTAATTTAAAATCTTATTTAAGATCCAAGATAAACAATTTTATATTTATTCCCAAATTCCCTCCTATCCTCGCAATCTATTTTAAATCTTGATTTTAAAACCTTTTATATTCAAACAAGCATCACTTAAGAATTATTTTAAAAAATTCTTTATATACAGTATTCCAAAATCTCTATTTACAATATCATGGAACAATAAGGTATAAATTAAAAATCAAACCCTTTATTTTATCCAAATCAATTAACCCAAACTCTATATAAATATTTTACTTCCAAAATCCCTTTTCAAACTCAGAACATATATTCATGGAATTTCAAAATAACAAAATCTAGGCCAGTACTACCACAACATCCAATAAATTCAAATTACAGATTATTCAAACAAATCATATATAACTATATATGAAATTGAATTATGTATTTTTGAGGAATCTAGTTGGATTCCACCAAATTGTTTTCCTGCATCCACAGATGTTAATGCAACATAAAAAAACAATCCCACTTCGAGTGGGATATCGCGGTAATATAGGGTCATCTGCTATTATGCGGGGCGCATAAGGTCTCATCCGCTCCAATTGGCGGGAATAATCAATCCAACTACTAATATAACCCACTATATATATTATAACATCCAACTAATAATAATAATTATAAAATCATCCAATTATTAAAAAATTTACATTTTAAATTAAGCTAGCAATCCAAAAATGAGTGAGATTTACTCACTTTGATTGAAGTCGTCGTGATAGCGATTTATTTGGATTAAAATTAAACCGACGCTTAATTTTACCCAAAATTTTCACTGTGTCGAATAAATCCCAATCTAGCTCCACTATGTAATATTTTCAGATACGAACCCAATGCCGCTTGGTTCATACAATTTCGACCTCTATGAATAAGTTATGACATTTTAATTATTGCAAGAATTATTATATAATAAATTTCCAACTTTTATTTTTATTTTTGTTAACCTAAACAATCTTGGCCGCATATTCCATCAACACCAGATCTGGCCGCCCATGTTTGCCTTCCCTCTTCGTTCGAACATGTAACCTAACAAACCGAAACCCACTCGCACTCCATCCAACAACTACTTGCCGCGCCCCCAAGTTGACCGAAACCTCATCATTCCACCGCTAAACGACAGCCCTTCCTCGGCTTCTCCCATGGACTGAGCATGGTCGCACTCGGCCACCCCTTAGCCTCATATTTTGCTCTCGAATGCTAGGACATCACAGAAAGAATTCTAGCGATCCACCACACCATTTTAGATCATAGCCAGTGTATGAATAGATCACACTTCCCTCTACGAACTTTTAGTTGGCGAATTTTGCTAATAGTGGAAGATCGTTTTCACCCTAGAAAGGGGATGAATAGGGTAGATAATAAAAATTAATGCGGAAATAAAAACAGAAAGTAATGTAGTAGATATCCCACATAGATTTACCCAGCTTCGACAAAAAACGGCCTACGTGCTGCCTTCAAGATTTCTACAAGAAATTAGGTAATCAAACTCTTATGAAAATACGTAAATTCGCGACACCCGCTAACTCGATTAACCTAACTCTAAGCTGAAAATCCTACCACAACTCAGCCACTAAGTTGCGAATTACTATACCCCGTAGTTTGTACCTAGTTACACAACTAAAAAGTTACACAATTTAAAAGGAAATTACAAATAAAATAAAAGATTAAACTAAAAACCCTATATTTAAATTAAGCCAATATAAAAAGAGGAACCAAGCTACTTTAAAATATAACTCAAGAAAAAATGTGTTCTCCCTTTTCCTGTTCGTATACTCTACCGTTCATTTTTTCCGCTCTTCGCAAATGAGGGTTTTCAAATTGAGGCACCGCTTGTGATATTAATCGATTGAAGTATGTTATTGCGTTGTTCGGGTTCGTCAACTGACTTCTTGGCTTTGAATTGATTAGGTCACTCCAATTTTGTATTGAGCTCAAATGATAAAAAATGGAATATGATTTTGCCCCTTTTCAATTTTGGTTTTTCTCAACTTCGATGATTCGAGCTTTGGATTTGTTTTGACTTGTTATGAGCATGCTCTTTATTTTTCTTGAACTGGAACTTGAATTATGAATGTTAGCCAATAATGATTTTTGGGCATTTATAGGGAAAGAAACCCTATAATTTTGTTCATATATTTTTGGATTGTATTCTTCGTGATTGTATAATATGAGTTGATTTTTGATCGTACGATCTTGAGACCTCTGACTGGTTCATTCCTCGATTATAGCTTGGCATTTGAATTTGATATATATATTTTTTGAACATCTGACTTGTTCATCATGTTATTAACTGCAATTTCCATTCTACGCTGGCTTTGACTTTGCATTTAAATTTGCGATAAACTTGACTTTTTCATTTTGAAATCTCCTGAATGACATTAAACCATTTTTTGAATTTTTGGTTGAACACTTCAACACGGTTTTGTTTGACCAATTCTTTTTGAAATGTGACTTGACTTTGTTTGAACTGCTACTGATAGTTTCTGTAAAACTGTAAACTGCTTCACTGTCATACTATGTTTGCATATGTGCCAACTCCACGTATGTTCATACATACATATGTGTATATATATATATATGTGTGTGTGTCTATATATATATATATATATATATTTCTATATATATGTGTGATAGCTCGACATCAATT
The DNA here is from genome assembly GCA_030765085.1 of Allium cepa. NCBI lineage: Eukaryota > Viridiplantae > Streptophyta > Magnoliopsida > Asparagales > Amaryllidaceae > Allium > Allium cepa. The sequence goes on from CM060938.1 coordinate 427,906,674, forward strand.
CTGGTTTCATGTTGAGTGAAGTTTGGTTTTATTGACGTATGTATATGTGTATGGTGCACTTTGTCCAGTTGCTCGAGTTCATCCACGTTGAACTACTTTACTGTCATTTCAATGCTCTGTTCACTGTTTGCTTGAGTTTTAATGTGACGTCTCCATGTTGGATATGTATATACTTGTCACTGTTTGGTGCACCACTTTGTACATGTTGAAGTTGAACTTGCATATGTTCATCTCCTTGTTTCATGTTTTGCATTCATGTTGATTTCTAGTTGCAACGGCTTAAATATATGTATACATGTGTGTTCATGCATGTATATATGCATGATGCTTATTTGTACATGTCTACACATGCATGCTGGTCCGGATCATCTTGAAGTCTGGTTCCATTTGAATCTGAACTTGTCTGAAGCTTTTTGCATTCGTGTATATTTGCATGTTGTCATGTTGAAACCGAATGCTTGCATATGAACTTGCTTTTCAAGTGTTTTCCATGCAAATCCACACTGGTTGGTTGAACTAACCATTTCTTGTGCAGTTCCTGGTTTTAAACAAATTTTGAGCCATTTCACATGTTGTTTGGTCCGGTGCACTTTAGTTTTCTATGGCTCTTTGATATATTTTGTGTGCGTTCTTTTAATCTGGTTCATGTAATTTGGTATTATGGTCTTATTTTGGTAGAGCATTTTCATCTGAGTTGAATCTTGCCTAGGCTTGGGTTTGAACATTTCCTCACTTGTCCCTATGATTTTAACAAGCAAGTGTATATTGGTATGCACGACCTTATGGCATGTACAGTGATACACTGTGCATGTCACAGGTTGTTCGTGTAAGATGAATTAATCAAAATGATGACAAACAACCCAAATAACCGAAGCAAATAATATTTTCAAAATACACACTTTATTATGCACTGCAAAATATTTTCTATTTCAATTTTACTGTGTTAGTGTTTATTTTGTAAATAGTTCAGATGCTGGATACAGGTTGGAACAGAGTTAAAGATCAAATACGAGTGTTGAGTGAATTATGTAGTGAGGTGAATCATGTATGAAAAATTGTATATTGAAAATTATGCTGTAATTGAAGTTGTATTGTAATAGAAAACGTGTAAATGTATAGTGAGAGCTTAAATTTGTACTACTAGAATTTATAATAAAATATTTGTTTGAATAAAATATTTGTTTAAATATGAGTTCTGGGTTATCGATTTTATTCAACAAATATTTATTTAATTAGGTGAAACATAAAATAATACAACAACAAATACATTTAAACGAATATATATATACATATACATATACATACATATATATATATATATATATCTGTGTGTGTGTGTGTATGTATGTATGTATGTATCATCAATAAAAATCATATGTTAGCATATTCTACAATTTCCCCTTTTTGATGATTACAAATATATATTAGGGTTTTGACATTATTAACGTATTTGGTCTTTGATGAGTTCTATTAGGTCCCCCTATTTGAATACTCCTCCTACAACAAAACTCCCCCTACACAGATGCATGTAGTTAAAACTGAAAAAGTAATTAAAAATAACTTTGAATAATAACACTCGAATATCAGTAAGGATATCGCTCAAAAATCAAATTCTTAACCTCTCTCCCCCTTTTGTTATCATCAAAAATAGTAATAGTAATTGAAATAGCTATGATTTTGATTAAAAAATATAAAATCAAATCAAGAGGGAAATATTGATTTCAAATTCCCGTTAGTCAAACAAAAATCATAATATTTTATTAACTAGAAACAAACTCCACTTTAGAGAAATGGCAGGATTATGGAAAATTTTATATAATGACAAGAGTTTGATGGAATAATTTGTGCATTTTCCCTTTTCAAATATTATACAAAAAAATGTAAATCACTTACTAACCATGTATAACCGTTAGGGCTTTTAAATGAGGTTAGTTGTTACCCCCTTAAATATGTCAAGTATTTTCTCACCATGCATAAATATAAAGACTTTTAAATAAGATTACTTGATATTTATCCCTTTCTTATATGTGTCCCATCTATGCATAAGTGCGAGGACTTTTAAATGAGAATGGAAGTCCATATATAGAAATTCAAGCAATTCATTCATGTATAACCGCGAGGACTTTTAAATGAGAGTGAATACTTTAGGATGCAATTATTTAACAAAAATATATTTCCCTATATTGAAATACCAAATTTTGCACATTATATTATGATGTATGGATTGACACAAAGGTGCAAGTGATAGAAATGACCATGGAGCAAGTACTAATATAAAAATATTATAAAATTTGTTTAATTTCCATGAAATTATAAAATTGTACCTCCTCTTTTTATGAAATATAATTTAATCACTCTCCATCACTTTTCAAGCACTATGATAATTTTGATAAGTTTCAAAAGATTCAATTAGTCAATGGTTATCTTCTCTAGAGTAAATTTCTTACCAAAATAAACTAGAGTATTTTTAATATGATGAAAACCCAAGTTTCAAAAATTAAAATAAGTGAAAATCAATCTTCTGTAAGGGGGTCTTATGAAAATGACTTATAGTTGAAAATCAATATAAATAATAGCAAAAAAGATTTCAACATGAGATGATATAAGATACCACTTGTATTCAAGGTATCCATTGTGATATATAGTAGTATATAAGAAAAACTTGTACTCCTTGATACTTGAATTGTTTTTTGGAAATTTTCAATACGTCCATTTACATCAAGCACAAGTAAAGTAATCTATATTGAGCAAAAGCTCACATTCAAAAAATCCGTCAAAGCAGTTTTGAAAAATGATTTGATTGACATGAAGAGAGTCAATAATGATTGTTGTTTCAAAGTAGTTGACAATCTTTGTTTCGAAGACTCACTCAATTTGAAACCTTTATTTGGCTAATAAAAGTTTGAAATTTGATTTGGATCATGACATGAGAAATTTATATGTTTAAAAATGCTAGTTGCCAAAATTGGTTTCAAGTCAATTCGTCAAATCAATCAAAAATTGTACTTGAAATACCACAACTTATTTGTGTAAAACAGATATGCTTTCTGAGTTATATATTGAATTTATTGCAGTTTTTCATGACATTTCATGGTGAATCAATAAAAAATAAAATCAAAAAAGTTGTACAATTATAGGTTAGCTTTCCAGAACTTTAAGAATTTCAAAAATCAAAGTTGAGATGTTTAGGATATGATTAAATTGCTACAGCTGTGTTAAGAAAATTCTAAAACTGTTTTCGAGCGATACTCCAAATGATTTGCAGTTTTTCACCCATTTAATTTTAGATTCTAGGAAAGCACAAAAGTAAAAGTTGGAGCATTTTAAATCTAATACTAAGAACATCTTGAGCTTTATAGATCAGAGTTAAGAGCTCATGATATGGTAGAAATACTTCAACAATGTAGATGAAAACATAATTAACAATATGTGAACAAAATTGAGTTAAGAGATCGTACCTCACTTTCCTTCGATGCCGTGATATCTAAAAAGCGATGATCCTCCATCTAATCTTTATAGGCTAAGGAACATTTAAATTTTAGTTTATTAATCACCTAGAACAACTCGAAATCTATCTCCATCAAATTTGTTCCTTAGCCCACTTATGTGTCTAAATTTTGGAGTAGGCAAGCGGTCTAACTAAGGATGTAGGACCACTATTATTATCTATTGAAATATTAGGTATCCAAATTTGTCTATATAATATACCGTTAGCATCTACCAATGTATTGGGAATCCAAATTTGTTTAAATTTCAAACCATTTATATTCGTATTTTTTGGAATCCATATTTGTTTAACGGTTTTGTGTTTGTATATATTTCAATAATTATTCCTCCCATGTCCACTATTTCCACACTTTATGCATTTGGGTATCACACTTTTCCCCTTAATAGTGTTATTAGTCATTTGTTTATATTTTGAAACTTTCGCAAATCCAAATCCTTTTATCCACGAAGAGTTGATTTTCTAAGAGCACATTAAATGATCTTTATCTAGTGAAAAATTTCCAAGTAATCAACTAAAGTTTATTAACTTTGGATTTTAAAATTTTATTTCATTTATTAGCTTCGAACAACAACTAATGGTATTATCTCTCTTTTCAAAACTATTCATTTTCAAGTCCATATTTTCATTTTCAAGCTCTCTAACTTTAGTCTTAATTTTTAGCATCTCAGTTTCAAAGAGTTGGAGATTTTTAAGTTCAATTTTTTTCTAAATCCTTGAGTTTTTAAAACTCCTTTTCAAACTAATGATTTAAACGAATAATTTAAGATTTTCTCAAAATCATGTTTTCTTTTCAAGGGTTTTGAAATTTTCATTGACCTCGTTTAATTTCTTTTCAAAAATCTAAAATTTAGAACTTTCCGACCTCTTAAAACTATCTAACTCTTTTGTAATATATTATTTTTACAAATCAACTCAGTTTCGTTCTTCTCCCGAATTCGTTTTCTAACTTGTGAATGTTTTCATGAAAATAGGAAAATTCTTTTTCATATTCCAAACACCTTTGGGCAATTAGAATTTTTATTTTTCTTACTGTTTTTAAGCTCATTTTCCAAATCATTATTATTCTGACGCAGTTTAGATTGTTCCCTTTTCAACTTATTATTTTTCATCTCAAGAGCTTCATTAGTTTCAATTAGTTTTGGTACAAGAGAACTGAATCATTGAATGAAAAATCATTTATCTCATTGGCTATTGTATCTTCATCACTGTCATCTTTTGCAAATCCTATCAAGCACGTTTCTCTAACTAAGTTGATTGTGGAGGATTTCTCACCTTTGTTGACTTTTGCACCATATATTTCATCAATAGTTTTCTAAATTTCCTATGCACTTTCACAATGAGAGATATTGTTAAAATTATCTCGATTAATATGAGAATATAGTATATGCATAGCAAGAGCATTAATCAAAGTATTTTTCTTGTCTACTATGTCACACCCATCTTCAATAATATCCCAACATTTAGAATTAACAAATTTTAAATAAAATTCCATTTTTAATTTCCAATTTAAAAATCTGTTCCATCAAAAATAGGATGAATGATACTGGACTGATTTTCGCTAGATTTGCAACTAGGGTTAGACATCTATGCTATTAACCTTACTCTGATACCAATTGTAGGATCGTTTTCACCCTAGAGGAAGGATGAATATGATGTAGTAATAAAAATTGGTGAAATGAAAACAAAAAGTTATGTAGTAGATGTCACATACAGATTTACCCAGCTTCGGTAAAAAAAATGCCTACGTGCTGCACCCAAGATTTTTACTAGAAAATAGGTGATCAGACGCTTACAAAACCACATAAACTCGCGACACCCCCTAAATCGATTAACCCAACTCTAAGCTCAAAATCCTACCACAAATCAGCCACTGAGTTGAAATTATCAAACTACGCCCCATAGTTTGTACCTAGTTACAAACTAGAAAGTTACACAATTTAAGAGGAAATTACAAATAAAATAAAAGACTAAACTAAAAACCCTATATTTAAATTAATCCCAATACAAAAGGAGGAACCGGCCCACTTTAATATATAATTCAAGAAAAATGCATTCTCCCTTTTCTTCTTCGTATACTCTACCGTTCCTTTTTTCCACTCTTCACAAATTAGGGTTTTCAAGTTGACGTGCCATTTGTGATATCGATCAATTGAAATATGCTTTTGCATTGATTGGCTTCATCAATTGGCTTTCTGGCTTTAAATTGATATGATCGCTCCAATTTTGTGTCGTGCTCGAATGGTTAAAATGGTATGTGATTTTGCCGCCTTTTTATTTCAGTTCTGCTCAACTTCGATGATTCAAGTTTTGGATTTGCTTTAATTTGTTCTAAGTACGCTGTCTGTCTTTTTTTGAAATCGAACTCAAATTGTTGATGTTTTCCGATGATGAATTTTGGGCATTTATAGGGAATGAAACCTTATAATTTCGTTCATAAATTTTTGGATTGAACACTTTGTGATTTTATCATCCGCGTTGACTTTTGATCGTACGATCTTGAGACATCTAACTGGTTCATCCCTCAATTGTATCTTGGCATTTGAATTTGATATATATATATATATATATATATATATATTGAACATCTGACTTGTTCTTCATATTATCAACAGCGATTTCCGTTCATTGCTGGCTTTGTCTTTGCATTTAAATTTGCAATAAATGTGATTATTCATTTTGAAAAATCCTACGACATTAAACCATTTTCTAAATTTTTTGTTGAACACTTCAACATAGTTTGGTTTGACCAATTCGTTTAGAAATATGGCTTGAATTTGTTTGAACTACTACTAATATTTTCTGTAAAACTCTAAACTGCTTCACCATCATACTATGTTTGCATATGTGTGTCATCTCCATGTATATACATATATATGTATATATATATGTGTGTGTGTGTGATGGCTCGACACCAATTCCGGTTTCATGTTGTGTGAAGTCTGGTTTTATTGAAGTATGTATATGTGTATGGTGCACTTTGTCCAGTTGCTTCGTGTTCATCCGTGTTGAACTGATTTACTTGTCATTTCAATGCTCTATTCACTATTTGCTTGATTTTTAATGTGAGTCTCCATGTTGCATTTGTATATACTTGTCACTGTTTGGTGCACCACTTTGTACATGTTGAAGTTGAACTTGCATATGTCCATCTCTCTGTTTCATGTTTTGCATTCATGTTGATTTCTGGTTGCAACAGCATAAATATATGTATACATGTGTGTTCGTGCATGTATATATGTATGATGATTATTTGTACATGTCCACACATGCATGCTGGTCTAGATCATCTTGACGTTTGGTTCCATTGAATCTAAACTTGTCTGAAGCTTTTTGCAGTCATATATGTTTTCATGTTGTCATGTTGAAACTGAATGCTTGCATATGGACTTGATTTTCAAGTGTTTTCCACACACATCCACACTGGTTGGTTGAACCGACCATTTATTGTGTAGTTCCTGCTTTTAAACAAATTTTGAGCTGTTTTACATGTTGTTTGATTAGTGCACTTCAGTTTTCTATGGCTCTATGGTATATTTGCTATGGGTTCTTTTAATTTGGTTCATGTACTTTTGTATTATGGTCTTGTTTTAGTCGAGCATTTTCACCAGAGCTGAATCCAACCAAGGCTTGGGTTTGAAATTTTGCTCACCTGTCCCTACGATTTTAACAAGAAAGCGTATATCAGTGTGCACGACCTTTTAGCATGTACAGTGACACACTGTGCATGTCACAAAATGTTCGTGTAAGATGAATTAACAAAAATGGCGACGAACAACCCAAATAACCGTGACAAATAATATTTTAAAAACTCGCACTTTATTGACTGCAAAATATTTCTTGTTTCAATTTTATTGTATCAGTGTTCATTTTGAAAATAGTTCAGATGCTATATACAAGTTGGAACAGAGCTGAAGATCAAATACGAGTATTGAGTGAACTATGTATGAGGTGAACCATGTATGAAAAATTATATATTGAAAATTGTGTTGTAATTGAAGTTGTATTGTAATTGAAAATGTGTAAATGTATTGTGAGTTTAAATCTATACTATTTGAATTTGTAATAAAATATTTATTTGAATAAAATATTTGTTTAAATATGAATTCTGAGCTATTTATTTTATTCAACAAATATTTATTTAAGTATGTGAAACATAAAATAGTAAAACAACAAATAAATTTAAATGAATATATATATGTTTATTATCATCAAACAAAAATTATATACTAGCATAGTCTAAAATAGTAGATGAATCATGAGAAAATTGGGGAAGAAATCTGGCCATTTTAGGCATTGAAATATTCAGTGGCGGCTTAGTTAAAACTTGAAATTCACTTTTCTAAACCCTTTAGTTTCATCCCAACATTTAGTTTCCGCTTCTGATTCAAAACTCTTTCTTCCAATCTCAAATCAAAAATCAACCTTATTAAGTTAAATTTTTTTTCTAACGCCCTAAAATTCCAATTTTTTTGGCAGATTCTCCCTTGTATGGAGAGCCTTTTACTACATGACAAGAGAGATAAAAATATATACATCGATTCACAAGGTCATAAAAAATATATATCAATTTTTATATCTTTGCAGTATTTAATCTGAAAATGTACCTTATATTAGCATTTTCAAGCGAGCGGCTTATTTTATATGCAATTTGCGTGATCAAACTCAAGCAAAACAGCTTCATGTACCTGTACTTACTCAATTTTAAACACGTAAGCCCCAAAATATGAAATTCACTAAAATTTAATTCATTTGACTACTTAAACACATGAATTCCATAAACCACATGCCAAACATATATTTACAACCAATTTAGGGTTTTAATACTAATTTAGTTACTTTCAGTCGATCTCTATACCTTTTCATTCAATTCGAAATGATTTACAACCCAATTATTTGTATTCAATTCATATTTATACCAAATAAACATGTATACCATTCCAAATTGATTCAAAAATCAATTTATGCACTTTCTATTAATTCAAGGAATTTTTTTAACTTTCGTTTTCGTCAAACGACAATTTTTCCATGCAAATTCAACGATATTCATCTTATAAAATGATCATTTCAGTTTGTAGCTATTTCAAATTGATTCCAAATCAATTTATATTATATTTTATTCCATTTCAAGTTGATTCTCAATCAATCCATTTACATTCCATTCATATCCACATTCATTATATTCAAATACATTCTACAAAGCTTGGAATCATTCCGTGCTCATTTATTTATGAACCATTATAACTTAAGTTTGTTTCCCTTACCATCAAATTCCATTCAAATTTTTTATTTGATTTTTATTCAATCAATTCCAATCCATTTACTAATTTATTTAATTAGTTCATCCACCCAATCCACTTCAAAAATAACTTCAAGCTCGAATTCATTTTGAACAATATCCAAGGCCATATTCAACTTATTTACGCTTAAATTGAGTTTATTTATAACTCAAGTCATTGCTACTTCAATCCAATTCCGTTTTATTCGTCTACATTTCCAATTATATTTAATTCGCTTATAATTAAGTCCAATTTTTTTATAAACCCAGTTCTACATTTAACTTCAATCTTGATCTACAATCCAATTTACTTAGCCAAGTTAAGTTTCATTTCCATATTCAATTAACTAATTAATTCATTTAATTAGTTCACTTCCAATTTATAATTCAATAACTGATTTTTATTTCAAATGTCACTTCATTTAAGTTACTTGAGTTCAAATTCATCTTTATAATTAAAGTCGGGTTTTATTTCCTTCACCAAATATCAAACCATTTTATTTTGGATTTTCTATTTCACCTTTCAATTTTATAAGTTACACAACTAATTTTCTTTACAGTTCCATAATTTTCCACTTAAATTTTATTCCATACAAAATTTATAACTTATAGTTATATTGTCATTTTACAACTCAAATTTTATATTCAATTCCATTCGATATCATTTCTAATCCAATTCAAGTTAATTTAACTTAACTTAAATTCCAATTCATAAAATTCTTTATATTTGTAACATCCTAATTTTTCGACGTCCGAAAGTCGACATCAATACATCCACTGTACCAAATGCCGCACAATCGAATGCCAGAAAACCTAACCATTGGGGTTGAAGAAGAAGAAGATAGAAGAAGAACAGAAACAATAAACAGAATCTCACATTTTGTAGCGGAACAAATATAATATATAAATGAACAATCTATAAAACAAAGAACTATATCATTTTTACACACATCACATTATCAAAGTTTACAACGACACAGTACAACACTGACAGTTATTAAAACCGGCTTACATGAAAATTTTGACTTGCACCAATCCAAACGCAACAGACACTACATAGTATAGATGATACATCTCACCATCCAGCTTGAACTCCAGATCTCCACAGCACGTCTTTTTCGACTTCGCTCCAGAATAACAGATAATCTGACTCCAAGCTGCCGGTGTGGAAAATTATGGGCACCTAGAGTTTAAAAAGGGAACAATAAACACCAGGTCAGTCATGGGATTGGTGTGATATCTTAAAAACAGTTATTTTTACAAAGAAAGAAAAAGAAATTTGCTATGCTTTTTGGAAAATGAAACTACCATAAGGCCTCCCACCACACACACAATGCAAACGCAGAATTGGAGGAGATTTCTCCTTATGATAGTCAAACGTGCTTGATATGCAAAATCTTTTTAATATTGTCATTAGTGCATAGTTTGAAAAACATTTCGAAAGTATAATATTAATCTTAGCCGGCATAGGAATTTCACGCTTATGCCTACTATAACTACCATGTTCAATAGCATGTTACCGCCACATTCCACGGTAGGTTATACAACTAAAACCCTACAGGGCACGTATTGTTTCTTTGGATTTCCAACAAATGGTCAGGCTAAGAAACTTTCTACTGCCACATGGGTACGCCTCTGGAGGGACGTCCCGAGAACTTAACCGGCTCTCTGCCAACACAAGGCCAGGTTACATCTGTAACTAGGTAACTACTACACGAGTATTCCATCCCCCAGTCATTTGCGACCTTTATCCGAGGTTCCTCAACCAAAAATCAACAACCACAAAGTATAATAAATTTGCAGCAACCACATAGGTTAAATATCTGGGCTCCATACCATGATACCACCCTTTTCTAGAAGGAAATGACATACCCTAAAGGGCGCGACCCTCATAACCTTGCCGCATTCTTCCTGTTTTGACCATTTTCGGGGTGTGAGGTCCGACGAAGTCTCATCCACAAAGCTACACTTTTCACAAAGTCATGCTTCAATCAACAAATGATCAGCAGAACTTCGTATGCCACATTACCAAATTGGGAATGTATCACTAGTAACCATCAACTACATAACCTCTGAGCTCGTACGTCTCAGAGAAGGGTATTAAGCTAAGAGAATAAATTCTCCGCCACCAACAAAAATGCATTTGATAGAAACCAGCTTTAAATTTCAAAGTGTAACGTCAGATACACATCCATACAAGTCCGTTCCGGGATCGAATGGAACCAAAGGTACTTCAAAAGAAGCCCTTGCAAATCCGAATATTTACTAAACATGTCCGGAATCCCATCACAAAGGGTGACAAAATCTCCATACCGGAGCACCCCGGTGAAGATACATTCGACAGGTAATCCTTTCATTTTCGAAAATAACCGGTCTTCAACACCGCCTTCAAATGCAGTCTTATTTCGTCGTATCATTATTCGAAACGGATTTTATGACACAAAGTCCTTTCCCGGCTAATCCGAATAATGAGCGTTTATTTTTAAAAATAAGTGTTTTCAACCAGATTTCAAACAAATCACATTCCACTTTGATCTTTTAAGTAAAAGATCCATCACAAAGATTCGATATGGTTTTTGAATATCCATTTGGAACCCGACCCCCGGTCGCACATATATATTATTACACTCAATCTCATTCTAGAGCACTACTGACTCTATCTCTAATGAGTATTCCCCACCAGAGCCAAGGTTGTCGCTTAACCAAATGCTCTAATAATACTTTGTAACGGCCTGATTTTTCGACGCCCGAAAGTCGACATTAATACATCCACTGTATCAAATGCCGTACAATCAAAAGCTAGAAAACCGAACCGTTAGGGTTTAAGAAGAAGATGATAGAAGAAGAACAGAAACAATAAACAGAATCTCACATTTCGCAGCGGAACAAATATAATAGATAAATGAACAATCTTTAAAACAAAGAACTGCATCATTTTTTCATACATCACATTATCAAAGTTTACAACGACACAGTACAACTCTGGCAGTTATTAAAACTGGCTTACATGAAATTTTTGACTTGCACCAACCCAAATGCAACGGACACTACATAGTATAGGTGATACGTCTCGCCATCCAGCTTGAACTCCAGATGTCCACAGCACATCTTTTTCTACTTTGCTCTAGAATAACTGATAACCTGACTCTAGGCTGCCTGTTTGGAAAATTATGGGCACCCAGAGTTTAGAAAGGGAACAATAAACTCCAGGTCAGTCATGGGACTGGTGCGAGATCTTAAAAATAGTTATTTTCACAAACAAAGGAAAAGAAATTCGCATGCTTTTTCGAAAATGAAACCACCGTAAGGCCTCCCGCTACACACACAACGCAAACGCAGAATTGGAGGAGATTTCTCCTTATGATAGTCAAACATGCTTGATACGCAAAATCTTTTTAGTATTATCCTTAGTGCATAGTGTGGAAAATATTTTGAAAGTATAATATTAATCTTAGCTAGCATAGGCATTTCACACTTATGCCTACTATAGCTACCATGTTCAATAGCATGTTACTGCCACATTCCATGGCTGGTTATTCAACTAAAACCATAAAGGGCACATATTGTTTCTTTGGATTTCCAACAAATGGTCAGGCTAAGGAACTTCCTACTGCCACATGGGTACGCCTTTGAGGGACGTCCCGAGAACTTAACCAGCCCTCTGCCAACACAAGACCGGGTTACCTCTGTAACAAGGTAACTACTACACGAGAATGCCATCCCCCGGTCGTTTGCGACCTTTATCTGAGGATCCACAACCACAAAGTATAATAAATTTGTAGCAAACACATAGGTTAAATATCTAGGCTCCATACCATGATACCACCCTTTTCCAGAAGGAAATGATGTACCCTAAGGGACGCGACCCTTATAACCTTGCCGCATTCTTCCTGTTTTTACCATTTTCGGGGTGTGAGGTCCGACGAAGTCTCATCCACAAAGCTACACTTTTCACAAAGTCATGCTTCGATCAATAAATGATCAGCAACACTTCGTATGCCACATTACCAAAATAGGAATGTATCACTTGTAACCATCAATACATAACCTCTAAGTTCGTACATTTCAGAGAAGGGTGTTAAGCTAAGAGAATAAACTCTACGCCACCAACAGAAATGCATTTGATATAAACCAGCTTTACATGTCAAAGTATAACGTCAGACATACATCTGTACAAGTCCGTTCCGGGATCGAACGGAATCGAAGGTACTTTATGAAAGTCTATATTAGTGGATCGTATATGATATATATGCAAGTATGAACAACTAACTATATAATATAACTTGATAGATAATAATAGCAACGTAAATTAAAATAATCATCCTAGGGTTTTATACTGGTTCGGACCTCCCGTCCTACGTCTTGTCCCGAAGCTCCTCTTCGGAATTTCCTTTCAACTAACCCTCACTTGACCCGGAGGAACAGGTTTACAATAGCAGAGTTTCTTTATCAAGAATGTGTTCTATAACACGAATGTTGACTATTGAGTATAAGTGCTTCCAATATATATATATATATATATATATATATATATATATATATATATATATATATATCTAGAGGATATTGAATAATGAGTTCTGAATATATGGAAGTGCTAAATACAAGTAGTTGTTTGTTAGAGAACAGGTATAAGTCGGAGTATAGGAATTAAGAGCATAAGTAAGTAAGTTGGGTTCTTCTCTTGAATTCCCGATGCTATTTATAGTGGTAGAAAGATTCTTCGTGTAGTTGCATCCATTAACAATCGTTGTATATTTGCTCCTGTTGGTGATGAAGAGTTGCAATGAAGAGGAGCGAACATGTATTTTCGGATGTGACAGTTGGTCTTTGAAATTCACAGCCGAGTCTATAATCAAACGTCTGGAAAGTATCCTTAGACATCTGGCCTTCATATATTTTTTGCGTCTACTAGCATTTCAGACGTCTGTGTTTATTAACCAGACGTCTGGTCTTCATATTTGTTTTATATCTGGATTCTTTTCAGACGTGTGACTTTGGTAACCAGACGTCTGATTCTTTCTGAGTTATGAACCATAGTAATCAATCAGACGTCTGTCTAGTGTAGCCAGACATTTGAAAGTGTGCATGTTGCTTTTATCTATGCATGAGCAATCCTTCTTCCACTCCTATCGGCTTGAAATCTTTTGATACTTCTTTTGAGTCTTATTTTTGTCTCTTTGGTGATGTTACTTTGTCATCTACCTGTAAATGTAAATATATATGTACATTCGATTTTCATTATATAGTTGTTATCATCGAAACCATAGAATTGATTTCCTAACAATCTCCCCCGTTTTGACGATGACAACTATTCAATGTACTTATATATAGATTATAAATCTCCCCCTGAATATGTGCTTATTTTTAATGTTTTATGATTCTATCTATATTTCTCCCCCTTTGACATTATCAAAAAGAATTTATAATATTTAAGCTAATCGTCAAAAAAGAAAATTTTCATTAATAACATGAAGACGGTACATACATAGATTTGTACAAAATATAAACACTATAATTCCTAAATTCTTAGATTTCCTTTGGAGAGGCTTGATTTAGATCATCCTCCTTTGGTGAAGCTTGATTTGTAGGTTCTTCTTTTGTAGAAGTGCTAGCTTTTGAAGGAGATGTCAAATCTTCCTTTGGTGGTTCTTCGTCAAATGATTTAGAATGTTTTGCAGGAGGAGAAGGTACAAGAGTAGGCCAATCCTCAGAAGGTGGAGTTGGACCACGAACCCGTTGTAACACTTCTTTAAGGACCGATAAAATAGTTGAAAGAGAATCTTCAACTGTGGCTAGTCGTGTAGAAATGAGGTTTCAAAGTTTTCAATTTGCTTAGCTAAATACTTTTGATTTAGGGATAGTATATGTTGGTTCCGGAGAGTGAGATCTCGAATACTTTCATTTGGATTTGTTCCTAGTCGAGTCTCTATAATTTCTTCTTGTCTCGGATAATCTAAAGGTTGAGGAGGAGGAGTAGCTTCTCGTTGTTGCTCTTCTTATTGAGATGGAATAATGGGCGGTTGAGGAGGATTTTCAACCCTTCTAGATTGTCGATGATGCGTCCAATCTTCGAAGGACATGAATTCCGGAGGAATTTCAGGTAAGTGCATCAAAGAAAAGAATTTTGTGGAATCGTATTTTGGCGAAATTTCTTCGAACGTCGAGAGATAGGAGGGAATATTATGTGCATAAAGAAGTCTCATAATATAGGTAGGATAGATGATCGATGGCCTTGATTGAGTCCAAAAGTGTTTGAGCTCGTCGAAGATAAATTTTGCCCAATTTACTCTTGTCCTACTAAATAGAGCATATAATGCTTTATGCTCCAATTCAGTAATTTGCTCGTGACTACCCATTCTTGGAACAATTGTATTAATTATCATCTGTGTTAGGAGTCGAGCTTTCGGACGTAAATATTTTGAAGCAAACTTCGGCATTTCATCTTCCCAGATTTGATGAGTAATTGTATTTCGACTCTTGAATCTCATATCTAGTATGTTGTGTAAGTCATCCTCGGTGTCGGAGCAACCGAGGGTTCGTCCTATCAAACCAGGAGTCAATCGAATCGTATTCCCGTATACACTAGACCAAAGCAATTATCCTCTACCTCAGTGTTCCATACTGAGGTACTATCTAGATTTGCATAAAATAGAAAAATATCTAATTGGTCCTTTTGGATATCATTTGATGTAAAGGTAATTAGGGTTTCTAATCCGGCCTCTTCACATAACTCATCCAATTCGTACATAGGAAATTTTAAGAGATTGTAGAATGGTCCTATGTGAAGTTTCTTTTTTTGGATATCTTCATACCTTTTTATAGAATGCGGAGCTTTATTCATCCACCGTTCAATTTGGTCGTCGGAGAAAACCTGGGGATCGGAAGATGTAGTCGGTTGATCTTGCTTTCTTTTGGACATTTTAGGATTCTTAGTACGAGGCGGCATCGTTGTAATATTTGGTGTAGGATAGTGTATTAGAGCGAAAATTTTCTTTGAGAAAATCGTAGGAAGTAATAACTTTGAGATAAAAGAAAAAAAAGTGATGTTATTTGATCGATTTTAAATGGTCGATTGGGAATCAGACGTCTGGATTAGAAATCAGACGTCTGGTTTGCCCCAATTTTTGTCCAGCGGATAAAATCAGACATCTGCTTTGTGACCCAGACGTCCGGTTTTGAGCATAGTTATAAAATTGTAGATACAGTGAGATTTTTCAGACGTCTGGAATTGAAAACAGACGTCTGTTTTTGTTTAATTTCGAAACAGAAAACTAAGGAAGACGTCTGGATCTTATTTCAGACGTCTGGGTTGTTCTGAATTTTATTTGGAGCAGACATAACAACATTTCAGACGTCTGTGGGGTATATCAGACGTCTGATGTATGCACACTCCCAAATTTTGAATAGTATATCCTTGTGTCAGACGTCTGGAAGTTGTCGATAGACGTCTGAAAATTACAGGTGGGCTAAAAATGACTTAAAGCGTGATGATTTCACTTATATATCGAATGTAGATTACAAATAACTTTTATTGTTGTAAAAATATAATAACAAATAAGTTTAGATACATTCAATACTTAATACAATTTATTTATTTATATGGAGATGGAGTTTTTGGATTTTCTGACTCATTGTCCTTCCATGGTCTAAGTGGGGACCATATATTTCCATGTTCGTGAGTCCGTGGAGAGCCAGAAAATCATCTTGGTATGGGATCTGAAGAAGAATGATATGAAGAAGATGGATCCAGCGAACTACAAGGTTTTGGTAGCGGTTCATGAACATCGTTCTTTCGGGACGAACAAAACTTCATCGCCACTTGCTCGAGAAAGCTTAACCTTCATGCTGTAACTTTTTGTTTGAAATAAGTCCTCGTTGAAGATCCATCTGTTGTTTTTGTAATGATGGATTTCATCAATTTTCTCCTTTGTGTTAGGAGAAATAATTAGAGAACTTTTAGTTTTCTTATCATCCGGAGTAAAACCCATACGATCGAAGACCACCTATATGTTGGCTCTTGCTTTGGTGTAGGTGTCGGAAGTCATTATGGGGTGTCAACCGAGCTGTCCATTATTGGTGTTGAGACGAAGATAGATATATAGGAATCTTCTAATGACATTGTTATATTTTGATTTTTATTATTAAAAAAATTCAATTGTTTGAATGTAGTTTTTCTGTTTGGCTCTATTTATATGCTAAAAATATTAAATATAGGCAAACTAATTTTCTAAAAGTTTAAAGGTGCAAAAATCAATGATATGAATTGTGGTGATTACTTTAGTGACTAATTTAAGCCTTAATATATATATATATATATATATATATATATATATATATATATATATTAAGGAAGAAGGTCATTTAGTGAGAAAATACCTAAACTTCGTCCGTGTTTAGAGAAAGTTTGTTCATTTAATGGTTTTGTAAAGATATCGGCTACTTGATTTTCGGTATTTATGTATTCTAATGAAATGGTTCCTTTTTCAACATTGTCTCGTAGAAAATGATGTTGTATATCTATATGTTTGGTTCATGAGTGATTAACGGGGTTTTTTGATGAATTAATTGCATTGTGTTATCACAATAAATTGGAGATTTGGTGTGCCAAAATCCGTTAATGTTCATTGCATGTATTTTACTTGCGCAAAAGCTAGAGCAGCGGAGATGTATTCGGCTTTGCAGGTAGATAGAGAAACACAATTTTGCTTTTTACTAAATCATGAAACTAAAGATTGTCCGATAAAATGACAAGTTCCACTAGTACTCTTACGATCTGTTCTACATCCATCAAAATCCGCATCGCTATATGAAACAAGTTCAAATAAACATCCTTTAGGGTAGAACAAACCATAATCTTTAGTGCTAGATAGATAACGTAAAATTCGCTTAACCGCTCTTAGATGAGATTCTTCTGGTTTTGCTTGAAATCGAGCACAAAGACATACACTCATCATAATATCCAGTCTACTAGCCGTTAAATAAAGTAGAGAACCAATCATGCTATGATATAATTTTTCATCAAAATCTTTTCCGTTTTCATCTTTTTCTAAGTGAATAATGGTACTCATTGGTGTTGGTTTGCTTGATGTTTTATCCATTTCAAATCGTCGTAATAAATCGTTACAATATTTTTCTTGATGAATGAAGATTCCCTTTTCGAGTTGTTTTATTTGTAAACCTAAGGAGAAATTTAATTCTCCGATGTGTGACATTTCAAATTCATTTTTCATAATATTAGAAAATTGATTACATAGATTTTCGTTGGTTGAACCAAAGATGATATCATCAACATAGATTTGTATAACCAAAATATCGTTATCTTTTCTTTTAATAAATAAAGTTGTATATATTTTTCCTATATGAAGAAGAAGTGATTTTTAAGACATGCGTACCATGCACGAGGTGCTTGTTTTAATCCATATAGTACTTTATGTAATTTAAAAACATGATCAGGATACTTTTCGTGAACA
This sequence comes from Allium cepa, assembly GCA_030765085.1. NCBI lineage: Eukaryota > Viridiplantae > Streptophyta > Magnoliopsida > Asparagales > Amaryllidaceae > Allium > Allium cepa. The sequence goes on from CM060938.1 coordinate 427,924,930, forward strand.
AATACTAGTGGTTATTCGATGTATACATTTTCCTTAATAAAACCATTCAAAATGGCACTTTTGACATCCATTTGAAATAGTTTAAAATTGTTATGAGTTGCAAAGGCGAGTAATGTACGAATGGCTTCTAATCTTGCTACTGGAGCAAACGTTTCATCGTAATCTATGCCTTCTTCTTGATTATAGCCTTGTGCAACCAAAACGTGCTTTATTTCTAACAATATTTCTATTCTTGTTTGCTTTGTTTTTAAATATCCATTTGTTCCTATTACCGATTGTTCTTCAGGTCTAGGTACTAATTCCCATACGTTATTACGTTCAAATTGATTTAATTCTTCTTGCATAGCTATTATCCAAAAATTACCACTTGACGCTTCTTTATAATTCTTTGGTTCAAAGTTTAACACAAATGCTATATGGCATATATGATTGAGTTAATTTCTAGTTACTCTCGAAAGATCTCCAATAATATTATCTATTGGATGATCCTTAAGAATTCTAGGAGATGATATCGAAGTATTATTTTGACTATTTGTTCCATTAGTAATAGAGTTTGTTGAATTTGTTAGAGGAATAATTTCTTCTTCATCCTTAGTATGATGTTTAAAAAGATTTTCGTCGAATGAGACATGTAAGCTTTCTTCAATAGTATTATTTCATCTATTAAAAATTCTATGTGCTTTGCTACGTTCCGAATATCCAACAAAGACACCTTCATCGGCTTTGGATCAAACTTTCCTAAATTATCTTTTGTAGTTAATATAAAACATATTGAACCAAAAGTTTTAAAGTATGATACTTTAGGTTTTTTACCAAAAAAAATTTCAAAACAAGTTTGCTTAGTCATCGGGCGAATAGTTACTCGATTTAGTACATAACAGGATGTTGCAATAGCTTCAGCCCAAAAGTGTTCTGGTAATCCACTACTATTTAGTAATGTTCGTGCACATTCTTGTAATGTAAGATTTTTTCTTTCTACGACACTATTTTGTTGAGGTGTACGAGGAAAAGAAAAATTATGAGTTATACCTTTTTTATTGCAAAAGTTTGTAAAAAGATCATTTTCAAATTCTCCTCCATGATCACTTCTATTATTTTTAATTTTTAAATTCATTTGAGTTTTAATCCTTTTAGAAAATATTTTAAACATACTAAAAGTATCGCTTTTATGTTTTAAAAATAAAGTCCATGTATATCTTGAAAAATCATCGACTATTACGAACACATATTTGTTGTGATTTATAGACCGTACTTGTGTTGGACCAAATAAATCTAAATGTAACAATTCTAATGGTTTTTTTGTAGAAATATTATTTTTAGATTTAAATGAGCTTTTATTTAGTTTTCCAATTTGACAATCATCACATAAATTTTCTACTTTGGAATTTATTTTAGGTAATCCTTTTACTAACTCATATTGTGCCAATTTATTAATACTTTTAAAATTGATATGACAAAATCGTTTATGCCATAAGCATGGATCATCATGTTTGACGGTTAAACTTAAGTTTAAATTTTTATTTATATTCATGTGTAATACATAAATATTTTTGTTTCTAAATCCTTCAAAAATGTGTTGTTTGTTATTATCTAAAATATTACATTTATCTTTTTCAAAATTTATTTGAAAACTTTTATCACATAATTGAATAATGCTTAGCAAGTTATGTTTTAAATTTTCTACTAATAAAACATTTGTTATAGTAGGAGAGTTAGATATACCAGAGTTGATGACTTCTCCAATTCCTATGACATATCCTTTTGAATTGTCTCCAAATGTTACAGTTCCACCATCGATGTACCTTATATTTGAAATCATTTTTGAATTTCCGGTCATATGCTTGGAGCAACCGCTATCTAGTATCCATTTCTCCTTATTTTTTATTTTGGGTACCTACAAAATAGAAAATGTTTTAATTGGTACTCATATATTTTATTAGGGTCCTATTTGTTAGAGGAAGGTAGCCATACCCAAGATGGTTTGGTACCTTTATATATATAATTTTTATTATAGACTACATTTTCTAAGTAATTATTAATATGCTTTTGTCTAATCAAATTATTATTTGTTTTAGGAATCCAAATTTTCATATTATTGGTATTCAATTTAGTCTTAGACAAACTTTTAGCTTTTATATGTCTACTATTTTTAGCATTATTTTCTTTGTTTTAAAAGAATTTTTGAATCCTATTCTATTTCTATTACCTGATGGTTTTGAGGTTTTGATAAGATTTTCAAAATCTTGTTTACCTTTATTAAATTTTGACACATTATTGGTAATTTTATCTAATTTTTCTCTCAACTCTATATTTTCAATATTCAACAATTCAATACTATTTTTAAAATCAATATTTTCTTTTAATAAATTTTCTTTTTCTATAGAAATATTCTCACTTTCTTTCATATTATCTTTGATTTTTTGTTAGATATTTCAAGTTCTTCTTCTAGAATAATTTTTTCATCTTTGAACATTCCTGCCTCAAGTTCTAATCTATTTATTTTGACTATATATTCTTTGTTCAATTTTTTTATTTTTCTAAATTTATCATCTAGTTCCATGCTAAGTTCTAATAGTTCATCATAGTTAAGTTCAGGACATACCTCTTCAGTTTGTGCCATAAAACATACATTAGCTTGTTCTCCGTCACTATCACTACCACTTTCGAAGATGAAGAATTCGAATCATCCCAAAAAAGCCTTCTTCTTCTTGAATTTTTGAATTTTGTTATTCTTTTTGTCATTATTGAGTTTAGGGCAATCCTTCTTCATATGTCTGTATTGATCACATTCATAGCACTTGATTTGAGATATGTTTGTTGTGTTGGGCTTCCCTTCTTTTTGAAACTTGGTCATCTTTCTAAATTTCTTGAATCTATTATAATTCTTGGCAATAAATACTATTTCTTCTTCATATGGATCAGAGTCGTCATTTTTTGTCGTTGGAAATGCTATATTTTTTACCCGAATTAAGTTCTTTTCGTGCCTGCAAGTTAGCTTCATAGGACATTAAATTTCCTATCAACTCTTCAACTTTGAGAGTTGAAAGATCATTAGCTTCTTCTATAGCTAAGACCTTCCTTTCCCAATCTGGTGCCAAAGAGTTGAGTATTCGAGATATTAAATCAAAATCAGTGAATTTACTCCTAATGCCATAAGATCATGTTGGATAGTTTGAAATCTAGAATACATGTCAACAATAGTTTCATTTTGCTTCATTTTAAATAAAGAAAATTGGTTTTGCAAAATCGAAATCTTAGTTTGTTTGACCTTTGTTGTACCTTCATGTGTAATTTGTAAGGTATGCCAAATATCAAATGCAGTGGTGCATAATATGACACGTGAAAATTCATTTTTGTCTAAAGAACAAAATAAGACGTTCATAGCTTTAGCATTATTTGATGCTAAGGTCTTTTGTGCATCGGTCCAAGTGTTCATAGAAGTAGTAGGTGTTTCATATCTATCTTATGTGGCTGACCAAATTTCAAGACCATTAGCTTCCATAAAAATTCTTATACGTGTTGACCAATATGCGTAGTTAGATCCATTAAAAAGTAGGGGTCGTGCAGTGGATTGTCTTTCTTGAAAAATACTTGCCATATTAAATTGATTCAAAAACGTGTTACTGTTATTTGATCAAAACCTTACTCTGATACCAATTGAAAGTCTATATGAGTGGATCGTATATGATATATATGCAAGTATGAACAACTAACTATATAATATAATTTGATAGATAATAATAGAAGCGTAAATTAAAATAATCACACCAGGATTTTATATTGGTTCGGACTCCCGAAGCTCCTCTTTGGAATTTCCTTTCAACTAACCCCCACTTGACCCGGAGGAACAGGTTTACAATAGCAGAGTTTCTTTGTCAAGAATGTGTTTTATAACATAAATGTTGAATATTGAGTACAAGCGCTTCCAATATATATATGTATATATATATATATATATATATATATATATATATATATATATATATATATATCTAGAGGATATTGAATAATGAGTTCTGAATATATGGAAGTGTTAAATACAAGTAGTTGATTGCTAGAGAACATGTATAAGTCAGAGTATAGGAATTAAGAGCATAAGTAAGTAAGTTGGGTTCTTCTCTTGAATTTCTGATGCTATTTATAGTGGTAGAAAGATTCTTCATGTAGTTGCATCCATTAACAATCGTTGTATAGTTGCTCATGTTGGTGATGAAGAGTTGCAGTGAAGAGGAGCGAACGTGTCTTTTCGGATGTGACAGTTGGTCTTTGAAATTACACAGCCGAGTCTATAATCAGACGTCTGGAAAGTATCCTCAGACGTCTGGCCTTTATATATTTTTTGCATCTGGTAGCTTTTTAGACGTCTTTGTTTATTAACCAGACGTCTGGTCTTCATATTTGTTTTATATCTGGATGCTTTACAGACGTCTGACTTTGGTAACTAGACATTTGATTCTTTCTGAGTTATGAACCGGAGGAATCAATCAGACGTCTGGCCATGTACCCAGACATCTGAAAGTGTGCATGTTTCTTTTATCTATGCATGAGCAATCCTTCTTCCACTTTTATCCGCTTGAAATCTTTTGATTTTGAGTCTTATTTTTGTCTCTTTGGTGATGTTACTTTGTCATCTACCTGTAAATGTAAATATATATGTACATTCTATTTCCATTGTATAATTGTTATCATCGAAACCATAGAATTGATTTCCTAACACTTCAAAAGAAGCCCTTGTAAATCCGGATATTTTCTAATCACGTCCGGAATCCCCATCACAAAGGATGATAAAATCTCTATACCGGAGCAACCCGGTGTAGAGATATTCGAGAGGTAATCCTTTGATTTTCGACAATACCCGGTCTTCAACACCGTCTTCAAATACAATCATACTTCGTCGTATCATTATTCAAAATGGGTTTTATGACACAAAGTCCTCTCCCGGCTAATCTGAATAATGAGCGCTTATTTTTAAAAATAAGAATTTTCAATCGGATTTCAAACAAATCACAAAAAATTTCCACTTTGATCTTTTAAGTAAAAGATCCACCACAAAGATTCGATGTGGTTTTCGAATATCCATTTGGAATCCGACCCCCGATCGCATCGAAATTCAAATGTCACTTAAAGGCCAATATTGATAGTCGGTTATTCAACTATCATTCATTATTCACAATAATCACTGGATTTCAAATAATTTTCCCCAATTATTTTTTCAAAATATCTCCACAAGATATAATTTTAACACTTCAACCATTTGAAAACAAATTTCAAATCACTTTTCCCCTTTCAATCTTTTGAAAACAAATTTCAAATCGCTTTTCACACTTCAATCCTTTGAAAACAAATTTCAAATCACCTTCCTTACGTGGAATAAATTTCCAAATTTTTATTTAATACCATCGAAAATTTGCCAAGTTCAAATATTTTAAAATAATTTAAATCACTTATTCAAAATATTCTAGAAGACATTTAAAATAAAACTACCTTTACTTAAATATTAGTTATGAAAATAAGATACTAATTATCACAAACATAAGACTTCAAGTCCAAACTAATTTTAAAATAAAAATAGAAGATAGTATAAATATTTAAAAACTATTTTCTAAATCAAATATCAATTTAATCTTTTAAGATAATCCCTTCTGCGCTTAATTAAATAAGTTTTTTACTTTAAAAAGTTAAAACAATTCCCAAAAATAATTTCTCCAATAATATTCTTTTAAAACCAAATACACTCGGCTTTTCAAGGAAAGTACACCTTCCATTCTAAAATGGTTCATTCAAATCAATTAATAAATCTTTCTGGATTTATTTTAAATTTACGTTCAAAATCCGTAAATTGCTTTCCACACTTTTAAAAATAAAACAATATTTATTTTTAAAACAAATTTCCCTTTCGTTTTTAAATTCCCACTGTGAATTCAAATTCTCAAATATCCACTGATATATGATTTTTAAATCGATTTCAAAAATCATTTACAAATACCAAATCAATTTTCAAATTGATTCCAAATTTTATTTTAAATACCAAATCAAATTTCAAATTGATTTCTAAATTTTTTTCGACACCAAATCGATTTTCATTCAAACACCAAATCAATTTTCATATTGATTTTCCAAAGTTTGATCCTTTTAACACCAAATCAATTTCCGAATTTATTTTTAAAATCAAATCCTTTATCTTTTCCAAATTATTTTAAAAAAAACATATTTTTAAAGTAAATTCTTCACCTTTTAAATATTATTACTTGAAATTCATTTATTTCCCATATTTGGGATTTTATTCAATAGGATTTCACTATAAATTTTCTACCTAAATTTAAAAATCCAATTTTATTTATTTCTGGTATCATACGATACCAAAAATATATTCGGCTAAATTTTAGCCTTCAATGATTTCAATCACAAATATGGTCGCATACAGATTATAAATAATCAAAACATAATATTGAAACAAATTCAAATGCTTTGAGCAATCAAGTTGGATCACTCCAACCTGTTTCTCTACATCCACAGATGTTAGCATAATGATTAAATATCCATTCCTCTTTGAGGTGAAATATCGTGGTATATAGGATTTATATGATATCATCCGCTATTATGCGACGCATAGGTTCTCATCCGCTATATAACGTAGGAAATCAATCACTCCAAATACATATTTAACACCAATTCCACTTCAAGGTGGAATATCGCGGTATATGGTTTTAATATAGTTTCATCCGCTATTATGCGGCGCATAGGGTCTAATTCAATACAACTGATAATAATCACCATCCAAGCAAACAACCAATAATTTAAATTAACAATTTAAATCAAATCGGGTATCCGATTGAGTGAGATGATCTCACCTTTGATTTGCGATCCATTTCCATTCCAGCTTGTTTCCTTTATGATTTCTAGACTTTGTATAACAATTATATAAAATTTCATTGTCCGAACAATTCGAAAAGTCAACTATTGTTTAATAACTTAATTAACTGATAGTTTTAATTAAACCAATTTACCCTTTAATAAATTTATTTAACTAAAATTTTAGTTTAAAACCAAATTTTTTCTTTAATCATTTTCTAAAATAACTAAACAAGTAAATTTAACAGATTCATCTTCCTTTTGAAAAAAATATATATGCAATTATAAAATATACATAGATAAACAATCTGATTTTACATAGACCCAACATTTTTTTTATAAAATTTCTATTCTTCCAAAATCTTTATAAACTTTTTGTACATACATATATAATTAAACTTTGTAAATTTAAAATTGGGTAGCAAACATTTTTTTTACTGTAAATATATATATATATATATATATATATATATATATATTCTTTCCATTGTAAAAATTATTTCCTTGTGCATATAATAATTGAAACTGCATATATATTCATTTATGATGTCCTCAAATCTATATATTTATTGATTAAATTAAATAAGTAAAAAACCGTGATTACCTCTTTCAACAAGCACATTAAATCTTCAGCCTACGCGAAAACCCTAACGCACTCGATCGACACCGAAAAACCCACGCTTGTTCAAACACGGCCACCCTACAAGCTTCGTTCACCACTTGCACGCGCTGCTTCCTCTCCTCCCCATGGTGTCGCACAACACTCGAAGCCCTAGTTCGATTAGTCAGGATTCCATTCGCAGCCCTTCTAGTCGCCATCGTGACTGTCCAAACATTGCCAGCCCAGGCGTTGCGAGCTATCCTCCTTCCCCCGTTGAACGAAATCGAATCACCCTTTTTTTGAATTGAAGAACAAGCAGCCGCCATTTTTATAAATTCAATTTCGTTTTGATTGGGTTTTCGGCTGAAAGAAGAGGGAATGATTTGACTTCGTGCTTGGTTGAGGAAGACGAGATTTTTAACCTCAATTTGAAAGAACTGTTTTAATTTGTAGACATATGTTTTTTTTTAATTATACACGTGTAAAAAATTTGACGTGTGGTGCAAGATGAAGGACAGATGTTAAAGGAGATATGAAACATGTTATAGCCTTGTGAATGTGAATATCTATGTTCAATCTAAATTCAAATTCAAATTCAAATTTAAATGGCTATAATTATGTTACTCAAAATCTCGACCTCCAATCGAGGCGTGCCGCCAGACGTTCATAATGTTATAAGTCTATTCCAAATGCAATGGAAAAGGTTCCAAGTCCAAATTCGATTGTATGGAGAAGATAGCCTTTTGGACCAGATATTATATTGAATTTTCGACTTAATTTTAGCGCATTCGCTTATCGTACGGCCAAACAATCACTCCAAACATTACGAAAATTGAAAAGGAACTGGTTTTGTCGAATTCCGAGACTGTGCCTCAGAATGCTATTTTTTAAATATCGATTTAAACGATATAATTTCAACTCTTAACAAAACACTTTCAAATTCAATTCTGAAGCTTCAATTATGTTCAGTATTATTATTATAGATTTTATAAGCCTTTGAAATATTTTTAAACAGCTTAATATTGAAGATAAATTTTTTTACCCCACTTCCAATAATCAAATTTTATAATTTAATTACCAAATTCATAGCAATATTTGAAATTCAAGCTTAAATTAACTCCCAAACATTTAAAATCAATTAAATATTTCCAATTTCAAATGTTTAAAAATTTAGGGTCGTAACATTCTTCCCCCCTTAAAAGAATTTCATCCCAAAATTACTTGTTAAGTTTGTATGACCATTAACGCGGTTATCATTTTTCCAAAAACCCTAATAGTTTTATCAACTAGCCAAACAAATCTTCTTATTAAGAACTCATTGTCTCTTCAACTAACTTCCCAAAATCAATCACAGGTTCCAAACAACATTGTTTTCTTTAACAATTCAAATTTAAATTTAAATTCAATTTTAAATTTTCAAAATTTTGTTAAAATTTTTCCAACTCCCTAAATTTTCGAAAAATTTCGCCAGCATCTCCTTTGCACGGCTAACTTTGCATGACTATAAAATGGCACCACGTCGCCCCATATTTAAAAAACAAAAACAAAAAACCAAGCGGCTAGACAAGAAAATCATCAAATTTCATACTGAAATTTAAACACATACCTTTCTGAGCAATTCAAATTTATCTTCGAAATCAAATTCCAATTTATCTTTTTACTGTAACACAGGTGTATATTCTACTAGCTATAATATCCAATTACAACATTCAAATATCATTTTGCATATTTCATTACAAAAGTTTGAATACTCACTTCTTATACCATTTTTACTTCACTATTGAAGTTATATATCCATTTTCATTCAATCTTACATTTATAATTTCATTTGAATTCAATTCATTTCAAACCATATTTAATTTGTCACTACTATAATTAGTTTCACTTACTAATTTCATTTTAATGCTCCGCTTTGTTTATCACAAATCAAATTCAATTCCAATTCCAGTTCTATTTGCTTACAAATTCGAAATGAATTTCAACATTCAATTTCACTTTCATTTACTTGCAAATGTAAATTTATTTATTCATTCACAATTTATTTCCATAATTCAAACTCAATTCCAATTCATTTGTCACTACCCCAAATTTATTTCCAACTTACTACATTTTATTTAAGTAATCATTTCACTCAGTCTCCTTAGACTTTTACTTAAATTCACATCATTTAATTGATTCACTTATACTTACTTTAATTTAACTCCAACCTTTAAGTTAATTTTATTCTATCAAAATTCAAATTTTATAAGTTATCAACTCATTTATATTCCATAAATATTTTAAATAGGATTCCAGAGCCTTTCCAATCTTTCAAAATCACCTTTGAAATCAATTCAAATTATCCTTTGAATTTCCAAAAGCAAACCCAGCTTGCAAACAATTTCAATTTAAAATATTTTGGCAGCAATTCCTCTCCTAGAAACTCGAAAATGAACATCGATAATGCTACAGTCATCACCGAAGTTATTTTCCAGCGACTGAAAAGAATTTAGAGCTTTTATCCTTCCAAAACATTTTTCCAAAACCTTTGGAAAAAAAATTTCAACTCAAAAGGGATTTAATTTCCAAATTTTCCAAATTTCAAATGTTTCCAAAAACATTTCCAAACATCATCGCTGGAATCCTATTTCAATTTATAAATCTCATTTACAATTTATATTAACAAATCCCATTTGTATATAAGTTTATTTCTTAACCTTTGGTTGTGTTTTCAATTTCTTATTCAACAATAATGATAATAATGTAATATTATCACTTCCTAACATCCAAGCAACCATACATTATAATAATTTACGGAAAAATGATTTCTTTTCTATACAAAAAATAATTTGGGTAAAATTATCTCATTTACCCTATTTCTTAAAACAACACTGTATCGATTTATCATCTTTAAGGGTTTAGAAACCCTTATCGATACAGTTGGCCAAACTGCACCGACCAGAATCTATAAACAATCAACCGATAAGTCAACACAATATAAAATAATTTTATGTATTCACTAACAAATATGCGCTCTTATCTATTATTACACTTAAACTCATTCTAGAGCACTACTGACTCCATCTCTAATGAGTATTCCCCACCAGAGCCACAGTTGTCGCTTAACCAAATGCTCTGATACCACCTTGTAATAGCCCGATTTTTCGACGCCCGAAAGTTGACTTCAATACGTCCACTATATCAAATGTTGTACAATCGAACGCCGAAAAACCAAACCGTTAGGGTTTAAGAAGAAGAAGATAGAAGTAGAACAGAAACAATAAACATAATCTCACATTTCGCAGCGGAACAAATATAATAGATAAACGAACAATCTTAAAAACAAAGAACTATATCATTTTTACATACATCACATTATCAAAGTTTACAACGACATAGTACAACACTGGCAGTTATTAAAACTGGCTTACATGAAAATTTTGACTTGCACCAACCTAAATGCAACGGACACTACATAGTATAGGTGATACGCCTCGCCATCCAACTTGAACTCCAGATCTCCACAGCACATCCTTTTCGACTTCGCTCTAGAATAACTGATAACCTGACTCTAGGCTGCCGTGTGGAAAATTATGGGCAACCAGCGTTTAGAAAGGGAACAATAAACTCCAGGTCAGTCATGGGATTGGTATTAGATCTTAAAAACAGTTATTTTCACAAAGAAAGGAAAAGAAATTAGCTATGATTTTTGGAAAATGAAACTACCATAAGGTCTTCCGCCACACACACAATGCAAACACAGAATTAGAGGAGATTTCTCCTTATGATAGTCAAACTTGCTTGATACGCAAAATCTTTTTAATATTATCATTAGTGCATAGCGTGGAAAACATTTCGATAGTATAATATTAACCTTAGCCAGCATAGGCATTTCGCACTTATGCCTACTATAGCTACCATGTTCAATAGCAGGTTACCACAACATTCCATGGTGGGTTATACAACTAAAACCGTACAGGGCGTGTATTGTTTCTTCGAATTTCCAACAAATGGTCAGGCTAAGGAACTTCCTACTACCACATGGGTACGCCTATAGAGGGACGTCCTGTGAACTTAACTAGCTCTCTGCCAACACAAGGCCAGGTTACCTCTGTAACTAGGTAACTATTACATGGGTATGCCATCCCTCGGTCTTTTGCGACCTTTATCCGAGGATCCTCAACCACAAAGCAAAAACCACAAAGTATAATAAATTTGCAACAACCACATAGGTTAAATATCTAGGCTCCATACCATGATACCACACTTTTCCAAAAGGAAATGACATACCCTAAAGGGCGTGACCCTCATAACCTTGTTGCATTCTTTCTATTTTGACCATTTTCGGGGTGTGAGGTTCGACGAAGTCTCGTCCACAAAGCTACACTTTTCACAAAGTCATGCTTTGATCAACAAATGATCAGCAGCACTTCGTATGCCATATTACCAAATTGGGAATGTATCACTTGTAACCATCAACCACATAACCTCTGAGCTCGTACATCTCAGAGAAGGGTGTTAAGCTAAGAGAATAAATTCTCCGCCACCAACAGAAATGCATTTGATAGAAACCAGCTTTACATCTCAAAGTATAACGTCAGACACACATCCATACAAGTCCATTCCGGGATCGAACGGAACCGAAGGTCTTTCAAAAGAAACCCTTGCAAATCCGAATATTTACTAATCATGTCCGGAATCCCTATCACAAAGGGTGACAAAATCTCTATACCGGAGCAACCCGGTGCAGAGACATTCGATGGGTAATCCTTTCGTTTTCGAAAATACCCGGTATTCAACACCATCTTCAAATGCAATCTTATTTCGTCGTGTCATTATTCGAAATGGGTTTTATGACACAAAGTCCTCTCTCGGCTAATCCGAATAATGAGCGCTTATTTTTAAAAATAATCGTTTTCAATCAGATTTCAAACAAATCACACCAAATTTCCACTTTGATCTTTTAAGTAAAACATCCATCACAAAGATTCAATGTGGTTTTCGAATATCCATTTGGAATCCGACCCCCGGTCGCATCGAAATTCAAATGTCATTTAAGGCCAATATTGATAGTCGGTTAGTCAACTATCAATCATCATTCACAACAATCACTAGATTTCAAATAATTTTTCCCCAATTATTTTTTCAAAATATCTCCGCAAGATATAATTTTAACATTTTAACCATTTGAAAACAAATTTCAAGTCACTTTTCCCTTTTCAATCTTTTGAAAACAAATTTCATATCGCTTTTCACACTTCAATCCTTTGAAAACAAATTTTAAATCACCTACTTCACGTGGAATAAATTTCCAAATATTTATTTAATTCCACCGAAAATCTATCGAGTTCAAATATCTTAAAATAATTTAAATCACTTATTCAAAATATTCTGGGAAACATTTAAAATAAAACCACTTTTACTTAATTATTAGTTATGAAAATATTATACAAATTATCACAAACATAAGACTTCAAGTCCAAACTAATTAGTAGATAGAGTTTAAGTATTTAAATAACTATTTTCTAAATCAAATATCAATTTAATCTTTAAAATAATCCCTCTATACTTAATTAAATAAATCTTTACTTTAAAGATTTAAAACAATTCCCAAAATTAATTTCTCCAATAATATTCTTTTAAAACCAAATCCAGAACTTTTAATTTTATTTCAAAAGCTATTTTAAAAATACACTCGGCTTTTCAAGGAAAGTACACCTTCCATTCTAAAATGGTTCATTCAAATCAATTAATAAATCTTTCTGGATTTATTTTAAATTTACGTTCCAAATCCGTAGATTCCTTTCCAAACTTTTAAAAATAAAACAAAATTTATTTTTAAAACAAATTTCCCTTTCTTTTTTAAATTCCCATTGTGAATTCAAATTCCCAAATATCCACTGATATATGATTTTTAAATCGATTTCAAAAATCATTTACAAATACCAAATCAATTTCCAAATTGATTCTAAATTTTATATTAAACACCAAATCAAATTCCAAATTGATTTCTAAATTTATTTCAACGCCAAATTGACTTTCATTCAAACACCAAATCAATTTTCATATTGATTTTCCAAACATTTATCCTTTTAACACCGAATCAATTTTTGAATTTATTTTTAAAATAAATTTCTTTATCTTTTCCAAATTATTTAAAAATAACATATTTTTAAAATAATTCTTCACCTTTTGAATATTATTACTTGAAATCCATTTATTAAACTTTTTCCCATATATGGGATTTTATTCAAAAGAATTTCACTATAGATTTCCTACTTAAATTTAAAAATCCAATTTTATTTATTTGTGTATCCTACGATACCAAAAATATATTCGACTAAATTTTAGCCTTCAACGATTTCAATCACAAATATGATCGTTCACGGATTATAAATAATCAACACACAAAATTGAAACAAATTCAAATGTTTTAAGGAATCCAGTTGGATCCCTCCAACCTGTTTCCCTGCGTCCATAGATGTTAGCACAATAATTAAATACCCATTCTACTTCGAGGTGGATTATCGCGGTATATGGGATTTATATAATATCATCTGCTATTATGCGGCGCATAGGGTCTCATCCGCTATATAATGTGGGAAATCAATTACTCCAAATACATATATAATACCAATTCCACTTCGAGGTGGAATATCGCGGTATATGGGGTTAAAATAAAATCATCCACTATTATGTGGCGTATAGGGTCCAATTTAATACAACTGATAATAATCACCATCCAAGCAAACAACCAATAATTTAAATTAACTATTTAAATTAAATCGGGTATCCGATTAAGTGAGATGATCTCACCTTTGATTTGTGATCCATTTCCATTCCAGTTTGTTTGCTTTATGATTTCTAGACCTTGTATAACAATTACATAAAATTTTGTTAATATCTGAACAATTTGAAAAATCAATTACTTTTTAATTACTTAATTAACTAATAGTTTTACTTAAACCAATTTCCCCTTTAATAAATTTACTTAACTAAAATTTTAGTTTAAAACCAAATTTTTTCTTTAATCATTTTCTAAAATACTTAAACAAGTAAATTAAACAAATTCATCTTCCTTTTGAAAATATATATATGTAATTTTAAAATATACATAGATAAAAAATCTGATTTTATATAGATGCAACATTTTTTTTTTATAAAATTTCTATTCTTTCAAAATCTTATATAGACTTTCTGCACATCATATATAATTAAACTCTGTAAATTTAAAACTAGGCAGCAAACATTTTTTTTACTGTGAATTTATATATATATATATATATATATATATATGTATGTATGTATTCTTCCGATTGTAAAAATTATTTCCTGCATGCATACAAAAATTGGAACTGCATATATATTCATTTATGATCTCGTCAAATCTATATATTTATTGATTAAATTAAACAAATAAAAAAATTGTGATTGCCTCTTTCGACAAGCATAGCAAAACTTCGGCCTTCGTCGAAACCCTAACGCACTCGATCGACATTGAGAAAACCCATGCTTGCTCGAACACGGCCGCCCTGCGAGCTTCGTTCACCACTCGCACGCGCTGCTTCATGTCCTCCCCACACTCGGAGCCCTAGTTCGATTAGTCGCGATTCAATTCGCATCCCTTCCAGTCGCCATCGCAACTGTCCAAACATCGCCAGCCCAGGCGTCACGAGCTGTCCTCCTTCCCCCATTGAACGAAATCGAATCGCCCCTTTTTTAAAATTGAAGAACAAGTGGCCGCCATTTTTATAAATTCAATTTCGTTTTGATTGGGTTTTCGGCTAAAAGAAGAGGGAATGGTTTGATTTCATGCTTGGTTGAGGAAGACGAGATTTTTAACCTCAATTTTTAACAAACTGTTTTAATCCATATACGTATGTTTTTTTTTTGTTTTTTTTCTTTTAATTAAACGCGTGTAAAAATTTTGACGCGTGTTGCAAGATGAATTACAGATGTTAAAAGAGATATGAAACATGTTATTAGCCTTGTGAATGTGAATACCTATGTTCATTTAAATTCAAATTCAAATTTAAATGGCTATAATTACGTAATTCAAAATCTTGACCTCCAATCGAGGCGTGCCCTCAGGTATTTATAATGTTATATTCCTATTTCGAACGCAATGGAAATGGTTCCAAGTCCAAATTCGATCGTATGGAGAAGATAGCCTTTTGGACCAGTTATTATATTGAATTTTCGATTTAATTTCAACGCGTTTGCTTATCGTACGGCCAAACGGTCACGCCAAACACTGTGAAAATTAAAATCCGATAATAGTACAATATTATGGATCCAACGGAACTGGTTTCGTCAAATTCCTAGAGTGTGCCTCGGAAGGCTATTTTTTAAATACCGATTTAAACGATATAATTTCAAATCTTAACAAAACACTTTCAAATTCAATTCTAAAGCTTCCATTATCTTCAGTATTATCATTATATATTTTCTAAGCCTTTGAAATATTTTTAAACAGCTTAAAATTAAAGATACAAATTTTTACCCCACTTCCAATAATCAAAATTTATAATTTAATTGCCAAATTCATAGCGATATTTGAAATTCAAGTTTAAATTAACTCCCAAACATTTAAAATCAATTAAATATTTCCAATTTCAAATGTTTAAAAATTCACGGTCGTCACATTTTTTAACTTACTTAAGTTAAATTTCAATTCCATATTCAATTTTTACACTTCATTTCCTTATTAACATTATTCTCAACTTATAAGTTCAAAACTTATTTCCTGATATGTTCCTAAAACATTTAAATAAGGATTTTCTCTAATTCAAACACCCCCGGTTTTTATTTCAAGTCATTTTGAAAAATAAATGTATATCCCTTTTGGTTTAACAACCCATTCCTATGGAATTTTCAAAATTCTCTTGGTTCCATTCCAAAACAATTTCCCTTCGGAATTTCCAAAATAACACTTGTTTTCATCAAAAATCTCCATATCAATTTACTAGAATAGCAATCCGTCACTTAGAAACTTGAAAATGAATACCGATGATGCTGCACAATCATCCCCAGGATTATTTTCCAGTGACTGATGTGCGTTCGGTGCTATATCACCTTCGAAATCGATTTTAAATAATTTTAATCCCAATTTAAAGCAGTTTCCATTCCAATATTAATACCACCATCATTCATTTCCAAATGCCTTAGAATACTTTTTTCAAAAATCTCCTGGATTTAAATTTCAAATTCTGGCTTGAACCCAATTAAATTATAATTTATTTCCATAAATTATTCTTAACAATCCCCATTCGGTTATATATAACCATTTCAGCCCATAATCTTATTTCGATTTTAATAACAACCAAACACGCCAATTATACTATAATAATTTCAAAAAATTTATTTCTTTTATATCAAAATATAATTTGGGTAAAATTATTTCATTTACCCGCTTCAAAACCATGCTGTATCGTTTTACCTAGTTCGAGTGTTTCAAAATTCCTGTCGAATTCGTGGCATCCCACTATTCGATCAGAATATGTAAATCACTCAACGGATAAGTCAACACAATATTTAACAATTTACGTTCACTAACAAATATGCACTCATATCTATTATTACACACAAACTCACTCTAGGGTTCTACTGACCCTATCTCTAATGAGTAATCCCCACCAAAGCCAAGGTTCTCACTTAACCTTCAGCTCTGATACCAAATGTGATGAACGAGATTTTTCGACCCTCGAAAATCGCTCTAATACGTTCACTGTATTGAATACCAAGCAATCAAGTGCTAGAAATACCAGATCATTAGGGGTTAAGAAGAAAAGAGATAGAAGAAGAAAACAAAAATACAAAATCTCACAGTCGCAGAGGAATAAAATAAAATATACAATAATATATTTTTATACAAAAAAATCTATATCAGTCAATATACATACAAATTATAAGGGTACAACCATCAACATAGAAACCTGGACAGTTATAATAACTTGTCCTCAAAAATGCTGAATATATAGCCTACAATACACAGCGGAATAAAATCAAGTACGTGCAATATGTCTCTACCATCCAGCTCGCCTCTTGAGTTCTAAAGCATCATAACCAGAATCTGTAATACTCGGTCTGACTCAAGCATTATAATAAAATAACACACGAGTCAGTCTAGAAAACCAGCGTGAGAAAACACGTTCAATTTGAATTATTAAAGTTATCAAAATCCTTTGCAAAACAAAAGTATCTCGTAAGACCATGCCATACATAAACACGACAGGTTTTTGCCTTACGATAACCAAAACATTTCTTATCAAAATCATCTGATATTATAATAGTGTCTAAGTACAAATACTTGTTCAAATAGCTGAAATTGTTACATTAATTAAATTCAATTATGTTAGGCTCTACAACCAAAATTGTAAAGGCATATATTGGAGAATGGATTCCTTACAATGACTAGGCACTGGGGTACCACCTATCACAATACATATCTAGAAAAATGCATCGAGGACCTCGCTGGGATCCCCTACAACAAAAGACCGACCCTATCCCTAACTTGGATATAGTCGAATATGTCACCACCCCTGGTGTTCCTACCCTTACCGAGAGCTCTTTTTCCATGCACCGCCGTATCCATACTTAGTAATATATATATATATATATATATATATATATATGAGGGTATCTAAAAATGTGATAACATGACCTAATTGGATGCGACCCACTTAGCCTTGTTGCATCTCTCTTGATTTTCAGTCATTCCGGTTGATGAGGCTTGAGGCTATGATTACCTTTTAAGGAGTTTATTCTTCGAATGCTAATTGTCCTCCAATGACAATGCACTGATAACATTCATCCATACAAGTCTGTTCTCGGTCTGAATGAAACCGAAGGCACTTTTCATACTATATCCATTTTGGAATCATCCTCAGGATTAGTAGTGATTAGCTTTTGCACTTCAATGCTCTATCGTAGAATCTGTGATGACCCGGAATTTTCGAGCATTTAAAATTGGATATTTAATTGATTTTAAATGTTCAATAGAGTAATTTTAACTTGAATTACGAATATCACAAATTTTTTGTTAATTGAAATATTAAATTTAAATAAGTAAAGTTGGATAAATTGTTGAATCTAGAGTTTTAAGCCTATTAAAAATATTTGAAGGCGTATAAAATTTGTATTGATAATACTGAGGATAATAGAAGTTTTAAAATTGAATTTAACAGTGACTTGTTCAGTTTTAAAAATTTTATCGTTTAAATTGAATTTAAAAATAGCCTTCCGAGGCACAGTCTCGGAATTCGACGAAATCAGTTCCATTGGATCCGTAATATGAAATTATTATCGGATTTTAAATTTTGTTGTGATTGGAATTGTTGTGTGAGTGTACGATATAAAAACACGTTGAAAATTTAATTGATAATAGTCTAATTAAATTTAATTTAGTTAGTCAAGTTTTTGTGTACACCACTACGCTTATCTTAAAATCGTGCCCCGTTCTCTTTTAAAATCATTAGCAGAAAAATAAAACTAAGAATAAAATAAAAATAAAAGGTATTTTTCATGTCTTCCTTCTGAAGGAAGCCAAGCCAAACCGTGATTTAATCTTTCAGCCGAAGCCCTTATTTCCCTTTTTATAAATTTCGAATCCCCTAACAGATCGAATTCGTATCTAAGAAAAAAATAAATAATGGCCGAAAAAAAAATCTTCTAATTCAAATCGCGAGACCCGTAGCGGCAAGCTCGTTCGAGGACGACGGTCGACTTGAGAGGGAGGCATGTCGAGCTTGACTTCGTACTTCTCTGAGGTAGGCCACGACTAGGGCTTGAGGTCATGACGTTTTGAGGGTTGGGGGCAAGACGAGACACCAGAGGCGGGGGAGAGTCGAAATAAAATGAGGTGGAACCGCGTCCATGATTCTCATACTCGAGGTTTCGATCTGGAGTCAGAATCGTTGATGGGAAGGGCTGACTCGTCTGTGATGATGGTGTTCTTGTTCGTGCAGGCGAGATGCATGCTGAGGGTCAGTAAGGTATCGATTTCTCATTCCTAAATTACAGTAAGGTACTGCTGTAATCTTCAATTTTGTTTCATTAAATATTGTGCATATATGACAAATTTAAATTATGAAAATTTGTATAACAATTTTGTTTATATAAATATACTTATGTATTTTAATTTACGTATACACACACACACACACACACACTGAATTAAAGGAGAATATTTACAATTAAATGTATAGCAGTTTTAGAAAAATATATGAATATTTACAGATTAGAAAATATATATATTTAGAATTTATAGTTTGAAAGAAGAAAAAAAGGGGGATTTATAGTAGTTATGAATCATTTTAGTAAACTTAAGATCTGTGTAGGAAATTATATAAAGATTTGGTTTATATTCTCGGCGTATATGTATATGTTATAGGAAGACTAGAATTTAGGTAAAATGTGAATTTTAAAATAAATTATCAGTAAATTAAATTATTGGTTAATTAAATTTATTAAGTGGTAATTGATTAGTTCAAATGATAATAAACTGCAAAATATTTTTACAAGGTTAAAAATCGAGGAGGAGGCAAGCTAGATTGAATGGATGCGAATAAAATAAAAAGATGAGTTAATCTCACTCAGTTAATTTAAAATCAAATTTAAATGATTAAATTTAAATA
The DNA here is from genome assembly GCA_030765085.1 of Allium cepa. Classification (NCBI taxonomy): domain Eukaryota; kingdom Viridiplantae; phylum Streptophyta; class Magnoliopsida; order Asparagales; family Amaryllidaceae; genus Allium; species Allium cepa. The sequence continues at coordinate 427,944,997 of CM060938.1, forward strand.
ATTGTTTGAATGGTTGAAATTGATTGTTGTGCTGTAGTGTGGTATATATATTTGGAATTGGCATTTTATATTGTGCTAACATCTGTGGATGCAGGAAAAACAGGTTGGAGGGATCCAACTGGACCCCTCAACTTTATTTAATTATTTAATATTCTCTGTTCTGAATTGTAATGACCAGTATTTTCAACCATTCGCATCCGCACATGTCGGACTTGAATTGTTCAAAATACCGCGTCGTAAATAAATTTTTGGCAAAACTCAAAATATGCAGTAAATAAATCACAGAATCACAGACACAGATATCAGAAATCTCGCAGCGGAATTTAAAATACATAGTGGTTCATGAAGCCACTAAACATCTCAACCAAATAAAATTTTACATGGTTTAGAATCTCCGATACAGTTTAAAACATCAATAGAAATCCAAATATTCCAAAGTCTCCATTACATAAATAAGATATAGACTGAAAGATTTTGCCAGCAGCTCGAAAGATCTACAGAATGTCCTAGCTCCGGGAAGAAAACTGAAACTGCAACTCAGGCTGACCCGAGCGTAAAATAAAACATAAACACTCGAGTCAGGACATACATACTTATATAGTGTAAGTTAATTCAAGTGTACTGTAGTATAGAGCAAGTAACTTAAAGGATGCTTGGGACCGCCCATCCTCTAAGGATCCGTTAAACTATTTACTATGTAGTAATATTTCGCTATTATAATAATGTCTATTAGTAAAATAAACTTACTTTTTAATAGCGTTAAGGGGTTACCCATATAGTCCTTAACACAGAATATATTCCCATAGTCCATACAATACCGTAATCTCCCCCGTACTGGGCGTCGTCAGAGGGCACTCCATAGGTATGGTACAAAACCAAAAACGTACAAGGCTCGCTATGGTAGGTGACACGGCACAACTAGGCAATGCCAGGGTAGATATACCAATTGCTATCCGGACCGATGGAAACGCGTAGCGCGCAGCTGCCGCCCACCTCGAACAACACTCCCAAATCAAAGGTGCGCACCAAAACAATCACAAAAGTAATAGAATGGCATACGAAGAAGTGCGTCCGACGAGAGGTGCTACCTCATTAATCCGAGAATCGCTCCTATTTTAGCCACCTTATGCCAACTCACGGGAGTCGGGTCCACGTATTTACCTCAAAGGAACCGTCACCACCATCCTACTTCATTCTGGAATCTCCACTGCGTACACGGTTGTCAAAGTGGTTTTCGGTATCGACAGAGAGTATGCCAGATATCTGATCCCGGTCTCTTTAACAACCAAGCGTTATTATAACCCGTGGTTACAACCTTTAAAAATGGTATTTATATTTTGAAATCAAAATAAATTTCAAATACTTTCAATATCAAAATATTGTTTTTAAACATTAGTCATTTTATAACAATACCATTTAAATCTATTCAATTTATTTAGGAATTTATTTCCCCTTTTTACCAAATTTTAAAGTTAAATTCTTCCTTTAAAACCATCCAAAGTCAATTTCTTATTTTTATCAATTACATATTAAATTCCAAAATTTAGGCCTTTTCCCCTAAAGATTGTTTCCATAATTTCAATTTTTAAATAATTCAAAATCCCAGTTTCTGTAGCACTTATGAAATGCTACCTAAAGTCTATAGGTTAAAACAGTTTGTTTATAAAAGACAGCATTTAAGTGCTGAAAATAGACTATTAACTTAACCATCAAGTTTTAAATTCCCAATATAACTTTTTATCAAAAAAAAAAAAATTCTTAACTGAAAACTTATTTTTAACAAAATTCAGAAATTCCCAAAATAAGTTATATTCCAAAATTTATTTAAACATTTATTTATTTATTTAACATTTTTAACTCATTCAAAACATTATAAATCTTATAAAAATCCTTTAAATATATTTAAACCAGAATATTATAAACTTCCAATTTAAAATAAATTTAAAATATTTCAGAAAAACATTATATAAACCACAGGTCTGTATATAGTTTTCTAGCCTAGGTCAAGTGATACGGATTTATATCATTTCAATCCGTAATTTACAAAACCCCGGGTTCTATCATTTCAAACCCGCAATCCCAAGTTAACAAATCAAATTTTAAACAATTAAATAATATATATGGATAATAATTGTCGTTCGGGCCTATCATTTCAGCCTATAACGATCTCAATTTACAGGGAACTTGCAGTGATGATTTAACAGTAAATAAGCATTAAATAATATAACTGCAACTATATTACAACAGATAAACAACTGATGAGGTGTCAATTTAAAATGGGGTTTAACATCATACGTTATATTACAGACAGATGACATTTAATAAATAATTTACAAATACACTTGCGATAATTCACAGAAATATAGGTATGTTTGTCTGGTGAGAAATACTCACCTGAATGCTGCAGAAAAATTTGATAAAACGAAAATCCCGAAATAAGAGTACAGAAAGCACGATCAATTTACAGCGGAAGCAACGACTTCATCAAAATCTAGAAGAAAATCCAAATAAAACCAATACGCGACTTAAATTTACGGTTAAAGCAAATATTTTGAAACAACTGGAACGAATGGAGTAAAAGAAATTTTGGTTCAACTTTTGCTCTACTGCCTCACCCCACATCCCGACCCCAACTTCATAGGCTTGGCAATACTATTTATTATTATATATATATATATATATATATATATATATTCCAACGGCATGTCCCTTATCTAGTTTGAAAAATATGTATTTACACAAAACTTGCGTCTCTGCCTAATGCAAACTCTCTCTGTTCATAAATACAACACGTCTCTGCCACTTTAATTTCAAAACATTGTCGAATTCAGAAACATAAAAATTTAAATTTTTAACCATTCTTAACTTATAAAATCATATTCCTGCTTCAGAAAAATATTCATTTGGATACCATTTATCTTATGATTAAATAAAATAAATTTTATAAATAAAATATCCAAATTTACTATGAATCATTTGTAAGTCAGAATTTCCCGATTTTACTTAACTTGTATATATATTTTTCCAAATAACTTTACACTTAATTTAAAAATACCCACTTCCTAAATAAGACTAAATTCTCATTTATTTACTTAACTTAACAATTTTATTTAAAACCAAATTTCCAATTTTCAAGTTAAGTCATAAATGGAAATTTCACCTTTCCATTTGAAAACAACATTTTCAATTATTTACTTACAAAACACATCCGTTCCATAAATTTATTTTTTTCCCTTTTATAGTTAATATACACTAAATTTTCTTCACAACTTTATTCATTTAGACATCAATTCAACTATTATTCAAGTTAAATAAAAGTTATTCCCAAATGTTCCATTTCAACCGTCTTTCATTTTATCAATTCAAAGTACATTATTTATTATACCAAACATATCCATTTTCGAAAATAACTTTTATTAAAATTTATAGGTTAGATTTCAACTCCATATTAAATCAAATTTAATTATTATGTCATTTATCATAAATAAAATCTTTAAATTCACTTTAAAACCAATTATTAACTTACAAAAATTTAACCTATAGAAAACAAAACACCTTTAAAATTTTAAAGCCTTAAGTCAAATTTTTAGTTAAATTACATAAATTTTATTTCAAAAATACTTAATAATTTTTAGAAAAATATTATAATATATTAACCATGGGCTTGTTCGGGATATAAGCTCGGTTATGAAAACTTAGAGGGAAGTAGCCGAGCAAGGCAAAAGGGAAACAGAGAACAACAAGAAAAAGAAAGAGAAAAACTGGAAGAAGAAAATAAAAAGAAAAACCATTACCTGATAGAGGCTTCAGCACAAAAGAAGAAGAAGGCTAAACTATGAGATGCAGAGGAAAGTTTTGGACGAGGCTATGTATTTATAAAGAGGAGTTGCTTTGTATGCAAGGAAGTGAAGTATACTTGGTCCAAAATGGAACATAGGCACGGCATGCAGGGAAACAAATAGGTGAAAATTGGCAAGAGATCTCTAAAAAAAATATGCGCGAGTTACTTTCCAGTTTGTTATGCTTGAACGTTGTTTTTTTTTTTCATGGATAAGCTTGCGTGATTTTAGGCAAAACGATCAGCGAATATAAATTTGCTCTGTATTGAAAAGGCAAATGAAATAAATGTTTACATAATTTGCTTGATCAGTTGTACGAAAATTTGCAAAACAAATTGCAGTGGGAAACAAGAAGCAAGAGATATGGATTCGTGCTTTATGAAATAGAGGAGCGTGATTCACTATTCCCAGTTATACGAAAATCTTGATTAAATGCATGCGTTGATTACTTTCCAGTTTCTTTAGTTTGAACGTTATTTTATATGCGTGATTTATGCTGCCAATTTATGAAAATTTGATTTCAACATTTTATACCATTTTATAGTTGTGTGATCAGCTATATGAAATTTTGATCTTTATTTTGATTGAATTAAATGAAACGGCAAGAATTGGCAAAGATTTTGGAATGAAAAAGTCATATACAAAAATTAAAACCCAATTGACAACTATGGAAAATGTAACGTTTACTATAAACTACTAACTGATATTTTAATCCATACAGATATAAATATGATTTTTAAAATATGCCAAACCGACGCAATGCAAAACACCTAAATTTATATAAAATAACTTTTTTAGTTTATACGTTTATTACGTTACTTATACCATAAATTTTACGCGTCCTTTAAACGCGAAATCCAACAGTTCATTAGTACACTAATTTTTTTTACAAAGTTATTACTTACCAAAATTTTATTGGTTTACATATATTATACATATACAAAATTCATTTTATTAACATTGCGAATTGAGTCGTCTTTTAACAAAGTTAAAAACTTCAAAACTTTTAAATTTTATTTTTAGAACTTTGGAAAAAGATTTACATCAAATATATATATATATATATATATATATACACGGTATTTATTCCCTAAATTTAGGCGCCCTTTTTAACGCGTAATTACCCAGTTCATTTATACACTAAAAAAATTCAAAATTCTAACCGTGCTGAGACTCGAACTCATGACCTGTCGTGAATAGCCCAGATGTCTTAACCACCTTAGCTATTAATGTTTTCTTAATTAAAACTTGATTTTGCTAGAAATTAAGTTATTTACCATCTTCGACAAAAACCCAAATTTCCAAATTAAAGTTAATTCTTAACCATGTCAAAATTTCAGAGATCTTATTATTTAATTAAAAATTTGGTCAATTGTTTTTATTTTTAGTTTTAATCACTTTAAATTTAGATTTTTATATAATAAACCCCAAAGTTTTTTTTAAAAATACAAGTGAAAAATACTTGTTAAAAGTTTGGGCTGTTACACTCTCCCCCACTCGGAACTTTTCGTCCTCGAAAAGGAAGAAGGTAGGGGAATAGAAACAACCTGAAAGGAAACTAAATTGAAACTTAAATTAGAATCATTAATCTAAACAATAAAAATTCAATTTTAAATTAATCATTGATTTCATCTATTTATACTTAAAATTTTAACATTTACTTGTATAATATCCCTACACTTAAAAAAAATCATTCATTTTTTTTTTATCCAAATTTTACACAAGGTATTATAACATTCTAATTTAAAATGTTTAATTTTAATCCAAATTTGAAATGGTAATTTAACTTAATTGTTAAAGTAAATTTACCATTTCCCAAACAACTTATTTTGATATTATTTTTATAAAACCCAAATCAAAAATATCATATTTCCAATCTATATACTTTGAAACCATGGCTTTGAAACATAATCTTTAATATATTACTTTATATACTAAAATAGCTTCTTTAAATTTCACAATAAATTCCCAATACCAATTTGAATCTCCAATTAAACCATTCAAATTCCCATATAATTCAATGCTTAAATATCCCATATTTCAAAACTTAAATTTTTATAGCTCTTATTATTTAGATCTTTAAATATTCCACTATTTCAAAATGGATTCTTTGATAATTTAATATATACCAAATCCAATTCTTATTATTTAAATTTTGAAATGTTTACTTAATACAGCAAATATTATTTAAGTAAAACCCTTACTTTTATTTGAGTTATTAAAACTCTATATACAATAGAAACTTAAATAGATACTTAATTATATTATATAAAAGAAATCAACTTCATTATTTAGCTTATTTTAAAATTCAAAACAAATTTATACATAGCTAAATTCAAGAAATTTTACTGTATATATATATATATATATCAAAATTTAATATTTATCAATCGTATCCTTTTCAAAACCATATAAATCAAAATATTTATATATATAGACCGACGGTGTCTGTATAAAATTTTCAAACATAATACTCCGAAATTCATAGTTTTAAACCATACTTCTAAAACTTGAATGGTTTGGATAATCAACAGTATATGGAATAAAATAGTTTGCATTTAAAATTACTTTATAAAATAAAATAATTTCTGCGACTTACAATTTTATTTCATAAAAAAAAATTAAGTCAAAATTCATAAATTTCAAAAACACTTTCAGTTTCAATAACCACTTCAGTTTCAATATTTGCAAACTTGAATATTAGACAATTGGAACTAAGGTTGGAAATTTCTATTCTACCAATTAAAATTCTATTATTAAGTTTGAATATTTGCATAATAAACCCGTAATCATTTAAGAAAACTCAAATTACTTATAAAGAGAATTTCCTTCAATTTATTTATACTAGATATATTATTTTAATTTATCTCGAATAAAATCCAGTTATAAATATCATATCTTTAAAATTTTATTTATAAATCTTTTTATATTGTATATTATCCAATTACATTGTTAATTTCTGAAAATCAAGGTAAGTTATATTGAAATGAAATTGAGTATTATACAAATAAAACTTTCAAATTCAATTATCTCAAGTTTGAATTACTTATTCAAAATTTTGATTTTTTATTATTATATATAATTGAAATTATTCCTCAAGATAAAATTCAAGAATTATATTTCTGATTTCCTTCAACCCATTTAGAGATAAATAAATATGTGTACATAATATGTCAAATCAAATTTAAATCATATATCTATATATGATAAATCAAGTCATATTTTAGAGATTCAAATCAATTAAATTCTCAAGGTAACACTGTAGCCAGACTAGAAAATGGTCTTTTCACTTCGAAACTCGAAAATGAATGTCGATGATGTTGTTGTCATCACCGAAATTATTTCCTAGCGACAAAGAGAAGAGCACTGATTGTTAAACCTTTAACATTCTTTGGAAACAAATTTTTATTCGAAAATAATTTAAATAATATATCCTTTCAAAATTTTAAACCCAAGGTTTGAAACTATCGGAAATTGAATTCTCAAGTTCTTGTTTTAAATTCATTTCAGCTTCCAAATTAATTTATAACTTTGTTTATATTCAATTATTTATATTAGACAAAACACATGGTTTACAAAACCATAAAAAAAATCAAAAACTATTATTTCTTGACAGCTAGTTAGATTAATTATAAAAATCCTGAAAATTTATACTTATATATAATATTAGATTTTTCCCAAATATAGGAATAAATTTTCCAAAACAAGGATAGAGATTCAAATTCGATGGACTCAAATCAAAGAGAATTTTGATTTAAAGATAAGTTGGAATTAGAAGATCCGATGATTAAATAACAGAATAAGGAACTAGATAAGTTTACAAAAATTGCGGGCAACCTTAACCTGGTCAACCGTGACTCAAAGAGTCAGATCGAATGTAGATTTACCATTCGATCCAAAGAGATAGAGTTCGTAATAACCAAAGATACTAGCATCTAAACCGAGGTTAAATATAAATCTTTGGTGAATCAATGCTAATTGTAAAGGAGTTTCACCCCTTTATTAGAATATTAGCGAGACCGCCAATTCACTATAAAGATCATTCGAAGTAGAGTTATGGGATACTCCAGAATCGAAAGAAAATGAATAATGAGGGATACGAATGAATTTCGGAACCGCTGGGAACGTTCCAAAATTCGAAAAGGAAGAGATTCAAGCTCAAATGAAAGTGATTCTGTAAATCAATTTTACCATACATTCTAAGTTTTGCCTAGAGCCAAAAGCTCTGATACCAAACTGTAACGACCCAGTATTTTCAACCATTCGCATCCGCACATGTCGGACTTGAATTGTTCAAAATACCGCGTCGTAAATAAATTTTTGGCAAAAATCAGAATATGCAGTAAATAAATCACAGAATCACAGACACAGATATCAGAAATCTCGCAGCGGAATTTAAAATACTTAGTGGTTCATGAAGCCACTAAACATCTCAACCAAATAAAATTTTACATGGTTTAGAATCTCCGATACAGTTTAAAACATCAATAGAAATCCAAATATTCCAAAGTCTCCATTACATAAATAAGATATAGACCGAAAGATTTTGCCAGCGGCTCGAAAGATCTACAGAATGTCCTAGCTCCGGGAAGAAAACTGAAACTGCAACTCAGGCTGACCCGAGCGTAAAATAAAACATAAACACTCGAGTCAGGACATACATACTTATATAGTGTAAGTTAATTCAAGTGTACTGTAGTATAGAGCAAGTAACTTAAAGGATGCTTGGGACCGCCCATCCTCTAAGGATCCGTTAAACTATTTACTATGTAGTAATATTTCGCTATTATAATAATGTCTATTAGTAAAATAAACTTACTTTTTAATAGCGTTAAGGGGTTACCCATATAGCCCTTAACACAGAATATATTCCCATAGTCTATACAGTACCGTAATCTCCCCCGTACTGGGCGTCGTCAGACGGCACTCCATAGGTATGGTACAAAACCAAAATCGTATAAGGCTCGCTATGGTAGGTGACACGGCACAACTAGGCAATGCCAGGGTAGATATACCAATTGATATCCGGACCGATGGAAACGCGCAGCGCGCAGCTGCCACCCACCTCGAACAACACTCCCAAATCAAAGGTGCGCACCAAAACAAACACAAAAGTAATAGAATGGCATACGAAGAAGTGCGTCCGATCAGAGGTGCTACCTCATTAATCCGAGAATCACTCCTGTTTTAGCCACCTTATGCCAACTCACGGGAGTCGGGTCCACGTATTTACCTCAAAGGAACCGTCACCACCATCCTACTTCATTCTGGAATCTCCACTGCGTACACGGTTGTCAAAGTGGTTTTCGGTATCGACAGAGAGTATGCCAGATATCCAATCCCGGTCTCTTTAACAACCAATCGTTATTATAACCTGTGGTTACAACCTTTAAAAATGGTATTTATATTTTGAAATCAAAATAAATTTCAAATACTTTCAATATCAAAATATTGTTTTTAAACATTAGTCATTTTATAAAAATACCATTTAAATCTATTCAATTTATTTAGGAATTTATTTCCCCTTTTTACCAAATTTTAAAGTTAAATTCTTCCTTTAAAACCATCCAAAGTCAATTTCTTATTTTTATCAATTACATATTAAATTCCAAAATTTAGGCCTTTTCCCCTAAAGATTGTTTCCATAATTTCAATTTTTAAATAATTCAAAATCCCAGTTTCTGTAGCACTTATGAAATGCTACCTAAAGTCTATAGGTTAAAACAGTTTGTTTATAAAAGACAGCATTTAAGTGTTGAAAATAGACTATTAACTTAACCATCAAGTTTTAAATTCCCAATATAACTTTTTATCAAAAAAAAATTTCTTAACTGAAACCTTATTTTTAACAAAATTCAGAAATTCCCAAAATAAGTTATATTCCAAAATTTATTTAAACATTTATTTATTTATTTAACATTTTTAACTCATTCAAAACATTATAAATCTTATAAAAATCCTTTAAATATATTTAAACCAGAATATTATAAACTTCCAATTTAAAATAAATTTAAAATATTTCAGAAAAACATTATATAAACCACGGGTCTGTATATAGTTTTCTAGCCTAGGTCAAGTGATACGGATTTATATCATTTCAATCCGCAATTTACAAAACCTCGGGTTCTATCATTTCAAACCCGCAATCCCAAGTTAACAAATCAAATTTTAAACAATTAAATAATATATATGGATAATAATTGTCGTTCAGGCCTATCATTTCAGCCTATAACGATCTCAATTTACAGGGAACTTGCAGTGATGATTTAACAGTAAATAAGCATTAAATAATATAACTGCAACTATATTACAACAGATAAACAACTGATGAGGTGTCAATTTAAAATGGGGTTTAACATCATACGTTATATTACAGACAGATGACATTTAATAAATAATTTACAAATACACTTGCGATAATTCACAGAAATATAGGTATGTTTGTCTGGTGAGAAATACTCACCTGAATGCTGCAGAAAAATTTGATAAAACGAAAATCCCGAAATAAGAGTACAGAAAGCACGATCAATTTACAGCGGAAGCAACGACTTCATCGAAATCTAGAAGAAAATCCAAATAAAACCAATACGCGACTTAAATTTACGGTTAAAGCAAATATTTTGAAACAACTGGAACGAATGGAGTAAAAGAAATTTTGGTTCAACTTTTGCTCTACTGCCTCACCCCACATCCCGACCCCAACTTCATAGGCTTGGCAATACTATTTATTATTATTATATATATATATATATATATATATATATATATATATATTTTCCAACGGCATGTCCCTTATCTAGTTTGAAAAATATGTATTTACACAAAACTTGCGTCTCTGCCTAATGCCAACTCTTTCTGTTCATAAATACAACACGTTTCTGCCACTTTAATTTCAAAACATTGTCGAATTCAGAAACATAAAAATTTAAATTTTTAACCATTCTTAACTTATAAAATCATATTCCTGCTTCAGAGAAATATTCATTTGGATACCATTTATCTTATGATTAAATAAAATAAATTTTATAAATAAAATATCCAAATTTACTATGAATCATTTGTAAGTCAGAATTTCCCGATTTTACTTAACTTGTATATATATTTTTCCAAATAACTTTACACTTAATTTAAAAATACCCACTTCCTAAATAAAACTAAATTCTCATTTATTTACTTAACTTAACAATTTTATTTAAAACCAAATTCCAATTTTCAAGTTAAGTCATAAATGGAAATTTCACCTTTCCATTTGAAAACAACATTTTCAATTATTTACTTACAAAACACATCCGTTCCATAATTTTTTTTTTCCTTTTATAGTTAATATACACTAAATTTTCTTCACAACTTTATTCATTTAGACATCAATTCAACTATGATTCAAGTTAAATAAAAGTTATTCCCAAATGTTCCATTTCAACCGTCTTTCATTTTATCAATTCAAAGTACATTATTTATTATACCAAACATAACCATTTTCGGAAATAACTTTTATTAAAATTTCTAGGTTAGATTTCAACTCCATATTAAATCAAATTTAATTATTATGTCATTTATCGTAAATAAAATCTTTAAATTCACTTTAAAACCAATTATTAACTTACAAAAATTTAACTTATAGAAAACAAAACACCTTTAAAATTTTAAAGCCTTAAGTCAAATTTTTAGTTAAATTACATAAATTTTATTTCAAAAATACTTAATAATTTTTAGAAAAATATTATAATATATTAACCATGGGCTTGTTCGGGATATAAGCTCGGTTATGAAAACTTAGAGGGAAGTAGCCGAGCAAGGCAAAAGGGAAACAGAGAACAACAAGAAGAAGAAAGGGAAAAACTAGAAGAAAAAAAGAAAAAGTAAAACCATTACCTGATAGAGGCTTCAGCACAAAAGAAGAAGAAGGCTAAACTATGAGATGCAGAGGAATGTTTTGGACGAGGCTATGTATTTATAAAGAGGAGTTGCTTTATATGCAAGGAAGTGAAGTATACTTGGTCCAAAATGGAACATAGGCACGGCATGCAGGGAAACAAATAGGTGAAAATTGGCAAGAGATCTCTAAAAATAATATGCGCGATTTACTTTCCAGTTTGTTATGCTTGAACGTTGTTTCTTTTTTTTCATGGATAAGCTTGCGTGATTTTAGGCAAAACGGTCAGCGAATATAAATTTGCTCTGTATTGAAAAGGCAAATGAAATAAATGTTTACATAATTTGCTTGATCAGTTGTACGAAAATTTGCAAAACAAATTGCAGTGGGAAACAAGAAGCAAGAGATATGGATTCATGCTTTATGAAATAGAGGAGCGTGATTCACTATTCCCAGTTATACGAAAATCTTGATTAAATGCATGCGTTGATTACTTTCCAGTTTCTTTAGTTTGAATGTTATTTTATATGCGTGATTTATGCTGCCAATTTATGAAAATTTGATTTCAACATTTTATACCATTTTATAGTTGCGTGATCAGCTATATGAAATTTTGATCTTTATTTTGATTGAATTAAATGAAACGGCAAGAATTGGCAAAGATTTTGGAATGAAAAAGTCATATACAAAAATTAAAACCTAATTGACAACTATGGAAAATGTAACGTTTACTATAAACTACTAACTGATATTTTAATCCATACAGATATAAATATGATTTTTAAAATATGCCAAACCGACGCAATGCAAAACACCTAAATTTATATAAAATAACTTTTTTAGTTTATACGTTTATTACGTTACTTATACCATAAATTTTACGCGTCCTTTAAACGCGAAATCCAACAGTTCATTAGTACACTAAATTTTTTTACAAAGTTATTACTTACCAAAATTTTATTGGTTTACATATATTATACATATACAAAATTCATTTTATTAACATTACGAATTGAGTCGTCTTTTAACAAAGTTAAAAACTTCAAAACTTTTAAATTTTATTTTTAGAACTTTGGAAAAAGATTTACATCAAATATATATATATATATATATATATTTATTCCCTAAATTTAGGCGCCCTTTTTAATGCGTAATTACCCAGTTCATTTATACACTAAAAAAATTCGAAATTCTGACCGTGCTGAGACTCGAACTCGTGACCTATCGTGAATAGCCCAGATGTCTTAACCACCTAAGCTATTAATGTTTTCTTAATTAAAACTTGATTTTGCTAGAAATTAAGTTATTTACCATCTTCGACAAAAACCCAAATTTCCAAATTAAAGTTAATTCTTAACCATGTCAAAATTTCAAAGATCTTATTATTTAATTAAAAATTTGGTCAATTGTTTTTATTTTTATTTTGAATCACTTTAAATTTAGATTTTTATATAATAAACCCCAAAGTTTTTTTTTTAAAATACAAGTGAAAAATACTTGTTAAAAGTTTGGGCTGTTACATGAATATTTGATATTCTGTAATGAATTTTGTGGAAATATTGAATGCTATGGCTTGATTGTTATAATCGGGCAATAATGAATTACCAAATATATAGATTGAGTGTGGGAATGAAAATAAAAGAAGTGAAACTGTAAGTAAAATAATTACAGAAAAGTTGAATAAATTTATGAATGAACTGGAAAGGAAATAAAGTGACTTTAAAATTTTAATAAATATATCTTGAGTATGGGAAGGAAAATTGAAATAAACAGAAAGTTAATGAAACTTAAACTTCAATGTTATTGTTTAAAAGAACAAAACATTTATTTTAAATTTAGGATTTAAATTATTTAAGAAGAATAAAGAAGGAATTGGGAATAACCTGAAATTTGTATATTTCAGCTAAAGGATTTAAAAAAAAATCAAACTGAAAATTATAATAAAGTCCATAATTAATGAATTTTGAAATAAACTGATAAGTAAAGAAATTTATTTCAAATGGAATAAATTGGGAATCAATTTGGAAAATTGATTTAAGTGATTGAGACTGGAAATTTCTCTCTGAATAACCAATACGTTTTCAAAGTAAATTTTTAAATATAAATTAAAAGTTTAAAGTTGATTTAAGAAGTATGTTTTGAAAAATTTGCTATTTCTAAATATTTAAATTCTAAAGTAAGTATTCCCTTTAATCTATTATAACAATAATTATTTTAATCTATTATAGCAATATTTATTTAAAGAGTGACTTAGTATTTTAAAAAAAAGTGAAATCTAGTTTTATATTTTATTTAGTAACATTATTTTCAAATATTCATATAGTATGTATTTTTAACAAATCACTGAAGTAGTTTTAACTTAACTGTTATAAAGTATATTTCTAAATAAAGTGTTTAAAATTATTTTTAAAAATCTAGTTTTGTGCTTGGTGATTTCAGAGGAGATAGAAAATATTTGGGAAAGTTTATTCTGAAAAGAAAGATGGTTTTGAAACTGTTTTCAAAGGATTGAAAATAGAAATATTTCTTGTGAAGATATTTTTGGGATTAATAAATAATTTGGAAATTATTGGTTGATGGTTGTTTGTGAATATTAATTGATAGTTAAATAACCGACTATCAATATTGGCCAAATGCGTTGATCGTTTCGAAGAGACCGGGATCGAGATTAATTTCTCGAAAACCACTTCGATCCGGTTTGTACGTTTCGTGGAAACGATTTTGGATTCGAAGATGGAGCAGTGATGTGCAAGGGCTAGTCGCTACTAATCCTGAGGATATTTCCAAAATGGATGTAGTAGGAATAATGCCTTCGGTTCCATTCGAACCTGGGATGGACTTGTATGGATGAATGCTTGCGAAACATCGTTAGGAGGACGATGGACATTCTAAGGGATATTGTTCTTAAAGGTAACGCTTAGCCTCAAGCCTCATCAAATGAGAATGGCTGAAAATCAGGGGATATGCAGCAAGGCTTCGTGGGTAACCCCCACTGAAGGGTGAGGTCATCCCTGTCTTGATGTCCCTTTTATTTCGGCTTAGTGGGCGGTTGCTGATCCCAACCGCTGGGTGATCTTGCTCGGGACTATCCTGTAAGGGATGGTTCCGGTCTTGTGTTGCAGGGGAGTTAGGGTGGCTCCTCGGTACGCTGATCTAGACCAGGTACTGTGACAGGTGCTACCCCAGTGCCTAGCCATTAGTTGGAATCCATTTTCCCTACGCCTCCGTACGGTTTTGATTGTGCCCAACTATTGCTGAAACGTGAGATGTAAGCATTTCAGCTAGATTCTATTTTACTTTCTATAGACACTAGTATAATATCAGAGGATTTTAGTAAAAATTGTTTTAGCTATCGTAAGGTAAAAACCCGACATGTTTATTTGTGGCGTGGTCTTACGGGATGCTTTTGTTTTCAAAGGATTTTTGAAACTTTAATAATCAATTGGGTGTGATTTTCTCACGCTGGTATTCCAGACTGACTCGGGTGTTATTTAACTGTAATGCTCGGGTCAGACCGAGTATTATAGGATACAGGATACGATGCTGTGGAGCTCGGGAGACGAGCTGGATGATGATACGTACATTCGTACTTTATATATATATATATATATATATATATATATATATTATTCTGCTGTTTGAGTTGTTGTGTATCCATTGTATGATATTGATGTTGAGCTGTGATTGATGTACTCTGATGATGTAATATATAAACAGAGATATTTGATTTTTGAGCAAAACTATTTATTATCTATTATATTTTATTCCGCTGCGATGGTTAGATTCTGTTGTTGTTTTCTATTTTCTTCTTCTACCTCTCCTTCTTTAACCCCAATGGTTCGTATTTCTGTACAACTTGAGTTGATTTAGATAGAATAGTGTTGACTCAAAGGGTACGGATTTGCGGGCTGTTACAGAATCTACGCTCTTGTCTTCACTTCGAAAACGTATTTGTTGGATCGCAGTGGCTTTCAGATAACTTATAGGATCCCGGTCTCTTCGAAACAACGTTCGATATTTCCAGTAAACTCAACCCCGGTTCTGTTGAAAATAAATAGACGAAAATAAGATTGGAGATCAACTCCTAACCGTTAGTGGATGGATTTCCTTAACATCATCCTAGAAGAACGAAACGAGTTTATACATACAATATAGCCCCTTCGACGGTAACTGTATCATATAATTCCCGTGTTTCTACTAGATATTTCCAAAGTTATGTTTTGGGTCCAGATTAGATAGTTAGTTTTTTAACTATCAAATAAAAAATCATTCAACCAAAGTTTTCATTTCCCACTGAAATCACTAAGCCTTATTTAATTTAAATTTCAATAAGTTAGATCTCTTTATCAAAAGGTGTATGCTTATCTCAACAGAATAAGTATATTCACAAGTCATTCCTTTCAAAATATTTGAAAACTTTTTAAAATAAATATGGAAAGCACCATGCGGTATAAACCATGGATTCGCAGCTCAATGTTTACATCTCTATCCCAGAGAAATCCAAACTTAACTACAGGCAATCTCTACCTCCGATTTCCGCTATGAAAGTATACCATTACTTTTCGAAAACATTATTTAATAACTAAATATAATTTTAAAATTTTAAAATAATTACATAATTTCAAAACAATAATTAATTCTGATTTATTTATAAAATTCTAATCGATTTACAATACTTGTTTATAAAACTTATAACTCATTTTGACAATTTAAAATTATTTAAATAATTGACTTTTTGAAGTATTTCCATGCGAAAACATTTTTTTTCAAATTACCTAGTTAAATAATTAAAAATCCTCTTTTTTTTTAAAATCAACTTCTCGATAAAAATATACTTTCAATCCCAATAAAATCAATCTAACATTTATAATCCCTCCCAGTTTATCACCAATCGATTTATGCCCTAAGTACATAAATCTCCTTTTCACATTTCCAAAAATTAAAATCTATCATTTCTATTTAAACTGATTTACCCATCCCATTATAAATTCTTACCATGAATTTAGATCTTCAATTTATCCACTGATAATCATTTCACTTTATTTATAAAAATTGATTATAAATCCCGTAGTCTCATTTCCAGTTTACACGGTTTCACATCACATCGATTTCTATACTAAATTCCATTAATATATCAATTTCTTAAATAACCCAAACTATATTCCCAAACCAACTAAATCTCAATTCTACTTCCATTCGTAATTTAGAATCTTACTTATGATCTTGGATAACCAATTTTATATTTATTCCCAAAATTCCCTTCTATCCTCCCAATCTATTTTAAATCTCGATTTTTAAAACATTTTATATTAAAAAAAGTATCACTTAAGAATTATTATTAGAAATCCTTTATATACATTATTCCAAAATCTCTATTTACAATACCATGGAACAGTTAAGTACAAAATTAAAATCAAACCCTTTATTTTATCCAAATCAACAATCCAAATTCTACATAAATATTTTACTTCCAAAATCCTTTTTTAATCCCTTTTCAAATTCAAAATATATATTCATGGTATTTCAAAATACCAAAATATGGGCTAGTACTACAATAGCATCCAATAAATTCAAATCACATAATAATCTGTCATAGATTATTCAAACAAATCATGTATCACTACATATGAAATTAAATTCAACATTTCTGAGGAATCCAGTTGGATCCCTCCAAACTATTTCCCTACATCTACAGATGTTAATAGAATACAAAAATACCAATCCCACTTCGAGGAGGGTATCGCGATAATATAGGGTCATCCGCTATTATGCGGGGTGCATATGGTCTCATCCGCTCCAATTGGTGGGAGTAATCAATCCAACAACCAATATATACTACACAATATATCATAACATCCAACTGATAATAATAATTATCAAATCATCCAATCAACCAATAATTAAATTTTCAACATTTCAAATTAAACTAGCAATCCAAAAATGAGTGAGATTTAATCACTTTGCTTGTTGTCGTCACGGTAACGATTTATTTCAATTAAAATTAAACTGACATTTAATTTTACCCAAAATTTTCGTTAGGTCAAATAAATAAATTCCAGCTCCATTACGTAGTATTTTCAGATATGAATCCAATGTCGCTTGTTTCGTCCAATTTTGACCTTGTATGAACAAGTTATGACATTTTAAAGATTGCACGAATTATTATACAATAAATTTACAACTTTTAGTTTTATTTTTATTAACCTAAAAAATCCTAGTCGAACATTCCATCAACTCTAGATTTAGCCGCTCATGTTTTCCTTCCTTCTTCGTTCGAATGCATAAACTAGCAAACCGAAACCCACTTGCATGCCGTCCAACAACTACTTGTCGCGCCCCCCAAATTGATCGAAACCCCATCATTGCACCACCAAACGACAGCCCTACCTCGACTCCTACCAAGGTCTTTTCATGGTCGTATTTGGTTACCCCTTATCCTTATATTTCACTCTCGAACGCGAGGACTTTACGGTGAGAATTCCGGCTATCCACCACACCATTTTCGATCATAACTATTGGACGAATATATTACACTTCCTTCTACGAACTTCTAGTTGGTGACTTTTGCTATTAGTAGATGGATCATGAGAAAACCGATGAAGAAATCAGCCATTTTCGGCTATTGAAACATTTAGATGCGGCTGCCCTAGTTTTCTAGGGTTTTAAAGGGCCGAGCCATATATTTACAGGCAATAAAAGTTACTGTTCACTCAAAATAATTCCGAACTCCAAACGGAGCATCCCGCCAGGCGTTTATAATATTTTACCCCTATTTCGAACATAATGGAATATATATCGAAGGACAATTCCGACGTATTTGCAAGATAAGTTTTCGAATCGACTTATATTAATTAAACTTACTTAAATAAATTTCTATGCATTTCATTTTCGCACAGTCAAATCGTAAATCCAATTGACACAAAATTTGAAATCCTATAATAATTCACTATTAGGATCCATTAAAACTGGTATCGTTGAAATCCGAAACATTGTCAAAAATGACTATTTTTACACTTTAATTAGATATTAAAGTTTCCAACGTCCATAAATTAACTTTGGAATAAATTTTAAAAGTTTTCTAATACTCTTCTAATTCAAATAGGATTTAAATCAACATCAAAATTCATTTTCATTCTTATTAAACTCAAATTTCAATTATTTACAAAATTTCATATATTAAATTAGCAATTTAATTATCCAATTAAATCAAGATATTTGAAATATAAGTTTTTCAACTTATAAAATTTACTTGTGAATATTTAAAATCAATTAAGTATTCCCATTTTGAATGACTGAAATTCTAGGTTGTTAGAGCGCGGCTCAATCGGAACAACTACAAATTGTCACTACGGGCCTCGGTCCAATCAAAGAAAACAAAAGCCAAGTGGTCTCCTATATTTGGGGCACAAAATCATCAACCAATTCCAATTTATAAATCTACTACGTACCTTTTTGCGTCTAATTTCTATTTTAGCAAGAAGTTTATTATCTCGATTCAAATGCAGGCACACAAGAAGTCAAGTAGAAATCTCTTGCTTCCCTATACTTACATAATTTAAAAGAGAATTAGGTTAACCAAAAACAATATGATGTAACTTTACAAGCAAAAACTAGCATGATATATATCTACATGCAACTCTAGTGTGAAATAAAGCTATAGGCGACCTGTTATTCCACTTTTTGGCAAAGCCGTGATACCAAAAGATCGATCGAAAACAAAAGACAGTTCTTCTCAAAGATTGGCTATACTTTGCTTCACTATGGATATCGATGAATTTTTTCCGAGCCCGGATCAGGCTACAATTGATAGAACACGGCAAGCAAAGTCATGGGAGCCAACATTCCAAATTTCAGGTCAATCGGGGTTCGTATGAATGAGTTATGATCGATGCAGATTGAAGGAGATAACTCCATCCGTTCGTATCCATCCTAGAGCACTGTTTCGTATCCATCAGTAGGCCACACTTCGTATCGATGGACTTCGTATCCATCGACTGAGTTTATTTCGTATCGATAGGCTCGTATCCATCACCACACCTTGGTTTGTATCCATCGGCTTCGTACCGATCGAAATGGCCAGGTCTTCGCATCCATGAACTTCGTATCGGTCGACCAATGATTATTCGACTCGATGAACGAGGCGTTCATTCGAATCCATTAGGCAGCTTCGGTTCGTATCCATAAAAAACATATCCATTGAATGGAGCCATCACCATCGATACGAGCTAAGCCGCTTATCTCGATTCGAACTAGACGTTGAAAGTTGATACGAAATGCATGGAGTTGATTGATTCAATCTGGATAACAGTACTCGATACAAACGAGGCGAAATTCATGGATCTGAAGTAGTCAACTCGGCATAAGGAGTGGGCCGATCCAAGGAGTGTGCGCCACATCGTCTCGAAAACACATGCGCCCATCGATTCGAATACATGGATTCGAAGTAATCGATTCAAAGAGAACAGCCAACCGAAACACTCCAATTCGTATCGATCATATCTCCCAAACCACAAGTCCAAATGTTATGAAATTTTCATAGCATCTTCCACACAAGATAAAGATTGTTCCTTCCAAGTTTCAGCTCTATTGGATCTATTTTTGATGGATACGAAATTGTTTCGTATTGATCACATATCAAGTCGAAGCTTGGTGGGCTCAGTCGCGTGGGCCCACTCACATGCTAGAAGAAGTCTCCCAAAGTTTGAGCGCGATCTCAGCCTCCTACGCCTATAAATAGCCCCCTTAAGCCTACAGAAAAGGGATCTTTTGGCCATTGGATGTCCAGACTCTACCGGATTCAAATCTATGTCTTTATATCACCATTGTAATCAAGCATCAGAGCTATAACTTGCTGTAATCTGCAGTAATAGATCGATATCATCAAAAAAATCAATAAAATCATAAGCTTCAGAGTGGATGTTGGCAAAATCGCCGAACCACTATAAATCATGTTTTTGTGATTGTTATTTCTTAATTGCTGTGCTTGATATTGCTTAGATCTGAGATTTGTGTTGAATATTGTTGATTTGTATTCATATACGGGTGCTTTCACGATACTGGGGTTTGTGACTATTTTTGGTGCAAACACTTTGGTGCTTTCACTGAGAAGGCTGATTCAGGAGAAGTTGAATTTGAAGATTTAAGAATTCAGAACTAAGAGCTATGATAAGACAAACAAGTAGAAGACAAAGGCCGGAGAGAAGTGAACCTGAAGGAAGTCAAGAGGCTTCTTCAGGGGCTAATCAGGCATCGATCTGCATCACTAGGGATGAGATGGAGGCGATGATGAAGTGACAGGAGGAGTTGATCCAGAGTTTGTTTCAACAGATTGGGCAACTTGGAGCGCAGAACCGAGGAGTAGATGGAGTCTAGAACGGAGCAGGACCATCCGGCGCAGCACCTGGTTAGGGGGCACACACTTGGAGCATGTTGATCCAATCCCAGCGAGAGAGATAGGGGCATCTGAGCAACCTGGAGGTAGCAGAGGGATGAACGCTCAGCTCGGGCGGGAAGATTCCAGAAGGCTCTCATGGACTCGGGGGGCAGGTCGACAGCGATGAACGAGGATTGCATCTTGGAGACAATGATAGATTGGCAGAGATTGTCAAGCGAGCCATGAGAGGAGGATTAGTGAAAAGAGATCTTGAAGACGTGAACAGGAGTCCCTTTTCTCCTGTAATTAGGATGGCTAGGAACCCGCCAGAGTTCAAGTTACCATCAGTGGAGATGTACGATGGGAGAACGGACTCTGCGGTCCATCTGACAACGTATATGAGGCACATGGAAGTGCTGGGGGGCATCACAGGAAGTTATGGCCCGGTGATTTCCATTATATCTGACGGATATCGCAACGTTATGGTTTAGGCAGCTGGAGAGTGGCTCCATAAGAACGTGGGCAGATTTAACTGAGAAATTCATGAGGCAATTTAGGGTTCACATTGCAAGACCCAAGAATGTGATGAGTTTGGAAATTTTAAAGCAAAAAGCTGGGGAATCTTTGAGGAGTTTTCTGATGCGATTCAACTCAGCAGCAGCATCGGTGGATCGACCAGATCCATCCATGGTTATGATGGCAGTTGTGTCCGGAATAGCTGATGGCACAGAGTTCAAAAATTCGTTGACTAAAGATCCGCCTATGGATCTAGGGGAATTCTATCACAAGGCAGAAAAGTTTTTGCGATTGGAAGACGCGAGTGCAGAAAGAGAAGAAGGAGAAGAATTTAATGTTTATGCGGTCAAAGATGGAAATCCCCCTGAGAAAGGTACAGAAACTAGCAAGGGAAAACGAAAGGCTGAGAATAGCTATAACGGATCAATGCGACCACGAAAGGAACCAAGATTCACCACATACTCAGAGCTAAATGAGAATTTGGAGCGAATCTATCAGGATACCAGAGAGCTGGTTCCATACCGTAGACCAATGAAAAGGGATCCAACTGCCGACGAGAGGAAATCAGATAAATATTGCTTATTCCATGAATTGAACGGTCATAGCACAAATGATTGTAGACATCTGAAGGATGAGGTGGAAGGGCATATCAGGAACGGTAGGCTACTTCAGTATGTAAGGAGGCGAACTCCAACGGTGGAGCCAGAGCGGCCACCGTCTACATCAGCTAGAGGTGAACTGAACCAGGACAGCGTTTGATTATCAATTGATTGATTGATTGAAATAATGATGAACAAGTCGTCAACCTCTCACTAACACGGTTAAATCATTTACACATGTAAGAGATCGCGCACGATCCATAGGCATGCTCTGAATGACTACTAACCGCACCATAGTACGAGTTTACGCTTTGACATCTACGTTTTTCTTTTTTCTTTGATTTTGATTTGTACATTTGGACTTTGTTTGTTTGGACGTTTCTATTGTGGGATTCGTCTGATCATTACTTTGATATTTGCAATTCTGTGAAAGAATTTACTTGTGTACCCGTTGGATCGCGAACGGTCCATGAGCACCTCCTGTATGGCGATGAGCCGCCAAAGTCTTTGGTTCTAAAACTCTCCCGAATGTGAAATCTGACATCGATAATACTAAGTCCCCCCGGGGAGCACCAATTTGCCTTGCACGGCACCCGACCTCGAACGGTCACAATTCGCCTCGAACGGCACACGATCTCGAACGATCACAATATGCCTTGAACGACACCTGACCTCGAACGGTCACAATTCGCCTCGAACGGCACACGATCTCGAACAATCACAATTTGCCTCGAACGGCACCCGACCGCGAACGGTCACGATTCACTTAGTACGATATTCGATCGTGAATGATCACATTCTGTCTCGCACGGCACCCGACCGCGAACGGTCGCAACTTACCTTATATGACAATCGATAGATGAATGATCACACTCTGCCTCGAACGACACCCGACCTCAAACGGTCACAACTCGCCTCGAGCGCCACCCGACCACGAATAGTCACAATCCGCCTTGAACGGCACTCGATCGCGAACAATCAACATTTGCCACGAATGGCATCCAACCTCGAACTGTCCCATTGCATCATTTTCCACGAACGGCATCCAACCGCGAACGGTCTCATTCCACGATTCGCCACGAACGGCATCAGACAACGAACGGTCCCCTTGCATCATTTGCCACGAATGGCATCCAACCGCAAACGATCCCATCTCGCCATTTTCCGCGAACGGCATCGACCGCGAATGGTCCCGATTCACCTCAAATGGCATACGATCCCGAGCGATCGTCATTCAAGGTCATATGAAACTATCGAGTTCTTTACAGATTGTTGACAGGATATGAACATCCAACTTATGGCATTATAAAACACACCTTCCTATCGCAAGGCATGTTTTGGGGGGCAAATGTTATCCCGCTTTTTGGCAAAGCCGTGATACCAAAAGATCGATCGAAAATAAAAGACAGTTCGTCTCAAAGATTGGTTATACTTTGCTTCACTATGGATATCGATGAATTTTGTCCGAGCCCGGATCAGGCTACAATTGATAGAACACGGCAAGCAAAGTCATGGGAGCCAACATTTCAAATTTCAGGTCAATCGGGGTTCGTATGAATGAGTTATGATCGATGCAGATTGAAGGAGATAACTCCATCCGTTCGTATCCATCCTAGAGCACTGTTTCGTATCCATCAGTAGGCCACACTTCATATCGATGGACTTCGTATCCATCGATCGAGTTTACTTCATATCGATAGGCACGTATCCATCACCACACCTCGGTTCGTATCCAACGGCTTCGTATCGATCGAAATGGCCAGGTCTTCGCATCCATGAACTTCGTATTGGTCGACCAATGATTAGTTCGAATCGATGAACGGGGCATTCATTCGAATCCATCAGGCAGCTTCGGTTCGTATCCATCAAAAACGTATCCATTGAATGGAGACATCACCATCGATACGAGCTAATCCACTTGTCTTGATTCGAACTAGACGTTGAAAGTTGACACGAAACGCACAGAGTTGATAGATTCAAACTGGATAACAACGCTCGATACAAACGAGGCGAAATTCATGGATGCGAAGCGGTCAACTCGGTAGAAGGAGTGGGTCGATGAAAGGAATGTGTGCCACGTCGTCTCGTAAATACATGCGCCTATCGATTCGAAGTAATCGATTCGATGAGAACAGCCAACCGAAACACTCCAATTCGTATCGATCATATCTCCCAAACCACAAGTCCAAATGCTATGAAATTTTCACAGCATCTTCCACACAAGGTAAAGATTGTTCCTGCCAAGTTTCATCTCGATTGGACCAATTTTTGATGGATACGAAATTGTTTCGTATCAATCACAAATCGAGTCGAAACTTGGTGGGGTCGGTCGCGTGGGCCCACTCACGTGCCAGAAGAAGTCCTGAAGTTTGAGCATGATCTCAGCCTCCTACGCCTATAAATAGCCCTCTGAAGCCTATAGAAAAGGGATCTTTTGGCCATTGGACGTCCAGACTCTGCCGGATTCAATTCTATGTCTTTCTATCACCATTGTAATCAAGCATCAGAGCTATAACTTGCTGTAATCTGCTGCAACAGATCGATATCATCAAAAGAATCAATAAAATCATAAGCTTCAGAGTGGAAGTTGGCAAGATCACCGAACCACTATAAGTCCTGTGTTTGTGATTGTTATTTCTGAATTGTTGTGCTTGATATTGCTTAGATCTGAGATTTGTGTTGAATATTGCTGATTTGTATTCATAAACGGGTGCTTTCACGATACTGGGGTTTGTGACCATTTTTGGTGCAAACACGACCACACGCAACGTATCAACCATATGCATCAAAATATAGAAAATACTCTATAACAATTGCTTTGCATCCAATATTTCAAACCATCAATTTAAAACCAAATACCCAGGTTTTATATTCAAAATTATGTTTTAAAACATCTGCAGGAGGAAACATATCAATACTAGATTCAACATGACTAGGAGGGTACGCCCCCTTCTGAGCATGCTAAAACTCTAAAAAAAAACAATGGAGCCTCCTGTGGTATTCTGGTAACTCCTAAAAACAATAGAGTAAATACACTTGCAATCTCAAAATGTGGAAACTCCCAATCGTGTTTCGATTTTAGTCATTCATTGTAATAAATAAAAGTATTTATAAAACACTTAATACATTCTCTTTGTAATTATCTATTGGAACAAATTCCAATATTTTATTCCAATAATAATATTTCTCAAATACTTCAAATCATACTATTATTAAGTCTTTCTATAATCGTTCCAAAAATTCTTATAAAACATTTCCAAACCATCGGGATTTAAGTCTAAATAAATAACAATTCAAAAATTTCTATTTATAGATTCAGACTTTATAAACAATGGTATATAAATCACACGACCAATTAATCGAATCTAATTACATTCTGCAAAGGAATAACCTAACACTACCAACCAATCAAATTCGATAGTGAAAAATCTAATACTTAGCAATATTTTAAAATGTTAAATGACTAACAATCGGAGTTAGGATTTTGCTTAAGTTTATAATTTTCCTTAAGTCACCACTAAGTATACAATTATACTTAAGTCCACATGGTATACATAAATCGTTCGTATACTATACTTGATCTGATCAAATGTTCAGATACGTAGACTTCTACTTTTCGAACTAGTATCACCCACTAGACCTCCTTTAGAGCGGACTCCAATCAGGTTCCTCGATTAGAAACTTCTGTTCTCCTTGTATAGCCATAAACTATGATAGATAACTTAAGTATCATATCGAGAATCCGGATAAAGTGTTTACCGACAAGAATCAAGTAACAAACCCTTTTTCGGACTGGTGAGAATCATCAAATGTTATGTATTCAAATCTTAGATCAGAACCCATGCGAATAAAATGATTTACGTACTTAGTCCGATTGGTTTCTTAACTGTACCAATTTCTTTCTAAATCACTTATAATTTCCCTTTAGTATTTCATTCAATACTAAAATATTTTGATGAATTACATCCTAAATTTTCACATAAGTTTAGAAATATTTTACAAAGTCGGTTCTTTATAGAACAATAAATAAAAGCTTACTTTGTTTTATTTACTTGTATAATACCCTTCAGATCCTAAGAGTATATACAAAATACCTATATTATTTTATTTATTTTTAATTTACTTATTCTTTCCAAAATTTAATTGGAAGTACAAACAGAATATGGGTTTTCAAAACCGAATCAACTCTTCGATTACTTTACTTTAGAGTGTGCTAAGGAAAGATACTTACAGGTTGGCCCAATATCACCAAATATTTTACGTAACTTAGATCATGAACAAAATTATGGTCTTTGATTAAATAAATTTTATTAAAACCTTTGCATCTAATTTGACCCATTTAAACTTGAGTAAAATTATTTCGTTTCTATCTAAGAATTTTTATAATTTTCATTTATCAAAACACCTTTTTATTTTAAATAATTTTGTATAAGGAAACTTAAAAATTAAATACATGGTTTTAATTTCAAAAACTCTTTTTGAAAGCATACTACATATACTTTCATGTGAAAACTTCAAACGATTTATTTATTAAAACTCACTTTGGGTTCATTCAGATTTGAACTTATTTCGATCGCAGAATGATAAAAAGAATACTTCACTAAGTACTCTGCAACGTTCGCTTAAGCAAACATCCGATCTTTACTTAGATGATTATTCAGATCACCACGAAACATATCGAGATGTTTTCCTTCGAGTTATCTCAAAGAAAATGCATTCCATTCAAAATTTCACTTTCAAAAACATTTACTTAAATACTTCCAAAAATACTACTATTTCAATTTTCAAAATCATTTTGAAATTATTTTCAAAAATTCTAAGTTTTGAATTCAATAATTTCGTTATATATACCATTCCATATTATAATCATTCCCCTATATTATAATAAAATTTTCTCAAATATTTATTTACTAAATGTCTTTCTTACTGTTTAGATTATTTTTGAATAACTTTTTTATGTCAAAAGTTAACTTTTAACTTTACACTATAACCGAACACCTTATAGTCAAATTGTGAGAATTAATTCACAAGGGTTTCTTTTATAAATTCAAACAATAAATGCTTATAAATAAGCTAATCACAATTAATCGGAAATCATTGAATGACAATCAATGTTCCTAAATTAATCAAGCATGACTGATTAAACAATAGTGTAATAAATAAATATTATCATTTTTAAATAAAAAACACTCTATAACTATATATCAATTTTTGAAAATTATTCCTTTATATACATAAAATAGAGGTAAAACATTTCATTCACCAATTTTCAAAAACCAATAATATGTCTGTTTGTCTTGTTCAAGTATTCGGAAATCCTTCAACAACATGGCGTCCCGCATTCTCGACCTGAATTCATAAACAACTCAATAAACCCATTAACACAATATGTTTTTATAACAATAACAAGTACACTCTCGTATATATATAATACCCTTAAACAAATTCTAGGTTATCATTTACCATATCATTAAAGAGCTACTCACTCTAGGGTATTATTAACCCTATATCCAGTGAGACATACCCTACCAAAGCAAGGTTCTCGCTTAACCTTCGTCTTTGATACTACATGTAACGAGGTACCTTTTTGACCATCGAAAGTCGACACCGAGCACTACCACTGTGTTCGAATGTCGCATACCTAATTGACAAAAGGGCAGATTGTTAGGGTAAATAAAAAGAAAAGAATAGAGAACAGAGAAAACGGAATCTCACACTGAAACCGACAACATATAATATAACAAGGACAGCAGAAATTGATACTTTAAAAAATACAGAGTATATCAGAGTTAAAAACAAATCTTAGTACCTAGACAGTTATAAAATCCTGACATTACAAATGCCGATAGGTGTACTATATAATACTATGGAAAATAAAATACTATGATAGGCAAATCTTCAGCTCCCCTCCACGATCTCCAAAACTTCAAAGACAACCTAGGAAAATACTCGACCTGACCTGAGCATTATAAATAAATAACACCCGTATCAGTCTGGACATACCAGCGTGAGATAACACGAATAATGGTCAAAATATATAAAAGTTCTGTAAGACCACGCTGCTAACGTGAAACAGGTTTTTTTACCTCACAAGAATAACATCCATGCAGGCATGAGTAGAAATAAATATCAGTAAACAAATCTAAATATGAAGGAGAATAAATAATATTAAACCGGACTTGAAAGAATGGGAATAAACCGAGTAAAATCTAAACTAGATAAAATGGTTAGAACTACGAAACGGTCCAACTTGACAGAATGGACTAGATAAGGTAACAATACAAACTTGATAGAATGGACTAAATAAGGTAACAATCCAAACTTGATAGATTGGACTAAATAAGGTAACAGGCCAACTTGATAGAATGTACTAAATAAATACTTAAATGATGTGAAGAGTAGTTGACTCTACTCATGGCAATTTAAAGCTAAAACAAATTTAAGGTTTTGAGTCAAATAAGGAAAGGAACTTTTCTAACAAAAGACCAAGAATGTGGACCCCCTTGAAGTATATTTAACACTCTTAATTTATAATAATATTATTCAGGAGATTTAATTAGAATAAATTAAATAGAATAATGTAGAGTGATAAGGAGATTGAGCTTGACTAATGAACTAAGTAGCCATGCGTATTTATAGTGAACGAGATTATAAATGGTTAAGTGTTAACTAAATAAACCTAGGGGCATTAGGGTAAATTGCCGCCAATATTCCTACCATTATACTATTATCCCCTTAGCCATTCATGTTCATTCTAACATAAGAAAGATTATAAATGTAAGAAAGCAAACAGGGCCGACTATTAAGGAGAAAAAGGAAGAGAGAAATCAAATCTAAAGCTTAGGATCAAGTTAGAAGAAATCAACCTCAATCAATATCTAATTTCCTTATCCAAACTAAGGTGAATAATAATCATTTTTTTGGCGAAGCCAGCGGAGTTGAAAGGCCCGTACCATTTATTTATATTAAAAGAGTTACAATATAAATAGAAGGAGATATTAGGAATAGTAGTAGAAGATCAAATTAAGTAGGAATAAAAACATGAACATAACACTATAGAAAGAAATGTAATTTAACCAAATTTCAGTGCTCCAAATAGTAACGTCCATCTGTCTATTGTCGTTTGGTCAAAAGGGAAAGTAGAGCAAACCAACATGCTATATATTCTTCAGCATATTTCATAATAAATTTACGTTTGGTTTCTTCTTCTCCCATCGAATAAAACACTATTTCGCTCCTCCCAAGTCACCGTTACACTCACTTTGAGCATAACTAATAGTTCGTATGTCGCTTGGTGCTTCCACTTCGTTTCAGTGCACAGTCTTAACCATTCATGCTTGATGTTTCTCCTAGCGTAGAGGAATCCCCCTCTGCTTAATTTTGAACCTAAGGAATGCATGTATGAGCAGTAAAAAAAAGGCGATGAATAGTTTCTGGAGCTAAGGAGAATAAAATGCAAGATGAAGATACCGACAGCCCTTTGTGATATAGATTTCCCTTAGTATGCAGAGCATTAAGAAAGACTTTCCATAACATATGATTATATTTTTCTTCTGCATTTATGTTCCAAATTCTCTTTTACCATGGGAAGTATCTATTCCCTCTATCCTCTGCTAGAGCTTTATAGAGAGGGTTGGTTGTGTGTTCTTTCAATTTTTTGCCCACGAATATTGCTCAGCATCACTATAGGAGTATGATATGTTGTTGTGTCTATTCCATAAAGCATTAACAGTGGGATTGCTAGTGATTTTTAGGTTGATTCTGCCATTACATATGCAGTTTGTTGCTTTGGCATTCAAAGAGATGCCTGTTGCATTATATTATCATATGATAGTTCCTTTTGTAGTATTATGCTATTTTTAATCCACGGGGTGGTCCGGAATCTCTAGGCACTGTCAACTGCCAGTTGTAGTTTGGTGTGTGGCATTAATATATCTCTCAATTTGACAATTGTCTTCCAGACCAAGCTTTATGCTGGTTTACTTTTCTCTATCCAGATTTCATCTCCCTCTTGATAGACCATCGTACCCAAAGAGTATCAGCATTGGATATTAGCTTATGAAACTGACTATTGCGTGGCCCGTGCTACGCACACGGACAGTGCCGGTATTCCCGTGTAATTGTAGGTCCAATTGAATGTAATCCAATTGTTCGCTAAAGTAGTATGTACTGCCCATGTATAGTGTTGGTTCTTAATCCCTTCAGCTTTATCTTCACTCCTGAGGTAGTAGGAAACTGTGGTAAAAAAAAATATTGTTGAAAATTTGCAATAGGGACATAACCAAAGTGCAGAATAGTGTGTCTAGGTTATTCGTTTATAGCAAGGCAATATTGTAAGGAAAAAGTTAAAACATTATTTAGTAAAATCAGTCTATCTTCTTTGACTTCAATTTATTCATTTTAAATCTCGTTATGTATAGCTGAAAAATGTTAAAGGTTCAATTTGTTAGGACCTGGTTGGCTTATAATTATATTTTGAGTTTTTAGTTTTTATTTTGTATTGAAAGAGTTGTGGGAGAAGAAGAGACGTGGAATGGGTTAGAGAGATTTTGCTAATCCTCAAAAAGTGGGGAAGAATAAAATTTAGTTTTGAAAAACTTGTTCTTTGTCCTCTCAGCTCCCCTTTATTTGTCACCGTGCCGCATTATTATACCATGCCATTTGATGTGCAAATTGACAGTGGAAAACTAAAAAAATATTTGGAAATAAGGTAGGTCTTTAGTTGTTTATTGTTTGGGTTCTTAAAAAATAGGTTAGCTGCAAATTTTTGGAAAATAAAACAATTGGTACAGACAGTTCGGTAAAAAACATGTTTGTTTTTGAAACTAAATTAGTTTAGGTTTTGTGACTGATTAAAGATGGATAATTTTACGTTGTTTAAATCACATTAAAAATCAGAAAATGCGTTGAAGAATGTAAAAATGAAAAGTTATCAAGCGTTGGTGCGGTGAAACCAAACCAAGATGCACCGTCAATCAAAGGCAGTAGGTAATATAATGACTGTTGTTTTTCAATTCTAATTAAAGTAAAGAAGTGATTCTAACCAATAATAGGTACGTCCACTTTTTCAGTGTAAGTTTCATTTTTGTCAAAT
Source organism: Allium cepa (assembly GCA_030765085.1). NCBI lineage: Eukaryota > Viridiplantae > Streptophyta > Magnoliopsida > Asparagales > Amaryllidaceae > Allium > Allium cepa. Next base: position 427,976,291 of record CM060938.1, read on the forward strand.
ACAGTTTCAAAATGATATGTACATCCTAAAATATATTAATACAATAAATACCACCTAAAATGATACAGTGAAATAGTAAGTGATGTATATGATAACGGTGGATAAAATTGGTAGCTCATATTGGACTATGATTCATGCAGAATGAATGAGTTTACAATTCATTACCAATTTAAATTCTTTAGTAGACTGACGGCCCTTCTTTGCAAATTTATAGTACAGAGTAGGAGTAAGTACCCCTATAAAGTGGACCTTGACACCATCTACTTTCAATGCATCAGTAGCTAGTAAATATATTATGAAGGTCGATATTACTAACGTGACTCGTGGAAATTTAATATAGCAATATTATGAGAAAGAGTGAAAAATAAGTATGTCTACAATATTTTGGTTACCAAACTATATTCCATTGTATTGTTTACGAAATATACATGTAGTGGCCAAAGGAAGAAAACCAGAACGAAACTTTGATGATGTGTAGAGTTATGCAGTAAAATAAAGTTGCTAGTTGAGAAGAGTTGATTTATGTTACAATTTTCCTGTAAAATTAATGGTAGGATTGCAGTCTACATATATTTTCAATCTATGCAGCTTGAAATTAACAGTTTGAACAGAGAATAGTTTTATTAGTGGAAAAATGGATAGCGGTCAGTAAGTAACTGCTCACGAAATTTTAGTTTGTAATAAATGCAAATTATCATTAATATTTGTAGTAAATAGGAGGGTAAGAGGTTCAGTGAGTCTAACCATCATAAAAATGCGGGAATAAGATAGAAGGCTACTAAACAAAATCGCTGAACTTTTGTGGTCGTCTATGTTTGACCCATCTTGGTTAGATCCAATTTTTATTTTTCACTTAAAAATAAGTGTAGGATCCACTATTAATAATCAACCATTAATAAATAAAATAGGAGCATAGCCAGTTCCAGTGTGGCCCGTGCTACGCATACGGCCATTGTTGGTAATTAAATTGATGTTAAAAGTTGTTATAAAATATAATGTATTAACGTAAAGGAATTTTATATAGGAGAGAAATGTAGATTTTTAGTATATTTTGATATATATGTGTAAATGTAGGATGTATATATAGGTTTGTTAAAATATTGGATTTTTAATATGAATTGACATCTTTAATTTTTTCTTCAAAATCCTTGTTTAAAGTATAGTAAAATACAAGTAGAATAGCATAGAATGAAAAACCAAAAACAATTAAATTTCGATCATCATTTATGAAGTTCTAAAAAAGTCAAATTTGCCTACATCTTGCCTTTTTGAAAAAAAAAATCAAATAATGTCAAAGTAAGGGTATACCTAGTTTCAATATTAATCTTTTTATTGGCAAGCATTGCACTTAGAATTGAAACGTAATGCATGAATAAGTAATATGTATATTTCTAGACCTACAATCATATGCAAAAAATAATGTGGAGGGCGTAAAATAATGAAGATGAAAAAAATGGGCCACACAAATTACATGCAAACAATAGCGGATGTCACTCTTCTACTTTCATCATACATTGGTTGGTTAATGAGATTGATATAATCTGTCAAATGAGATGTATCAAATGCTGACAAATTTTGGCAGTACATACACCAAACATAGACAACACATAGGTAAATTGTTCAATATCAGAAACAAATTGAGCTTATCAAAATAGAACTTACAGATGCGAATATATGCATGCAAAATTCTACATATATGAAATACAAATATCAGTTCACAACAACTTGTTACATAAATTGAATACATTAAGCAATCATTTTACAGTTGTGAAGTTTTTTTCTGATCTCCATCAGTGGAAGCGAGTACCTCAATCAGACCCATTTTCACCGCAGTCGCAGAAAACAATATGTTCCAAAGCAGGTCGATAAGTGCATTCTCTTTCACTTTTCTTGTTATTGAGATAGTTGAACCAACCACCTGATTTGACATTAATTTTTTTTTTGAATAGGTAAAAGGCCCTAGGCCTGCTTAAAGAAAAAATACCAGTACACAACCAACACGCGAAACAAAACCACCAACACGCGAAACAAATCTAATATCTCAACTTCTAACCCTAGCCGCAAGCTAAAAAGAGAAAACAAAAAGAAGAAAATAAATGGCGGCCGGCAATGGCGAAATCATCCACCATCACACAAGCAACACCTCACGGGGGTTTCCAAACCCTCTCCTTCGCACTGAAATCATCTTCGGCTAAGCAATCACGAAGCTTTATACTGAAATGAGGAGAATTGATGAAGTTGAGTCTCTCCTTCTTCTGATGCTTGTTGCTATTTGCCAGATCTATGCTTTCTTCTTCAGAAAGACGCCGATTGTAAAGTGAGAAGCTTTACCCTTCCAAATATCGATGTTATTCACCAGATTTTTCTGTTGAATAGCATCGATTGGGAGGATGGAAGACGATTTGAGTGGGATCTTCTACCATCTTACTACTTTCACCCTTGCTCAAGCAAGATACATGATATATTTTATCATTTAACAAGCTTTTGTAGAAAAACTTCTCGCTTTTATTTTCACTGATATTAAAATTGATATAATCTTCTATGGACAACAACTTGATCTCCTTGGGAACGCTGCTGGGTGCGCGGTAGCTCCTACGAGCTGAGACAGGTAAAAAACTAGTATTATTGTTCGAAATTTGATATGTATAAGAATAATTACTAATTGAAATGTGTTCACTTCCCTTGCAGTAATTAGACTTGTTCTCAGCTCTGGATTGGCCGCCTCTAGTGATATGGCTCCGGGTTTGGCTGTCATGGCCGAGGAAAGAAGTGATTTTGGAATTTGAGGGAGCAAAATTCTGACAGTAATTGTGCTTTCTTTGGGGAGTATCGGTAGAGTGATTCCCCCTAAGTAAGAAATCTTCCACTTCAGTATCTAACATGTCCAGCTTGCTATTTTCTTGATGACTAATTGTTTTCTTGCTGAGAATTTGAAAGTCGGAGTAAATGTTGTTCCAAAGTTGATTACTATTCCTCTCAATATTTTTATGAAGTCTGTGATTTCTTTCTCTCCATATATGACAGATGACTGTGGTTAACATGATAGATGCATTTTTGAAGTCCTTTGATTTTGGATTGTATCTGCTTTGGATATAATGAATACTTTCTTCTATGTTTTGAATGGATTGATGTTGACTAAAACTTAAAGAATTTTTAGCATTGAACCAAACATGCCTTGAGAAGATACAACCAAAGAAGAGATGGTCTGCATTTTCAACCCCATTATTACACAACAGACATCTATTATCTGCATTTTTAGTCCATTTGGCACATTTTTCTTTTGTAGGAAGCCTGTTGAGATAGGCAAAGTAAGAATAGTGAGCCATTTTGGGACAATTTGATTTACACCAAATAACTTTGTGCCAACTGACTTCAGTGTCATCCCCCTTGACAAATTTCCAAACTTTTTTAAATGAAAATTTATCTTTTGAGTTGAGTTTCCAAGCCCAAGTGTCTCTTTGAAGATTTTGATCAATTGAGATATTTTTAATGCAGCTCTAAAAATACTAGCAGCTTGGTGTAATTTTGAATTCCATGTTTGATTTTGAATGATGATTTGAACTTTTTCAGTAGCATTTCCAAATAGATACATGTTATTTCATCCTAAAAGATCAATTAGAGATTTTCCAGAGATCCAAGAGTCAAACCATAAGCTAGTCATTTTTCCATCTTTGAATTTCCTTTCTAAGAGAGATTTACCTTTCTCCCTGCAATTAAGAATATTTTTCCAAGTGTATGAATGATGGTTTTCAGCCCTTGTTGTCCAAAAAATTTTATTTTTAAGATATTTTTCTCTCATCCATCTAACCCAAAGAGATTTGCCATCGATGAATTTCCAAAAAAGTTTGTATTTGGCTGCTTCACTCAAATCTCTGATATTTCTAAGACCCAGACCACCTGCATTTTTAGGCTTACAGACTTTATCCCATGCAACCTTGTGTTGTTTGCCCTGCCAAATAAAGTTAGCACACATTTTTTCAATTTTACAAATTGCTTTTGTGGGAATATTATGAGCTGAATCCAATATATAACAATTGCAGTGATGACAGTATGGGTGAGTTCAATTCTACCAGCTAGAGATAATAACTTACTAGACCATCCATCAAGTTTATTTTGAATAATGTCATATAATCTTAGACAATCCCTTTCATTTAGCTGATTAATACTTAATGGCAGGCCTAAATATTTGACTGGCAAACCACCTTCTTTAAATTTGAGAATGTTTAAAATTTCCTCTTTATAGTTGCATCCTTTACTGAAATAGATTTTACTTTTACACTCATTAACTTTTAGGCCAGCAAAGGTTTATAATTTTTTAAAAATGCTAAAAATAGTGTTAGCACTTTTAACATCTGCATTAAAGAACAGCAGCAAGTCATCTGCATATAGCAGGTGAGTAATGGGAGGTTTGATTCTATTTAAAGTTTTCAAATTACCCCTTATATATTCAGAATTAATAATTAAGGATAGATACTCCATAACAATGGTGAATAGATAAGGAGAGAGGGGGTCTCCTTGTCTAATACCTCTATTGCTATGTATAAATCTTTTTGGAGAACCATTAATCATTACAGAGTATGTTACATTGTCAATGCATTCTTTAATTAGATCACAATTTTTTTTATTGAAGCCCATTTGTATCATCATATGAATAATGAAGTGTCTATTAATTTTATCAAAGGCTTTGTGTAAGTCAATTTTAATACACGTTGCATTTTTATTTTTGTTATTGAAATTCCTAATTTGCTCGTGAGCTAATAAAGTATTATCAGTTATTAGCCTTCCAGGGATGAAGGCACATTGATTTCCAGGGTGCCAACGCTGATAATGTTATTAGGCTTTAATTCGTTGCCTCCTATCATTTATCTCCTTTCCTAAAATAATTCAATTTCCCTCTATCTTCTCTTCCTCGCTTCATCTCCGCGATATGTCTCAAAGCCCGATTGTCACCTAACTCCTCTTTTTACATGTGGTACTCCGAATTTCACTAAATTTAATTTTTGTTATTTGAGTCGATTTTACGTAACCTATGCTGATTTCGTACTATACAAGTTTGACTTCGATTTCACTAGAAGTTTTGTACTTCATTATTTCTAGGTTAGTTTATATGAGGTACTTTAGATCCATAACCCTAGCTTGAATTATCATCTTCTCTATCCACCTTGCACCACTTGACCTCTATCTGCACCTCCACCTTAGGCTCGAACTTTACCTTTTCCAGCTTGACTGCTTCATCCAAATTACACAACGTGACTGGCGGTGACACTGTTACGGCACCTGGAGTGCTCCTTTAGATTTCAATCTTACAGGCTAGTTGACCGTTGCTCCTTCGTCCTGCGACTACAACTTGTAGATTCCTATCTGGCTGTTAGCTGATTTAATTGCTGAATGAGGTATGAATTCTATATTTGTTTAATTTGTTCGGATATATTTGTTAGATACGTTGTACCATTTGATATAAATTCTAAGTTGATTATTACTTATTATAAGTCTGAAGCTATGTGTTAAGTAACAAATAACATGCAATTCTTGTGCCTAAATATTGAGGTAGATTTGTTAACAAAAATAGAATATCATTGCTATAGTTACAGTATAGAAGTATGATGAATTACGATGGTTAACCGGGGATGGAATATTGCGATAATACTAAATAATTATTCTTGTAGGTGTAGTGTGTGCTAGCTGGTTTAAATATATTTTCCCCTTGACAATTAGTTATCAATTTTTTACCGTACTCTTTTCCTTGTAACATTTCAATTTCCATACTAATAGATGATTAGATTTTTTAATGGGGCGATGTTACCCATTTAAAGAAAATTTTTGCATGAATTTATTTAAGTGATGCAGGCTATATAAAGTTGATTTTAAAAGATATGTGCATTTACATTATATCGTGAATCTCCGGATATAAGATTTATGGTATTAAGTGATACTACTTTAATACTTATATTATAGTTTCTCCTAAGATTTAACATGCTTAAATGTGTTGTAATAATTTTGCAGGTGTAATCAATTTGTGCAATAATATTTTTTTTAAAACTAGGATCTCCCTTTATCATTTTCTTGAATTATTAATTGTTGTGAACTACTCCTATTCAACCAGTGCATCAAAATATGTACATGTTTTCATTTACTTTCAAACTTGACCACTACAGATTATCATCACAGTCTTAAAATCTGTAATGACATTTGAAGAAAAATTCTTTTATTTGTTATATGTTTACTAACTTTTCTACAATTCACCATATTAATACTTGAAACTACTAACCGTAATGAAACTTAATTAAAATTTACATATAGATAACTGAAACAATTCACCATATTCCTTTTTGAAACAATCTGTATTAATTTTATTTTGTTATATGTTTACTCACTATGTTTAAGTTGCAACTATATAGATAACAGAAATCACACATTTCCTTTTCATCTTTTCATTTCATTTGTTTCTAGATGGTAGGTGATCATTTACACAAATATTTCCTATATATTGTCTCAGTTTCTCTAGTCTGTGTTTTGAGAAACTTGCCAAAATAATATATTGAACTCGTACAAATAATTTCTACGTGCTGCCTTCCATAATCAGTGGGCAACATAGCCAAAATGATAAAATCCGCATAACCATTGTGTTTAGAAGTGAGATCGTAGTAACTGAAAAGGAATAAAATACAATGATAGGATAGAGGAAATAAAAAAAACTATTACCAGGACACGGTCTAAAACTGTGGAAACTTTATACAAAATAATATTATTCTCCAATGGATGAGAATATTCAGAAATACATTGCTCAGATTTACTTATGTTTAGAAAAAGAAACATGAACATAAGAATTTAAAAGCTGAAAATATCAACGTAATAGTAAACACAACTTTAAGAGGAGGAAAAACGATTGGAGCATGCATTTCTTTCGATTCATAAGGAATTAAATCTACGAAACATTATTTTAGTATAAAAGTATGAGGGGAGATATACTTGAGTAAGAAGAGAGTCTTAGGATAGAGAGAGAAAAAATTTGAACTACGGTATCAGGCACACCCTGGAGGCATCATTTAGGTGCTACTTTGCAAGTTTAATGCTTACATTTTTACTTTGGGTATTTCTTTCACCCTTTGTCCTAGTTATGGCATGAACGCTAATATATATAATTGCAAATACGGTACCGTAATTTACCACATAAAAAGTTTGCAGCAGTAAATGGACAGCAGAATTGGATAAAAATATCCAAATAGTTTTTTAATTTTCCTAGTAGCGGAAGTTTTTTTTATACATGAGCATTGCACTCCACTGTTGAGCATTTCACATGCTTAAACAAATATGTACTATGCAAATGTCCTAGAATATCAATATTACAATGGATAAGAGAAATGATGGGTGGGATATATTTGAACCGTTAAATTTATGTGATACATAATCGCATTTAGAAGAGGAATAATATAGAAAAATTGAAAAGATGAAATTCAGAGTTTTCGAAGTTAATATTGCGTATATAAATATGCATAATATAATAAAGAAATAAATTTTACTCTTTTTAATTGTATGGTAACAAATTTTTTACCGTTATATGCTTGGTGAGTTGAACACAAAGCAATTTATTGCTATAAATATAGACTGGTATGAGTCAGTAGTATGTACTTCAAAATTCATCTTCTAAGTCAATATGTTGTTATGAGTTGAATGCATGCATGCTAATGTTAGAATGAACATCTCATGGAAGAAGAGAAATATCACCAACCTTGGTTATTTGCAATGAAAATTTTAGTCAGAAATTTTATAACAATCAAAAAGTTGTGCCCATTTAGATGCAACAAAAGGAATCTGGTACATTAAATGTATATGAAATGCATAAAGAAATGAATTGAACAACTGTTTTTGTAAGAGATTGAAGGATGTCAATTTGTGTGCGCGCATAAATAATCGTAAAAAGTAATAGAAAAATTTTCATGTGAATATATTTGGAAAGAGCTCAGTAATGACAATACGTAATGGTAACACAGCTTAAAAAATAAAACTTCTCAGAAGAAACTAATGAATTAAACATGATGAAACAACTACACAATTAAAATGACAATGTATTACCATCATCCTGTAAAAATTTAAATGGAAACAAAATAAGCAAATGAAAAGAACTTAATAGTGATATTATGAATAGTAATCAACATATCACAGAGTGTCACAAAAATTTTGGATGACACAGGATATTTTAATTCGAACAATTCCTACGGCTTCATAGTATGAATACAGACAAAAAATACAAGAATTTTAGTTTCTCGCAGTTAGTTACATCTAATGAATTTGAAATGCATTTAAATACCAACATCTTCAACATCAAATAATCATAACTGAATAATCACAATCGAAAGTGTAGTAAAATATACATGCAAATTATGTATGATAATATAGAAGAATTATAAATACCACTATCATTTTATCTTCAGTATGTCGACTGAATAAAATCCAACTATTAAGTAAAACATCAATAAACAATTTGCATAACGTCGAAGAAGTTTATGTGTAAATACATTATAACATGTCCCTAAATTAACAGTACTAAGTAAATCAAAAAAATCGAAGAAAAATTGAGAAAATCGCTACCTTAAAAGGAGGGGACATAATTTTTGGTTTTGAGTTGAGAAGGCGTGAAGTCGCCAATGGAGAAGAAGAGGGCGCCTTCATTGAAGTGATTGCCACTGTCGCATCCACAAAGTTCTAGGTTTTACTTGAAGTCTCCGGATAAAAGGAATATACCCATCAGTAATCCTAAATACAGTCTAACATATTCCTAAATTAACAGTACTAAGTAAATCAAACGAATCGAAGAAAATTTGAGAAAATGGCTACCTTAAAAGGAGGGGACATAATTTTCCATTTTGAGTTGAGAAGGCGTGAAGTCGCCAATGGTGAAGAAGAAGGCGCCTCCGTTGAAGTGATTGCCACTGTCGCATCCACAAAGTTTTATGTTTTACTTGAATCTCCGGATAGAAGGAATATACCCATCAGTAATCCTCATATTTGTGGGTTAGAGATAATGAAGAGGGCATATGAACAGTTATGGATAAGACAGGATAATTGCAACTGACTTGCTTATTTTTATGTGGAAAAAAGAAAATAGAAAATGACGTGCACGAAAGTTCTATTAGAGGACACATGTCAATTAATTAGAGCGTTGGTTTCTGTTTTCCATTTTAAGTAATAGATAGATTAGACAAGGCTGCAATATTCCGTAGTCTAATATTTTTAACTCCCAAACCACCTTCCTTTTTTGGATTTTACAGCTTGTTGAAAGCTGTAGGAGAGAGTTTCGAAGTGTGTATTAATCCACTCTAGGTGAATAATAATCATTACATTTCTATTTTTCATTTTATAATCATATGATTTTGGATTTAAGGGTAAATTCATTTTTATGATATATTGGATGATGATATGCTTGATTTATAAATTATTTAGTTTAAACAAGATTGTTTAAAAGGAGATACGCATGGTTTTAGGGTAAAACCGAGGTTAAATGATTTTTAAATGCCATGGAAAAATTATATGTTATTGAAAACATGATTTTGGAGTTGGATTTTGATTTTTATAATTTTCCAAGCCGTGGAGAATTAATTATGAATTTTCAAAGGAAAATATGGTTATTTGGGTTTATAAATTTAATTTTAGAAAATATTTTAAGATTTTGGGTTTGGAATTTTGATATGTTAGATAACATGATTAAAGTGAATTTCTGGAATTTTGGGGATTTTTAATAAGTGACATAGTATGGAGATTAAATTATTTTGAAATGAGGGCTTATATGATTTAATTGTTTTGTTAATAAGAAGGGCTTATTTGTTAAATGTCCTTTTGTTTTTAGATCTGAGAAAATGCGGTAAGTATTAGCAAAATATTTTTAAAGTTTATGTAACCAATCAAGTTTTACAAGTGGGCAAGCTAGTTAAAAAAGTTTACTATCTTTGGTAAAAACAGCCTTTTGTTCAGAAAAGTAGGTTCCATCGACTTTAGAAGGACCTTTCGATAGAGCTTTCGCTTTTGACATACTCTAAACATTCTACAACAAAACCAATACACATGGTATCACTTAGCTGGTAGGTAGTGGATTGGAGAAAGGAGGAAGGTATGGTGTCGAAACGTATCTTCCAAAGGGGTTGGTTCCTTTGTTTTGGTTTTTTAAAAGAAAAGCGCTGGCTTGTTTACAAAGTGGTTTCGACCTAGTCGAAACCAATGATTGCGAAAGGGTATTTCAAAAGAAGCATTCGCAGGAGAGCTGCCACCTTTGTTTTTAGAGTAATTAGCTTCCGAAGAAGTTACTAAGTTTTAAAGTAATGCTTTCGAAAGGGTAGTTTCGACCAAGTCGAAACCCTTCTGTGATTGGATGCCTTTCGATGGTGTTGAAGACATCAATGCTGTCAAAAGGTAATGTTTGTTTTTATAAATATAAGCCACTTCCTACTGCTTTTGAAAGGGGTTAGGGGTTTCGAAGGCAATGGTTTCAAAAGGGGTTTCAAAGCCAACCTTCAACTATTTTACCCAAATGTTTTAATGCTTTTGAAGGAATGGTTTCGACACCATCAAGTTTCCCTAATACTGTTATAAAACGAAGAATAGTATTGAAAGAGATGCTTTCGCTTATGTCACTTTGACCCAAAAAAGTTATTTTAAACATAAACCCAATGGCATCGAAAGGTATTGTTTTAAAGGGTAACTTTCAGTTTCAAAAGCGGTATTTTTGAGTGGTTTCGAAGCTGTGCTTCTATACTTATATGATAATAGTTTAACAAGGTCGAAGGGTTTCGAAAGAGAAGTTTAAAAGTATTTGAAGGGCAGGAGCCTAACATTTTAAGATATAATTTAATGCTTTCGAAGAAGGCTATCTAATGAAATCGAAAACAAGTTTTCGATGGTGTCGAAAGGCTTTTTAATCCTAAAATTATTTTATTGGAGAAACCCATGGCTAAATAAACAAAGTTCTGAAAGGATTTCAAGTATGTAAATTTAAAGAAGTGTTTGCTTGATAAAAGTACTGGTTAAAGGGATTAAACATGTTTTATATGTAACTGTTTTCAAGGATATTAAACCCTCGGGAATTGTGAAGTTGTTATGTTCGCTTCTTCAAATATGAATACATTCACATAATAAAGAACCCATAATTGTATCTTGGGGATAAAGGGGTTGAAGAACCAGCTAGGTCAACCCAGTAGTGAATATAAATTAATTAAACTCCTGAATGAGTAGAATTACATCTAGGGAGTCAAGGAGACCAAAATATAGGATGCCTAAACATTGAAGTTGTCCTGGAGATAGGTTCATAGTAAGCCCATAAAAACTAGACTAGAAAGTTATTGGGGGTAACCAATAGGTTCATGGTAAACAAATGAAAACTATGTATTAAGGATGGTTGCCAGGGGCCAATTGGTTTGTAGTGAACCATTAAAACTATATTTGGATTAAGTATTAAAGTCAGTCAAAAGGTTCCTAGTCAACCCATGAAAACTAGGATAAGAAAGAAGTTATAGGAGGCATCAGTAGGTTCCTGGTCAACCCATGAAAACTAGGATAAGGAAGAAGTACTGGAATAATCCATAGGTTCCTAGTCAACCCATGAAAACTAGGATAAAAGATGAGTTATTGGATTGAGGAATAGGTATAAGGGGACCCATGTATTAATTAAGTCAATTGGCAAGGGTTTATAGGTTCTTAGTGATCCTATGGAAACTATAAAATAGGACAGGGGTGTCCATAAATTATAAAAAGTTTATTAGTAATCCCATGAAAACTAATAGGTTAATAGTGACCCTGGAAACTATAATTACGACCTGGAGTTAATTAAACCGGGGATGGGAAATCGAAGATGTTTATATATATGCATATCATAATAAATGTTTTAACCATTGTGGATGCAGCCGCACAGTATATGGTTCTGAAAAGGTTTTAGGATACTAGTGAGGGGGAAACCTGTTCCACTAAGAAGCGTGGTCTCACTAGATATCTAAAGGGATTGAGATGTTCGATTATTATTCATAGCAGGTTGTATGTCTGACTCGAATTTTTTGTTTTCCCATTAAACTCTCTGGTACTCGATTGATTTTTAGTAGTTTAAGGTTTAGGGTTTTCAAATTCTCTTCTTAGATGAATACAGCTTCTAGAGGTGTGTAGGAGGCTGTTAGTTATTTAGGGTTATCTTTTCCGCTGTGTATTTTGGATGTAAAGGGAGACTTAGTAGCCTTACTATATACTCTGATCAACCAAGGGGGCATCTTCATTTGTCGCACTTGGCGTATGCGTAATAATTATATTTTTTTAATGTGGTTAACATTTGTGTTATTATGCAATGGACATGAAATTTTTTGAATGGAATGTGGATATGTGTTTTTAATTTGTTAAATTTTTTCCATATTCTTGTGATCTGTGTATCAATGTATCTAACACCGTCGTTTTCGGTCGTCGAGGATTAACAGCTGTGGATGACTGCAACATCCATAGCTGCTTGTTTTGGGCCTCCTAGTAGGGGGATGTTACATTTGGTATCCGAGCGTGATTTATGAAACTTTAAAGAAAAGTAAAACCTAAAAGCTTTTTTGAAACATAATCGGATAAATTAGGTATATATCGGTATATATCTAAGTACTTGTATTTGTTATGCTATGTTAATGTTATGTTAACGTACTTGTTAATGCTATGTTAATACAATAAATTATTATTCCTTCTAGGTTGGGTTAATGCTATGTTAACGTACTTGTATTTGATATATAGGTATATATCTAAGTAGTGTTCCCCTATCTCTCTTAGACTGTTCTTCTTTATCTTACTAAGGCTCGTATAAAAATTTATGAGAAAGAGGGTATGAAAGCAGGAAACGAAAGAGGAAATCTTAGTGTTGGAAGCACCACAACCAACGAAAATGCTCGACCTAGTTCCAAGAGGAACCAAGGTCGACAGGCTAATGCTAACCCAAATGCCAAGGCCAATGTAGGTACCGGAAATCCACTAGTAGATGCGGGGATAGGGTTTCAGTTGTTAGCTAATCTTTTGCAAGCAGGAGTTGCAGGTAATGTTGGAGGAGCTAATCTTGTAGCTCCAGCTGGATATAATTATGCTAGACCGAGCAGGGACTACACCGGTCTGGGTGGAAAGCCATTTATGGGAACGGAGGATGCTATTGAGATTAAGAATTGGCTACTGAGCTGGATCTTTATTGATTTAGGCTTGGATGATGGGGCAAAGAGGAGGCTGAACTCTAGACAATTGCAAGGGGCAGTGCACCATTGGTGGAATAATGTGACGGCCGGAGTTACAGAGGAAGAACCGACTTGGGCTGATTTTAGAAGGAGATTTAAGCAGAAGTTCTTATCTGAGGTTGCCAAGTCGGCATTCATGGGGAAGTTTATGGACCTTGTGAAGGGAGATATGTCAGAAGTTGAGTATGATGGTAAGTTTGATGAGCTATCCAACATGGATATGCAACTATAGATAATGACATCAGAAGGAATGAATGGTTCAATAGAGGACTAAGATCGAAGCTTACTAGAATGACCATGACTTATGTCAGAGAACCAGTAATGTGGTACTGGAGATGGCTATTCGCCATGAAGAGGTGCTTGTTGTTTTTACTAGGGAGAAGCCTATTGAATCCCAGGGTCCTCAGGGAAAGAAAAGAAAATTCTTTAAGATGAAGGAAGCCTAGAAAAGGGAAGCTGCTAAGAAGGAAATGGATGATTTGGTGTGCTTCAAGTGTGATAAAGAGGGTCATTATGCTCACAAGTGCCGGACTGGCAAAGGGAAGAAATCTATAGAGAAGAAGAATGTATGATGCTTCAATTACGACCATGTTGGGCATTGTAAGAACCAGTGTCGAGAGCCAGTCAGGGCGGACAAAGGGAAGGTTTTTGCTATTGGACCACCATCTTCTTCTAGGCCTACTACAACAAAGAAAGGGAAAACTATGATGGAAGGTACGCTTTTGATTCATAGTATACCAGTTAGGGTACTATTTGATACCGGTGCATTACACTCATTTATATCACAGTATTTGGTTGATAGGTTATACATAGAATCTATATACCTTATTACTTCCTTAAGGGTTACGAATCCAATAGAAGGGTATGTAACTCTAGGGATGAGATGTGACCAGTTAGAACTTGATTTTTTAGGTCATAAGTTTGCATGCAGTATGTATGTTTTTGATTTTGTAGATTTCGAAAGATCATTTTGGGTGTGGATTGGTTGGCTAAGTATGAGTCTAGGATAGGGAAATATCATTGATACACCCAGATAGTCATAACCGAATCATCTTCTCAATGGAAAATTGCAGAGGAGTGTTTAGGATTTATTAAGTGCCATGGAGGTTGGAGAAGAGTTAAGTCAGGTTCGGGTGGCAAGAGAATTTCTAGATGTCTTTGAGCTGGTAATGGGATTACCACTGAAACAAGCTGTTGAGTTTCAGATAGGTCGTGTACTGGGAGCTGAACTTGTGAGTAGACCACCTAGAAGGATGACACCAACAGAGATGAAGGAATTAAAAGTGAAACTAGTGGATCTTGAAGGAAGAAATTTTATTAGACCAAGCATTTCACCTTAGGGAGCGGCCACGGTATTCGTAAAGAAACCAGATGGGTCTCTAAAGATGTGCATTGACTATCATAAGTTAAACGAAAGGAAGATCAATAATAGGTGCCCTCTACCGAGGATAGATGATTTGTTTGATCCGCTGAGTGGAGCCAAGGTGTTTCCCTAATTGGATTTGGCGACAAGGTTCCATCATTTAAGAGTGGCGGTGGACAGCATTCCTTTGACAACATTTCGAACTAGCTATGGTTCGTATGAGTGGTTAATGATGCCTTTTGGATTGTAAAATGAATTTGCTTTCTTTGTATATTTGATGAACCGACTCTTCCAAAAGTATTTGGATATAGGTTCATGTTGGTGTTAGATGACATTTTGGTACGCTCAAAGGATGAAAGAGAGCATGAAAATCATCTTAGAGTTGTGCTTGAGACGCTGAGGCAAAATCAGCTAAAGCGAAGTTTTTTAAGTGTCATTTCTAGAAGAAAGAGGTTAAGTTTCTTAGTTATGTGGATTCAGAGAAAGGGTTGTCAGTCGATCTAGATAAGATCTAAGCTGTGAACAATTAGAAGAGATCAGAGATGGTGACCGAGATCAGAAGTTTTCTTGGACTTGCTGACTATTACTGGAGATTCATTAAGGATTTCTTGCAAATCAAAGCACCTTTGATGAAGTTGACTCGGAAATACGTGAGGTTTGTTTGGTCCGACAAATATGAGGAAGGGTTCCTTAAGTTAAAGCATTTGTTGACTAATGCACCAGTGTTAGTAGTTCCAGATGGAAACCAAGGGTTGATAATATACACTGATGCATGTGGAATTGGATTGGGAGCAGTATTGATGCAAAAGGGTAAAGTTATTACCCATGCAGCTAGACAGATTAGATTGCACGAAGTAAGATATCCTACTTATGACTTAGAGTTGGCTGCGATGATTTTTGCCTTGAAGATTTGGATACACTACCTCTTAGGGGAGAGATTTGAGTTGTATACCGATCATTAGCCTTTAAGAAACTTATTCTCTCAAAAGGAGTTGAATATGAGGTTGCATGCTTATGATTTCAGTATAGGGTACACTCCTAGGAAAGGAAATAAGGTAGCAGATGCTCTTAGTAGAAAACATCATAATGTGGTGTTAGCTATGTTAGCAAAATGAAAGGATCTAGAAGCTTTGTACAGTTGCGGTGTGTAGTTAAGATCTACTGCTTGTTCTAGTCAGGGGATTGCCATGTTGTCCTGTTTGAAAGTTCGATTGGTGCTGATCGAGAAGATAACTTTTAAGCAAAGAGACGATCCAGTTTTAGCTGAGAGGATTAGAAGGCTTGAGATAGGGTCAAAGATTGATGATCTAAAGGATTATAGTCTTGACCAAAGAGGATAGTTGAGAAAGTAGGGACGATTATGTGTTCCAAATGTACAGAGCTTAAGGAGAGAAGTTCTAGAAGAATGACATCGATTCAAGTTTACGATTCATCCTAGAGGGACGAAGTTGTATCAGGATATAAAGAGGGGCTTCTGTTGAGAAGGCCTGAAGAGGGATGTCGGATTGTGGGTTAGGCAGTGCATGAACTATCATCAAGTGAAGGCCGAACATCAGAAGCCGAGTGGGTTGCTTCAGCCGTTAGAGATTCCAGTATGGAAATGAGATTTGATATTTATGGATTTTATAAATGGGATGCTAACGTCGAATAGGGAAACAAAGCATATGGGCTATAGTAGACAGGCTAACCAGGAGTGCCCATTTCATTCCAGTCAAGTCAACCAAGACGACACCTGTTTTTGCAAAGTTGTTCATGAAGAACACAGTTAGACTTCATGAGATTCCTAGTAGCATAGTCAGCGATAAAGATGCATTATTCACTAGAAAATTTTAAAGGAGTCTGCAAGAGGTATTAGGTACCAAGCTTAAGGTGAGTACATCTTATCATCCATAGACGGATTCCATAGACGGATGGACAGACAGAGAGAGTCATCAAGGTATTCGAGGATTTATTGAGGGCTTGTGTATTGGACTTTGGTGGATCTTGGGAAGTTCACCTGCATGTGATTGAGTTTTCCTATCATAATAGTTATTGGACTAATAGAGGATGGCGCCTTTTGAAGCTTTGTGTGGAAGGCCATGCACATTGCACACATCTTGGTTGGAGACTGGAGATAGGTTGGTCTTTGGTCCGGAGTTGGTAAGAGAGGCATCAGAAAAGATTGAGTTAATCCAAAAACAGATGAAGGAAGCTCAATCCAGACAGAAAAGTTACGTAGATATAAGGCATAAAGACCTTGAGTTCTCAATGGGAGACCGGTTTTCATTAAGGTATCACCGATGAAGGGAGTGGTACGGTTTGGAAAATAGGGAAAGTTGGCCTCGAGATATGTTGGATCATTCCAAATTTAGGAGAGAATTGGAAAGCTCGCATATAGAGTAGTGTCGCCGAGCAGTTTGGCAGGTGTCCATAATGTATTCCATGTGTCTTATCTTCATAGATATGTGCATGATCCAAAGGCTACTATTCCTCAGACAGAGTTAGAGGACTTGGAAGTTGAGCTTGATTTGACTTTTGTTAGACAATCAGTTCGGGTTGTAGTGCGAGATGAGAAAAGATTCAGGTCCAAGACAGTCTAGTTGGTGAAGTTTAGTGGAGGGATAACAAGAAGTACTATGCTTGGGAGACAAAGGACAAGATTCGAGTTGCTAATCCTGATCTGCTTTAATGGTACGTCTATATTAAATTTATATAGATTAGCTTCTAGTTAGGTAGGCTAGTATAGGTGTTAGAAGATGTTATAGATGATTGCTGTGTTTGCTAGTTAATCCTTACTGAATCTCGAGGATGAAATTCTTTAAGGAGGAGATCCTGTAACACCCTTAATTTTTTAATAACATTATTCAGAAGATTTAATAAGAAAAATTGAATAGAATAATGTAGAGTTATAAGGAGATTGTGTTTGATTAAAAAACTAAGTGGCTGTGCTTATTTATAATGAATGAGCTTATAAATGGTTAAGTGTTAACTAAATAAACCTAGGGGCATTAGGGTAAGTTGCGCCCATATTCCCACCCTTATACTATTGTCCCTCTAGCCATTCATATTCATTTTAACACAGAAAAATTTTTGAATGTAAGAAAGCAAATAGGGGCCGACCACTAACGAGAAAGAGGAAGAGAGAAATCAAATCTAAAGCTTAGGATCAAGCTAGAAGAAATCTATATCAATCAATCTCCAAACTAAGGTGAATAATAATCATTACATCTCTATTTTTGGTTTTATGTCATATAATTTCATATTTAAGGCTAAATTCATTTTTATAATATATTGGACGATGATAGGCTTGATTTATAAATTGTTTAGTTTAAACAAGATTGTTAAAAAGAAGATATGCACAGTTTTTGGGTAAAACTGAGGTTAAATGATTTCTAAATGCTATGGAAAAATTAGATGTTATGGAAAACATGATTTTGGAGTTGGGTTTTGATTTTTATAATTTTCCAAGCTGTGGAGAATTAATTATGAATTTTCAAAGGAAAATATGGTTATTTGGGTTTATAAATTTATTTTGAAAATTATTAAGATTTTGGGTCTGGAATTTTTATATGTTAGATAACACGATTAAAGTGAATTTTTGAAATTTTTAGGGATTTTTACCAAGTGATTTAGTATGGGAATTAAATTATTTTGAAAAGAGGACCTAAATGATTTAATTTTGTTAATAAGAAGGGCTTATTTGTTAAATGTTCTTTGGTTTTTAGATCTGAGAAAATACTGCAAATATTAGATAAATATTTTGAAAGTTTATGTAACCAATCAAGTGTTTACAAGTGGGCAAGTTAGTCAAAAAAAGTTTATTTTATTTGGTAAAACAAGCTTTTGTTCAGAAAAGTAGGTTCCGCCTCCTTTAGAAGGACCTTTCGAACTAGAGCTTTCGCTTTCAACATGGTCGAAATCTTCTTCCGTGAAACCAATACACATGATATCACTTAGCTAGTACATAGCGGATTGGAGAATGGCGGAAGGTAGAGTGTCGATACGTAGCTTCCAAAGGGGTTAGTTCCTATGGAGTCAATAACATGGAATGTAGTAGATGAGAAATGGGAATCATTTGCAGATGATCCATGCAATCTAAGAATTGGCCTTACTACCGATGGTTTTAATCCTTTTTGACATTGAGTTCCAAATATAGTTGTTGGCCAATGATGTTTGTGACATACAACCTCTTGCCAATGTTATGCATGAAAAAAATAATATCATGTTATCATTGTTGATTCTTCCAAAGTAGCCAGGAAATGATATTGACATTTATTTGGAACCATTAATTGAAGACTTGACGCACCTGTGGAATAATGGAGTTCAAACTTATGATGCCTTCAGTAGATCGCTTTTTAACATGAGAGCGATTTTGTCGTGGACGATAAATGACTTTCCAACATGCGAAAATCTTGCCAGATGTTGTGCGAAAGGTAAAAACGCTTGTCCATTATGCGGTATCAATAATCACCATCGATGGTTGAATCATAGTCAAAAGAATGCTTATATGGGTCATAAGAAAATTTTACCCCCTTCAGATTCATTGAGAAAGCAAAAAAGCTGGTTTGATAATACTATAGAAAATGGTCGTAGACCCAGAGTTTTGACTGGAAGAAACATCCTTGCTATTTTGAAAAAAAATCCAAATAATTTTGGGGAAAAAAAATCAAAAATGAATACAATAAGAGCAAGAAGGGAAAGGGTAAGAAGAAACAAATCAAGCAGCGGAGTAAGAAGAGAAAAAATACTAACAATAAAGAAAATAGAGGTGAAGATGATGATCTTGTGAATATAGAGCTATCAAGGTGGAAAAAATGATCAATCTTCTTTGATTTACCATATTAGGAGGTTAGTTTTTTTTTTCGTGGAACAATAACATAATTTTTATTAATGAAATTTAACATTGTTGATTTTTGTAGGAACTTCCCATGCGTTATAATTTAGATGTAATGCATATAGGAAAAAATGTCGATTAAAGCATAATAGGCACGATGTTGCATAATAACAAATTGAAAGATGGAATTAATTATAGAAAAGATTTAATAGAGTGGGGAATTCAACGTGGCCTTTACGCACAATCTCATGGAAAAAAACATATTTTCCACCATCTCCATATACATTGTCCAATTCTGAAGAAGAAAAAAGTTTGTAAAAGATTATATGATTTTAAGTGAACATGATGACTTTTCAAAACGCCGTGAAATGAGGCAAAACACTGTGGAATAGTGAACATGACAATTCTTCTGAAATGTTGTGAAATGATGCAAAACGCTGTAAAATATTTGATAGAACAGCGAAAAAACAACACCATGAAAAACGCTATAATATGTTTATTTTCTACAGCGTTTGGACAAATGTTGTGACATTTTTGGAACCTATTACAGCTTGTTAGTAGACATCATTCATCAAAACGCTTTTAAATATTTTCATAGCATTTCTAAAACAATGTGAAAGGCCAAATTTGTTGTAGTGTCATCATAAATGTTTTAAATTCTATGTTTTAACCATTGTGGATGCACGAGCACAGTATATGTTTTTAAAAAGGTTTTAGGATACTAGCGAGTGGAAAATCCGTTCCGCTAAGCGGCTTGGTCTCACTAGATATCTAAAGGGATTGAAATGTTAGATTATTATTCATACGAGGCTGTATGTGCGACTTGAAGTTTTTATTTTCCCTTTAAACTCTTGGGTACTCAATTGATTTTGAGTAGTTTGAGATTTAGGTTTCCAAGTTCTCTTCTTAGGTGAATAAAGCTTCCGGAAGCATGTTGGAGGCAATTGGTTATTTAGATTTGTCTTTTCCGCTGTGTATTTTGGAAATAAAGGTAGACTTATTAGCCATACTATATACTCTGATCAACCTGAGGGGCATCTTCATATGTTGCTCTTGGTGTATATGTAATAATTATATTTTTCTAAACGTGTTTAACATTTGTGGAATTATGTAATGAACATGAAATGTTTTGAATGGAGTGTGGATTTTTTTTTTAATTTGTCAATTTATTTCCATATTCTTGAGATCTGTGTATCAATGTATCTAACAACGCTGTATTTGGTTGCCGAGGATTAATAACTATGGTTGACTACATAGTCTGTAGTCGTTAGTTTTGGGCCTCTTAGTAGGGGGATGTTATAGTATACCTCTAGTAATATACTTTCGAGAAGCTCATTTACTCTATGACACTTCTTGGACAATACCAAGCCAGACCCGCCGGACCTTACCGAGTATCGGAATATTTCCACATCTAAGTGCACAATCGAATCCTAACTAGGTGAGATGTGAAAATACCCTAATGGGAGAAACCCCACATAGCTTGCTTGGCTTCCTCTCGGGGTTTTGGTTTAGTCATTCCCAATAAAGGATAACAATGCTCAATGGAGTAATAAATCGCCTTAGAATAATGATAACAAAGTAGCTGAAGTAACTGATTGTTGAGATACTAACTATCGAGGAGATAAAATGATCGTATGTGGAAATTAAGTCTTATATACTTATCCCCACTCATTGAATTTGGACTTGTACCGCTTCTTGGTTAAAAATAATACTAGGCAAGTCAAGGTAGTGTTGCCTCAAGTCATGCCACACGATTATTCTTATCTTTCAAAATAGCGACAAGTCTACTTCTTCGATGTTTAATGCTAATTATACAAATAAATCATTTCCTTATAAGTGATTCGCTTTATAGAAATAATTCATTTCCATAAACGAATCAGCCTTCTTCTTTTTAAAGACAAACTGAACTTTTGCTTGATTTTCATATTGGTAAAACACTTTTAGAATTAAGAAATAGATAATTATTTCCAAACACTTTTATAACATTCTTTAAATCGGTTGATTAAATTTTATTAAATCGGGTAATTAACTTTAAATATCTTTAATGAAAAACATTTATTAAATTCAACTAATCATTAGTCAATAATGAATAAATCATCTCAAACATCATTTATTAAAATGATAAGTAATTTTAAATTCTATCAATTAGACAATTAACTCAGTTAAAATAAATTAATTGGATAAATTTAATTCAACTCCATTATCTAAAATGATCAATCAAAACATCATTAATTAAAATGATTTAACTAAATTCCAAATATCATTAGTTATGACAATTAATTAAATTTAAAACAATCATTAATTAAAATGATTAATAAAATTCAAATATCATTATTTAAAATGATCAATATTAATTTTAATTATCACTAACTGAAATACTTAATTTAATTCCATCATTAATTAAAGTAATTAATTATGTTCAATAAATTAATTAAAATTCATTTTCATTGATTAAAGAATTAATTAAACTCAAATAATCATTAGTTAAAACGATAATTAAGTATAAAACATCATTAGCAAAATGATTAATTAAATATAAAGATAAACCAATTTTTAATCATAATTTAATTAGTTAATTAATCTTAAAATTACTAGTTAAAATGATTAATTATTGTAAATCATCAATCAAAATGATTAATGAATTTTCAATATTATATTTTAACGGAAACATAAGCTTAAGTTCATATGAAAGAGTTTTGGAGATGAAAATTAAATAAACGACGATATAGCAAAATTACCATAACGACATTTAAACAACTTAAACAGAATATCATGATTATATTCAACTAAATATCAATTTGAGCAGCATAAAGAAATAAATGATAATTATTGGCAAGAAACCCCTTAGGATCACTTTACCAATATTCCTTGCAAACAATGGTTATGGAAAATATATATAATCATATAGGTTTACAACAATCAAGTTAATATGTCATCCATTTTCCTAAATTGGATTTCAACCAAACAGTCAATTCAAACAACAAACAAATCTAAACTATCAACCAAGCACTCAACAATCAATTTATGGCATCACAGATATTATATAGCAAATTTAAAGGTGAGTAAACTCACCTTGATTCCAGTTATCGGCGAAGTATTCGGTTTGAACTGAAACTGAATGAACGTTCGATTTTAGTACAAAATTCCACAATCTTCAAAATATTTCAATCCAACTCAAAAGCGTAGTGTTCGTCGGTACGGTCGCAATGCGGCTCGTCGCGTTCAATTTGGACCTTGTATGAGTGAGTTATCGATTTATTAACTTTGAAAACAATTAAACGATAATTAACTTTATAATTAATAAACCATTAACCTAATTAATTACCAAACTGCTTCTCTCATACACGCTCCCATGTAAAATGTTCGACCATGACTTTCCCATCACGCTGCTACCTCAAGCCACCTTCGACCGTTGCTACCCTACCGTCGGACGCCCTGCCTTAGCCATGAGTATCGTCTCTAACAGTGACCCCCATCGACGCCTCTAGCTTGCCAAAATCCCAAAAAACAAAGCCGCATACCATCCAGATTCACGCTACCCCACACCTCCAATAGTCAATCAACCACCATCGATGACCTTCCATTACTGTGCCGCACCTTTTGCTTTTGGGCTCGATACCTGAAATTGCTTCTAGCGACCAAAGCAATAGGAGCCATTGGATTTTGGGTTCGTAAAAATGGTGGCCAATGGTTTGTTTAGGGTTTTGATGAAAGAATGGGGATGAGGTCCTTAAATATATTTTTTAACCGGAACTATTCACGTCTAAAATTCACGACCTCCAATTGAGGCATGCTCACTGGCATTCTATATGTTATACCCCAATTCCGAACGCAATGGAACCAGTCTTGAGACTTAATTCTCTCATGTGCATAAGATAGTTTTCCAAACCCAATTATATTAATTCAAAATTTTGAAATTAATTTCTACGCGTTTCGATCTCGCATGACCGAACGATACGTTTGATAGTCATGAAATTCCACCGCATAATATAATTCACCATTACCGATTCAATGAAACTAGTTTCGTTAAAATCCGAGCCAGTGCCCCGAGAAGCTAATTTTACAGATTCAAATATCATTTTATATTTAATCATCAATATTTATCCGATACATTTATATTGTAAATAAATTTACAAATTTAATTCAGAAATATCTTTTATTAATTGAAAGGAGTTGAATCAAATCATTAAATTCATTTAACAAAGATTTATTCACAATTCAATTATTTAAACATTCCTGTATTTGAATTATAAGCTATTAAATTCCAAAATCTAATTATTTAAATGTTTAAAAATTAATTAAACATTTAAAATCAAATAACCAAAATTTTGGGATGTTACATCTTTGATATTAATCTTGAAAGAGTTTTAAAAAGATTTACATAAGTTAGCAAACAACCCCCTTCTAGTGTTAAATTAGCCTGAAGATCCATTATCACAACTCATAGATCCTTCGTACAAGTACACCCTAGGACTCTTAAAATTGTACTTTGATATCATTCCTATTCCTTTGAGGGTTCTTCTTATGACTTTCACACATCTCCAATCAACCTTCTTAGGTTCGTACCAGTATTTCTTATATTCAACGTGGATTTCTTGTTGCTACCGTACGAGCATCTATAGTTATGTTATTCATAGCCAAAAGCTTTTCCTTATCTTACCCAGGTAGTCATCCCTATCCACTTTATATCAAAATTTGGTTTGATTTCAATGCTCTATATAGAACTAAAACCTCGCAATCATGAAGCACTAATCCAAAACCATTACCCTTAAATAGATAAACATAGTGACCTTTTATCAAATTCGAAAATTGCTTGGTCTCTAAATAGGAGCCATGGAATTTTATCTTTTTAAGGACTTTCTACGGCATAGATTTACGTCTTTTAAAAGTAGGATTTTTAACTCAAAACATTTAAATCTCAATTATCATACCAATTTTTTTTTTTTAAAAAAACATCTTCTGTAACTTTAAACAATGAAAAGTGGAGTAGACAAGCATATCTTCCATCATATTATTTTCTTATAACTCATGCTATCACCGCTTCCACCTTTGATAGAGATTTTAATAGCACATGAGGGGGACTTCTAAAATATACATGTAAATGCTGCATCTATCTAAGCTGTATCCAAAATATATGTTCAATTACTACATTTATATGGATTTATCCATTTTTCCTGCCCTATTCCTATTGCTTCTTTCCTATACTATTTATAATTATATTATTAATCCTATCATATATATATATATATATTCCTAATTCTGCTTCTATCGAAATCTCCCAATATTGCAACTATTTATATTTGTTCTACCTAAATGGCTTCTACTTTAGTTGTTATTCTTTGTATTTTCCTTATACGAGAATATTTCTCCTATCTTAATTATCAGGCATTCTTACTCTTCTATTCTCCATACCCTAATTTAATCAAGTATTTTTTTCCATTTATACACCCCTTAAGAAGAATTTTTGAAAATGAAACTTCCAAATTTATAAAAATAGGAAAGATCATCGAGCCAAACCTACACTCTATTTTCCATTTATTTCAAGAATGAAAAATCCTTAATCAAAAATATTTAAGCCAATATGTTTTACCCACCAAATTTTAAATTAACAAATTCCAAATTTCCTTGCTTTTTCGACACAACAACTTCCTAATAAATCCTTTGAATAACCCATTCAAAACATTTCGAGAAACTTTCAAAATCTTCTAATTAAGACATGGGGTCGGATTTGAAAACGGACTCTTATTGTCCTTTCTTATTGGGCTTTCCTTCTTCTTACTCCTTATCTCTTCTAGTGGTTATAAGTGCAAACTTTCTTGCGGGAACTTTCTCTACTCCTCCTTCATACCTTAATTTCAGATGCTTGCAACAAATAGTTTCTTAATTTCCATTTATCTAGATGAAATGTGCATCTTCCATTAGCAATTCATCAAAATCCACAATCATAAAGTGGCTTAGGCCCAACAAAGGAGTCCAGTACCATCCAGCCTTTCAGATTCCTCTATATGTCGTGCTCATGCTCTTCTTGGTCAATGCTTTATAGTACGACCTACACTCCGTAGAGTAATTGAGGTTGGCGAATACATTTAACTCTATTTATTGCCTTAACTTATAGTTTCTTCGTCCATCCTTTTGGAATATGGTCGAACTACTTATATATTTGGAATTAATAGACTCGGTATATTATATATATATATATATATATATATATATATATATATATATATATATTGCGTATATATATAGGGTTTTTGAAAAATACTTTCAAAAATAAAAAGTACATACAAATATTTATACATATACCCATTGATCGGGAAACCTAAACTTTGATACCAAATGTAACCACCAACCTTGAAATGGTCCTAATTTTCAACCCATAAAAAGCACATCGAGCATTAGACCCATTCCAAAGGTATCTGTTTGTTGGTAAAAATAATACAAAAATCTATCTACTAATGCTTACATAATCCTACTGCGGAAAGGATAAATATAATATCAGAAACAGTACCCATTTTATAAAAATTGAAGAAAAACATAACATCTCAATATTTGTAATAGAATATCTCAAAATACAATAATATCATGTCAAATGGGTACATCAAAGTATATATAAAAACATAAATATATAGATAACTACTACAAGACTCCACCTCTACCTTCATCTCCTAGATGTGCAATGTCTTCCCGAACCCGTGTTGTAATGATGAGGGAGTCAGAACAACAATATATGGTAAATGAAAATCTCGAGTCTTTCCATGGTAGTATTTGGGCAATATAATTTAAATAAGAATACGTCTTATGCATCCTAACTATAATTCTTATAAATACCTCCAACTGTAAGCCCAAAGGATCTTCTAGTCCAATCCTATAACTTATACTTTTCTATCCTAACTCTACAACTTACCTTCAAATGTAGGCTCGAGGCCATTTTCAGTCTCACGCATCTTTTATCAATAATGTCCTCATAATGTGAGAGAAAGGACTCAGGCCACTTAATACCTTTTCAATGAGAATTAAATAGACTCATATCATTTAATACCTATACCTTAGACAAGTCTCCGTCATTTAATACATAACCCAAGTTAGATCCCTCTTCGTACTATCTAGCCAACATCGCATGGATTTTCATCAGACCACTTGATACTTCTTTTTTGGAAGAGGCAGACCCTACAATAGCCACTTAATACCTCAAATGCGAAGTGGATCCTCCCTAATTAAGTGGCTAATTTAATATTGAATTATTGAGATTCCATTAACATAAGAAATGATATTTCTCTTTAGGGAATTTGGGGGTTTAGATTTGAATTTTTCGTGAACCAAGATTCCCTAAGGCATATACCAAATCCAACCTAAAGTATACGATTACCAGAATGAGAAAAACTAAGATTTCCTCCCGCCAAAACACTTCACAACCTTTTCCCCCACTCAGATACCCCATTGATTACGGTCACTGACTGCGCCAGTCTTGGTCCGGACTCCCTCTGCCCTTCATCTCTTTTCAGCCCAGAAACCTTTGCCGACCTAATCTCCGCAGCAAACCTACTTCATTCTCTTCAACTCTCTACCTTGCTGGACCGCATTGTTTGGGCACCTACGCCTGAGAAGGGTTTCACGGTTGCCTCTTGTTACTCACTACTGAACAATCTAGGCCGCTTCTTCTCCTTCCCCAGACTCTGGAAATGCCCCATTCCACCTCGTATTGCATTCTTTCAGTGGTACCTGGTGCATGATCGAATCAACACTAAAGAGCGTCTTAGCCGTCTTCATATCCCAGTTGATACAGCTTGTGTCTTCTGTTCCAGTCAGATTGAAAATATTCCACATCTGTTTCGAGATTGCTACTTTTCATACTCGATTTGGGTAGCTTCGAGTGCCCATATCCTTGGATTTGTCCCTGAACCGCCTGTCACTTTTGACCATTGGTAGTACAATTCCTGCAATCTCTTACTGGATGTCTTTATTTCTATTTTCTGTTGGTGTATACGGAAGGAACGAAATGCACACGTGTTTGGTAAACCTGAGTCTCACTTTGAAGGTATTTGCAGACAAATTTCTCACCTATTCGCCACTCTTATAGGTTATAGCTTGTCGGCTCCCTTTAGACTCCGCATTCCACAGCGCAGTTCAACCCCAGAAGAATCTCAGGGCACCTGCTGAGCGTTCCCTCCAGATCGTAGCTAAGTGCTAGTGGTTTCATGCTTCCTTCAGTTCACTACCTTTACTTGTACCTTTTTTTGTAGACGTTGTTTATTTCTTCATTAGTTTGTTCTATGACAACTGGGTTGTAGCCAATACTTACTATTAGCGCTAGCGATCAAGCGTGTTGATCGACATATTTACTATTTTATATATATATATGCTATTAACCGGCTGTGTAGTTTCACGCTACACACCTGTCTTGCTCTAAAAAAAGATTTCCACTCATGGATAATTCCCGGCTTTCTCCTTCAGATTTGAACACTTCTGCCATTTAATCTCTTCTTAGCTCTCTTCCTTTTGAAATATACAGTAATTGGATTCTATATTAATTCTAGGGATTAGAGGGGAATAGAATCAGAAATTGAATATTAATATCTACAATCCCTTATGTTTAGACCTTAGGGAATTTTTGAATTTTATGGGAGAAAGAAAACGACAGAGCTCTGCTATGTTCCTAGATACGTGAATAAAGATGAGGGGCTAGGCTCTTATTTATGGTGTTTATAAGTCACCAAAACCGTCGGATTTAAGTTAATAAAATCCAGACCATTCCTAGCCTAAATAACCTTTGTCGCCACAATACTCATCTGTCGATTGCCCTTTCCCAAGCGATCGACCGATCCAAGGAAGGAGGTCGACCAATAGCTTATATTTGGGACATTTTTATTTTTGCCGTTTAATTTTTATTTAAATTCTTAATAAATATTTAACGTTATTGTTTCTCTTAATGTTTTCTATAACCTCATTTCTAATCAAATTTAATTTTTAACTTTTAATCATTAACGTTAATTACAATTTGAATTTGAATTCCATTTTGAATTACTTTAATTTTGAAAACTTCAAACTTTAGTAACTTTTTTGTTTGAGCTCCAATTTCAAAATTTTACATATAGAAATTGATCAGAAAATTACCATAAATGCAATGACAAAACTTTCGTGGCTATATTCTGCAATCTACAAAGCTTCCACTTTAGCCTTATTATTAATTTATTTCTTATTAATTATTATGAGGTGTTATAATAATCCAAACATAAAGTCCTTAGCTCAATAATAACATTATTATTAACCGAACAGCCCTTACCAGAGACCTTGACTTTGAGTTGACCTCAGTTGACCATAATACTAACCTCATATAACTGAGTAGACAAATGCTCTCTTAAATAGCGTTTCACTTCTAATGCTTCCACTCGATCCAACTGTAGTCGTTCGATGGACACCGTGTCACGATTTGACTACAGTCAAACCAGAGCTTCCACATTAAAGATCAATAGTATTCTCAATTGAAGAGAAATTTGTAATTTTATCACATCGATATTTTCTGTTTAACCTTAGTACTAACCAACAGAAAACTATCGAGTAAGTCATTCCATAGTTATCCAATAACTATCAGTACGTAATCCTTTAATGACCCAAACAGCCATGAGCGATGTACTTCCCAATATTTGAAGAGCGTTAGGTACTCTAATCTCAATGGACGGATTGATATCTAGTTTCGGTGCATCTTGACTAGGAATATTTAAAATGATATGCTTATTTTATTGTGATAAATCACTTATAGTTTCAACATATTGTAACGATTATCACAAAACATACCATTTATAGATTTTTATAAAATATACTTTTAATTAAATCTAATTAATATGTAACACAGTATATTAAAGATATAATAAAATGAAAACATCTTTTACTTCGAACAAGATTGGTTACTTAGAAATATGTAATGATTACATAATTGCCCCTTATCATATCCCTAACTTTATCAAAAACAACTTTGTCAGTTTGAATTTATCTCTAATCAATAATTTTTGCTCCTCCACTGCTTCGCTTTATCCCCACAATAGTTTTTTGCATATTGATCGCTGTAAAACTGCTAAGCACATTAACTGCTAATTTTCAATATATCATAATATATTTATATGATTTGTATACATATATTAATAGTACACATATATAATTTTGACATATATTAGCATGTATGTACATACATACGTATGTAGTACATATGTATATGTATGCATATGTGTAAGATTATGTAAATAATTGTCTAGGAACAATGAATGAAATAAATTTCAAGTATAAATCTTTGATTAAAAAATATCTAATTGGCATCTAAGGCAAAGGGAAAGTTTTTCCACTATCCTCTCTTGTAAAATCCAAACTAAATTAAGAACTAAATCATATAGGGTAACCTATAAATTCGATAATTATTCATAGCCTAAAAAGGTGATAGATTATATGATATTACATAAATTGCACCTTGCATAAAATGATCAATATATACATACAGAAAAAGTAAATAGGTCAACATACTATTATACGCATGTACGATTAATTTTCATGTTATGTATAACACAACATATATATAAATATAATGTATTCAAACTTCCTTATAAATATAAATTAAGTTATATATATTAATCAAAATTATTAAAGAAATAAAAATAAAAATTATTTCTTTGACTAACGAAAAACAAAATATCATGATCTGAAAAAAATTCAGGCATAATTTTAGATTAACATCAATGAAATTTCTTGATTACATCCAAAATATATGCTTATGTGTGTGTATAATTAGTTCAGTATTTCTTAAAGTACATTTAAAGGCATGATTCACAAATACCCAAAGTAGTAATCAAATTTCATTGTTGTTTTTCCTTTTGAATTTTACTTATGAACAACATATGCGACTAACTATACTTTAATTATATACAATGACAAATTAATTACACGTTACATATATTAGTTCAGGTCAAGTGCGAACATGTACAAGTATGTAAAATAAATATAGATTTACTTTTGTAAATCAAGCCCTACGTGACACTTTGATTTGTAAATTAACTCCTAGATTTCTTCAATCACTACTCGATCGTAAGGAATCGAATGACACTTTTAATTTATTTTGTTTATGTTATTTAGGGTGAAAATTTTCAACCATGAGAACCCTTAATTATATTTTATTTTCTTTAATTTTATTTAATAAACTAATCAAATCATGTGGTTTTTGGGAGGATTCCCAAATACAATTGAGACTCGGAGGTGTGAATTCATCAAGTGATTATATTGACAAGTTTAAATACTAATGTTCACACATCACCTTATGTAACGATTGGGTGATTTTCGACCCCCGAAGATCGACACTAATACGTTCACTGTATAGGGCGCCGAGCAATCGAGTTTCGGAAATACCAGGTTGTTAGAGTTAAGAAAAGGAGATAGAATAAGCAACAGAAATCACAACACACGATCGCAGTGGAAACAAAATATAGTATACAATAACAACATCTTATACAAAGAAAAGCTGTAGTTGTTAATGTATATACAAGTTATCAAAGTACAATCATCAACAAATAAACCTAGATAGTTATAATAACTTGTCCCAAAATGATGACTATACAGCCTATAATACACAATGGATTATAACTAATAACTACAATGACTCTCTGCCATCTAGCTCGTTTTTTGAACTCCAGAAGTGTCCTACCTTAAAATTCTATATTACTCAGTCTGACCCAAGCATTACAATAAAGTTACACCCGAGGCAGGCTGGAAACCAGCGTGCGTAAAACACACTTAATTTGAAATACCTAAGTTAAAAAATCTTTTGAAAAACCAAGGTAACTCATATAAAAACAATGAGTTTTTATCTTATATAACCAAAGCACTCTTTACAGGAGTACATCAATATTTTAAGAACGTCTAAGTACCATACTTATTAAAAATAGTTGAATTTGTTAAAGTAATCCAATTTCAGCATATCAGACTCTATAATTAAAAACTGTAAAGGCTCGTAGCGATTTTCAAATCGAAGTGGTTCCGGGTAACGCTGATATCTGATCCTAGTCTCTTAGAATCCAAGTAATAAATTTAAAAGGGTAAATTGTTTAAAATAAACAATTTATATTTAGGATGAAAATATTCACAAATGGAATTTATTACAGATGTTTATTTCCAATAAAATGTGTCAACATTTTGTTCCAAACATTTCGATTCGTTTGGCTCACGTTTTGTTCCAAACATTTCGATTCATTTGGCTACTAAATGCACAGATAAGAATACTTGAAATAAATATTCAAGAATAACAAGGCCAAACATAGATCGTTAACTTAATTTAACGATTAATGGTTAATCTTAAACAATTCGCAAATTGGGATTTTATTAACTTTAATTACTGACCATTTATATTATTAAACCAAAATAATTATAAATTAAAGAAATTATCAAACAATTTATTTCTACTTAATTTGAATTAAACAATCCAAGCAATAACTAATCCTATTTTATAAACCTAAGATTTAATTCACTAAGAATTAAATAAATTAATTACTTAATTATTATAGATAAGCAAATTTTACTTTACACAAAATATATTAAACCTGAATATTAGGAGATAGAATGGCAAGGCAAAGAATTTCATGTTGATTTGATTTATAATGCTAATCAAATTAGAGTTTTTAATAATCTAAGTTATCATATAAAAAAAATATGTGTTCCATTTTATTTCCTATTTTTTTTCCTTTTCTTTTTCTTCCTTTTTCCTTTTCTTTCTCTTTTTTTCCTTTTTCCTTTTCTTTTTTCCTTTGGCCCATACATCCACAAACCGGACTAACCCTTGCCCTTCCCTTCTTCCAGATCTTCCTTCTCCATACATTTTTTTAAAATAAAATAAAACTCAACCGTGCATGTACACGTGCACTTGCACGTCGTCTCTAGTCGCGCCCGCTCGCCACCGGCCATCCATCCAAGCCACCACCGATCATCTCGTCTTGACTCACCACCCGCAATTGCATTTTTACCTTTGATTCGAAACTCGAAACCAAAGTCAAAATCTAGACGAACCCGTTCCCCCTTCAACCTCCTCGCCTGGCCACCATTCTCAGCAATCCTTTACCAAATTTTTCCATGAAACTCGCCACAACCTCTTCCATCAGTCCCCCCTATGTGCACCCTCCTTTCTCTCTCTTTTCTTCACCATTTGATCAAAACCTGAAATTATAAAGCAACTCCCTTATAACCTAGATCGACCTCGTCTACCCTACTCCCATGCCTATAAATAACCGCTCCATTTTTCCTTGATGCTCCTTCGCCCAGCGCTCCTCTATGCCAGTCCCATAGCCTCGAAATCAATGGTGTCGCTGGAATTTGCCCCAAGATCCAAATCCGTTCATCTCTTTATTTCTATCATCACACAACAGAAGAAATCTCCACAATAATTTTACAAATCATGTTTTACGATTGCGATTTCAACTGTATAATTCACTTATCAAATTAAGAAAGTCGAATATTTGATTTTAGTCGACCTGTTCCTGTACAATGGGATTTTTCATCCGTGCTTGATAAAAAAAAATAATGGAACAATTTTAACATGATTAATACCCAAAAACAAACAATTTCCCTTTGGAAGTGAAGATCTAAAACTAAGTAGTTGTATAGCTACGGATTTTTGAAGTTAAGGTTAACCCATAAAAAGACAGAGGAGAGTTTACATGTTTTGATTGATCTGACTATGGCCAGTGCCACATACATATAATACTCACAACATAACAAATATATATTTGATATATCTTAATGCCCCATTCATATTCCAGTTATAAACACAACTATATAGTAACCTATAAAAAGAAATTGAGTTGATATACTCACAGTTTCAAAGAGACGATAAACTGGTGCTTTAAGCTTTTTCTTTCTATCTTGATTCTTTTGTTTGAATGGCAGCACTTTGTATTTTTTAAGCGTTGAGCTATGATGGTATGCAGAAACAAGATGATGCATACACATATATAGAGGGAGGGAATAAGTTGTTAAGGCTGAAGCCTATTTTTCCATGTACAGCTATTTTTATTTTATATTTCCATTCCTCCTTTTCTTTTGAGTGATTTTATTTTTGAATGATATGATATTTTATGTGCTTGATTTGAAATCTTGTATGCTGGAGTTGATTTATTATGTAGATTATATATTATATGTGACTTGATTTTGTGTTTTTCCATGATGATGTCCCCTTACGTATATACATCCTTCATATATATATATATATATATATTTGTACTTATTTACATATACAATACCCTTTATATATATATATCTACTTATTTACTATTTTACATAACATATATACATATACTTTTACTTATGCTATGATATATATCCACATACATTTATGTACACAAATGGTTTTACAAATAAAGATGTATATATGTGTGTATGTGTATATATATTCCCATAAACACTATTTTTTATAGGCATATACCCATATAAGTATGTGTGTGTATATATATATTCATAAGTTTGAAATTTCCATTTTGGAGTTTATACATCCACGTATATGTATATATATTTATTTATTTATGTTCATATATTATATTTTATAACCATATATGTCTAGACTTACATATTTATACATTTTTAATCATTATAAAACTTGTGTGTATCTGTATACACAGATTTATGGATATTTTATCTTAAGTTTAAATGGTGGAGTTTATATACATTTGTTTTCTATAAAATTTATCATATCTAAAAATTTTATAATTTAGAATTTATATACTTTTTAATTAATATGTAGATTCAAATATTTTATTTGTCAGAAAATTTATCTATTTGACTAATAAAAATTTATATTCCAATAATTAAAATCAGGTAATTACCCAACATATGATGTCTAAAAATCTAGGTAGTTACATTCCATCTCTCTTAGAACTTTTCATCCTCGAAAAGGAATGAAGGGAGAATTTTAATTTTGATGTGTATTATTAATTTAACCATTCTTTAAACATATATACTTCTTACTCTTCTATTTCACATTTTTAAAATACTTCAAACTACATAATATTACCAAACTGGTTTTATATAAAAATACTTTTCGTAACTTGATGTTTTAACAAGTCCATCCTTGTTCTTACAGAAATTTAGTCATACGTTGATCGGGCGTAGGACTGAAAATCTATATGTGCTTAGTAGACCCGTTTTCAACACTTAGTGAAAATACTTGAAAATTTTCATTTCAAAAATGCTATGGAAAGTATCACCCGCCCTTCACCACCGCGAATCACAGTTAACATGATGATTGCATTGCCATCCCGATGAAATCCATAAGAATGCTGTAGGCATCCGTACCTCTCGACTTACGCCATGGGAACACCATAGATCGCAGCTACAACAAGGTTGCGTTGCTATCACAGCAAAGCCATAAGTAGTCTATAGGCAATCATTGCCCCTCGAATTACGCTGCTAAAAGAAACTTTTGCACAAAGGTTGCATCACTATCCCAGTGAAACCCAATGTAGACTATAGGCTACCGCCCTAATTACGCTATAGAACCAAACTACATAGATCGCAACCTATCAATGTTTCGTCGCTATCTAGCGAAATCAAACGTAGATTGTAGGCAATCATTGCCACTCGACTTACGCTTTGGAACTGCGTTCGATCGCAGTTACACAAAGATTACATTGCTATCACAGCAAAACCCAATGTAACTATAGGCATCAGCACCATTCGACTTATGCTACTCAACAAATGATCATCAGGAACTCATTGAGTTTTTTCCGAATGTCTAATCCAAATTCTCATAGAACCCACCCTTTGGATTCCTCGACAGAACCACGCAATGGATCTCCTAATATAACTTTCGACTTTCATGGAGGTGCCTTTCCATACTCTTGCCTCAAAACATATCATACTATATACATATATATATATATATATATATATTACCTTACAAATCATACTCTTTTCATGTATCACATATAAATTTTATCTATACAAAATCGATATCTTCAAAATCGATAATTTTCAAAATTTGGTTTACCCAATTTCCAAAATTGACTATTTGCCAAAATCAAAAGTCTTTTAAAATCAACGTGTTCCAAAACCTTTCTAGTTTCATTCTCGTATACATATAAAATCATTCTTCAACTTGAATAATTTTCGGATCAATAATTTCTGAGTCCACTTCATACTTATGTAAGCTTTATTTAGCATTTCAAATATCCTTCAAAGGTCATTTCTTCTGGTTA
Organism: Allium cepa; assembly: GCA_030765085.1. Lineage (NCBI taxonomy): Eukaryota > Viridiplantae > Streptophyta > Magnoliopsida > Asparagales > Amaryllidaceae > Allium > Allium cepa. The sequence continues at coordinate 428,011,907 of CM060938.1, forward strand.
TAAATTCAACAAGGAGAGTTTGAATATATAACTAATATTATATTCTCATTAATGCCAAATCAAATTTCCAAGTTCGTTTTTCTTTACAAAGTTATTGGTAAAATTACTTTCTTCTTATAAAGTAAGTTTTGGTTATAGTGACTATTAAGTCTTCATTTTAGAATCATCATACTCACTCGCAATACACTATTTCACTTCAAAATCATTTTTGCCTTGATATCTCGATTTCAGTTCCAATTCGAAATTTGATTCGAATCTTCCATTTGGGTTATATCTTCAATTTATCCCAATTTGTATTTAAATCCATGGTTTAAATATAAACAATTTCCACTCTAACCTGTTTGAATTTAGAAAACAGCTTGAATAGCTTCAAAACAATTAAATAGTTAATATTGATAGTTTGGGTTTCAAAAAGAATGGTTTGCATAGTAAAGTAGCTTGGGAAGATCAAAATAATCCGAATATTTAAGAAGATAGATTTAAAAAGTTTATATCAAAATAATTTACTCAAAAATAGTTTCAAAGTCAAACTGATTCAATTCCCAATCTCCAATTCAAACCAATTTCAATTCCTATTTCCTTTTAGATTGATTCTATCTCGATTTCAATTCGAATTAACTTCGATTCCCATTTTAATTCAAATCAATTTCCATTTCGATTTCAAACTAATTCAATTTCGGTTACTTCCAATTAATTCATTTCACTTATAATTTGAATTAATTCCAATTCCATTCTCAATTCTAAACCATTCCGATATATATAATATTTAAGTTCGATTCTCAAATATCGATTTAATCAGTTAAATCAAATTAACCTTTAATATTTAATTTAACAACCCAAGTCTTTAAAATAATTAAACTCTGAGCCTAAATTTCAAATATTCATTCAAATTACCTCTACTTAAACTTATTTCAAGGTTCGAGTAAGAGATTAAATCTTTTTAGAGCAATTTAATTTTCGGAATTCAATTCATTTCCTAATTATAACTTTAAAATTTTATACTTGAAGGAATTCCGGTTAACAAGTTTGTTTTAACATTTCAAATTTAAGTTCAAAATGGTTTCATTTCCATGAATTCGATTTTATTTCTTAAAATCAAAATCATTTAATAATTTCAAATTAAAATTTTATTTCTATTTAATTTCAGGGATGGATATACATCATTTCAACCTATTTCTTAATTTATTCAAAATAAATCGATATACATTTTTATATACTATAAATAACATATATGATGATAGTAGGATATATCAAATAAATAAACATTCAAATTATCTAAGGCATCAATCAATGGCATTCATCATAAATTTTCAGAATTCAAAACCCATTTTATTTCAAAAATCGTTTTGAACTCATTTATACACTCTTAACTTCTTTTGCACCTCTTATCAAATTTATACCTTTGTTCCATAATTTAATTCACTTAACTTCCATAAATTATATTTTAATTTTACCTTGAAATTTCCAATATCAGATTATAAGTTCAAACTTATTTTACTTGCCCTGAGTTAAATTCCCATTTCCTTCAATCCCTTTAAACTTCCTTACTTTAAATTTTTACCTCCCAAATTCAAATTTCTTATTAATATCACTTTCCACTTATAAGTTCAAAAACCTACTTTTGTTTGGGTAATACTTCTCATTGTCAGGGGTTTTCAGAATTCAAACGCCCAGTATTAATTTCAAATCAACTTCAAAATCACTTATATATATACATATCCCATTTACTTCAAATTCTAAACCAACCTTGTTTTCTACCCAAAACAAATTCCTTTGGAATTTTCCAAAATAGCTCTTGTATTAAACAAAAATTTCCCTATCAAAATAAACTAAAAAAATGATATTTATTATTTCCTCGAACATTTCAAAATTTTCGGGACCTAGATTCAAAACCTCACAATTTTGATCCATTTTAAATTGTAAGTCATGTTTATAAAATTTTACTTCCTTAAAATATTTCACACTGTTTTATCATTGTTTATTCTGTAATAAACTTCCTTTATTGAGACATAACAACCCATTTATGATAATAATCAATATTATCATATCTAAAAACCAAACACATCCAGTATTTCATAATTATTTCCTGAACTCTACAAAATATAAACAGGGTCAACTTATTTTATATCAAAACATTTTTTTGAAAAACACTTTCGAAATTTCCAAAATTTTAAATTCCGGTTAAGATTAATTCTTAGCTTAACTCATTTGCATAGTTTATTTTTCTCTAAATTTCTTTTTGGTTATATACATTACCACCTAAATTTCATAATTTTATTTGATTATAATAATTACAACCAATCACTTTAATACACTATAATTACTCAGAAAAAATTCTTTTTATATCAAAATATAATCTTATATAAATATATATATATTTTTAAGCAATTTTAAAATCATCATATATGAAAATAACAAGTACGCCCTCATATATTATACGCTCAACTCATTCTAGGGTACTACTAACCCTGTCTCTAATAAGTAATCCCCACCAAAGCCAATGTTCTCGCTTAACCTTCAACTCTGATACCACGTGTAACGAATGGGTGATTTTTGACCCCCGAAGATCGACACTAATGCGTTCACCGTATAGGGTGACGTGCAATCGAGTGTCGGAAATACCAAGTTGTTAGGGTTCAGAAAAACAGATAGAATAAGAAACAGAAATAACGACATAGTATCTCACAATAGCAGCGGAAACAAAATATAATATACAATAATAGCATCTTATACAAAGAAAAGCTGTAACTGTTAATCTATATACAAGTTATCAGAGTACAATCATCAACAAATAAACCTGGACATTTATAATAACTTGTCCCAAAATGCTGGCTATACGGCATGTAGTACACATTGGAATATAACTAATGTGTACAATGCATCTCTGCCATCTCGATCGTCACCTGAACTCCAAAAGCGTCCTACCTTGAAATTCTATAATATTCGGTCTGACCCGAGCATTAAAATAAAGTAACACCCGAGTCAGGCTGGAAACTAGCATGAGTAAAACACACTTAATTTTAAATACCCAAGTTATAAAAGCTTTTGAAAATCCAAGGCAACTCGTATAAAAATGACGAGTTTTTATCTTATACAACCAAAAGCACTCTTTACAGAAGTACATCGATATTATAAGAACGTCTAAATACCATACTTATTAAAAATAGTCGAATTTGTTAAATTAATCCAATTTTAGCATATCATAGCCCATAATTAAAACTGTAAAGGCTCGTAGTGAATTTCAAATTGAAGAGGTTTCAGATAACACTGATATCCGAAACCGGTCTCTTCGAATCCAATCAATAAATGTAAAAGGGTAAATTATTTAAAATAAACAATTTATATTTAAAGTGACAATATTCACAAAAGGGAATTTGTTACAGATGTTTATTTCCAATAAAACGTGTCAACGATTTGTTCCAAACATTTCAATTCATTTGGCTGCTAAATGCACAGACAAGAATATTGGAAATAAATATTGAAGAGCAACAAGGTCAAGCATAGATCGTTAACTTAATTTAGCGATTAATGGTTAATATTAAACAATTCACAAATCAGGATTTTATTAACTTTAATTACCTACCATTTATATTATTAAACCAAAATAATTATAAATTAGAGAAATTATCGAACGGTTTATTTCAAGTTAATTTGAATTAAACAATCCAAGCAATAACTAATCTTATTTTATTAACCAAAGATTTAATTCATTAAGAATTAAATAAATTACTTACTTTAATTATTATAGATAATCAAATTTTGCTTTACACAAATTAAATTAAACTTAAATATTAGGAGATAGAATGACAAGGCAAAGAATTTCATGTCGATTTGATTTATAATGCTAATCGAATTAGAGTTTTTAATAATTAAAGTTACCGTATAAAAAACAATATGTGTTCCATTTTATTTCCTATTTTTTTCCTTTTCTTTTTCTTCCTTTTTCCTTTTCCTTCGCTTTTTTTTCCTTTTCCCTTTCTTTTTCCTTCAGCCCATTCATCCACGAACCGGCCCAAACCTTGCCTTTCCCTTCTACCAGAGCTTCCTTCTCCATACCTTTTTTTGTAAAAAAAATAAAAATAAAACTTAACCGTGCATGTGCACATCGTCTCTGGTCGCGGTCGCTCGTCACTAGCCATCCATTCAACTCACCACCGATTATCTCGTCTTGACTCCCCACCTGCAACTGCATTTTACCTTCGAATCGAAACTCAAAGCCAAAGTGAAAATCTGGATGAACGTATTCCTCTTTCAATCTCCTCGCCAGGCCACCATGCTCGCCAATCCTTTAACAAACTTTGCCACGAAACTCGCCACAACCTCTTCCATCGATACCCTCTATGCGCATCTTCCTTTCTCTCTCTTTTCTTCACCATTTGATCAAAACCTGAAATCACAGAGCAACTCCCTTAAACCCTAGATCGACCTCGTCTACCCTACTCCCGTGCCTACAAGCTCCATTTTCCTTGATGCTCCTTTGCCCAGTACTCCTCCACACCAGTCCCTTTGCCCTAAAAATAATGGCGTTGCTGGAATTTGCCCCTAAAACCCAAATCCGTTCATCCCTTCATTTTTATCACCACACAACATAAAATCTCCAAAACAATTTTAAAGATCTTGTTTTTCAATTGCGATTTCAACTGTATAATTCACTTATCAAATCAAGAAAGTTGAATTTTTGATTTTAGTTGACCTGTTCCTGTAGAATGGGATTTTTCATCCATGCTTGATAAAAAATTGTGGAACAATTTTAACATGACTTACACCCAAAAATAAACAATTTCCCTTTGTAAGTGAAGATCTAAAACTAAGTAGTTGTAAAGCTATGGATTTTCGAAGTTAAGGTTAACCCAAAAAAGACAGAAGAGAGTTTATAAGTTTTAATTGATCTGACTATGTCCAGTGCCACATACATATTCATACTCACAACATAACAAATATATATATATATATAAATATATATATATATATATATTCGATATATCTTAATGATCCATTCATATTCCAGTTATAAACACACTTATATAGTAACCTATAAACAGAAATTGAGTTGCTATACTCACAGTTTCAAAGAGATGGTAAACTGCTGCTTTAAGCTTTTTTTCTATCTTGATTCTTTTGTTTGAATGGCAGCACTTTGTAGAATTTTTTTTAAAGTGTTGAGCTAGAATGGTGTGCGAAAACAAAGTACTGCATATACATATATAGAGGGAGGGAACAATTTGTGAAGGCTAAAGCCTATTTTTCCATGTACAAGCTATGTTTATTTTATATTTCCATTCCTCATTTTCTTTTGAGTGATTTTATTTTTGAATGATATGAAATTTTATGTGCTTGATTTGAAATCTTGCGTGCTTGAGGTTATTTATTATGTTGATTAGGTTTTATGTTCCCATAAACAATATATTTGATAGACATATAATCATATAATTATGTGTATATATATATATTCATAAGTTTGAAATTGCCATTTTGGAGTTTATACATCCACACATATATATGTATGTATGCATGTATATTTATTTATTTATTTTCATATACTATACTTGTAACCATATATATCTAGACTTACATATTTATACATTTTTAATCATCATAAAGCTTTTGTGTGTGTGTGTCTATATATACACATTTATGGATATTTTATCTCAAGTTTAAATGGTGGAGTTTATTTACATTTTTTTCTATAAAATTATCATACTCAAAATTTTTATAATTTAGAATTTATATAGTTTTTAATCAGTATATAGATTCAGATATTTTATTTTTCGAAAAATTTATCTATTTGGCTAAAATCAGTTAATTACCCAATATCCGATGTCTAAAAATTCGGGTTGTTACACCTTATCTAGTGTGTGATAGTTGGACCAAATTCATAGCTTGAAGTGTTTTTCAATAAAATCATATTTTACATTACTTTAAGCCGTGCCAATAGTGAAAATAATTTACACACGTTCTTTTTTCCCATACTATATCACTTTAGGATGTATGGAGTATGATATTGGTCAAAACTCCAATATCTTCCACAATTAACTCGGTTGATCCATAAATAAAATCGTTGGTTCAATAATTATATTAGTTAATAACTATTCTACTTTGGGCATAGATTTTTGACTTTGAATTGGCTACAATTGACCGTGATACCAACCTTATACGACTTAGGAGCTAAATTTTCTATTGAATAGTGTTCCACTCCTAACACATTAACCCACTCCAAACTATAGTCGCTTGTTAGATCGCCATGCAATAATTCAACTATTATCGAAGTGGATTATTCGTATTGAAGTTTCATAGTATTTTCAAGCCGAGGGAACCATGTAACATCACATATTGGGATTTTATATTTGACCTATTTGTTATCAACCAACATGAAACTCTTAGATAAGGCATTCCACATTTATCCTATAACTATAAGTACCTAACCCTTTAGTAACCCTAGCATTCATGAGTAATACACCTCCCTATATTTAGAGAGCGTTATGTACTCTAGTCTCAAAGGATGTATCAGTATCCTTCCTCGGAACATCTTGAGAAGAAACATTTAAAAAATGTTATTTTATTTTATGATTATTTACTTATGATTATAACTATTTGCAACTATGATCAAATATCATTTTATTTAAGAATTTTCTTTATTGATGTACTTTAAATTCATTACGTTAATACAAATAAGTATATAATAGAAATCAAAACCTTTTTTAGAAACAAGATTGATTATAGAGTTAGATATATGTAACAAATTACATAGTTGCCTTCAACGCACACCACTAACACTTTCAATCTCCCATTTACACTTGGATCAATTATGAAATATTAATCTCATTCATTTGGTCAGTTCAGAACTAAACAAGCTTGTCCCTTAGTAAACACATGTGCTATATTTAATTAGCATCTAGACATCTTATGTGCCCTGGGTTCTTTCACGATCTTTATCATTGTGTTATTAGAAAACAAAGTTGTAGGCCTATTTACATTTGAAATCACCTTTAGCTTAGTTATAGGTTTATTCGATAATACCGCTTTCATTGTCGCATTATTCAAGGTGATGTACTTAGCCTTTATGTTGAATTAGCTACCACCGCCCATTTGGAAAATTTCCATATTAAAGCTCCTTAATTAAGGTTGAACATAAATTTAGGATTGAAACATTATATTTGATATCACTTATGAAATTCAAGTTTAAACGCTCATTCATAAGTAGTTCGTTGTTTCCATAAAAACGCTTTAGTATTTCATAAATACATGACAATATTCTTAACTACAATTTCATGATATTAAATCAAATGTGATATTTAGTCCATACATCAAATACATAAGAGATATAGGATATCGTAGAATATTAGCATATATGATAATTGCTATTGTCTATGCATAAGGAATCCATCAAATGTGCTCCTTATTAAACATTTTAATATGGTGTCTACGTATATCGTTCGGGACAATCTTATATACTAGTAATAGAAGATGTCATATTCATATCCTACATCAATATCTAAATTGAAACTGATTTTAACATGAGTACATTATTAACAATCACTAGTATGTTGTCTTACTTGTAGTTTAGAAATATCTTAGTACCCTTAATGTTCTTTCTTACAGACACACAACTAATCTTTATTGTGACTGAAAATCAAGCTATTTTGTTTCTTTGTCAAAATATTTGCTCAACTCTGATGCTTGTCGAACGATACAATTGTATCGGTTCTTTGATCTTATCCAATAATTTTAAACTTAGTCATCACTCCCATTGACATCATGACATTTTGGTCAACATATGCAAACAGTCTATTTTAAATCATTGTTTGGATTTTCTATTCCAACTAAGATCTAAAAAAATTCAAAGTCATATTGGATGATAATTTTGCGAGTAAAATCTGAATTAACTTAAGCATGTTGATGGACGAATCTGTTCTGCTGATTTCGTCAGTTGAAAATTATAACATTATTCTCATCAATGTGGATTATTATATTCTGACTAGATCGATCTTCCTTTGGTAGACATACTCATAGCTGGTGGATCATATCCCTTCGAGTACAAATAACAAACTCATATTTAGACAACGTACATTGAATCTAGTCTTGATCTAAGCATCAAGCCATATGTTAGAGTCAACAATTTCCATATCTTATTAGCAACTAAGGAAATTGTTACTACTAACAATTCTTTTTCTCGATATTGATATGAAACTTGTAACACCATATTGAATTTAATAAGAAATAAATAATTAAAATATGGTTAAAAATGGAAATTCTACACATGTTGGAATTTGATTATGGAAGTTGCAGCATTGCATGGCCATTTTTGATCAATTTCCACATATAATATGTTGAAATCGTAGCTAAAATGAAAAAGTAATGGGTGTTTGAAGTGTTTGAATTTAAAATTTAAACATTTGAATTTAACCTTAAAAGTTTGAATTTAGAATTTTTAAATATTGGCAGAAACTAAATGTTTAAGGAATCATTTGGAATAATGGGTTAACGTGAGAATTAAGGAAGCAATTAATACAATAATTAACTAATTAACAAAAGAAGAAAATCTACGGTCACAATAGGGGACTGGTCGACTGCTAGCGGTCGACTGGTGGGTCGAGGCGGTCGACCGGTGAAACTTAACGGTGGCCACTGTTTTGAAAGTTTAAACTCTCTAAATTTAATTGTTTTATTCCGATGGTTCTGGTCCATTCTCACCTCTATAAACAGACTCCCAGACCCCCCCACTTTCCCTTCATAAAATCCTGTAGCAATGGCAAAGCTCTGTCAAATTCTTTTCCCTTAGGTTTTCATAAATAATTAAACTTTCTCGTAACTAATTCTAATTTCAATCTCCAATTAAATTCCTAATCTTTTATCCTCTCTATCTTTTGATTTCTAAAATCTAATATTTATATTTATATATGTATATATATAATTTATTTGCTAAATATTCAAAAGACGGAAGATCTAATAGAGAATTAGGAGTGGTATAAATCACATCTATTCTTCGTCTTCTTCTTTAGATTCCAGAATCAATTTGGATTTTCAGATAAGAGGTTTATATGTTTAATTCGTTTGATTTCTGATTCTATTCTTCTTTAGTTTCTGATTCTAAATCTAATTTCTACATATAATTCACTTTTCTATATATATTATGAAAGTAAGGGTTCTGAAAGAGAATAGGCATGGCGGAATCAAATCCATTTAGGAAGCAAACAATTCTCTGTGAGTGGAAATATAAAGTTTTTCGCATCTCTTTAATTGAGTAGTATTTATTTGGATTTAATGTATACCTCAGGAAATTTTGGTAAACGAAAAAAATTACATTTAAAACTATTAGAATTTCCCTAAATAAATGTCAATCTTTGAATATGTTGGAATTTCAATTATTTTGTATTATATAGTAGAATCAGATCTGTGTTGAGATTTAAGCAATTTATAATCTATCCCACTTCACCTCTTTTGATTTCTCTTGTAGTGTCAAAGGATTCTAAAGATAAGTAAGGTAGAAATGGTATGCAAAGTATGTTTTTTGATTCTTTGTAGTTTGCACCGCCTATTTCTGTAAGTTAAAATAAGTATGAATCCCTTTTTCACTCCAAGCTTTAATTGAAAAAGTTGGATAGAAGGTAAAAGATATAAATTGTAAAGTTTGTTCCTTGAGTAGAGGAGTTAATTCTATTATATTAATAGGAGATAAGTTTGGTATTATTCCTTTCGGTTGATAAGTCAAGTGTTGGCTAAGGATATTAGCTATTCCTTTGTTTGGAATTTGGGACTTACATGAGTTTGGCATTTAAATTAATAAGCATTTTCTTTGGGTGTGACTAAAATACTTTATTCGAATCACATGCGTGTATATATATATATAATATTAACTTATTGATTATTAAAGTTAATATTAACGTAATAATTATAGCGTATTGAACCTATTAACAGGGTATAACATTAATTTTAAGTGAGGTAATGATAATTTTGGAAATTAATCCTTAATTAGAGGCGTAATAATGGGGTTACCTTATATGGCCTTAATTATTAATCATCTAGGACGGTATATGTGCATGATTAGTATACATATAAAGTATGACTAAGTTATAGGGATGCGAGGTTAGTCCAAAGTTACATGGAAGTCTACCCAGTAAAATATGGCTCTTAGTTGTGTGGCTTTGCAGACTAATGTGGTATATCGCCTATAATAAATAACCTTTGAGGACACGAAGTTAGTTTTGATTTTGTAAGATAAATCTTTCCAATTAATCTGGCTACCAATACCTATGAATAGTCGGGTTAATCTAAGATATCATGGTTTGGTTATGGGCCATAAGTTATGCTATTAATACGATAGGTGAAATCTTTAGAAGGGGGTCCACTTCGATTTAGACGTACTAAATGGCTATGGTAGGGTCTGCCTCTTTCTTAGGAGAAGTATTAAGTGACCTGATAGATTTCTTATTATATCGGTTGGTGAGAACCATGTAGGGACCTACTTTGGGTTAGGTGTTAAATGATGGGGGCATGCCTATTTTGTAGGTCTTGAATGGTCAGAGTCTGCATAAATTCCTAAGAAAGATGCAATAAGTGGTTTGGAGCCTCTCGTTCTTGCATCGTTAATGATAGTTGCATTTCAATTTGGAAATGGGTTAGGTATTAAGTAATAGGGACGTGTCTATTTTATAGGTATTAAGTGGTTAGAGTCTACCGAATCTCCCATAAATGTTATTTATTGGTTTGGGTGTCTTCTCTTGCATCATTGATGTTAGTTGCGTTAGAGTTTTGGAATTAGACTGGAAAGGCCTTTAGCTTGCGGTTAAATTATTAGTATGATATGGTTTTAAACACATAAGACATATTTATTGTCTAAATAATACTGCCCATGTACAATTATGGTAAAGCTTAAGATTTCCATTTCACCAAACATTTGTTATTCTAGCCTACTCCATATTACAACACATAGGTTAGAGGAGACAATGCCAATGTAGGGGACGAAAGTGGATTTGAAGACTTGCAAAAATTATCTATCCATTTATGCTTTTTAAATATTTTGTTGTGCCCAGTTCAAATAGTTATGCTATTTTGGGATATTGTACTATAGAGATTTTATGTAGACATGTTATGAGATTTGGTAATAACATGTAAATTTCTGAAATGATTTTCTTTAATGGAATGGGTACTTTTTTCTAATATTATACTTTATCTTTTTCGTTGTGAGATTGTGAAAGTATAGATAGATAGCTCCATGTGATGTGTATTATTTTAGTTTTATCAACTTATCAAGTCGCCTTAAGATGGACCTAAGGTTCGATGGGCTTTTGTTTGATCGAAATTAGGTCCATTTTGGATGGGTTGTTACAGTTGGAATCGAAGCTTAGGTTACTCGATCAACAGGGAGAAGTATATGTATGAATGGCGTATTTGTTATTTATAAAGTAATTTCATAAATAACCTAGTATACACACACACACACTTAATTTGAATTCACTCCATAAACTTTGAGTAGTCACAACCATATCCGAAAGGATGGGCGATGCGACTATGGATTGCAAAAATAAATAAAGTAAGGAATGTGCGACAAGGGTCGTATCGTAAGGAATGTTTTTGGAGGAGTTTGTAACTTTAAAATTAATAGGGCAATAAGTGTGCAATAAATAGGGATTTATAAGAATTTAGTAAGGGTATAAATGGACTAATTAAAAGGATTATTAGGTTAATTATGGAATAGTAAAGAAATTATAGTAGGAAAAGTTGAAAGAGTAAATAAATGTTCTTAAAAATTGTTTGGTCAGGGTAATAGTTATTTATTATGGATAACCAACATTTACATAAAAAGTAAATTAGCATGTTAGATAATAATTAAATACTACAAGGTAGTATGGTTGTAAACATTTGGAAGTAAGGGATGACAGAGGAAGAAAATTGTAACGACCCAGAATTTTTGTCGTCTTGAGTTGTGAATATTTGTTTTTAATATTCAATAATACAGCATTTTAATCAAAATAAAAATCCCCATTAAATAATAATTGGTAATGATAAATAGTTTTAAATCCAAATAATTTTTTAATTTTCCAGACATTTATTTACAAAATAGAAAATTTCATTTAATTTGAATTTTTTATATATGTTTGTATTACGACAAAAGTCATATATAAATTAAAAACAAATGCATAACAAATAAAAATGAAAAAGAAGAATACATAGAGAAATTAAAATGAATATGGCAATTAAGAATGAATCAGATGTATATGTATTATAAAGAGAAATGAATATAGCTTATAAAATATATTGTTGTATAAATAGAAATGACTTTTAAAATTGGATTTCACTTATTTATATGCATAAATGTTTAAAACTAGAAATCTTGAAATAAATAAATATAGTATAAAAAATATATATGGTAAGTAGAAAATATATATGAAAATATTATATGATAGAAATGAGAAATTTAATAAAATCATTTGAACCATTTTTGGAAGAGAATCTTTTTACAACATGGCGTTTCAAGCAAAAATGTTATTTTCATACGTTCAAAATAAAATAGCAAACTTTTATTTCATTGAATTATACATTTGTAAATATTAAGAGAAATGTAGGTATGGAAATTTACAACAAATCATACAAGTCAAAGAAGCAAAAGAGTGAAACATCATGATTTACAACCAAAATTTACAAGTTAGAAAAGGAAAAGTAGGTAAACATTTTCCTGATCAAACAACAAAGAAATGTGAAAACTGAATATAATTTCATTTCAAACTTCATCCAATCCATCAAAATTTCATCTCAGCAGCCACCAACACCTCATTTCAATCCATCAACATTGTACATAACCTTAAAGATCTGAAAATCATTCTTGAGCCCAAAACCCTGTATAAATACATAATCATGTTCTTGCCAGAACATGTGCCTATATATATATATTGGCATGTGTGTTAGCTTCGGATGTTTGAAATCCTGTAAAAGCAAACTCTGAAAAACAAAACGCTGTAAAAAGAAATAGAAATGAAAAGAAGAAGAACACCCCTTTTGTTTATCTATAAATTCAAATCCAAGCAAGGTTATCAAGGGATTCAGATCATAGTTTGAATTTAATTTTAAAATTTGAAGAAAATCAAAGTGTATTAAGGTGAGAACTTTAAATTTGAATGCCTATAAATGCTTTAATAATACTCTGTCATGTTAAACAGAGTTAAAACATATATATGCTTTAGTTTTAAAAATCAATATCTCCTATTCCAATTCGAATTTGTAGATGATGTAAACTAATGAATTGTTTGTTATTGGGTATAAAAGGCAATAAAAATAGCTTGTAGCTTGTTCGTTTTATATTTTGTGTGAAATTACCAAATGACAGTAAGCAACCCATTTTTTGATGATTTGCAACCTGTTCAAAACAGTGACCCAAGATTGTATTACTAAATCATGAATTTTAGTGGAAAAATCCTAATTTTTAGGATGTTAAATCAAGAGAAATTTGAGGTTGAAAGATTTTCAATTAAAAATTAAATTTGGATTTAGGAATGGACGAGGCGGTGGGTAAATGGCTTCGGGGTGGCCGTAGGAACGTGGGCAACGTTTTGACTAAAGGGATTTCGTTCTAGTGGTACGGTTTGGAGCGGTGAGGTGTTTTTAGAGTTTTGGTGGTTGAGTTTCTAGCTCTGGAATGTGATCGAATTGAAGGAGAACGGCATGACCGGAGGTTGGGGGACTTGGCAAGGAGGAGGTGATGGGAACTAGGCTTCGAATGGTGGTAATGGTGAGTGGATTAGTGGGGTAAGGTGTGAGCAGTTTGAAGATTTGTGAGCATAGGTTTCTTGGCTGGGTTGGATGGAAGGCGCAATCTTGGTTCGTGGGTGCTAGAGCTTCATCAAAGCGAAAAGGTAGATCAGGAAACGAAGTTGAGTGGGTTTGGGTGTCACGGGGATGATGTAGGTGCTTGGATGGGGTGTGCACGTGCGTGGCGTGCACGTGAAGCCATTGCGATGGGATATTGGTGAAGAAAAGGGTTTGGGTTCGGTCGAGACGATGAGGAAGGGCCGAGCAATGGTCGAGCCAGGAGGGGTGGAGTTTGAGTCTGAGTTATGTTGGATGTGGGAATGTATCTTGGAATGGAAGGCTCAGGAATTTAAGAAAGTGGAAATGAAATTAGAAAAGAGAAAGGGGGAAGAAGGAAAGGCATGGGTATACAGATTTGGGCTTCGGCCCATGAGAAGGAAAGGGAAATGAATTTGAATTGTTTAAATTATATATATTTATAATTAGAAACTTTGAAATGCTATAACTAGCTCATACGAAACCTGATTATTGTGATTCTTTTTGTAATAGGTTCGTATCGACGAGTTCTTCGATGTCTTAAAGTCCATTGTCAGAATTGACAAAGTGATAATTTATGATATTTTAAAATGGTTAAGTTTAAAATATGTGTTTTAAACGAATTTGGTCATTTAAAATTTATATGTTCTATCTGTCGATGTAAATTGCCAGAGAAAAATATTAATGTATTATTTTCGAGTAAATAAGGTGACTAGACATCTGTTTAGCGGAATAAAACATCGTTTCGCAAATTCTATTGAATTGATTCCCTGTTGAGCAGAATAAATCATTGTTCTGCTATCATTTATTTGATATTAAAATTGGCCGTTGATTAGCAGAAATAAACCATGTTCTGCTATCACATTTGTTTAGACATCAAATTATTATCTTGATAATTGTATTGGGCTATATGATGTTGAATTGATTGTTAAAAATGGATTGTTGTGAATAATTGAATCTGCTATTCCGGATTGTTATGGAACAAATGTAATTTGATTAAGTACCATTGGAATTAATAAGCCTCTTTTCAAATTTGGAAGTTGATTTTTTTGAATCCAAGGTTGTTTAAAAATAATTATTTTATGATTTTTTTTAAAAGTTATTTAAAAGTATTTAATTATGGTTTTCAAAGTTATCTAATTATTTAAAATGTTTAAAAGTATATTTTAACTATTAGTTAAAGTTACCTTATAATGATTTGATTTAAAGTAAATAATTATTTAAGAATTAATCAGTATTATTATTTCAAAAGAAAATTTATTAAATATTAATATTGTTTATATAATAACTTTTAATTAAAGAGTATATTTCTGAATTTAACTTGGAAATTATTATTGAGGCTTTATAAGCATAATTTGAGATAATTATTAAAATAAAAGATTTCGGAAAGTAATGGTATAATTTCATGGCAGAAATCGAGAGTCATAGATTACCTAAGTTAAGTTTTATTTTTTTGGGATAGAGACGCAACCATCGAGCTGCGATCCATAGTTGATACCAAATGGTACTTTCCAAATATACTTATATATACGTATTTCTTGAAAAATTTCAAATATTTTTGAAAGGGATGGTTTGAGAATATACTTATTTCGGAGAGATAATTGTATACAATTTTGATAAAAAAAAGAGATTTAATTTATTGGAATGAAATTAAATAAGGCTTACTGATTTTAGTGGGAAATGAAATCGTTGGTTGAATGATTGTTTATTTAACAGTTAAATAACGGACTAGAAAATATGGACCAAAACGTAATTTTGGAAATATCTAGGAGAAACATGGTAATTATATGGTACAGTTACCGTTTGAGTTGCTATACTATACGTATAAACTCATTTCATTCTTCTTGGATGAGAAATCCATCCACTAACCTTTAGGAGATTATCTTCGATTTTATTTTCGTCCGTTTGTTTCCTAAAGAACCGGAGTTGAGTTTACCGGAAATATCGAATGTTGTTTCGAAGAGACCGGGATCAGATAAGTTATTTGAAAACCACTTCGATCCAACGATGCTTTTCGAAGTGAAGACCAAAGCATGGAATCAAAGATGGAGCATTAAATGAAAGGGCTAATCGCTACTAATCTTGAAGATGATTCCAAAATGGATGTAGTAGGAATAGTGCCTTTGGTATCGTTCAGACCCCATATAGGCTGTATGGTTGAATGCTATCAGCACATTGTCATTAGAGGACAATGAGCATTCTAAGTGTAAATTCCTTAGAAGGTAATCATAGCCTAAATCCTCATCAAACGAAATTTTTGAAAATCAATGGAGATGCTGCAAGGCTAAGTGGATCGCACCCAATTAAGGTACATTTATCACCTTTCAAGATACCCTCGGATATTTTAAATACAGTGCATGGGAAGGAGCTCGATATGGGTGGGAACACCCGGGGTGATAGCATATTTGGTACTATCCAGGTTAGGGGTAGGCCGGTCTTGTGTTGTGGGGGATCCCGGCGAGGTCCTAGGTACATTTTTCTAGAGGTATACTGTGATAGGTGGTACCCTAATGCCTAGTCATTGCATGAAAATTCATTCTCCAATATGAGCCTTTACAGTTTTGGTTATAGAGCCTAGTATGCTGGAATTTAATTAATGTATCAATTTCCGCTATTTGAACAAGTATCTGTAATTAGACACTATTATAATATAACTAGATTTTCTATAAAATTGTTTTGGTTATCGTAAGGGAAAACCCGTCGTGTTTATGTATGGCGTGGTCTTACGAGATACCTTTGATTTTAAAAAGATTTTTAAAAGCTAAGATAAATAAATTTGCTTGTTATTTAAATTCTCATGCTAGTTTTACCAGACTGACCAGAGCATGGTTTTTCCTATATGCTCCGGTCAGGCCGAGCATATTTCCAGGTTTAGATGGATTTCTGGAGCTTCAGGAGAGGAGCTGAAGGCCCAGAGACGTATTCACGTAGATGATTATATTTCTGCTGCATTTTAGTTGTGTTTATCAGTAGTTGTAAGGACAAGTTGTTATAACTGTCCATGCTAAATAGGTTAGCATACTTTGATTGATGTTAGTATATGTATAAGTTATAGTTTTATTTTATGTAAAGATTTGTTCTATATTATAGATTATTCGTTTCCCTATGAGATTGTATGTTGTTTGGTTTTCTTTTATCTTCTGTCTACCTACTTTATACTTTCTTTCTTAACTATCCGCCTTCCCGTGTAATTTGGGCTGCACAAGTGTGCAAAAATGTCAGTTTAAACTGAACGAAAAAGTGGTTCGTTAAAAAAATGCAATAGAGATGAAAATTAAAATCAATTTCTAAAAAACATAACCTCATGCGAAAATAATTTGATAAAAACATTTTCTTGGGATACTTCCTTGAAATTATTTGAATGGTTTCTTCAAAAGATTTATTACAAAGTCGTTGTTTTGAAAAATGTAAGGAAATTTGGAAAATCGTAACTTAAAAAGATGTTGTGGAGTTAAAAGTTCTGATTAATAGGTTTTTGGTAAAAAAAGGGATTTTCATTTTTGAAACTCTTTGTTTTTGAAAAATTAGATGAGTCAAAAAATTTTGGTTTAAAGATTTTATGGAAATGGAATTTTCCTTTTGTAACAAATGTAAAGCAAAGCATAAGTTGGACTTGATGATTTTTCCAATTTTATAAATTTGAGTTCTTTAATTTAAAAAAAAATATAGAAACGGGACTTGATTAAAATGATGTAGAAGCCATTTAAATAGGAGAAATATAAAAAGAGGTAATATTGGAAGATTTGGATAGAAATAGTGTTAGGAACTTATAAAAAAGGGTTAGAAATCCATTTAGAGATAATTTGGGAGAGAAGTGATCAAAATAGCATAGGAAAATAATAGGAAGGAAGTTATCTTTATCTACTCCACTTTTCGTTGTTTAAATTTATAAAAGATGTATTAAATGTTTCGAATTAAAAGACCAAATTTTAAAAGAATAAATCCTTGATGTAGGAATTTTTGAAAAGGAGAATTTTTTTGCTTCGTTTAGGGATTAAGAATTGATAGTTTGGTCAAATAATTGAGTTTGAATGTTTCAAGTTAAGGATACTACTTTAAAAAGGTAAGGCTTTGAGGTAAAAAGTATTTGAGAAAGGTAAATAATTTTGCTAAGCAATTTTAGAACCCTTAAATTTGTGGTTAAGAATAAAGTAGTAAATGTTTCAAAAATTGTGAAAGCTAGATTTGTAAAGTTTTATCCAAATGTTAAATAAAAATGGAATAAATGCATGGAATAAAATAAAATATGATAATTAGATATTTTTAAAAATTCAATTCCCCAATCCGGTTTTGGAAGTTGGAAATTCTTCTGATATGGAAATTCTTTGAAAGTTTGAATTTCTAATGTCACGTACAAGTGTGTTGGGGATTTCTAAGTTAATATTTTATGGAGTAGACATGAATCACTAGGAAAGAAAGGTAAAAGGTTTCAGGATATGAATAAAATAAGAATAGTATATATAACTTGAATTGGAAATTTGAAACCAGTCTCATGTATTTATTCGTAGAATTTTGGTAAAGTTGTTAGGGTATTCCAAATCTATAATTGGGTTGTAAGATATATTGCCCTTGGAATGTGAATTTTTATATTTTAATTTATTAGGAGCGGCTCTGTGTAATTTTCATAAAAAATCTAATTCCTTAAATGAATAGGAATGTAGCATTCGAATTTACAAGGGATGTACCAAAAGGAAAAGAGATGTGTAGGATATGGATATTATTTTTCGTAGTTTACACTGTCTGTTTCAATAGAAGAAAAAGAAACAACCCTTGTAATTTCAAGCAAAGCAGAAATATCACATATGGTTAATTTATAATTTTTTTAATGTTATTCCTATTGGAAGGATGGCTCCGATAAAATAAAATATGGAAACGAATGTTCTAGCTCAGTAATTAATAACTAGAAATAATAAATACATCGATAGCGTAATTAACATAAAATTTGCATTAATTATAAACAACGTAGTAATTATATGACTAAGATTTATGGATGTTAATCGCATATTTAATGGAATAATAAAATTGTAATTAATAAAAATAAAATGGAATTATATAAGGGACTAATTAAGGAATATGGTATGGGTATTATGGAGAAATTGAATACCCTTAATAAGTAAGTTTTAAAACTGGTAAGAGATTGAACGAGATTAAATAAGGATTTATTAGAGGCTATCAATTTTGACATTAATGACCAGTTATATGGATAATGCATATTTATCAGAACTAAGAAAATAAAATAAGAAAGGCGGGTAATGGTGGAATGAAATTCCAGGAATGTCCATCGTAAATTGGTAAGAAGCATTAGTCCCCATCATCATTAAAACTAAGGTAGCTTCCAACAAAATTTTCTTTTAAAGTTCTATGGTTAAAATAACTAGTTTTCTCCTTTAGGAAAAGTGTTTAATATGTTATAAGGAATGTTCCTGTTTTATCACTGTATTGATTTTAGGGATGAGACTATGCTGGTAAATAAATATATATATCAAGGAACATCATAGATAAGGAAACTTTCATAAGGACTCTTAACTAGCGATAAACCGAGGATAAGACCGGAAGTTAGTAAGAAAATTAGGTTAGAATGCTTCAAACCCAAAGCTTGTGGATTGTCATCATTCATTCCGAGTGTGATAAGGTGTATAGGGATATGAAGAGAATTTTCTAATTGGTCAAGGATGAAAAGAGAGTCCCTGAATTTGTCTCCAGATATTCAACGTGCCAATGGGTTAAAGCTAAGGAAGGCAACCCCAAAGGATTGTCATTACAATTAGAGGTTTCGACTTGGAATTGGGAGTATAAATCGCGAACTTCATAGATAGGTTTGCCTAGGAGTCTAAATGGCAAAGTTGCTATTTAGGTTGACTCATTTTATTCCCATTAAGGGAAGTAGGATTGTAGCATCTCTAGTATAGATTTATGTTAAGGTAGTGGAGTGACAATATGGAGTTCAAGTTAGCATTTTAGTGATAGAGACCCTTCGTTCACTAGATAATTATGGAAGGGTTTACAATCTGCTTTTGAAGGGACTTTAAATTTAGAAGATTTGCTGAGATCCTGCATCGTGGATTTGGAGGAGCTTGAAAAGGTAGAAGTGTTTTATGTGGTGAATAATGACCGCACAGGACCGTTAGGAGCCCTATGTTGACAAGCAAAGAAAGGGATTTGAATTTTTAGCTTGGGACATGGTATTCGTTAAGGTTTCCCCTCTTAAAAAGGTTATAAGGTTTAGTATATCTAGGAAGTTAGCGCCTAGGTTCGTCGGGCCATTCTTGATTTTAGAGAGGGTGAGAAAATTTACTTATTGGGGGAGCTTCTGGACTAGTTAAAGGGAGTCCATGATGTCTTTCATGTTCCATACTTGTGGACATGTCTACAAGACATTGCCTTTGTAGTAGAGTATGATCAGTTAATTAGTGTTGAAATGGAGCACATTGCCCCCCACCCTGCACCCCCTCCCTAGCGCCACAGCATGCGTTGTGGAGCATGATATTTAGAGGCTTCATTACAAAGATATTAGGTTAGTTTGAGTTCAATAGGGAGATAACCAGCGGAAAGCACATGGGAAACTAAAGAAAATGTGAATGTTTCTCATCACGAGCTTTTCTCGGGTAAACTTTTCCTTCCAAAAGTATAGGTATTTGGTTGCATCGTGGTTGCTAGATTGAATGGTAGAAGATGGCTGGTGCACTTTTTACTGTAATTTTTGCACTCATATAGATCTTTATGTATATAGGATGCTTGCATACATGCCTATATGTCTTAATTTTTCATTAACACTAGGATTGAGCTTACCAATATTATGTTGCATACATGATCACGTTATATTTTTAGTTGAGTAGATGGTTGTGTAGATTATTGTAAATAAATTGGTTGTATAACATGGCTGTTTAGTGCTTATTACACTATCTGCCCTTGGTAATTTTGGGAACGAAAACCCTTTTAAAGGTGGAAGAATATAGCACCTCGTAAATATTAATATGAAATTAAATAATTAATCAACTTCAAAGCGAAAATTTAGTAAATATCCAAATTTGGCCATGGAATTTGCACCACTATTTCCACGGCGGTTTTTCGATCAATTTTCATATATAATATGTTAAAATCGGAGTTAAAATGAAAAAGTTATAGACGTTTAAAGTGTTCGAATTTAAAATATAAACGTTTAAATTTCACTTTAAAAGTTTGAATTTTTAAATATTGGCAAAAACCAAAACATTCAAAATAATGGGTTAATGTGAGAAATAATGAAACAATTAATATAATAGTTAATAGATAACAAAAGAAGAAAATTAACTGTCACAATAAAGGATCTATCGACCCCTAAAGTACGACCGGTCGACCGCTAGCTTAAAGGCTGCTAGGGTTTTGATTGTTTAAACGTTTTGAATTTAATTGTTTAATCCGACAGCTTTGGTCCCTTCTTAACTCTATAAATATAACCATAGACCCCCCACTTTTCTTTCATAAAATCTGTAGCAATGGTGAAGCTCTGCCAAAATCGTTCCCCTTAGGTTTTCAAAAACAGTAAACTTTCTGATAAGTAATTCTAATTTCTAATCTCTAATTAAATTCCCAATCTTTCTCCTCTCTATCTTTTGATTTCTTAAATCTATTCTATATAACAATTTATTTGTTACATAGTAAAAGGGGGAAAGATCTAACAGAGAATTAGAAGTGTATAAATCAGATCTCATCTCTGACTTCATCTTTAGATTTTAGAATAAGTTATGATTTTCAAGCAAGAAGTTTAGATGTTTAATTCTTTTGTTTTTTGATTCTATTCCTCTCTAGTTTTTTATTCTAAATCTAATTTCTATATACAATTTACTTTGTTGTATACTCCAAAAGTGGAAAATCTAAGATAAAATTAGCCATTGTGAATCAAATCCAATTAGGAAGCAAACAATTCTCTATGAGCGGAAATATCAAGTTTTTTCACATCTTTGTAATTAAATCGTATTTATTTGGATTTGATGTATGCCTTGGGAAATTTTGATAAACGAAACATAACATCTAAAACCCCTAGAGTTTCCCTAAATACACGTCAATCTTTGAATATGTTAGAATTTCAATTGTTTTGTGTTGATATAGTTGAATTAGATCTATGCTGAGATTTAAGCAATTTTTAGTCTATCCCACTTCATCTCTTTTAATTTCGCTTGTAGTTTTAAAGAATTCTAAAAATAAGTAAAGTAAAAAATGGTGTGCAAAGTACAATTTTTTATTATCTGTAGCTTGCACCTCCTATTTCTGTAAGTTGAAATAAGTATAAATCCCATTTTCACTCCAAGATGGTAATTGCAAAAGTTGGATAAAATGTAAAAGCTTTAAATTGTCAAGTATGTTCCTTGAGTACATGAGATAATTCTATTATATTAATATGAGATAAGTTCGGTATTATTCCTTTCTGTTTACAAGTCAAGTGTTGGCTAAGGATATTAGCTATTCTTTTGTTTGGAGTTTGGGACTCGTATGAGTTCAACATTTAAATTAATAAGTGTTTTCTTTGTATGTGACTGAAAATACTTTATTCGAATCACATGCGTATACATGTATAATATGAATGTATTGATTATTAAAGTTAATAATAACATAGTGACTGTTATCCCGCCTTTTGGCAAGGCCGAGATATCAAAAGACTGAATACAAGCTCAAGATTAAACGTCTTGGATGTCTAGTATGCCCAGGCTCGCTATGGATATCGACGAATTTAGTCTGAGTCCGGATCGGGCTATAATAACCAAGACAGGACAAGCGAACCTTGAAAGCCCACATTCCAAATTTCAAGTCAATCTGGTTTCATATGCTCAAGTTATGATCGATGCAAATTGAAGGTGATAACCCCATTTTCGTATCCATCACCGAGCTCCGATTCGAATCCATCACCTTCGTATTCATCAGAGCGACAGCATCTTTGTATCCATCAAGGAACTCCGGATCGTATCGATGTCATTCGAACCAATCAAAGAACCTAAGTTCAAGTCGATCTCATTCGAATCCATCGGGGAGCCTCGGCTGAACTCAATCTCGTACGAGTCCATCAACAGAGCATACATTTCGTATCGATCGCCAAAAGCCTACTTCGCATCCATTAAGTGTCTACCTGGCTCATATCCATTGAAGAAAGTCCTGTTCGTAACCATTAGTCTTCGTGAGTTCGTACCCATGGTTGAGCTTCTATTCGAATCCACCAGGTGACTGCTTTTCGTATCCATCAGATGACTTTGCTTCGTATCCATCGAAATGTCATTACTTCGTATCCATTAGAGACTCTTGTTCGAACCCACATCCAAAGCCTTGTTCGTGTCCATCAAGTCAAATGGACCTGGATTGATGCAACGGCCATCCATGTAAACGAGGCGAGAATCATGGATGCGACACGGTCAACTCGGAGAAAAAGGTGGATCGGTTTGAAATACGCGCGCCACATCATCTCAGAAACACGTGCAACCATCGGTATGAGGGGATCGATTCGAAGCTATGGAGTCGAACCAAACAGCCATCAGAGAAATCCCAACTCGTATCGATCATATCTCATGATCCACCGATCCAAATGCTATGAAATTTTCATAGAAGATTACATACGAGCCACGGAACGTTCACACCAAATTTCAGCTCCATCGGACATGATCTTGATCGATATGAAATGATTTTGTATCGATCACAGATCGATTCGAAACTTTCTGGAATTGGTCGTGTGGGTCCCCCTCATGTGCCAGAGCGAATCTCCAAAGTTAGAGCGAAGTCTCAGCCTCCTACGCCTATAAATAGAGCCCCTGAGTCTACAGAAGAGGGATCTTTTGATTCTCAAGCGCCCAGACTCCGCCGGATCAAGATTTGCACCATACTCTTGCTATTGAATTCGAATTCCAAGTTGTATTTCGTTGTTTTTTGCTGCAATCGCTTGTAATTGTCGAAAGAGTATCAATAAAGTTGCAAAAAATTCATAGTGGACGTAGGCAACACGCCGAACCACTCTAAATCGCTTGTCTATGCATTTACATTTCCGTTGTTTGGAATTTTCGCTAGATAATCCTCATTTTAAATTTATATTCTTCACTGTTATCTCTTCAAAAACTTCCGAAGAGTGTTGTGCCCAATTTTGGTACAAACACTTTGGTGCTTTCACCGAGAAGATAACCTAGATTTTCTCCTACTCCTTGGATTTGTCATCGATACTGGATTGCATAAATCTAAGAGAGAGATCTAGATCACAAGTTCGAATTCCTTCCATTCTATTCAGATTTGTGTAAAGTATAAGAAAGGAATTCAGTCCTTGAGATGGTTAGCACAAGAACCACCTCCAACGTTGGCGATCAGGAAGGCCGGGATAAGAAAAATCCCACACAGCTGCCACCAACCAACCCGAACGCAACCGGACCTTCAGATTCACAAGTCCCGGTTACTAGGCAAGAGTTCCAGTAATTGCTACCGCAACTAACGCAGAGTCGACAGCAGTTGACAGAACAACTGCGTGCAAATGCTGAGCCGACCAACCAGCTAAACCGCCAGAAGCGTAGAAGGCATAGAAGAGATCAAGTCTCTTGCTCCTCTACAGAAAGTTCTGCCTCATCTGGCTACAAGCAAAGGTCTGTTCGTCCTCGACCAGACGAAGGTCACGCACATGCCACCCAACATAAGCCCACCTTGACTGTTGGACAGCTAAGGGTTGGTCCATCGGCCAACTTTCATACTGGACCCTCTTCCCAGGGAGGGACTATCCCTTAGTACACCACAGATAACCGTCACACCGCTACTGCAGTTGACATAGGGATTGATGTCGGAAATCAATATGGGTGTACTCCTGAACTTTACGTCCCAGAAGACGTTGAGCAAATGAGGCGAGACGTGGACCGTCGACAGCGCCCGGTCTAACCTCGTAATGTGGAACCCGACCACACTTTGGCCCAACGAGCACAGAACGTTGCAATGCCAGACCTTCCAGCCATGATTAGGCAAATGATCCGTGAAAGCCAGGGTCTTACCAACGACGACTGGGGAATCTCCCGGAGTCATACCCCGTACACGGACGAGATTCTTTATGCTGAACCTCCTCGTTGATTCAGGATGCCGACATTACCGATGTATGAAGGAAATTCGGGTCCCAATCAGCATATTTTGAAATATAGTGCGGCAAAGGCTGATGATGCTATGAAGTGCCGTAGTTTTCCCATCTCTCTAAGGGGCATTGCAACAATGTGGTTTACAAGGCTACCACCACGATCTATTTCTTCGTTTGACCAGTTGGCTACAAAGTTTGTAGAGCAGTTTCGTATGCATGTTGCCAGAGCTAAAGATGTAAACACTTTATCCAGCGTCACCCAGGCCCTAGGGAAACACTTAGACGCTATTTAGAAAGGTTCCACGCAGCATGTTCAGAGATCAGTAATCCCAACAAAAATTCAATTCTAATGGCACTGACTAAGGGAATTGACCCTGAATCTGAGTTTGGGAATTGGTTAGCTGGGAAGCCTCCCACGTCGTTGGACCATTTCTACTCCAAAGCCGTCCAATTCTTAAGGCATGAGGATGCGAAACAGTCTAGGAAGCAGGACGACGTGAGACCCAGTAGTGAGGGGATTCAAAGTAATGTGGCAGTTAAACAGTCGGGTGAGAGTTCTGGGAAAGTACAGTTGAATATACAGAACAAGCAGTCTCAGCCTAGAAACATTGAAAATTATAGTAAGAAACGGGATCAAAACCATGGCCTACGACGTAGGGCTCCAATGTTTGGTAACTATACACCACTGAATACGTCGCTAGAAAACGTGTATCTGCAAACTTGCAGTGCTATGCAGTATAAGAAGCCTGCTCCGAAGCCGTCATCGTAGAGGTAGATACAAGCGGGGAAATTCTGCAGGTTCCATGAGAGTTATGGCTACAATACCAATGAGCGTAGACATTTGCAAGACCTCATTGAGAAGTTGAACAGGGAGAGGAAGTTAGTCGTGCGGGCGCCGCAATCTGGAGGTGCGGGCCCGTCAACCCAAAATCGTGTGCAGAGTCAAGAAAGACAGGAGGAACCCACTCGTATAGGCGGGAGGTTAGTTATAAATATAGTTAGTGGTGGTCCCCATCCAGCAGACCGAAGCTGGAGGGATATGGAGTCGTATGCCAGTTCTATCAGGCGTATGGACTTCGAGTGTTACAGTAATTTTGATGAAGGGGCTCCGGCCAATCAACGGAAAGCGATGACTGATGATATCGTGTTTAGAAACCGAGATGCTGATAGGGTCGAAGCCTCTACCATTGACCCACTGGTCATATCTGCCCAGGTTGGTCCGGCTTGGATGAAAAGGATCCTGCTTGACAGTGGGAGTTCAATAAATATTCTATTTAAGAGAGCTTATGATCTGATGAAGATGGAGGCCAAGGATTTAAAACCTTTCCAATCACGAATACATGGCTTCGATGGAAGTGCCAGTATACCCACTGGATTGGTGGAGTTGCCAGTGGAGCTGGGAGTTGGAGAGTGCCGGAGAGTCCAGATTTTGCAGTTCGTTGTGTTGGACATTCAATCCCCCTATAACGCATTTTTGGGCCGACCGACCCTCGCTGAATTCAGGGTAGCAATTGCCCCGTGGTGTTTAACTTTGAAGTTCCCCACCGATCGTGGGATCGGAGTGATTCAAGAAGATCAGGCTATTGGGAGAGCCTGTTATGTTGCAGAGCTACGCAAGGCGCAGCGACGAGAGAAAGGAAAGGGCATAGAGGAATCTCTCTGCGTCCGCTTTGCAAATAATTGACAATCGGTGCTTGGGCCTCGGCCCGGGCACCATAACCAATTCTAAAGGGATCTTGACCCTAGAGATAGTGAGAACAAGGAGGAATCCATAGAAAGTCAAGCTTCCTCGGCTGAACTGACGATTGATGTCCCGATCGACGGCGACGACGGCGACGATTCGAGAATGTTAAAAACTGGGTCTCAGTTGAGCCAAGAGACACAGCAGGAATTGGTTGAATTTCTCTGGGCGAATTTCGACATGTTCTCCTGGACACATTCTGACATGTGTGGGATCTCGCCGAACATCGCGAGCCACACCCTGAATATTATCACGAGATGTATCCCGGTCAAACAGAAGAGGCGTGGTATGGATCCAGAGAGATCTTCCGCCATTAAAGAAGAAGTCGATAAGCTCAAATCGAACGTATTTATTCGAGATGCTTTATACCCGAAGTGGGTATCCAATCCCGTACTTGTCCAAAAGCCAAATGGAAAATGGAGGTCATGTGTTGATTATTCTGATCGAAATAATGCTTGCCCAAAAGACGGTTTTCCACTTCCCAGGATTGATCAGCATGTAGATTCGACAGCTGGACACGATTTATTATCTTACATGGACGTTTATTCTAGCTACAATCAAATACCCATGCATGTACCTGACCAAGAACATACCAGCTTCATAACCGATCTGGGACTCTATTGCTATAAAGTCATGCCGTTTGGACTAAAGAACGCCGGAGCGACTTACTAGCGTCTAGTCAAACAGATGGTCGCCAATCAGATTGGGAGGACCATGGAAGTTTATGTAGACGACATGCTGGTGAAATCATGATTCTCCACTGATCACATCAAAGATTTGGAGTCAATGTTTAACATCCTTCGAAAGTACGAGATGAAGCTCAATCCGCTAAAGTGTCACTTTGGAGTTGCATCCGGAAAGTTCCTTGGGTTCATTGTCAACGCTCGAGGAATAGAAGCCAATCCATAAAAGATTTGGGCAATCAGGAACTTGCAAACTCCACGAACAATAAATCAAGTTCAGAGTCTCAACGGAAAGGTAGCGGCGTTGAGCAGGTTCATATCGAAGTCTAGCGATAAATGCATCCCTTTCTTTGATCTGATCCGAAGAGGAAAGCGGAACTTTGAATGGACTACGGAGTGCGAAGGCGCATTCCAAGCACTGGTTCAACATCTCTCCACGCCGTCGATTTTATCGAAGCCTATCAACCATGAGCAGTTGTATCTTTACTTGGCAGTATCGAAAAATGTAATCAGCGCTGCCCTAGTTCGGAAGGAAGACCGAGTGTAGAAACCGGTCTACTACATTAGCAAGCGGTTAACCGAAGCTGAGAGAAACTATCCAAAGTTGGAGAAATTGGCCTACTGCCTAGTCATTGCCTCGAGAAATCTCCATCCATATTTTCTAGCTCACCCTATCCTCACGCGGCCTGAGACGTCTGGCAGGTTACTGAAGTGGAACATCGAACTGAGCCAGTTCGATATCACATATACCCCGAGAAGATCCATTCACGGTCAAGTCCAAGCAGATTTTATAGCCGAATTCACCATCCTAGAGGACCTGCTTGAACCCACTAAATCTCCCGAGTATATCTGGAAGCTGCATACTATGGCACATCCAATGATCGGTGCCCAGGTGCTGGGGTAGTACTTGAAACCCCCGAGGGCCGATCCATATGCTATGCTATGAAATTCGAGTTTCGTGCAACCAACAATGAAGTTGAGTATGAAGCTTAACTTGCTGGGTAGAGGCTAGCCCGCGATCTGAGAATTATTGCTGTGGAAATTTACTGCGACTCTCAACTATTTGTATGCCAAGTTCGGGGCGAATATCAGGCCAAGGATCGAAGACTGGCGGCCTATTTAGCTCGGGTTAAAGAAGTACTTGATCAATTCAATAACTACGCTATTTTCTGCATACCCTGTAAGCACAACCAGAAGGCTGATTCATTAGCCAAGTTAGCAAGTACGAGCGAAGCACAATACATGGGACTTGTTCCTGTTGAAACTTTATCTTCTCCTAGCATTGATAAGATGGAAACTGATTTTGCATTTGAAATCGCTCCCGAAAAGGAGTCATGGATGTCCCCCCATCGAAACTATATCGAGCAGGGGCACTGCCCAAGTGTAGAAGTGAAAGGATACAGATTCTTTGGAAAGCCTCCCGGTTTACCATTCAGGATGGAATCATGTACAGAAGGGGATATTCCGTTCCTCTCCTTCGATGCATCGCCCACGACGAAATCAAAAGAGTGTTACGTGATGTGCATGAGGGAGAATGTGGTGATCACACTGGGGGGAAAGCCCCCGCCAAGAAAGTACTTCGATATGGATATTTCTAGCCAAATTGTGAACCGTGATGCATCGGATTATGCAATAAAATGTGATAGATGCTAGAGACATGCTCGAATTCCTAGGTCCCCACCTACTGAGATAACCCAAATGGTCAGTCCCTGGCCGTTTGCAATATGAGGCATTGATATCATCGGTACTCTACCACTTGCCAAAGGAGGAGCAAAATATGTCAACGTCGCAGTTGATTACTTTACTAAATGGGCTGAAGCTGAACCACTTGTGACTATCACAACGAAAAATGTAATCAACTTCGTAGTTCGTAATATCATCTGCCGGTTTGGTCTCCCGCATACCATTATCACTGATAATGGAGCTTAATTCGACAGTGTTGAATTCAAGAATTTCTGCCAACGGTTCCACATCCATAAGAAATTCTCGGCGGTTGCACATCCTCAGGCGAATGGCCAACTCGAAGCTGTTAATAAGGTTATCAAATCTATTCTGAAAAACGACTGGAAAAGGCTGGGGTAAGTGGGTTGACGAATCACCTATGGCTTTATGGGCTTATCGAATGACCCGCAAATCCGCAACCGGACACACTCCCTTCTCTCTGTCTTACGGCTCAGAAGCCGTTATCCCAGTCGAAATGGAAGTACCTTCTCATCGTGTAACTTATTATGACCCAAAAACTAACGCCATATTACTCGCTGAATCTTTGGACCTACTGGATGAAAAGCATGAAGAGGCTGATTTGAGGGCAGTCGCATGCCGAAATCGAGTCGCCGGATTATACAATCCAAGGTCCGACCACGGACCTTCGAACTTGGCGATCTCATTCTAAAAAGAATTCATCTGGTCCCTTCACATATGAAGCCAAATTGGGAAGGGTCGTATGTTATCACTCAAACCGTTGACGGTCATACTTTGCCAAGAGCTTGGAATAGTGAAAGCCTCCATCGCTACTACATATGACAGGCTTCATTTATCCTATTTATTCTTTTATTTGCAGTTTGTTTTCGCATTTCGAAATTTGAATTTGTAATAAGGCAACTGACTTTTCCATGTTCTTTCGTTTCAACAATAAAATGAGGCCTCTTCGAGCCAGAGCTGTGATTTATTGAATATGACATACAACATCACAATGCACGGAGAGCTAAGTTCCATCAAATGGTGGAATTTATTCAAATAGTGAGTGACTGTGATATGACCGGTCACTCACTAAATGATACCCGAGCTCGGGGGCAAGCCACTGTGATAATACCGAAAAGGATTGATACACAACAATCCTTAAAACCACTCCAAACTCCCATAGTGCGAGTTGGAGTGTGAAAATTCTAAGTACGGTTCCGAAGAGGATAGACCCATCCGCCTAACGACTTCGGCCATATCCTAACCAAGTTTGAGGAGGATGGACCCGTCCGTCTAACGACCTCGCTCGTTAACTTGGAATGGATGCGATCCGACCATCCACGATCTCGATGAATCCGTCGTTCCTAGAGTGTGAACGAATTCCTAAAAAGATTAAATGGATGTGACTGACCATCTGTTGGCTAACTCCAAATTCCCAGAGCATGAATTGGAGTATAAACATCAACTCCAGGTTCCCAGAGTGCGAACCGAAATATAAATGCTAACTCCGAATTCCCAGTGTGTGAATTGGAGTATAAACACTGAATCAAAGTTCCCGGAGTGCAAACTATGCCATAAACATTGATAATTCTCGAATTCCCAGAGTGTGAACCAAATTATCGATCGCAGATTATCCTAAGTCCTCGGAGTGTGGACATGTGCTCATGATTTGTAGTAGGTGCGATTGACCACCAAAATATAAATGCTGATCCTCGGAGTGTGAAGGCGATTATTATTAGTGAACGCGCACAATTGAAACTGCTTATCCTTCCTTTGCCTATACATTGATTTGACGATGTTAAGTTTGGAAGGCAAAAATTAAAGTGCAATTATTAGCCAACCATTGCAACCGAATCCCCAAGCCGGGGGAAATGCTTAAGTGTAAAACATTGACTGAAACGATATAGCATCGAATATCCTGCTTAATCTTGTGTTGCGACTAGTATCCATGATTTTAAGACTTGTGTGTGAAACAGATTCAGCTCCAGAACCAATACTCCGCAAGCATACCAAGCTATAAGTCGAACATTACAACACTTAAGCACAAAAGACAGGAAAAATAGTTGAAGCGAAGAAAATAAAGTTTTATTCCGACTAACTGTACGTGAAGATTCATATACAAGTTATTCCAAAAATTTCTACTAGTAGGGTGCCGAGCCTGCATCTATACACCGGCTATAAAAAGAAAGACAAAAGTACACTCCTAACTGCCAAAAATACGCCAAGGGGGGCTTATCTACTTTTTCTTCTTCAGCCTTCTCTTTGAGGCGGAATTGTCGGAACCGCTAACAGTTTTTCTCTTCGAAACTTTACCCTTTGGCGAATCATCCCATGAAGAAGGCATAATATCAACGTCTTCCTCCGAACTCGAGTCTATGGGGACGCTCTCTTTAGGAGGAGTCGGGGGAACTGGATCTGCAACTGGGGCGGAGTGGACACTCTACTATCAACCAGTGTCCCCCCGAGGTGATATCATCACAAGTGGAGTCGGACCAAGCGCCGTCACTCCACCCTCAGAATCATCGCCGCGAGCCGCCGCCTCCATGTCAGCGTTAATTTCGGCCAAAATCTCTGCTTCACGAATGGCACGGGCTTCACGGTAGGT
Organism: Allium cepa; assembly: GCA_030765085.1. Classification (NCBI taxonomy): domain Eukaryota; kingdom Viridiplantae; phylum Streptophyta; class Magnoliopsida; order Asparagales; family Amaryllidaceae; genus Allium; species Allium cepa. Next base: position 428,043,454 of record CM060938.1, read on the forward strand.
AGTGGTGGACTGTAATGAAGCAATGGAAGCAGGCAGGAATGCGCCAAGAACGAATGGCATGTCCGCAAAAGGATCGCTGTTTTGACCTAGGAGCTCGTTCATCATCTGCTCGTCCAAAGACAATGAGCTCCCCTGTGTCATCTTTGTCGGCGCGCCCGCGGTCATGGTAATCACCTCAATAATAATGACCTCCTGCGCTTGATGTGATTCTTGGATTGCAGGAGGCGCTGTCAAAGTAACTTCGCTCACTGGACAAAGAAGAAAAGAGGTTGTTAGAACATACTTCGAAAACAAGCCCTTCATTTCAGATGCACATGAAATTTTTTCAGAGTACCATCCTCAGTTCGGCTTGCGGTTGGCTGAACATCTTCAGATGAATGCTCCTTAATAGGAGATCTGTTCAGGGTCATAAGTCGGGATGGGCCGGGGCTCGATAATTGCAGCGGGCTCGGATCGAGATGAAGTAACGATCTCGGAACTAGTAACATGAGGCTCAACTCCGGAACCTTCCCTAGTTTTTAAGTGCTGGGTGCCCAGTCTCTCTCTTGCATGAGAGATCATAGAATCATGGAGAACCTTCTTTTCATCTTCGTTCAGTATGCGGTTCTCCAACTCAAACTCATCGAAAGCTCCACCCAGCTGCACTGTTTTTTCCTCTTCAACCAGCAAATTCCAGGCATATTATAGATGTGTAGAGTAATCATCGAGCCACGCCAAGTTCCCATGCCTTAGTACGTTGGCGTTGTATGTGGCGAGAAGCTCCTTTATGTCCGCCTCAAGTCTGGTCTCTGCCAACCGAACCTTCTCATTAACTTCGGCATCCACCTCGCGGACCTTTACCATGGCCGTATCTCTTTCCCTCCGGAGCACCACCGCCTGATCGCACGTTTCCAGTGCGGCAAAGTTCGCAGAATCCTTTTCCTTTATTATTTCAGAATATTTGGATTTAAGTTCATTAATCTCTTTAAGGGCCGCGTCCCGCTCAGCGGTCACGATGGTGTTCCGGTGGCCCATATACTCTACAGTAGCATAGTGCTCCCGCTTCATCCTATCCATCACCGCCTAGGCCTCATCAGCTTTTTTAAGGGCCTCGATTTCTGATTTGCAAGAGGACTCGGCCTCACTGTTGAGCCTTGAATAATTTGATCCTTTTGACCGAGTTCTTTCTCTAGCTTCTCAATCTTGACTGCTCGATCAAAGGCCAATTTCGATGCTTTTTTAGCGGTCTTCGACCACTCCTGACACTGGAAAATATATTTGCAATGTAATCATGCACCGTGGTTTCGACTGATGCCGGTACCCTTTTTAAGCGCGGGGGAAGACAAACCCATCGAAACAAATGTCGGGCAAATCCTTTTTCAGTTGAGCGAGTCTTATCGTTCCTTCCCCAGTGGGCTCGACAAGGGCCTGTCTGGTGGTCGAGGGGTCTGCTACCTCAGTTTGGCGATGAGAATCGGACCGCGAAGAGTGGGAAGATTGCTTGTGCCGTGGAGTCTCTGAAGGCCTTGAAACTTGGACCGGAGGTGGTGCGGGAGCTCTAGGAGGGGGTGTGCGAGATCGAAAACGATATATATATATTCCCTGTCCCTATTAGTCCGTTCCTGGCTGGAATGCCCTTGATCATAATCCCGATCTCCTTCCCTTCTACGCGATTCATAGTAGGATGAATACCGACGTTTTCTGTGCAGACTGCCGAGCATCGAGCTTCGACCGAACATGGTACCTACAAAGCAAAAAAGGAAACGAAATTAGTAATCTCCAGATGAAAGCAACTTACGGTCAAAAAACTATGTAGTGCCGTGAAGTGTGTATGCATGTGCAACCCCCCGACCAACCGGATGTGTCAACCGCGCTAGTGGGCAGAGACTCGCTTAAAACTAAGGCTTGTGAAAGTTTGTCCAATCCGGCATCATGCTGCAAGGACACATCGTCCGGAATTGGAAGATCGACGAGCCCTTCATAAAGATTCTCCGGTTTTTGGGGAGACATCTTCGAAATTCTAATTCTGGAGGCAGGCCGGGACGTGACAACAGTTTTACATCTCCCCTTTTTAGATGGCTTAAAAACAGCTGCCTTGCCTTTTCTTCGCTTTCCGATATCCTAGACTACATCCGCGGGTTCACCCAACGGTTCCTCATTGGTGTGAGTTTTCTTGGAGTCAGCCTCCTCGATTATAACAACTCTAGGCTTTTTTCGTTTAACTCGTTTCATCGAGGAAGTTCTTAATGCACCATCGAGCATTATACTTTGTCTTCGCTCGATCAGCCCAAGAGTTCTGAGATTCCTATCCGTCAGGACCGAGTCAATATTCCTGTCTTCGCTTGGGGCCTCTTGAAGAACCCGTACTATCTCCTTGTAATAACCGCCTTCGGGTCATTGAATTATCGCTGTAAAGAAAAAGAGAGTATGAGTTGGGTTTCATTTGCAATTGTCTTGCCAACTACTCGAAAAGATAGCAACACTCACGTCTAGATAGCCATGATCGGGCAAATCCTGGGAGGCATCTAACATAGAACCACTCCATCTAGAAGTAGCTCAGCTTTGTCCACGATCCTGTAATTATTTGAAAATTTCTCATGGCCTTCAAAAATGTGAAAGATGGACTGTCTGTCTGACTCTTGAAATTGAACGTGTATCTTATCTCAATCAGTCAGGGTGGACGATAGAGGTGCTCCATAAATGCAATGAACAAGCTATTGAGTAAAGCCTATCCATTTGGGTGTAGCTGAGATGGGGCGATCCCTATAAAGGACAACACTTCTCTTATATATTGATTGAACGAGGGGAGCGTCCCAGCTGCGACGCATGTCGGTTGAAAGCGGTATACCCCTCCAGTGGGTTGTGTGTTCTGTCGCTTGGTCCTGGCAATAATACATCGTCCATCGACAGACCATGCCTTAAGCATACTCTCCCTAGCATATCTTCAGAAATATGAGACGAGACAGAGTCTGATGGGTTGTTGATGAAGGATACGTCGGGTAATTCGTCCGGGGCTAGACCAATGACTTAGGCCTCAATGTTCGGTATTTCAAGTCTAGGAGGAGTCAAACTCTAAGTTTCTTGTGGTTGCGAGCTTGGAGTTTCCATAGTTAACTAACTCATGAGAAATCATCATTAGATGACGAAGAGCCCGTGTGTTCCCCTCTGTAGAGTGTGTTGTGTAGTGTTATGCATTACTTGGATAAATTTTGCAGAGTCAGAAAAAAATTGGCAAACAACGAAGATAATCGGATTCCAGTTGGGATGACCGTCACCGCTGACCATCATCACCAAGTCATATAGATATTAGCAATCGATCCGGGTTAAAGTTGTTATGGTTCCATCGACGAGCTACGAAAGGAAGTCAAGTATGCAGTTTAACTGTCAATTCTAGATATGCAAGAATGAAGCTCGTCGGAATTGTGCTATCAAGAGTTTAAAGTTTCATATCCATCAAAGGAAGAGTTCGAATCGATCAGGGCAAGCTTGTTTAAATCCATCAGGATACGAGTTCGTATGATCCCAGGGGGCATGCTTCGAATCGATCCTTGATTATCGGATTCGTACCGATCAGAAAAATCTCGGCTTCACATCGATCAGGTTCGAACCGATACTTTTCATATCGAGCATGAGAGTAAGATTCATATCGATCCAAAGCCGAGAACTTCGAGACGCTCGTTTGCTTAATTTTCGCAACGATAATTTCATATCGATACGATCCACCATCATTGTAAGCGGTACGAGCAACGTCACCTCCCTAAGGAATTCCCTGGAGTCGATGCGAGCTCCAAAAGAAAACGTGCTATGACCTGCATCGACTCGAACGCAAACCCCCATATCGACCCATTTTTTGTTTTTTCCACTTTTTCTTCTCCAATCTACAGGAGCATCGCCGTGGCCATTTACGATCAAGCTTTGACCTAGATCTGTATTACTAATTGCCAGAATGGATAATTGATGCAGAAGGAGTGGATTTGAGATAACTTCGTCGTCTGGATTCATGATTAATTACCTAATTTAAAATTGGAGTTCGAAGATTTGAAGTGTTGAATTTGACCAAGTCGAAAGAACGGCACAGTTCTCCTCTCTCAAGTTTCTTGATCGACGCGAAAGTTAAAGGCGGCAGTAAAAAAGTAAAAAGTGAAAATGGCTGAAGTTTGGGGTATTCATATGGAGCTTAGGGAGAAACCGGGTCGATTCGCCTCCCGGTCCATGTGACCGGTCGCTACCAGTCAACCCTCGAGTCGAACGCTCTGTTCGTATCCATCTGACCAAAATTTCCATCGATTCAAACTGGACAATGAATCCATCGATACGAAGCACACATCGAGGACGGCTGAAGATGATGAAGCTCATCAACTCGAAGCCCTTGTTCGCATCGACGAGTTCGCAACTCCATCCACAGCATGTCGATACGAACATCGATTTCGTATCCATCATAACTTAAACATTAGCATCGATACGAATTGTGAATCGCCTATCCATGACAAACAACAGGGTTCATCGATACGAAAAAAGTGATGAACATCCATCATTGCCAAACATATCGATGCGAGAACAAATTTTCAAACTTCTATATCGATCCAGGAGTGGAACGATACGAAGGAACATTAAAAAAACAACTGTCAATCGTTGTTGCAACTCAAATTTCACACTGGTTAAGGAGAGGATCGACACGAAATTTAATACAAAAAAACAGACAACGAGTTCTGAGAATGCAACGTTAACGAGAGTCAGATTAACATATGTGCATGTGTCAAAACAATATCCCATTTTCAGCATTAATAGGAGCTGGATATTCATTTAATAACGATTATGGCGACAAACAGCTAAACCCTATCATACGGCAATCATTTATAGCAACGCAAGGTTACAACCTTCGACAAAAGAGAAATGGCTGTTCAGAGTGAAGACTGCAGTTTTTCAAAGCACGTCATGTTTCCATAAGACGTACTTTTGGGGGAAAATGTTATCTCGTCTGTTGGCATGGCCGAGATATCAAAATACTGAATACAAGCTCACGATTAAACGTCCTGGATGTCCAGTATGCCTAGGCTCGCTATGGATATCGATGAATTTTGTCTGAGTCCGAATCGGGCTATAATCAACAAGACCATACAAGCGCAGCCTTAAAAGCCCGCATTCCAAATTTCAAGTCAATGCGAGTTCGTATGCTCAAGTTATGATCGATACAAATTGAAGGTGATAACCCCATTTTCGTATCCATCACCGAGCTCCGATTCGAATCCATCACCTTCGTATTCATCAGAACAGTAGCATCTTCGTATCTACCAAGGAACTCCGGATCGTATCGATGTCATTCGAACCCATCAAAGAACCTAAGTTCAACTCGATCTTATTCGAATCCATCGGGGAGCCTCAGCTGAACTCAATCTCATACGAGTCCATCAACAGAGCATACATTTCATATCGATCGCCAAAATCCTACTTCACATCCACCAAGTGTCTACCTGGCTCGTATCCATCGAAGAAAATCCTGTTTGTAACCATCAGTCTTCGTGAGTTCGTTCCCATGGTTGAGCTTCTATTCGAGTCCACCAGGTGACTGCTTTTCGTATCCATCGGATGACCTTGCTTCGTATCCATCGAAATGTCACTACTTCGTATTGATTATAGACTCTTGTTCAAACCCACATCCATAGGCTTGTTCGTGTCCATCAAGTCAAATGGACCTGGATTGACGCAACGGCCATCGATGTAAACGAGGCGAGAATCATGGATGTGACATGGTCAACTCGGAGAAAAAGATGGATCGGTTCGAAATACGCGTGCCACATCATCTCAGAAACACGTGCAACCATCGATACGAGGGGATCGATTCGAAGCTATGGAGTCGAACCAAAAAGCCATCCGAGAAAACTAAACTCACATCGATCATATCTCAAGATCCACCGATCCAAATTCAGCTCCATCGGACATGATCTTGATCGATACGAAATGATTTCGAATCGATCACAAATCGAGTCGAAACTTTCTGGAATTGGTCGTGTTAGAGCGAAGTATCAGCCTCCTACATCTATAAATAAAGCCCCAGAGCCTATAGAAGATGGATCTTTTAATTTTCAAGCGCCCAGACTTTGCCGGATCAAGATTTGCACCATACTTTTGCTATTGAATTCGAATTCCAAGTTGTGTTTCACTATTTTTTGCTGTAATTACTTGTAATTGTCGAAAGAGAATCAATAAAGTTGTAAAAACTTCATAGTGGACGTAGGCAACACGGCGAACCACTCTAATCGCTTGTCTGTGCATTTACATTTCTGTTGTTTGGAGTTTTTATTAGATAATCCTCATTTTAAATTTATATTTTTCACTGTTATCTCTTCAAAAACTTCCGAAGAGTGTTATGCCCAATTTTGGTACAAACAGTGACACTAATAACGTATCCCATTTTTGAGAATCAGTAATTTTAAATCTCAACATTTATAAACAAGGAATTAATAATATTATGCATTCTGGTAATAATACCTCATTTTGGCATGATTGTTGGTTAACGAGAATTCCTCTTAAAGTGGAATTTGAAGAATTATATGATATTCGTAATTTTAAATATGTTCTAATTTTTGATATTTGTAGACCTAATTTAATTTTTCCTTGGGAGTTTAATTTTAATCGTACGTTAATTGGCAATGCTTTTATTCAATTTACACCGTTGTGTGCTAAGTTAGAACAATAAAATATTGATAATGATAAAGATATTACTTGTTATTTGGATAATAGTAAGGAATACACTTTTAATTCTTTTTATAAGTTTATTAATTTTTATGGAATCAAAGTGAAATTTTTTAAATACATTTGGACAACTAATGTTCCACCTAAAGCCAAAGTGCATATATTGTTAATTGTACATAAAAAACTAAATACTATTGAACTTTTAAAAAATAAAAATATTTTAATGATAAAAATTGTTCTTTTTGTAATAATCAAAAGGAGGATATTTTACATTTATATTTTAAATGTAAGCATACGATATATATTCTTATAAAAACTTTAAATATATTAAATTTTAATTTAAATTTCAATTATATATCACGTGAGTTGTATTGGAATAATATTAGATTTCTTCATAAGGGCTTGAATAGATTTTTACTACACATCATTTTCACTATTACTTGTTGGTATATTTGGTTTGATAGGGATCAACCTATTTTTAATAATACTTATTTAAACTTAGATAAATTAATATATGATATTTCTATTGTTATTTTAAATTGGATTTCAAATCCTAGTTATAAATTAAATAAAAATTCGAACTTTAAGGATTTTCTTAGAAAAACAAAATATTGTATAGATTCTTTTGGGAATTCTATTTTTTCTAATAATAATAATAATAGTCTTAATTTAGATTATTGAGATATTCATTCTAGGAATACTTTTAATAATTTGTCTTTATTATAATAATAATTTTGTTTAATTTTTTCTATTCACTTTATTCATATGTCTTGTTCTTTTTACTCTATAATACATATTTTTTTATCTTTTAAGTTTCATTCTTTTTTGTTTTCAGCATATGATAAAAAGATATATGTTGTTATATTATAAAGTTTTGATGGAGATATTCCTTTTAATACCATTTTGTGTTTTATCGTTTGTTTTTAACTTATTGTATAAATTTTTAACTTATGTTTATTCGATATGTTTATCCCTTTTCATCTATTTTTTCATACATGGATGTATGATATGTTATAGTGATTCTAAATAATGGAATAATGAATTTTTGATTTTTGATTCTTAAATTTCTATTAGATAATAGAATAGCGATTTATAATTTGAGTTTTTCGAGCTTATTTTTCTTATCATTCATTGATTTCATTTAGCACTGTTTGAATATTAGGGGACTTGCTTACTTGTTTCTTTGATGGTGATATTGATCAATTATTCTACGTTTCTTTGTTTTGTTTATAATATTAAACTATATATTACTAATCCTGTAAGAAATATACTTGTTTTCTTCTATAGTTCTTTGATTAGGTATTGCTATAGGGATTTATTAGTTGCTATAGGATATATTTGATTATGCAGTTTATATTTTATAAATTAATAGTTTGTTGTTCTTTTCCTATAGGGATAGACTAATTACTATGATTGTACAAATTCAAAATGAATTTTTTTATTCTTCTTGCTTCAGATTCATCACACTTATGGTTTATAGACCTTTAATTTAAATGTTCGTTTGCTTAATAATCTATGTCACATCTCGCTTTCGGAGGCTCAAAACTAACTGCTACGGATGCTGTAGTCATCCATAGATGTTATTTTTGAGTGACCAAAATCAAAATCTTGAAACCATTGTCAATACAGAAACACAAGAATATGGAAAAAATTAAACTTCAACAAAACAGAATTTCTCATTTTTTATGAATTTCAATTTAAGATTTAATTATGTAATCCCAGACGTTAACCATGTTCAGGTCATATGTACATATACAAAATATGATAAGAATGACATATAAAGATGTCCCCTTATGACGATCAGAAAATTAATAAATATAAACTTTACAGTTCTTAGTACATCACAGCGAAAAACACAAAATAGCTCCTATATGGCTAACATTGCATCATGCACGTCTCCAGAAGCTTATTCGTCCAAAGTCTGAAAGTCTTCCGCTCTCATACTATTCAAATTAAATACGAGTACCCGAGAGTTTGTGGAGAAACACAAACTTTGAGTCAGACAATAAGTCCGATATGAATAATTCACTACCATCTCGTGTCATAAATAGATATCTAGTGAGATCACCCCACTTAGCAAACGAGTTTTCCCCTTACTAGTATCCCAAATAAACATGCAAATCATTTACTATGCCCCTACACCCAAAATGATTAGTCTTAACATAATATGAAATAAAGCCATAATTCATATATATATATATATATATGTATGTATGTATGTATGTATGTATATATGTTGGATATCCCATCAACCCGTTATTTAGGTATCCTACCTAAAAGCAATTTATTAGATTTCCCATCTAAAATTAGTTTATAAGAGTTCCCTCCTAAAATCTTTTAAAATGACTATCTGTCATAATTTAATAGGACTATTCATCCGAAATCCATTCAAAACAAATGTAGATTATCCATCGTACATTGTTTTATAAAAGACGGTGTGGGCTATCCACTTCACACTGCATAGTTTTCCTAGGACGACTATGAACCATTGGGTGTCAAATCTCAGGGCTAACCACCTCTGGCAAAATATTATTTACTTTAGAAATTTGGCGTGGGCTATCCATCGTACATTCTGTGGTTTTTCTAGGTTAACCAAGAACCCATTACTTGGCCAAAAAATATCATGATCCCCATGAATATTTATAAAACTTCATGATCCCCATGATTAATTATTTTCCCCAGGTATACCATCTGACATATTCCATTGGTAGCCCCAATTAGGTTAAATTAAATAAAAAAACATTGATAGCCCCAATGTATATTTTTGAGAACATATTTCTGCTTGTGACCCCAAACTATGTAACGAAAACATTAAACCCACCTTGGTGTCCTCAAGGTTTTATAACATTCATTTTATATAAGGATCTCCCTTACATATTCAAGCAAAGGTAAGTATTTTATGCTATAACCCTTCGAAATAAATCTTTCAAAATTAAACCTTTCGAAACCATTCAAAAACAATGACGTATTAGTGTTGGAACCAACCCTTCGAAACCATACTTCCAACCATTTCGGATGGTTAACCCTTTGGCTTGCCAAAAGATTTTAAAACACCTATTTGGAAAAAAAAATTAAAGCAATACTCTTGAAGGTCTAAGCTTTCAAATATCCCCTTCGAAACCCTTCTTGAATATAAAATTTTAATCTTTTATAAAATGATAGAGTCGATGGATCCCCTTTCAACTTATTCGAAAAAAATTCTTATTTCTATCCAAAAGCAAAAGAAGCAACCTTCCCATCCCTTCGCCCTTTTCTTCCCTTTGGCCCCGTACCTACCTTTCGACTTTGGGCGGAAGGTAACTGTTTATCTTCCATCTTAGATGAAAGGCACCATTCGACTTCATCAAAAGGGTAAAAGCGGGCTTGTTGGAGTCGAAGACAAGACTAGGCCCACTGAAGTGATGTTTTTATCTTGTTTGTCCAATTTTTATTGGCTAAGGAACCTTCATATATACTTCCAAATAGAAAAATGTATACAAAAGTTAACCTTTTTCTTAAAACATTGTTTTTCGTCCCGAAACATTACTCAAAAGCAATTTCCCTTCGGTTTTAAATAACACAAAAGCCATTTTTCAATTGAGCCCTTGGCGTAAATAATTTAGTCACCTTAGTAAATCACTAAGGAAAAATTCCCAAAAATATCAAAAATCAGATAAATCATATACTTTAACATATTAAAATTTCAAAGCATACGAAGCTCAAAACAATTTGTAAATTAGCCAAAATCAAATAAAAATTTGTTAATTAACCCATTAACATTTAAAACACCTATGTCTTATCCAAACAAAGGTTTAAATGGTTATATCCTAACCAAAATCACAAACATGAATCGGGTATAACCCATAACCGATCCAAACATCGAAAAACGAGATGATAAATATGATTATTCACCTTGATTAGTTGATTGGAGAATGAGATACTTTCCTAGCTTTAATTCCTTAGCCTCTTCTTCAACTTAAACTCTTCCTGGAGCTTTTTAATGGCCGAAATATATGGAAGTTAAGAATGAAAAAGTGAAAGTTTATTAAGGTAGAGGAAGAGATAAATACTAAGAAATGTAGCCCTATTTCCAAGTTTACCTCTTAGGAAAATTCCTCCTTAATTTATTTAAGTCTTTTTATTCTAGTTCATTCTTTTACCATTGGATTTATTAATCTCATCTCCCTACTACTCACATTATTCTATTTAATTTATACAAAATATCCTAACTAATGTTAATTAATATTCAGGAGCATTACAATTTGCTTTATTATGTTAAGCAGTTTCAGTTTCCTTAACCCTCATACTCAGTTGATTTAATTTTTTTATATTCTGTTCTGTTGGTTTGCAGTCCTTTAGGAGTTTCTTAGTTGTTTCAGTTATAGATAATATTGTTTTTGTGCAATAGGCTTTAACAGATTATAGTTTTGGATTTTTATTTCAGTTTTTATTTTGAATTTTTACTTCTTTTTTGTTGAAGCTATTCTAAGCTTGATAGTGGCTATTACTAATGTACTTAGCTCTACTGAGCTTTATTTAGCTATTTCGATTTATAATATCAGATGAGTGTTTGTTAATGGTAGTTGTTTTGTATTCTGGAACTTTGTTTATAATATGTTTTCTGTTCATTTCTTTTGAGCTTCAAGCGTTTATGATTTTGAAGTACGAATGAAACCTTCCTTTCATTAATGCAAGCTGTTGTTCATATAAGTTTTGTTTGCCTGTTATGACAAAATGAAAATCCTGATAATGTAGTAGTCTTTGACACTGCTTGCTCTGATTTTAATCAGAACCTTTTTAAGTATTTTCTTTCATTTCTTATGCTATTTGTTTGTTTAGTGAGCTGAAATATGAACAATAAATATATAATCTAAAGAAGATGGAAAAAATATTGTTGATTACACTCATTTGTTTTTCGTTACAATGTGTTGTTCAATCTCTACTTTTCTTTTCTTTATGCTTCAAGCAAAACACAACAAAAACCATACCAGTTTAGATGTGTCTGTTCTTTCTTTTTTTAAATTGAAAATTTATTGTATGGGATGCACTCTTTTCTTAAGGTAATTATCTTCCTGTTTGCTACAATTTGTTTAATTTAGATTGTTTCTTTTATTACTGGAACATATCAATTACTCATGATATTTTAGTAGTTGCAGAGAGTTTTTTTTGATCACCTATGCATAAAGCAACGCATGACTATTTAATATATTCTTAGTGTGCTCCCTATCGATTCAGCTAGCTCAGACCTGATGCTTTCACCCCATGGCACCGGGCTTTGTTTCTTCTTGGTTATAAATTAATTTTTAATTCTTGGTTATAAATTTCCGCTGGTTTTTTTTGTGAGGCAGTTAACTGGGCTCTTTAATACATTAGATTTTATTTCTAGGCTTCTTGGAACTTATTATTTAATTTCTCTTTTACTAGATATTGTTGTTTGTTTAGCTTATATATATTTGATCAATACAAACTTATATCCATATATCTTAGTAGCTACAGGTGTTGTTGTTGTTTTTGTATTAGTGATTTTTTTGCTGTCAAGTTTTGACTTTTTGTTGTGATTATATTTTTTATGAACATTATCTATATAGGTTTTTTGGGTGTTTTTTTTTATTTTATTTGGTTTTTTATTATTTGTGTGATTTCCCGGAATGTTTGACAATATCAATTTAATAATCTATTTTTAAAAATTAAATTGATTTGATAATTTCTGTAAATAAATTTGAATTGATTTAATAATCTTCTTTTATTAAAATTTAATTAGTGAATTTATTTTTTAAATTGTTTTCTATTTATAATGTGTATATATATTTTTATATGTTTTAAATAGATAAGTTTGGTTTTTAAATTTAATTAATATAGCATATTTTTCTAATTTCAAATATTTTGGTAATTGGAAATTGGTTTTTGTTTAATATTAAACTTTTCAAAAACTATTTTATAAATAACTAGATGATTTTAAATACATAAGATAAATGTTTTATTTGTTCAAGTTGTATTTTAACTTAAGTTTGAATATTAATTTAGATTAAAATAAAGATTTATTTGTTTTATTTCTTTTAAAATAATGATTTATAAATATGATTTGTAAATTAAATATGAGAATTTAAATACAACTTATAAATGAAACATTTATTCATTTACATAACAAGTAATTTATAATCACTTTATTATTATTTTTAAATGATTAAAAATATTATTTTCAAATAATTGACACGTGTATTGTTTTTATTTATAATCATACTTGGTTTATTCATTAATTATCATCTATATACATAACTAAGTATTAAAAACTAATTAATTAAGTTTAAAACTTTTATTAACACTTTAATTAAAGATACTAATCACTTAAAGGACAAGTGTAAGCATCTTAAAAGCATAATATAACATGTGTTAAGAGATTAAACAAGGTAATTTACAAGTGTTAAAACTTAAGACATGTATCAAATTTTAATTTTAATTTTCTTTGGTTTTTAGTTTATCATAAATAAGTTGTATAAACTCATGCCACTTTTTTTTCTTTCCTCGTTTCAATTCCTAAACTAAGAGAAATTTTCAGCTGAGAAAAACATTCCACTTTAAACCATCTTCAAATCAAATTAAACATATAATCAAAACTCTTCATCCTCATATTCAAAAAAACTTGCAAATCTGAGAATCAAATGCATAACAAACCTGTTCATCATACAGAGAAAATCTGTTGATCTCTAGATTCTGGAAGGTTGGATTTTCTTCTGGAGGTAGGTGAGTGATCGGAGAGGCCAAGAAAATTATTAGATCGGGTTGCATTGCATTTTGGTGGTGATGATTTCGATTTGAATTTTAGAACCCTAGTTTTTACTGGGTTATAGATTTTGCTTGGGTTCGATCTCCTCTGTTGATCGTGTTGCTTGGGATCTTGGGTAGTGGAAGAGGATGGGTTGTCGAAGACGTCGCCGGAATTTCAAAGGCGATGGTGGTCAGAGTTTCAAGGGGGAGACGTTGACAAGTTGGAGTGTAGTGGGTACTGTCTGTTGTTCTAGGTTTGGGAGATTCTGTCTCGATTTTGATTTCGAGCATAAGATGTTTGGGTTGACGTTTTGGTGATCTGTGTTGATGGTTATCAACTGTGGGAAGGTCGCGATGATGATCAAGGATGGCCGGTGTCGTTGTGCATGTGCACGGTGCCTTATTTTTTCTGATGAACTTGGTGTTGTTAGTAGGGGTGTTGCAGGATTGACGGCCTCGGGATTGTCTTGGGTAAATCAAGTTTTAGCTCGAAGCTGATACAGTTTTGACACGAAGTAAATTTAGGGGAGGCTCGAGAATATGACTGTTTCAGGTTTATTAACAAAACAGAAACCTTTTCCATTTTTAAAATTTAAAGTAAAGTTTGAATATAAACTAGAATTTAACTTAGGATTTAAATCTGAATTTGAATATGAATTCAAAGTAGTTGAATCTGAGTTTTGAATTAATTTAAATTTTGAAATTTAAATTTGGTTTTAAATTTTTTTAGTATAAAAGTATACGGGGTTTGAATTTAAACTGTAAGTTTTAAAATTGGTAAATTTGAAATTTAAAATAAGTTTAAATCTAAGTTTTTGAAATCTGGAATTGGGTTTAAACTTCAGTTTTTTAAAATAAAATAAGTTTAAATATAAATTGTTTAATTACATTGAAAAGATTAAATGATTTGAATTTTAAAATGAATATGTAAATTGTAAGTAAAGTTTTTAAAATTTAAGTTAAAACTAGAATGAGGTTTAAATCTGTCTTTCAGTTTTTTTTTTAAATTAAAGAAATTTTTGAATTGAAATTGTTTTAATAACTTGGAATGTTTAAAGTGGATTTGTTTTATATTATTTTAAACTTTTATTTTATAAAATGGATGTTTCTTGAACATGTGAGATAAAAAGGTTTTAAATTGTTTTTAAAACCTTGTTTAAATAAAATTTGTATTCATTTTAAATCTTAAATTTTAAAATGAAATTTAAAGTGAAATTTAAAGTAAATTTGAAACACTGTTTTTAAATACTTTAAATAACTAATGAATGTTTTGTTAAATTTAGTTAGAACTTAAGAATTTGGATTCATTTAATTTATTAAGTTAATTTAAATAGGTAATTAATTATTTGATTAATTAGTGATAGGATGATTAATTAAATAATTAAGATTTTTCTTAAATTGATTAATTAAAGACTTGAGATTAATTAACTAAGGTTAATTAATTTGTAATTAAGGATTATTAATTAGATATTAACTAATGATTAAGATTAATTAATCGAGTGATTAAGAATTAATTAAGTTGAAGTTAACACTTAATTAATTTAATATTTAGTAATTAATTAATTGGTAATTAAATATTAATTAAATTGTAATTAATGATGGTTAATCTAAGTTAATTTCTTAATAAAGTAATTAAGAATAGTTAATGAAGGTCATTAACTAAGATTATTTAACAATTAATGTGATTAATTTTGATAATTAATTAGATTAATTAATTAATAATAATCATTTGTGAAATTGTTTATGTTTAATTACTTTATAGAAGTAATTAATGAGTTAATTATTTAATGTAATTAATTGGGTTAATGTGATTAGTTTAGATTAATTTATTAAGTTTAATTAATTTAAACACTTGATGATTTGATGAATAATTACTTTATGTAATTAATGGGGTTGTAATTACTTAGGGAAGTAATTAATTGATAATTACTGGATGTAATTTAAAGATGTTTATTTATGGAAGCAATTTAGATTAAATTACTTTGAAATTAATCAAGGGACTAATTGAAATAATAAGTTAAGGAGTAATTTATTTAATGAAGTAATTAAGGAAAGTTAATTACTGGATTGTTATTAATCAAGGGTGATTAACATATGTGTGGTTTAATTGCAAGATTAATTACTTAAGGTAATTAATTTATATTGAGAGAATGATTAAATTAGAAATCATTAATTAATAAAATTAATGGTGTAATTTAGAATTAATTAATTAAGGAATAATTAGTATATGAAGTAACTAATTAATATAAGATTAATGTAATTAATTTGAGTTCATTAATTGATTAAGTAATTAAAAGTTAATTATTGCAAAGAGTTAAGTATAATTAACTTGTGTAATTAATTTAAAGGATAATTACTTATTGTAATTAGGGAATTGTTAATCAGTAATGATTAATTGAAATGACAAATGAGATGGTGATTAATTAATTGATTTGTAATTAATTTATGATTAAGTTAAGCAGGATTATAATGATGAAGTAATTAAATTAATTCATTTTAAATTAATTAGAGATTGAGTAATTAATTTAATTCACTTTAAATTAATTATAGTGGTGTGATCATTAGATCATTGCTTATGTATGATTGATATTAGTTGCCTTGAATGGTTTATGATCTCAGCTGTGAGATGAATAATGTTATGTGATGTGGATGTAGTGGTTTCATTTGTGATGATGATATGGTATTATCTGTTGATGATGATAATGTTGATTATCGATTACGAATCTATGAATTATCTATTTGTGTGTATATAGATAATGAATTGAAATTGTTTTAAACTCTAAAACAACGTGGCCTTAAAAGACACGTTTTGGATTTCGGTGAGACCGGGATCGGGTTTCCATATTTGGATATCCGAAAACCACATCGATCCAAATTAAGGATAGGTCGTGAATCTCAAGTGATGATGAAGATTCAGAGTGCAAGGGTTATCGTCGTTAACTCTGAGGGTGATTCCAAAATGAGTGTAACGAGATAATGCCTTCGGTTTCGTTCGAACCCGGAACGAACTTGTATGGATTGAATGCTTTCAGAACATCGTCAGGTGGACGATGAGCATTCTAAGTGATATGTCCTATAAAGGTAATCATAGCCTCAAGCTTCATCAACCGGGAATGGCTAAAACAGGGGAGGTGTAGCAAGGCTAAGTGGGTCATGCCCAAGTAGGACGAGATTTACCCATGTCTAGATGTCCCTTTATTTCGGCTTTGTGGTTCGGTTGCTGATCACAACTGCGGGGTGGTTTTGTTCGAAACCGTTCAGTAAGGAATGGTTTCGGCTTTGTGTTGCAGGGTATTGGGAGTGATCCTCGGTACGGTGATCTAGGCCACGTACTGTGACGGGCGGTACCCCGGTACCCCTGCCATTGTATGGAATCCAAAATCCAATAAGTGCCATCGGTTTTGATTGTATTACCCACTTTGGTGGCTAGTAGCTGGAATTTAATAGATGTAACAATTTCGGCTATTTCATATTTACTTGAAAACCCTAAACCTATTATAATATCATTGGATTTCCTATCAAATGTTTTGTTTAGCGTAAGGTAAAAACTTTTCCATGTTTATATATGGGAAGTCTTACATGATACCTTTCTTTTCAATGGTTTTTCAAAGTTAAGCAACTTTAACATGTTACTCACACCAGACCCATGTCTGACTCGGAGTTTATTTCTGTTTTTCTTAAACTCTTGGGTACTCAAATTTTTACGAGTAGCCAAGGGATTCAGGTTAGCTTTGACGAATTGTGGAGGAGAAATGGAGCAGGAGGCTTCCGCGTTGTAGTTATATTGTTTCGCTGTATTGGTATCTCTGACTGGTTTCTTTATATTGTGTTTTGAGTTGTAATAACTAGACAGGTGTTTATAGCTGTCTAGTATGTGTTGTATTGTCTATGTTACTCTGATAATTGTTGTATACTATGTAATACTTATGTTATTAATATTATTTATTCATTCCGCTGTTGAGATTCTAGTGTTGTTTCTTCTTTCTCTTCTTTCTTTTCTCTTTCTATCCCTACTTTCTTAAAGATGATACGACTTTCTGTGGAGAAAAAGTCGAGTCGTCACAGTTGGTATCAGAGCACTAGGTTGAGCGAATACCTAGACTCTGGAGTGGTGTCCGTTTTGAGAGAGCGTACTTGTATTTTTAATATATATATATATATATATATATATATATATATATATATATATATATATATATATATTTATTTCTACCTATTTGTTGGTTTACCCGTACAGGTATTCCAATGTAAGTTATAAGGTAGATGAGGTAATGGTGTGTGTAACACAACTACCATTGGTTGGAGTTTGAATGTTTGAGGTTGGAAGTGTATCTGTCGAGACTGTAGACCTAATACTATCTCGAGTGAGTTTTTCTTGGTGTAGAGATTTCATCGATATCTGAAGGAAACCTGTTAAGGGATCAGAATCATCTTTGAAGTGTAGAGTTGGATGAGTTAAGTTTGGATCCGTTGGTTGGGTAGAAGCAAGCAAGTGATGGTGTCTTGATATCT
Organism: Allium cepa; assembly: GCA_030765085.1. Classification (NCBI taxonomy): domain Eukaryota; kingdom Viridiplantae; phylum Streptophyta; class Magnoliopsida; order Asparagales; family Amaryllidaceae; genus Allium; species Allium cepa. Next base: position 428,061,382 of record CM060938.1, read on the forward strand.
CAGGAAGTAGTAGCTGCGTGATGAGATGCAGTGACTATGGATATTTCCGAAGATGTTTCTTTTGAATAAGAGTAAGGAAGTGAGTCTGCTTCGATGTTGTGGCTGAGTTCAACAGGGTGTTTCTGTTTGCTTAGAGGTCCGAGTTTCTCGAAGAGCTTTGGATTAGGAAGTCTTTGGCATGCGTGTCAGTAGTGTAGCTCGGAGTGTTCTGTGTTGGTAGGAAGTCTTCTGGCTGAGTAGTTTTTCTGAAGGAGGATTTCTGAAGCAGCAGTGTGGATCCGTTTCTTCGGTGAATTGGCTAGACAAGCGAAAGCTGTTTTGATTGGTAAAGAGAGAGCAGTTTCTTTGGGATATTAGGCTGGCTTGATCGCAAAAGTGACTTGCGATAGTTGAGAGTTCTCTTGGGTTATTGGAGATTGTCCGGACGTCTTCATGGAAGTCAGAGGTTTGTCCGCATCTGGAGATCGAGTTTTCTTATTGACTATGAAAGTGCGGTGTGTATACAATTATATGTGCTAATATAGTATACACGGATCGTGTAATATGGATTACAATACAAATGCGGAAAAAGATGATAATAGCATAGTAAATAAAAAATAGAAAAATCACACCAGAGATTTTTATACTGGTTCGGAGCACCGTCCTACGTCCAGTCCCAGACTTCTATCTGGATTTTCACTATTAACTTCCTCGCTTCACCCGGAGGAACAGGTTTACAACACCCGAACAGCCGAACGGGATTTCACGCCTCTAATACACTGAGGACTTCAACACTTGCCTCTTACAACACAGAGGACTTCAACAAAAGAACAAATACAATTGTTGTTGACAACTTGTGCTCTTGAAAACACGGATTCGTCACTAGCAGTACACCCTTCCTATAATCTTATCCTCAAAGTATGCGATATGATGTTTTGAAAAGATTAAGGAAAGTATATTATTGAATCAAAGGATATGAAATAGTTTCAAAGATTCAATAAATAATTTTGAGCTTTTATAATGCAGAATTAAGATCAGAGATTAGATTAAAAGAATATGAAATCGTTATTATTTTAATCAATGAATTGGATGAGTTTATATAGATAAGAATGGTTGTAACTCTTTGCCATTAAGAGATATGATCTTTGGTGAAAGGTAAGAGATGCAACCTTTGGAGAAGAGAAGTGTCTTTTGGAAAAATTGCTTTCTGTTGAAAAACGGTCGACAGGTTAAAAAGTGACCAGTAGACAGGAATTTAAAATATATATACGTTATGTGCATGTGTGCACGTTCATTGTGCATTTTACACAGAAACGGTCGACCGTATGATTATTAACCGGTCGACCGGTACCAGTTAATTTTCACAATGAATGTGCAATGCTTTTAAAACGTATATATATCGATTATATTGAGGTGCATGATTATTTGAGGATAGATTTTAACAAGTTTATCACTATTACAATATCAAATAATCAACTTATAATCTATAGTAACATATGTAGCTCTAATGACCTTGTTTTGTCGATCGCCCTATTTGTCAGAAATCAAAACTTTCATAAAACTTGTGACTCAACATTCTCCCCCTTTTTGATTGATGACAATATATATCTACAAATCTGAATCTCCCCCTGAGTATGTGATCTCTTTCTCTTTGAATTCTTATAAATGTATGTTCCTGCAAGCAAATGTTAGCCCTTTCTCCCCCTTTGTCATCGACAAAAAGGAGTAATAGATACTAGAATATGATATGCATAGAATGAATATGATATGCATAGAAAAATAAATCATTAACACATCAAAAACATAACAGAGTTTACTACAGAACATAATGTCAAATGAAAATCATAGATAACGACACTATTTAGTACAAGTGTCGATGAATGTTTTTAAAGAGCTAAACCATAATAGAATCTAGGATGAAGCAGATCGTATCTCCTCATCATCATCATCATCGTCGTCATCATCATCATCTTCTTCTTCCTCATCATTGTGCCCTCTAGATGATTCACCATGTCCATGACCACTCATTCCTGTAGACTTGTCAGATGATGTCCAGGTGAAAACTGGAGCAGCAGGACGTTTTCCTGGGTCTTGTGCTTGAACAGAGGTGGATGTGGAACATGATATAGCATCCCATAGCATACCAAAGTATTTTTCTCAAGATAAGGTGGAGGAAGCTTCATTCTCTTGATGGTGATGGAATCAATGCATTTTGGTTTTGAGGTTCCAGAATCAGGAGGATTGACCCCACAAGCTAACAAAAGTCTCATGATATATTCATTGTAGAAGAAATGAGGCCGGGTTGAGTTATTTACCTTGAGAATTTCATCAAAAAGCATGTGAACCCAATTGATTTGGATTTCACCATAGATAGCATAGAGTGCCTTGAAGTTTTCTTTGTACACTGCATCATAATTTCCAAGTCTAGGAAAAAGAGAATGCATCAAAACCCGATGAAGTAACCTGGCTGTCGGTCGAAGTCCAATAGACTTAGTGCCATCACTATTGTCTTCTATAAACTGATGACTGGTACTATTTCGAGTGAAGACTTCGCAGAAGGTAGATGAAAACTCTTCGCCTCGATTTGGTATACCAAGTATAGAGGCAATTCTAGCATGAGTAAGAAAAATTTGCTTCCCACAGACCACAGACCAGATGACGCCGTTTGGATTATCAGGTTGATATTCATCAAGATTCATGTTGGCGTAAAATAATTTGATCATCAAATGATTTACCTCCACACTATTTGCAGAAAAATCTATTAATGGAGTAATGTTGGCATTATTGGCTAACCTCCGAACTCCGTAAGCCGTGAAATCATCAAATTTGATGAAAGAGCCTGGATGAAACTTGTAATTTGTCATCTGCTTCCATCTTGTTACAACAATTGGAGTTTGAAGCCATTTTTTGACGGAGATGGTAGGAGATGAAGTTTCAGAGGTTGCTACTTTCTTGGATTTCTTTTGAGGAGGAGCCATTGTTGGAGGATTTGTGATTTGGGAATTAAAAAATGGAAACTAGGGTTTGTGATTTGGGGTAAGAGAACAGCTTGAGTAAAGAGTGAATGAGGGTAGAGGGAAAAATGACGCATAGATTTATATAAAAAATTGAAAATACGTCAACCGGTCGACCAACTAATTTTGACCGGTCGACCGTTTTCAACCAGAGAGCAAACGGTCGACCGGGTATAATAGGGGCGGTCGACCGGTTTTGGTCTGCTGTGAAATTTAAGTTAATTTTTCAAGTTTTTATCATATATTAACCTATATATATTATATTTTATACGTAATAGAAAATATAACCGTCATTACACAAGAGATAGATAAAGATATAATAACTATATATATATCTAATGAGAAAGTTCGTCATTAGAATTATCGTTGTTTCCTTCAATACGTTTCGACCATGGACTCCATTGTTTCTGAGCTCCTTCATTCTTCTCATAGTTCCGATCCCATGAGTTAGGACTTTTAGATGTTGATGGCCTAGACGGCATTGGTTCATGCACGTCATGTTTGTTGGAACCGCAGAAAAATGTTGCCAACTTTTCTAAAACGGACAATCGTGCTGACGTCCGTTGTTGCTCGTGATAAAGTTGACTTTGCCCGTAATGGAGTTGTCTCTGAAGGTCTATCTGATGTTTCTGGTAGTGGTGTATCTCATCGATTTGAGCTTTGGTACGAGGAGAATAGAATAGTGTCTGCTTCACTCGTTTTGAATTTGGAGTTTTATCAGACATACAAGAACATTGATGATGAAAACTTGATTTTTGTTTTGGAGTTGTAGGAGAATAAAATTCCTCCGACTCAGAACTCGTAATTGAAATGTATGATTCTTGAGCACATTTATCACAAATGTGAGCCATATTGTATGTTGTATAGAATATTATGGTTAGATAAAAAGAAAAGATGATCAAAATATATGATTTTTGCAAGCTTATATACAAGTTTTTTGAGTATAAACCTATGGATGTGAGTTAATGATAAATATTAACCAAGAAAACATAAGCAGAAATTTTATTGTAAATCTAAAATTAGCTTTCTTTTAAAAACTGAATTTATAAAATGAGTAAAGAGAATTTAACCTTTAAATAAAGCAGTGGCTTATATTTAATGTAAGAAAAATATAGTTTATGCAATAGTTAAAGTTAAAGGATAACTAAAAAGAATAACTAAAGGATAACTAACAAGAGGACGTTCTTTAGAAATTACTTAGTCGAGATTTTTTCTTGAAATTAAACCAAGCTCTCTTCGTAATCTAGTAAAATTAGATTCGAGAAGAGGCTTAGTAAAAGTATCTGCTAATTGATTGTCAGTATGGACATATTCAAGACATATATTTCCTTTGTCAATATTATCTCGAAGGAAATGATGACGGATATCAATGTGTTTGGTTCTGGAGTGATTTACTGGATTTTTAGAGAGATTTATAGCACTAGTGTTATCACAGTATATAATAGAATTTGATAAATGAATATCAAAATCTTGAAGTGTTTGTTGCATATATAGTACTTGAGTACAAGCAAGAGCTGCTGATATATATTCAGCTTCACATGTTGACAGTGAAACACAATTCTGTTTCTTACTGAACCAAGAGACAAGTGATTTTCCAATAAAATGGCACGTACCACTTGTACTTTTTCTATCCGTTCGTGAGCCACCGAAATCAGCATCACTATATGATACTAATTCAAATGGACATTCTTTTGGATAAAAAAGACCGAAATCTTTGGTATTATTAAGATAACGAATTATACGTTTCACTGCTCGTAGATATGATTCCTTTGGATCGGCTTGAAAATGAGCACATAAACAAACACTCATTATTATATCTGGACGACTAGCTGTAAGATAAAGAAGAGAACCAATCATGCTTCGATACAATTTCTGGTCAACATTTTTACCACTTTCATCTTTGTCAAGATGTGTAGTTGTACTCATAGGAGTTGGTTTACCAGATGTATTTTCTAATCCGAAGCGTTTGATAAGGTTTTCACAGTATTTTTCTTGATTAATAAAAATGTCGTTTGAAAGTTGCTTTATTTGAAGTCCAAGAAAATAAGATAGTTCTCCCATATGAGACATTTCGAATTCTTTGGTCATAATATTTGCAAATTCTTTGCAAAGTTTATCGTTTGTTGAACCAAAGATGATATCGTCTACATATATCTGGATAACTAGAATATCTTTTCGAGAATGTTTAATAAACAAAGTTTGATCGACTTTGCCTATTTGAAATCCTGAGCTAATAAGATAGCTACGTAGTCGTTCATACCAAGCACGAGGTGCTTGTTTTAAACCATACAGAGCTTTCTTAAGTTTGAACACATGGTCAGGATATTTTTCATGTATGAACAGAGGAGGTTGTTCGACATAGACATTCTCTTTGATAAATCCATTGAGAAAAGCACTTTTGACATCCATCTGATAAAGTTTGAAATTATGATGACAAGCAAAAGATAATAGGATTCTAATAGCTTCTAGTCGAGCAATTGGTGCAAAAGTTTCTTCATAATCGATACCTTCTTCCTGATTATATCCTTGTGCTACTAATCTTGCTTTATTTTTGGTGATATTGCCTTGTTCGTCAGCCTTATTTTTATAGACCCATTTAGTACCAATTACTGACTGATCAGTTGGTCTTGGAACAAGTTCCCAAACGTTATTGCGCTCAAACTGATTTAGTTCTTCCTGCATGGCAATGATCCAATAATCATCTGTAGCAGCTTCTTTTGGATTCTTAGGTTCGATATTTGAGAGAAAAGCGACATGGCCCATTTGATTGAGTTGACTCCTTGTTCTGACATGTGATGTTATTTCACCGATTATATTTTGAGGCGGATGGTCTCTTAATATTCTTGGTGGTGATTGTAACTCACATATTTGAGGAATATTCTCACTAACTATTTCCGAGTCAGAATCAATATTTGTGATGATTTGATTGTTAGTGACTATTGATTCGTCATCATCTGATATAGTGTGAGGGTGCTGATAGATTTCGTCAAAAGAGACATGAAGTGATTCTTCAATAGTTTTGGTTCATTTATTAAATATCCGATAGGCCTTACTTCGTTCCGAATAACCGACAAATATTCCTTCATCGGCCTTTGGATCAAATTTGCCAAGCTGGTCTTTTGTATTTAAAATAAAGCACTTGGAACCAAAAACTTTGAAGTATGAGATTTTAGGCTTCCTTTTGTTAAATAATTCATAAGGAGTATTCTTGGTAAGAGGTCTTATGGATACACGATTCAAAACATAACAGGCAGTTGCCACAGCTTCTGCCCAAAAATGTTTTGGTAAGGTGGTTCCATTCAGTAATGTTCTTGCACATTCTTGTAAAGTTCGGTTCTTCCGTTCTACAACTCCGTTCTATTGTGGAGTTCTGGGAAACGAAAAATTATGATATATACCTTTCTTTGTACAAAAATGTTCAAATTCATTACTTTCAAATTCTCCGCCATGATCACTTCTAATATTTTTAATTTTAATTCCTTTTGATTTTTGAATTCTTTTGACGAAAGATTTGAAATGATCGAAAGTGTCACTTTTATTTTTTAAGAAAATTGTCCATGAATAACGAGAGAAATCATCAACAATTACAAGCACATATTGACTGTGATTTATTGATTGAATTCTAGTAGGTCCAAATAAATCCATGTGTAGTAACTCAAGTGGTTGTGATGTTGATATGACTTTCTTGGATTTAAAAGATGATTTGGTCAATTTTCCTACTTGACATGCGTCACAAATGTTGTTAACTTTAAAACTCATTTTGGGTAGTCCTCTAACTAGATTGTTTTTGGCTAGCTTGTCAATAGTTCTGAAGTTTATATGACAGAAGCGTTTGTGCCATAGCCATGGATCATTGTCATTAGCCACAAGACACATATCTGAATTATGATTAATGTTCATATTCAAAATATATATATTTCTGTCTCTATAACCTTCGAAAACCAAATTATGGTCTTTATCTAAAATACTACACTTATTATTTGAAAATGAAATTATAAAACCCTTGTCACATAACTGACTAATACTTAGCAAATTGTGTTTCAAATTTCTAACTAGCATGACATTAGTAATAAGAGGTAAGTTAGATGTACCGCAATTGCTCACATCGCCTTTGCCGATGATATAGCCTTTTGAATTGTCTCCAAAAGTGACGGAGCCACCATCTGAATATGTAATATTTGTTAATAAACTCTTGTCTCCCGTCATGTGCTTTGAGCAACCACTGTCCAATATCCACTTTCCTCTTTTCTTAAGTGGGACCTGCAAAAAATAGAATTAAGTCCATGGTACCCACTTTTTATAGGGTCCTAAGAGTTAGGTCTTAGGAGTCCAAACCCATTTGGGTCCGGTATCCCCTTTATATATATAATTGTTATTAAAATGCACAGTATTCATGAATTGCTGAATGTATTTGTTCCTAATCAAATTGTTATTTATTTTAGGAACCCATATTTTGATAGTCTTGACATTTTTCTTTTGAAATTTCACAACTGGTTTTGGTTTGGAATATAATAAACTAAGATTTTTCTTAGCTTCAGTTTTTTGTACTTTCTTTTTCCTTTTATTTCCAGGATGTTTCTTGGTTTCTTGTTTGTTATATCCCAATCCTTGTTTGTCTGAAATAGATTGTGAACTTTCAATGATTTTTGTCAAGTTTTCTCGACCTTTGTTAAAGTTAGAAACATTTTGAGTAATGTCATCAAACTTTGTTTGTAAGCTAGCTTTTTCTAGGTCTAGATTTTGACTTTTGCTTTAAGCTCATGATTTTCACTAGTGAGAGCATTATTTTTCTCTTTTTGAGTTTCTATTTCTTGACTCAAAAGAGATATTTGAGAATCAACATTAGATGATGATTCTTGAATATTTTCAAGTTCCTCTTCTAATATTTTCTTCTCATCTTTTAACATATCTCGTTCAAGCTCTATTCTACTTAAATCTGCTTTGACTACTTTTAATTGACGTTTTATGTCTTTATATTTGACTATCAATTCAGCATTAATATCAAGTAATTCATCAAATGTAGGAATTTGTACCTCATCTTCTGTTGCCATGAAACAAACATTAGCTTGTTCATTCTCTGAATCACTTTCACTTTCTGATGAAGATGACTCTGAATCATCCCATGTTACTGAGAAAGCTCGTTTCTTAGATTTGTCCTTTTTATATATGAATTTGTCATTTTCTGACTTCTTCTTTTGTTTTGGACAATCTTTCTGCATGTGTCCCTTTTTGTGGCAGTTGAAACATTCTATAGCAGATGAAGATGGTTTATTCGATCCGGGTTTCCTTTTATTGTAACGACTGCCTTTTCGATATTTTAAGAATTTTTTGAATCCTTTCGCAATGAATGCCAAATCTTCGTCTTCGGAATCTGATTCATTTTCATCTTTCTCAACATGAAATGCTACATTTTTCTTTTCTTCCTTCTGTTCTTTTCTAGCCTGCAAATTTGCTTCATAGGACATTAAATTTCCTATTAATTCATCTGGCTTCATGACGGAAAGGTCATTAGCCTCTTCGATTGCTAATACTTTTCCTTCCCATTCACTAGTCAGAGAATGTAAGACTGTTGAAACAACATCAAAATCAGAATACTTTTGTCCTAAGCCAATAAGTGCATGGTGAATAGTTTGAAACCGTGAATACATGTCATTGATCGTCTCATTTGGTTTCATTTTGAAATTTTGAAATTGACTTTTCAGCATGGCTATTTTGGCTTGTTTAACCTTGTTAGTACCTTCATGAGTGATTTTTAGTGTTTGCCAAATTTGATATGCAGTAGTGCAGATACTAACACGGTTATATTCATTTTGGTCTAATGCACAGAACAACATATTTATTGCTTTTGCATTTACAGCTGCTGCCGTTTTCTCAGCTGCAGTCCATTCTGAATAATCAGTTGTTGGATTCACTATTTCTCTTTGAGTGGCATTCCAAGCATCATAGCTATTTGATTGCATAAAGAATGACATACGTGTTGCCCAATAACTATAGTTAAGACCATTGAAAAATGGAGGTCTTTGTGTCGATTGACCCTCCGTGTAAGTGGTGTTTTGAGTGCTAGTACTTACGTTATTTGCCATATTACTATAATATATCAAATAACTGTGTTATGGTTATATGATGACCTTGCTCTGATACCAAATGAAAGTGCGGTGTGTATACAATTATATGTGCTAATATAGTATACACGGATCGTGTAATATGGATTACAATACAAATGCGGAAAAAGATGATAATAGCATAGTAAATAAAAAATAGAAAAATCACACCAGAGATTTTTATACTGGTTCGGAGCACCGTCCTACGTCCAGTCCCAGACTTCTATCTGGATTTTCACTATTAACTTCCTCGCTTCACCCGGAGGAACAGGTTTACAACACCCGAACAGCCGAACGGGATTTCACGCCTCTAATACACTGAGGACTTCAACACTTGCCTCTTACAACACAGAGGACTTCAACAAAAGAACAAATACAATTGTTGTTGACAACTTGTGCTCTTGAAAACACGGATTCGTCACTAGCAGTACACCCTTCCTATAATCTTATCCTCAAAGTATGCGATATGATGTTTTGAAAAGATTAAGGAAAGTATATTATTGAATCAAAGGATATGAAATAGTTTCAAAGATTCAATAAATAATTTAGAGCTTTTATAATGCAGAATTAAGATCAGAGATTAGATTAAAAGAATATGAAATCGTTATTATTTTAATCAATGAATTGGATGAGTTTATATAGATAAGAATGGTTGTAACTCTTTGCCATTAAGAGATATGATCTTTGGTGAAAGGTAAGAGATGCAACCTTTGGAGAAGAGAATTTAAAATATATATACGTTATGTGCATGTGTGCACGTTCATTGTGCATTTTACACAGAAACGGTCGACCGTATGATTATTAACCGGTCGACCGGTACCTGTTAATTTGCACAATGAATGTGCAATGCTTTTAAAACGTATATATATCGATTATATTGAGGTGCATGATTATTTGAGGATAGATTTTAACAAGTTTATCACTATTACAATATCAAATAATCAACTTATAATCTATAGTAACATATGTAGCTCTAATGACCTTGTTTTGTCGATCGCCCTATTTGTCAGAAATCAAAACTTTCATAAAACTTGTGACTCAACAGACTAGAATTCCAGGATTGGTACCTGTGGTTCAGCTTAGTGGAAGGATGGGTTATCCAGTCTGTGCTCGTGTTCTTCATCAGCATTTTCTTCTACTTCGGATCAGAGTTGTGCAGCGGAAGCAGTTTGGGGGTGCATCTATTTTTCTTTTCCGGATAAGGAGAAGTAAGTTCTTTCTTCTAATGTTTGAGGAGTAGAGTTCGTATTCTTGGTTTTGGATTGATCTTGAGGAGATCATTGTGTTGAGTTGATTCAGTCCAGTCTGTTTCTAGTGGAATCAGCAAGAGTTGAGCTGATCAGGAGGGATGTTGATAGTCCAGGATCGTCCGAAGAATTTTATGGATAAGACGGAGGAATTTGGATTCTGGAGTCAGAGATTGGGTTTTGGTTAAGTTTTTCTCCGATCCATGGAGCTATAAGTTTTGGTAAGTCTGGGATGCTAGCTCCGAGGTGTTTGGGGTTTCTTCTGTGTTTTGGTAAGATGAGTGTTTGGTTTTCAAGAATTGAATTGCCAGTTTGGATAATTGGGATTAAGTGTGTTTCACGTGTCTCAGAGGGAGTATGTGTATGATCTATTTCTAGTTGTATGACCAGTAGTCAGGAGGATTTGGTTGTGTGACAGACTCATCTGTAGTCTGACATCCTGTTTAGAGTTGTAGACCTATATAGGCTAGAGCTCTGTAGCCTAGTAATATTGATTGTTTGGATTCTTAGAGCGATTATCCCGATATTCATACCGGGGAAACTCGTGGAAATTCTATCCAGAATTTTTCTAGAGTTAGATTTGTTTTGATTGTGTGAATTGGTTGCTATAGTTATTTGCATATGATTATTATACGTTGTGTTTTAAAATTAAATCTTAAATAAGATTATTAAATTACCTTTGTTTTAAATTTTGGGGACAAAACTCTTTTAAGGGGGGAGGATTGTGATATCCCGGAATTTATGACAATATCAATTTAATAATCTGTGTTTAAAAATTAAATTGATTTGATAATTTCTGTAAATAAATTTGAATTGATTTAATAATCTTCTTTTATTAAATATTTAATTAGTGAATTTATCTAATAAATTGTTTTCTATTTATAATGTGTATATATATATATTTATATATATTTTAAATAGATAAGTTTGATTTTTAAATTTAATTAATATAGCATTTAATTTCAAATATTTTGGTAATTGGAAATTGGTATTTATTTAATATTAAACTTTTCAAAAACTATTTTATAAATAAGTAGATGATTTTAAATACATAAGACAAATGTTTTATTTGTTCAAGTTATATTTTAACTTAAGTTTGAATATTAATTTAGATTAAAATAAAGATTTGTTTGTTTTATCACTTTTAAAATATTGATTTATAAATATGACTTGTAAATTAAATATGAGAATTTAAATACAACTTATAAATAAAACATTTATTCATTTAAATAACAAGTAATTTATAATCTCTTTTATAAATTTATTTTAAATGATTAAAAATATTATTTTCAAATAATTGATATGTGTATTGTTTTTATTTATAATCATACTTGGTTTATTCTTTAATTATCATCTATATACATAACTAAGTATTAAAAACTAATTAATTAAGTTTAAAACTTTTATTAACACTTTAATAAAAAATACTAATCACTCAAAGGACAATTGTAAGCATCTTAAGAGCATAATATGACATGTGTTAAGAGATTAAACAAGGTAATTTACAAGTGTTAAAACTTAAGACATGTGTCAAATTTTAATTTTAATTTTCTTTGATTTTTAATTTATCATAAATAAGATATATAAACTCATGCCATCTTCCATTCTTTTTCTTTCCTCATTTCAATTCCTAAACTAAGAGAAATTTTCAGCTGAGAAAAACATTTCACTTTAAACCATCTTCAAATCAAATTAAACCTATAATCAAAACTCTTCATCCTCATATTCAAAAAACATGCAAATATGAGAATCAAATGCAAAGCAAACCTGTTCATCATACAGAGAAAATCTGTTGATCTCTGGATTCTGGAAGGTTGGATTTTCTCCTGGAGGTAGGTGAGTGATCGGAGAGGCCAAGCAAATTATTAGATTAGGTAGCATTGCATTTTGGTGGTGATGATTTTGATTTGAATTTTAGAACCTTAGTTTTTACCGGGTTACAGATTTTGCTTGGGTTCAACCTCCTCTGTTGATCGAGTTGCTTGGGGTCTTGGGTACTGGAAGAGGATGGGTTGTCAAAGACGTCGCCGGAATTTCAAAGGCGATGGTGGTAGGAGTTTCAAGGGGGAGACGTTGACATGTTGGAGTGTAGTGGGTATTGTTTGTTGTTCCAGGTTTGGGAGATTCTGTCTCGATTTTGATTTCGAGCATAGATGTTTGGGTTGACATTTTGGTGATCTGTTTTGATGGTTGTCGATTGTGGGAAGATCGCGATGATGATCAAGGATGGCCGGCGTCGTTGTGCATATGCACGGTGCCTTATTTTTTCTGATGAACTTGGTGTTGTTAGTTGGGGTGTTGCAGGTTTGATGGCCTCGAGATTGTCTAGGGTAAATCAAGTTTTAGCTCAAAGCTGATATAGCTTTGACTTGAAGTAAATTTAGAGGAGGCTCGAGAATATGATTGTTTCAGGTTTATTAACAAAACAGAAACCTGTTTCTGTTTTTAAAATTTAAAGTAAAGTTTGAATATAAATTGGAATTTAACTTTGGATTTAAACCTGAATTTGAATATGAATTCAAAGTAGTTAATCTGAGTGTTGATTAATTTAAATTTTGAATTTTAAATTTGATTTTAAAACTTTTTAGTATAAAAGTATATGGGGTTTGAATTTAAACTGTAAGTTTTAAAATTGATAAATTTGAAATTTAAAATAAGTTTAAATTTGAGTTTTTGAAATCTGGTATTGGGTTTAAACTTCAGTTTTTTTAAATAAAATAGGTTTAAATTTAAATTGTTTAATTACATTGAAAAGATTAAATGATTTGAATTTTAAAATAAAGATGGAAATTGTAAGTAAAGTTTTTAAAATTTAAGTTAAAACTGGAATGAGGTTTAACTCTGTATTTCAGTTTTTTTTAAATTAAAGAAATTTTTGAATTGAAATTGTTTTAATAACTTGGAATGTTTAAAGTGAATTTTTTTTATATTCTTTTAAACTTTTATTTTATAAAATGGATGTTTCTTGAATATGTGAGTAAAGAGGTTTTATATTGTTTTTAAAACCTTGTTTAAATAAAATTTATATTCATTTTAAATCTTAAATTTTAAAATGGAATTCAAAGTGAAATTTAAAGTAAACAAAGTGTTTTTAAATACTTTAAACAACTTAGAAATGTTTTCTTAAATTAAGTTAGAACTTAAGAATTTGGATTCGTTTGAATTATTAAGGTAATTTAAATAGGCAACTAATTATTTAATTAATTAATGATAGGATGATTAATTAAATAATTAAGAATTTTTTAAATTGATTAGTTAAAGACTTGAGATTAATTAATTAAGGTTAATTAATTTGTAATTAAGGATTATTAATAAGATTTTAATTAATGATTAAGATTAATTAATCGAGTGATAAGAATTAATTAAGTTGCAGTTAACACTTAATTAATTTAATAATTAGGAATTAAATAATTGGTGAACAAATATGAATTAAATTGTAATTAATGATGGTTAATCTAAGTTAATTTCTTAATAAAGTAATTAAGAATAGTTAATGAAGGTCATTAACTAATATTATTTAACAATTAATTAATGTGATTAATTATTATGATTAATTAGATTAAATAATTAATAATAATCATTTGTGAAATTGTTTATGTTTAATTACTTAATAGAAGTAATTAATGAGTTAATTATTTAATGTAATTAATTGGGCTAATGTGATTTGTTTAGATTAATTAATTAAGTTTAATTAATTTAAACACTTGATGATTTGATGAATAATTACTTTATGTAATTAATAGGATTGTAATTACTTAGGGAAGTAATTAATTGATAATTACTGGATGTAATTTAAAGATGTTTATTTATGGAAGTAATTTAGATTAAATTACTTTGAAATTAATCAAGGGATTAATTGAGATAATAAGTTAAGGAGTAATTTATTTAATGAAGTAATTAAGGAAAGTTAATTACTGGATTGTTATTAATCAAGCGTAATCAAAATATGTGTAGTTTAATTGCAAGATTAATTACTTAAGGTAATTAATTTATATAGAGAGATTGATTAAATAAGAAATCATTAATTAATAAAATTAATGATGTAATTTAGAATTAATTAATTAAGGAATAATTAATATATGAAGTAATTAATTAATATAAGGTTAATGTAATTAATTTGAGTTAATCAATCGATTAAGTAATTAAAAGTTTATTATTGCAAAGAGTTAAGTATAATTAAGTTGTGTAATTAATTTAAAGGCTAATTACTTATTGTAATTATGGAATTGTTAATCAGTAATGATTAATTGAAATGACGAATGAGATGGTGATTAATTAATTGATTTGTAATCAATTAATGGTTAAGTTAAGCAGGATTATAATGATGAAGTAATTAATTTAATTCATTTTAAATTAATTAGAGATTGAGTAATTAATTTAATTCACTTTAAATTAATTATAGTGGTGTGATCATTAGATCATTGCTTATGTATGATTGATATTAGTTGCCTTGAATGGTTTGTGATCTCAGCTGTGAGATGAATAATGTTATGTGATATGGATGTAGTGGTTTCATTTGTGATGATGATATGGATTATCTGTTGATGATGATAATGTTGATTATCGATTATGAATCTGTGAATTATCTAGCTGTGTGTATATAGATAATGAATTGAATTTGTTTTAAACTCTAAAACAACATGGCCTTAAAAGACACGTTTTGGATTTCGGTGAGACCGGGATCGGGTTTCCATATTTGGATATCCGTAAACCACATCGATCTAAATTAACGATAGGTAGTGAATCTCAAGTGAAGATGAAGATTCAGAGTGCAAGGGTTATCGTCATTAACTCTGAGGGTGATTCCAAAAAAAGTGTAACGAGATATTGCCTTCGGTTTCGTTCGAACCCGGAACAAACTTGTATGGATTGAATGCTTTCAGAACATCGTCAGGTGGACGATGAGCATTCTAAGTGATATGTCCTATAAAGGTAATCATAGCCTCATGCCTCATCAATCGGGAATGGCTAGATCATGGGAGGTGCAGCAAGGCTAAGTGGGTCATGCCCAAGTAGGAAGAGATTTACCCCTGTCCAGATGTACCTTTATTTCGGCTTTGTGGTTCGGTTGCTGATCGCAACTGCGGGATGGTTTTGTTCGGAACTGTTCAGTAAGGAATGGTTTCGACTTTGTGTTGCAGTGGATTGGGAGTGATCCTTGGTACGGTGATCTAGGCCACGTACTGTGACGGGCGGTACCCCGGTACCCCTGCCATTGTATAGAATCCAAAATCCAATAAGTGCCATCAGTTTTGATTGTATTAACCACTTTGGTGGCTAGTAGCTGGAATTTAATAGATGTAACAATTTCGGCTATTTCATATTTACTTGAAAACCCTAGACCTATTATAATATCATTGGATTTCCTATCAAATGTTTTGGTTAGCGTAAGGTAAAAACTTTTCCATATTTCTGTGTGGGAAGTCTTAGGTGATACCTTTCTTTTCAAAGGTTTTTCAAAGTTAAGCAACTTTAACCCGTTACTCACACCAGACCCATGTCTGACCCGGAGTTTATTTCTCTTTTTCTTAAACTCTTGGGCACTCAAATTTTTACGAGTAGCCATGGGATTCAGGTTAGCTTTAACGAATTGTGGAGGAGCAATGGAGCAGGAGGCTTCCGCGTTGTAGTTATATAGTGTTCCGCTGTGTTGGTATCTCTGAGTGGTTTCTTTGTATTGTGTTTTGAGTTGTAATAACTAGACAGATGTTTATAACTGTCTAGTATGTGTTGTATTGTCTGTGTTACTCTAATAATTGTTGTATACTATGTAATACTTATGTTATTAATATTATTTATTCATTCCGCTGTTGAGATTCTAGTGTTGTTTGTTCTTTCACTTCTTTCTTTTCTCTTTCTATCCATTTCTTTCTTAAAGATGAAACAACTTTCTGTGGAGAAAAAGTCGGGTCGTCACAATTTGTATGGGAAGGAGGGGATTTTAGCTATCTGCCAGGCTTGTTGGAAGCTCCTCTATAGTGTAGAATAAAATTGGATAAGTGCTCTCTTCCTTATGAGGATCGCTCATTTTTCTCAAAAAAATGTAATACGTATAGTGTATTGAACATATTGATTAGAATTAATAGGGTAGTAAATAATATTAATTTCTTGAGAAGGTAGATAACTATGGGAAATAAAATGTTAATTAGAGGTGTAATGATGGGGTTACGTAATATGGCCTCAATTATTAATCGTGCATGATGGCATATGTATATAATTAGTGCACATATATAATATGACTTAGTTACAGGGATGTGAGGTCAGTCCAAAGTTACATAGAAATCTACCCAGTTAAATTTGGCTTCCAATGGCTTTACAAACTGGTGTGGGACATCACCTATAATAAATAACCTCATTGGACGCAAGGCAGCCCACTCAATCTGGCTACCAGTACCTATGAATAGTTGGACTAATCTAAGATGTCACACTTGGGTTACGGGTCTTACGTTGCGTTATTAATACAGTAGGTGAAATCAGTAGAAAGGGTTTGCTCTGGCTTAGAGGTATTAAGTGGCTATGGTAAGGTCCGCCTCTTTCTTAAGAGAATATTAAGTGACCTGATGGGATTTCTTATCATATCAGTTAATGGGAATCATGTAGGGTCCCGCCTTGGGTTAGGTCTTAAATGATGGGGACCTGCCTATTTTTTACGTTTTAAATGTTTAAATTCTGCCTAAGTTCCCAGGAAAGAGGGATTAAGTGGTTTGGAGGTTCTCGTTCCCACATCGTTAACGGTAGCTATGTTAAAGTTTGGATATGGTTTAGGTATTAAGTGACAGGGACTTGCCTATTTTATAGGTATTAAATGGTTAGAGTTTGCCTAATCTCTAATAAAAGGTGTTTATTGGTTGTGGCATTGATGTAAGTTGCATTAGAGTTTTGCAATTGGACTCGAAATGCCTTTGAGCTTACAACTAAAATTATTCACATGGCATGGTTTTTAATACGTAGGACATATTTCTTGCCTAAATAATACTTCCCAAGGACAACTATGGTAAAGCTTGAGATTTTTATTTCACCAGAAATTTTTTTGCTTTGGCCCACTCCTCATTACAACTTACAAGTTAGAGGAGACAATGCTAATTTAGGAGACGAAGGTGTAGGTGAAGACTTGTGGTAGTTATCTATCCATATATGCTTTTTAAATATTTTATTGTACCCAGTTCAAACAATTATGTTATTTTGGAATACTGTACTATAGAGATTTTATGTAGACATGTTATGAGATTTGATAATAACATGTATATTTTTGAAATGGTCTTCTTTTATATAATGGGTACTTGTTTATGATATTTCATTTTATCTATTCCGCTGTGAGATCCAAAAGTATAAGTCGATAGCTCTATGTGCGGTGTATTATTTTAGTTTGTTAACTTAACAACTCTCCTTGAGATAGGACTAAGGTTCGATGGGCTTTTTTTTTGGTCGAAATTAGGTTCTTTTTGGGGTGGGTCGTTACGAAACTCATAGTTTCTCTTATCATCCGAAAATTCCTATTAGCCATTCTAACAACTTGCGTCTTTTTGGGGCTTAGTTAATTTCTTTTCACATAATAAATCATTTTCACATTTGAATGTTTGGCTTGTATCCAATACTTACATAAAGTTGATTAAATTGTTAGTTTATGAATATTATGTTCAAAATATAAATTAGTCAACCATCATGGGTCGGTCCAACCTCTTTTGGGGTGGTTCACACAATATCTATCGCAATACTATTTTATGTTAAGTCCCTTGGTTAACATAATCCATTAACTCTTTGACCAGCACAAGTAGGGTTTTATTTTATTTTTTATCTTATATGATTTCTTAAATAGTTCTTTGAATGAAATTAAATTTAACAAACTTATAAGTACATATCCTTGTAGAAATAAGTTGATTAAACGCCACTCATCACGAATCATACTTTATCCAATAATTTCTGCTTATTCGTTATCGATACATCATTATGTCTCATAGGAAGGAGTGGCTTGAGATTAAATTTTATTCATTTGTTGGTACTTTAGAAACTCCTTCCAATATACTCACATATTCGATCAAACTGATTTGTTTAATTTCCTTTGCATGTTATGTTTCCTACATCCATTTTAAATTCTATGAACATATGAAAGATATACTACTTGTGTATCAACCATACTTGTTCACGTCTATGACAATTCAATGGTGAATTTAGCAAAGTAAATGGATCCATTTTGGTACCATTTGACTTTGGACTATATATATCTTCATGTATAAAACCGAAAGGTTTATTAGCTCTTTTGTCACACTCATTGAACGGGTGTTTTGCCCATAATCTTCTAAGATATAATTGATGAGTACCATATGATTCATAATTATATAAATAAAGAGTTATTCCTTAAAAATATGGCTTAGTCTAGAATTCTAAAATAATTGTGGAAAATCTTGGATAATTCAATATTTTCTATAGCTAATGCATCACTGTTGTTATGGAAACGACTACGGTTATTATAATATAATAATTTTATATTGAATACTCATAGTATTTATATTAAAATAAAATACATATACTTTTAGTCAATATTGGAAATTGCTGTTATTTCACATATAATATTTAGGGTGTAACGAACCGTAATTTTCGATAATTTAAAAATTGTAAATTTAATAAAGTTTTGTGATTTAATGTTGGAAGAAATAAAAATTTGTGATTTAATAATAATAAGAATATAATTGGAATAAAATGTAATAGTATTAACTTAAGGTAATTGATAACTGCTTAAAAATGAAATTCCAATTAACTAAAATGATTAAAAAGTTATAACTGATTTTGGATTTGTAAATTTATTGTAATAATATGTATAATTATAATTGGAGTAAAGAGTAAATCGGTAAGTTAAATGTTGTATTAATTAAATAATATGTAATAAATTGTAAACTGAATAAATTTAGTATTGCGTGAGTAATTATAACATTTGGTTGTAAATAATAAACATTTTAATATGACTAAAGTCAATGATAACTATTGCCCGCTTGTTGTTTGACCATGTAACAAGAGGCTTGGCACAAGCCTCATTCGGCACACCTCCCCTCTTCCGGCATTGAACATCGTTCGGCATGGAAAGATCGCTCGGCATCTTGCCTCGTTCGGCATGAAAAGGTCATTCGGCATAGCAACTCGTTCGGCATTGAGGGGTCGTTCGGCACAACACCTCGTTCGACATTAAGGGATCGTTCGACACAGCACCTCATTCGGCATACAAATGCAAATCAACAAGCATCCCTCGTTCGACATACGAGTGTCGTTCGGCCTGGGTATGTGGCTCGGCATACGAGTGCCGCTTAGCACTGAGGCATTCTCTGGTTCGACCTACCTCGTTCGGCAATTGCCGGTCGACATCTATGGCTCGGTGCGTAGAAGTTAACCCGGGCTGAGGTACTTTATTATTAGGCCCACGAGGGAAGTCCAACCCATCTTCTTCTTTAAATAGAAGGGCAAGGGCACAATGAAAGGGACCTTTTTTGAGAAATTGGGGAGATTCTGTTGCATTCAAGATTTATTCTATTTTACTTAGCACTTGTATTCAAGTCTTTATATTACGGATTGTATCTGTATTCAACCATTTGCGAAAGCAATAAAGATCAAAACTCAAAGTGGACGTAGGCAGTTACGCTGAACCATTATAAAACCGGTGTTCTTGTTTTTGCATTTAATTTAGCATAAAATTCACTGTTTTAATTCACTTTCTTCATTAATCTCTCTATACAAACTTTCTCAAGGGTGTTAGTGACCAATTTTGGTGCTAATATTTTGGTGCTTTCACCGAGAAAACCGAATTCTCAGGCCACCAAGATCTGCTTTGTAGCTATTGGGTTGAATAAATCCCCCGAAGGAGATCCAACTTATTCACAGGACGTCTGTTAAATCTACTCAGAGTTTCAATCAACAACTCTACTATGGGAAGGTCACGTACCAGATCAGCCTCTCATAACACGAATGTCTACGAGACTGCTAGCGTACAACAAATAGGACCTAACAATCAGCAAGTTAATCCTGGCATAGGACTGTCGAAGCTCATTGCCAGATGGAAGTTGTTACTAGGACGGAGTTCAACGACCTGATGAGAGAACTCATGGAAAGCTGGAGACAATTTGGCGAGCTGATTCAAGCTAACGCTAACCTCATGACTCAACTTACTCAGCAACAGCATCAGAATGCTAGAGGTAGCCCCTTTCCTTATTCTTCATCCGATAGTTCGACCTTGTCCCACGAACCTCCCAAGCGTTGACGCCGCAAAACAGAAACTGTACAAGCAGGTGTTATTGATCGATCAACTAGGTATCACTTACATCATGCAGACCACACCCAGCTAAAGCGGGAAACGTAGGAGCAGAAGCATGTGTGGAAACTAGATTCCTAGCTCGCCAAGACCATAATGAAGCTGGTCCCCAAGATACACGTTTGGCAAATCGCCAATACAGGAGACACCAACCCGAGCAGTCCCGTAGAACAGAGTCCAACCTTCCATCCTCCATACAAACTCCGGACTTATCGGCCATGGTTAGACAGTTGATGAGAGAAAATCAGGGCTTAACCAATGAAGATTGGGAGATATCCTGGATTCATACTCCATTCATAGATACTATCCTACAGGCCGAGTACCATAGGAAGTTTAGCATGCCAACTATCCCAGCCTACGAAGGAAAGACCGATCCCAGACATCATGTGATGAGGTATGAATGGATGATGTATTCGGCTAAAGCAAATGACGCAACCAGGTGTAGATGCTATCCAATTACTCTATCCGAAATCACCACCATCTGGTTCACTCGACTTCCCACACGGTCTATATCCAGCTTTAACGAATTGGCGATGAAATTTGCTAAACAGTTCAGGATACATGCCACTCGTCCCAAGGATGTGATGTCCCTATCTAGTGTAATCCAGGCTCTGAGGGAGTCATTGAAAGAGTACTTATAGAGATTTCATGTTGCGGCTACTGAAGTTAGCAACCCTAACGACCACGCAATTCTGATGGTAGTAATGCAAGAAGTGGATCCAAATTCAGAGTTCGGAGATTGATTAGCAGGAAAGCCTCCAACTACGTTGGAGCGTTTCTATTCAAAGGCTCATCAATTCATAAGATGAGAGGAAGCTAGATGGACGAGGCGAGATAATGCACCAGGACCTGTTCAAGAGACTGTGAAAAGCAACATCGTTGTAAAACAGTCCAGTGACAATTCAGGGAAGTTTTAGGTTAATGTCCAGAATAAACCCGGGCAACCTAAAGGGTCCGGAGGAGAAATCCCGGAAAGAAAAGGGAGACAGGGAAATGGAAGTCAAGAATTCCCAATTACAACGAGTATACTCCTTTGAATGCATCTCTAGATAATATTTACCTGTCAACTTGTAATACTTTCCAATAAAGAAAGCCGCGCCCAAAAGAATCAACAGAGGAACAAAAACGATCTGAAAAGTACTGCCGCTTCTATGAGACTTACGAAACAATACAGAGGATTGCACACACCTCCACAATGCCATAGAAAAGCTGATCAGACAGAAAAAATTGCAAGAGTTTGTCAAGAACCCGTAGGATGGTAGGCAAGGAGCATCGGATCCTGGACGTGGACCGGCCCCACGCCATCTGAAGGAACCTGCCTAAACTGTAGATAGACTGGTCATAAACACTATAGTCGGTGGACCTCACCCTATAGATAAGAATTGGCAGGAAATGGAGCGGTATGCTAACTCCCTAAGGCATGCAGGTTTTGAGTGTTGTTCGAATACCGAGGACGGGTCCCCAGCTAAGCAGTAGTGACAATAACGGACGATATAGTTTTCAGGAGCAGAGATTCTGACCACGTGGAGGCTCCTACCATTGACCCTATGGTCATTTCTGTGACAATCGGACCAGCGTTTGTGAAGAGAATTTTGATTGATTGTGGAAGTTCTGTCAATATCATCTCCAAGAAAGCATAACGAAGACGGGGGCAAAGGTTTAAAGCCATCTAAATCCTGTATCCATAGCTTTAATGTTGCAGTGACTGATGTAGTGGGGTATGTTGAATTGCCGGTTGAACTGGGGCAAGGTGAATGTAGGAGGGTGCGAATCCTACCTTTCATAGTGTTCGATGTTGATTCTCCATATAATGTGTTTCTGGGTCGACCGTCGCTGGCAGAGTTCAGGGCAGCTTTAGCCCCATGGTGTTTGACTTTAAAATTCCTGACAGACAAAGGAGTTTGTGTGGTGCATGGCGATCAGGCGACTGGTTGCGCATGTTATATGGCTGAGCCGAGAGAAGCCCAGCAGAGAGAGAACTGAAAGGTTGCAAACTGCTCCATCCGCATTCGAAATACTGACAATTGACAAGTAGTGTCCGAGCGCTGGCTCGGGCAACATTTCCAGATCTACAAAGATATAGATCCGAGAGATGATGATGGAAACACAGGGAAGCAAATGCAGCACCAGCTAAGCTGACGATTGACATTCCAGTGAGCCAATATGACCCATCACGAATGCTTAAGATTGGATCACAACTCGACCCGTCAATGACCGAGGATCTCACTAATTTTCTCCAAACAAGCCTGGATGTTTTCTCTTGGACACATTCTGATATTTGCATGATTTCTCCCGCTATTGCAAGTCCTATGTTGAACATAGACCCGAAGTATGTTCCTGTAAAATAGAAAAGAAGAGGCATGGACCCAGAGAGGTCCGCTTCTCTCAGAGAGGAGGTGGACAAACTCAAAGCCAATGGGTTCATCCACGACACCCTCTACCCTGAATAGGTGTCTAACCCTGTGCTAGTAAGGAAAGAAAATGGGAAGTGGAGAACCTGCATTCATTACTTTGATTTGAACAAAGCATGCCCGAACGACAGTTTCCGTTTTCCCAGAATCGACCAGCTGGTCAATTCAATGGCCGGACACGAGTTACTGTCATATATAGATACGTACTTGGGATATAATCAGATCCTGATGCACATTCTAGACCAAGAACACGCCAGTTTTGTCACTAACGTTTGGTTATATTGCTATGTAGTGATGCCTTTCGGATTAAAAATGCGAGAGCGACTTATATGCGTATGGTAAATCGAATGTTTAAAGACCAAATTGGTAGAATGATGGAAGTCTATGTGGATGACATGCTCGTGAAGTCACGACAGTCAAATGACAACATCTGAAACTTAGCGGAGATGTTTGATATACTCAGACATTATGGAATGGAAATGAATCCTTTGAAGTATTCCTATGGCGTTGCGTCAGGGAAGTTTTTGGGATTCATTGTGAATGCGCAAGGAATCGAAGCTAACCCGGAGAAGATTCAAGCTATTCGAGACATACAAGTGCCCAAATTATAAAGCAGGTACAAAACTTGAATGGAATGGTGGCCACGTTGACTCGATTCATATCCAGAGGCACATAAAATTGTATTCCTTTCTTCGACGTAATGAAGAAAGGAAAGAGGAATTTCGAATGGACGTCCGAATGTGAGGAAGCGTTCCGAGCTCTAGTAAGGCAGTTAGAAAGTCCCATGGTACTATCGAAACTGGTAGACCATGAGATGTTGTATGTGTACTTGGCTGTATCCCCGCTTGCCATCAGTACGGCTTTGGTTTGTGAGGCTGACCGAGTTCAAAATCCAGTGTACTATGTTAGTAAACGTTTAACGGAGGCGGAAAAAAATTATCCTAAGATTGAGAAACCAACCTATTTCCTACTGATTACATCACGCAAGCTCCGATCGTACTTTCAGGCACATTCAATCAGTGTTTATACCGATCAACCTTTGTGCCTGGTACTCAAATAACCAGAAACCTCTAGAACGATGTTAAAATGGATTATCGAGTTGAGTCAGTTCGAGATTCCCTACCTACCACGAAGGGCCATACAAAGGCAAGCGCTAGCAGATTTCATTGCTAAATTCACCATGTCAGACGAATCAAATGGTCACAATGTCAGGCCTCCCGTGCGATGGAAGATGTACGTCGACGTGGCATCTAAAGATCGTTTCTCGGGAGCTGGCATAGTTTTTGTGACTCACGAAAACCGATAAATTTTTTATGATTTGAAGCTTGAATTCTCGACAACAAATAATGAGGTCGAGTATGAAGCATTGATCGCTGGCTTGAAACTTATCAAAGAGCTAGGAGTAAAATCAGTTGAGATCTTTTGTGATTCACAATTGGTGGTATATCAGGTGCGGGGGGACTATCAAACGAAGGGACATAGACTTTCCCCATACCTTTCACGGGTTCAAGAGCTGCTAGTGAATCTAGAATATTATGATATTTTGCATGTCCCGCATGATCAAAACAAAGAAGCCGATTCATTGGCAAAATTTGCAAGCACTGGCGATGCATAGCAAATGGATTGGTTCCCGTCGAAACCTTACATGCTTCGAGCATAAATGCGATGGAATAAATGTGATGGAGATAGATCTCGTGGTAGAAACAGTAATCATGAAGGAATTATGGATGACCCCATTAAAACAATACTTGCTACACGGGATCTTGCCCGAAAGAAGGAATGAAAGACGACAAGTCATTCGTAAGGCTTCACGATATGTAATGCAGGATAGAATAATGTGCCGGAAGGGATTCTCGACCCCCTTACTCCGGTGCATTGCCCACGATGAGATAAAACGAGTCTTGAAGGAAGTCCATGAGGAAGAATGTGGTGACCATACTAGGGGGCAGACATTAGCAAAGAAAATCGCCCACTGTGGATACTATTGGCCAACTGTAAATCGGGATGTTATAGACTACGTAAGATGATGTGATAGATGCCAGAAATACGCAAAATTCCTGAGAGCTCCGCTAACGGAACTCATGCAAATGGTTAGTCCCTGGCCGTTTGCAATATAGGGGATCGATATAATCGGTTCCTTACCCATATCTAAAGGTCGTGCAAAATACGCGATAGTTGCGGTCGATTATTTTACCAAGTGGGCAGAAGCAGAGCCGTTAGCTATGATCACCACCAAGAAGGTCATTAATTTCGTTGTACGAAATATTATATGCCATTTTGGCCTTCCACGGACTATCATTACTGACAATGGAACTCAATTCGAAAGCAAAGAGTTCAAAGAATTTTGTCAAAAGTTTGGCGTTGAAAAAAGGTTTGCAGCAGTTGCTCATCCAAAGGCCAATGGACAAGTGGAAGCCATGAACAAAATAATCAAGTCTATATTGAAAAAGCGTCTGGAAAAGGCTAGAGTCAAGTGAGTGGATGAACTTCCAACATCACTTTGGGCTTATAGAACCACCCACAAGTCCGTGACTGGCCACTCTCCATTCGCATTGGCATATGGCATGAAAGCTACTGTACCCGTAGAACTTGAAGTTCCATCACATCGGGTAACTCATTACGACTCTAAGACAAATCGAGATCTTTTGTTGGAATCACTGGTCCTCATTGATGAAAAACGTGAAGAAGCTGATTTAAGAGCGGCCATATATAGACACCTAGTCGCTCGATATTATAATGAAAAGGTCCGGCCAAGAATCTTTGGCACGGGCGATCTCATTTTGAAACGAGTTTTCAGGAACCATCGCATCTGAATCCCACATGGGAAGGTCCATACATCATTGAACGGAGGCTTGGAGAAGGAACTTTCAAGCCAGCGACCGTTGATGGCGCGACACTCCCCGAGCATGAAATAGTGAGCATCTATTACATTATTATACTTAGTCGATTAATTTTCCATCTTTGTTGCAATTATTTTCAGTATGTTTTTATTTAGTTGATTCTTAGTTTTTAGCATGTAATAAGACAATTTAGCTTGTTTTCATTAATAAAGGCTTGAAGCCATTTTTTCCATGAATTATTGATATTTCCGTGTATGATTATTCTATGGGAAAAAACTAGAGTTACATCATTCTGTCTGACGTACGTACACGCATAAACGACATGAAATCTCCAAGTTCCCGGAGTGCGAACTGGAGTACTCTAAGTCCCCCGAGTGTGGACTGGAGTATAAACGATTCAAAATCTCCAAGTCCCCAGAGTGCGGATCGGAGTACTTTTAGTCCCCAGAGTGCGGACTAGAGTATAAACGACTTGAAATCTCCAATTCCCTAGAGTGCGGACTGAAGTACTCTGAGTCCCCAGAGTGCGGAGTAGAGTATAAATGACTTGAAATCTCCAGGTCTCCAATGTGCGGACTGGAGTACTCTAAGTCCCCAGAGTGCGGACTAGAGTATAAACGATTCAAAATCTCCAAGTCCCTAGAGTGCGGACTGGAGTACTCTGAGTCCCCAGAGTGCGGACTATAGTATAAACGACTTGAAATCTCCAAGTCCCCAAAGTGTGGAGTGGAGTACTCCGAGTCCCCAAAATGCGAACTAGAGTATAAACGACTTGAAATCTCCAAGTCTCCAAAGTGCGGACTGGAGTACTCTGAGTCCCCAGAATGGGGACTGGAGTATAAATGACCTGAAATCTCAAGGTCCCAAAGTGCGGACTGGAGTACTCTAAGTCCTCAGAGTGCGGACTAGAGTATAAACGATTCAAAATCTCCAAGTCCCTAGAGTGCGGACTGGAGTACTCTAAGTTCCAAGAGTGCGGACTAGAGTATAAACGAATTGAAATCTCTAAGTCCCTAGAGTGCGTACTGGAGTACTCTGAGTCCTCAGAGTGCAGACTAGAGTATAAACGACTTGAAATCTCCAAGTTCCTAGAGTGCGGACTGGAGTACTCTGAGTCCCCAGAGTGCGGGCTAGAATATAAACGAATTGAAATCTCCAGGTCACCAGAGTTTGGACTGGAGTACTCTATGTCCTCAGAGGGTGGAGTGGAGTACTTTGAGTCCCCGGAGTGCGGACTAGAGTATAAACGACTTGAAATCTCTAAGTCCTCAGAGTGCGGACTAGAGTGCTCTGAGTCCCCAGAGTGCGGACTAGAAAAAAAACGACTTAAATCTCCAAGTCCCCAGAGTGCGGACTGGAGTACTCTGAGTCCCCAGAGTGCGGACTAGAGTATAAACAACTTGAAATCTCCAAGTCCCAAGAGTGCGGACCTGAGTACTCTGAGTCCCCAGAGTGTAGACTAGAGTATAAATGACTTAAAATCTCCAAGCCCCCAGAGTGAGGACTGGAGTACTCTGAGTCCCCAGCGTTCGGACTAGAGTATAAACGGCTTAAAAAATCTCGAAGTCCCCAACATGCGGTCTAGAGTAAAAATGACTTGAAGTCATCAAGTCCCTAGCATATGGACTGAAAAATATACTAAATACCCACGACGTGGAATAAAAGATGTACAATTTCAAAGAATTTCGAGTTATATAAGATGAATTGGGGGGTTTATGTAACTCACAATAGCTCGGGTTTCGACCACAATCATACAGAAAGATGAACGATAAAAGTCGTTTGAAAGACAAAAGAACTAAGTTTTATTTATCCAAAATAAGGTTCTACTACAACTCCTCCAAAACTCGGAGTCAAAAGACTACTTACATTGACTATGAAAATAAATAAAAATAATTACATAATCTAAGTTAATTCTCGCTGAACGAGTGTAACAGCTACTTCTTCGATTTCTTTGGCTTCTTTTCCTCCTTCGTTTTCTCAAATGACTCCTCCCAACACTTTTTCGCTTGGATGCTTTGCTTGATTGGGAAGTAACATCCGAGGAGAAACGAGGGACTTCTAGTGGCCTGGACCCACTAGGAAGGATGCCCTTCAAAGGCCTGTTCAAAGGATCATCTAGATCCATAACTCAGGGATCAACTTTGATTTCAGCTTTCTTTTTCTTATGCTCTGCGAATTGCTCTTTCATGCTCATTTTTGAAGTGTCCTCAGAGGCGCCTGTGATCTTAATTTTATAACTTTCTTCGACGGGAGATGAAGTCTCGGACTTATCCTCGTCAGGCGCCCCAATCACTTAAGCATCAGGGCCGGGAGTCTCTACCACTTGAATTGCCTCGCTCACTTTCTCCTTCTTCTCCATGGCCTCATCGCTCCTCAAATTGGGCTTGGGGTCGGAGCGGCCTATGCAAAACCACCAGAGACAAATGTTAGAATCTAATGAATCCATGCCGAAAAGGACGGCTCTTTGAACTTTAAGAATAAGAGTTATTCACTCGCTTCTTGCTGGCTCTCAACCGTCCGTGGAGTTTCACCCTCTGGAATAGGAGATAGTGCATGAATGTCAAGGCCAACGGCTTTCGGGTCATAACCGACATGCTGATCGAACGGAACAAGTATTGGCCGACCGGTCGATTGAGTAAGGGGAGGAACTGGAGACTCGGTTCCAGGCAGACCGACGATCTCATCTTTTTCTTTGATGAGGAGGAACCTTTGTTGTAGTGGGCCTTCGCTGCGAACAAGTCAGAATGCTCATTCCCGCTGAGAAATTCTTTCACCAAAGCCTCCTCGTCAACCTCTTCGGTGCCCAGCTCGACTTTTCTGATGTTCATCAAAGTTTCCCATGCATCGGCTAGAGATTCGAGGCAGCCCTAGCCAAGAAAAGTTAAGTCCCGATGAATGAGGACACGAGCGTTGTATTCAGCTATAAGCGAGTCGAACAAGCACTTGATCTCCTCCCTGCCATCCTCCATAGCCACCTTGAGGCGAGAGTCAATCTCGGTAGATGCTATTCTTTTGCCCTCTTTATGGGCTTCATCCTTCAGCATCCCAACCTTGTAGAGCTCGTCATCGAGCTTTGCCTTTAGGAATCGCGTAGCAACAATTTCATCGCAATACCGTTGCGACTCTTCCTAAGTAGTAATTTTTTCCTCTCTCTCTTTGCGGAGTAGGTCTTCTAACTCTTTGACTCATGGGTTGATTGCATCCCTCTCCTTTTGAACTAAATGCTTCTCTTAAGCCAAGGGCCCACAGTGTTGGACCGCCTCGTCAATTTCTTTCTTATGTGACGACTCGAGACGGTTAACGGCCTCCACTATGTCTTAAGCGCTTTTTTAGGCAGCTTCGAGCTGAGACTTGTATGAAGAGAGCTCTTCATTTTAGCTTTGATAGTGTCTTTATCATGAATAGCCTCGAGCATCAGGCGATCAATTTCGTGTTGATGCTCAATAGAGACCTCCAAGACTTTTTCAGCTAAGTGGATAAACGCATCATGCTGAACGTAGACGTCATTAGTACAAGCAATAATGCTTTGTTTGACATGTTCGGGAATGTGATGAATCGCCAGGATATATTTCAAGCCATCAAAGCATATCTGTGGGAATGTGGCTTTAAGATCAACAAGTCGTTCTGCTACCAATGGATCAAATATAGGAGCGAGAGGAGTCTGCCTGGAGACTACAGGTGTTTTGTGGGGATCCGGGATTGCCTGGTACTAGATGAACCGGAGTGCTGATCTCGATGGGCCTCAGGCTAGGACCCCTTATGCACGGACTTCTCTTTGCTTTACTTCGATTGAGAAGGAGGATCGCGAGGGTAGAAGGACTGGCTATAGGTTTTTCTTCGGTAGGATGATTCTTGGTGGCGGTAGTCTCGATTGCTAGTGTCATCTCTATCTTGACGTTTGTCGAAACCTGAATCCCGGCCGGAGTGGTGAAAAATAGATGACCCATGAAGAGGTCGAGTCCATGAGTGCGTCCCATGTCACCTGCATGGAATGTGAATAATGACAAGTTAGCAAAGCATAGAGCGATGGCTAAAATTGAAGTGCAAAGGGAAGTGCATCCGTCCATGTGTGTCCTAGTGTTTCCCCAATGGACCAGTTTCGTTTTCACTACTTATGGGAGTTTTTTCTCATGAACATGGGTTTGAGCGCCTGAATTTAGCTTGTTTTCATTAATAAAGGCTTGAAGCCATTTTTTCCATGAATTATTGATGTTTCCGTGTATGATTATTCTATGGGAAAAAACTAGATTTACATTATTCCGTCTGACGTACGTACACACATAAACGACATGAAATCTCCAGGTTCCCAGAATGCGAACTGGAGTACTCTAAGTCCCCTGAGTGTGGAATGGAGTATAAACGATTCAAAATCTCCAAGTCCCCAGAGTGCGGATCGGAGTACTTTTAGTCCCCAGAGTGCGGACTAGAGTATAAACGACTTGAAATATCCAATTTCCTAGAGTGCGGACTAAGTACTCCGAGTCCCCAAAGTGCGGACTAGAGTATAAATGACTTAAAATCTCCAGGTCTCCATTGTGCGGACTGGAGTACTCTAAGTCCCCAGAGTGCGGACTAGAGTATAAACAATTCAAAATCTCCAAGTCCCCAGAGTGCGGACTGGACTACTCTGAGTACCCAGAGTGCGGACGATAGTATAAACGATTTGAAATCTCCAAGTCCCCAAAGTGTGGACTGGAGTACTCCGAGTCCCCAAAATGCGAACTAGAGTATAAACGACTTGAAATCTCCAAGTCTCCAGAGTGCGGACTGGAGTACTCTGAGTCCCCAGAGTGGGGACTGGAGTATAAATGACTTGAAATTTCAAGGTCCCCAAAGTGCGGACTGGAGTACTCTAAGTCCCCAGAGTGCGGACTAGAGTATAAACGATTCAAAATCTCCAAGTCCCTAGAGTGCGGACTGGAGTACTCTAAGTTCCAAGAGTGCGGACTAGAGTATAAACGAATTGAAATCTCTAAGTCCCTAGAGTGCATACTGGAGTACTCTGAGTCCTCAGAGTGCAGACTAGAGTATAAACGACTTGAAATCTCCAAGTTCCTAGAGTGCGGACTGGAGTACTCTGAGTCCCCAGAGTGAGGGCTAGAGTATAAACGACTTGAAATCTCCAGGTCACCAGAGTTTGGACTGGAGTACTCTAAGTCCTCAGAGTGCGGAGTGGAGTACTTTGAGTCCCCAGAGTGCGGACTAGAGTATAAACGACTTGAAATCTCTAAGTCCACAGAGTGCGGACTAGAGTGCTCTGAGTCCCCAGAGTGCGGACTAGAATAAAAACGACTTAAAATCTCCAAGTCCCCAGAGTGCGGACTGGAGTACTCTGAGTCCCCAGAGTGCGGTCTAGAGTATAAACAACTTGAAATCTCCAAGTCCCCATAGTGCGGACCTGAGTACTCTGAGTACCCAGAGTGTAGACTAGAGTATAAATGACTTGAAATCTCCAAGCCTCCAGAGTGAGGACTGGAGTACTCTGAGTCCCCAGCGTTCGGACTAGAGTATAAACGGCTTAAAAAATCTCTAAGTCCCCGGCATGCGGCCTAGAGTAAAAATGACTTGAAGTCATCAAGTCCCTAGCATATGGACTGAAAAATATACTAAATACCCACGGCGTGGAATAAAAGATGTACAATTTCAAAGAATTTTCGAGTTATATAAGATGAATTGGGGGTTTATGTAACTCACAATAGCTCGGGTTTCGACCACAATCATACAGAAAGATGAACGATAAAAGTCGTTTGAAAGACAAAAGAACTAAGTTTTATTTATCCAAAATAAGGTTCTACTACAACTCCTCCAAAACTCGGAGTCAAAAGACTACTTACATTGACTATGAAAATAAAAAATAATAATTACATAATCTAAGTTAATTCTCGCTGAACGAGTGTAACAGCTACTTCTTCGATTTCTTTGGCTTTTTTTCCTCCTTCGTTTTCTCAGAAGACTCCTCCCCCACGCTTTTTTGCTTGGATGCTTTGCTTGATTGGGAAGTAACATCCGAGGAGAAATGAGGGACTTCTAGTGGCCTGGACCCACCAGGAAGGATGACCTTCAAAGGCCTGTTCAAAGGATCATCTAGATTCATAACTCAGGGATCAACTTTGATTTCAGCTTTCTTTTTCTTATGCTCTGCGAATTGCTCTTTCATGCTCATTTTTGAAGTGTCCTCAGAGGCGCCTGTAATCTTAATTTTATAACTTTCTTCGACGGGAGATGAAGTCTTGGACTTATCCTCGTCAAGCGCCCCAATCACTTAAGCATCAGGGCCGGGAGTCTCTACCACTTGAATTGCCTCGCTCACTTTCTCCTTCTTCTCCATGGCATCATCGCTCCTCGGATTGGGCTTGGGGTCGGAGCGGCCTATGCAAAACCACCAGAGACAAACGTTAGAATCTAATGAACCCACGCCGAAAAGGACGGCTCTTTGAACTTTAAGAATAAGAGTTATTCACCCGTTTCTTGCTGGCTCTCAACCGTCCATGGAGTTTCACCCTCTGGAATGGGAGATAGTACATGAATGTCAAGGCCAAGGGCTTTCGGGTCGTAACCGACATGCTGATCGAACGGAACAAGTATCGACCGACCGGTCGATTGAGTAAGGGGAGGAACTGGAGACTCCATTCTAGACATACCGACGATCTTATCTTTTTCTTTGATGAGGAGGAACCTTTGTTGTAGAGGGCCTTCGCTGCGAACAAGTCTGAATGCTCATTCCCGCTGAGAAATTCTTTCACCAAAACCTCCTCGTCAACCTCTTCGGTGCCCAGCTCGACTTTTCTGATGTTTATCAAAGTTTCCCATGCATCGGCTAGAGATTTGAGGTAGCCCTAGCCAAGAAAAGTTAAGTCCCGATGAATGAGGACACGAGCGTTGTATTCAGCTATAAGTGAGTCAAACAAGCACTTGATCTCCTCCCTTCCATCCTCCATAGCCGCCTTGAGGCGAGAGTCAATCTCGGTAGATGCTATTCTTTTGCCCTCTTCACGGGCTTCATCCTTCAGCATCCCAACCTTGTAGAGCTCGTCATCGAGCTTTGCCTTCAGGAATCACGTAGCAACAATTTCATCGCAATACCGTTGCGACTCTTCCTAACTAGTAATTTTTTCCTCTCTCTTTGCGGAGTAGGTCTTCTAACTCTTTGACTCATAGGTTGGATGCATCCCTCTCCTTTTGAACTAAATGCTTCTCTTAAGCCAAGGACCCGCAGTGTTGGACCGCCTCGTCAATTTCTTTCTTATGTGACGACTCTAGGCGATTAACGGCTTCCACTATGTCTTAAGCGCTTTTTTAGGCAGCTTCGAGCTGAGACTTGTATGAAGAGAGCTCTTCATTTGAGCTTTGATAGTCTCTTTATCATGAATAGCCTCGAGCATCAGGCGACCAATTTCATGTTGATGCTCAATAGAGACCTCCGAGCCTTTTTCAGCTAAGTGGATAAACGCATCATGCTGAACGTAGACGTTGTTAGTACAAGCAATAACGCTTTGTTTGACATGTTCCGGAATGTGATGAATCGCCAGGATATATTTCAAGCCATCAAAGCATATCTTTGGGAATGTGGCTTTAAGATCAACAAGTCGTTCTGCTACCAATGGATCAGATACAGGAGCGAGAGGAGTCTGCCTGGAGACTATAGGTGTTTTGTGGGGATCCGGGATTGCCTGGTACTGGATGAACCGGAGTGCTGATCTCGATGGGCCTCAGGCTGGGACCCCTTATGCTCGGACTTCTCTTTGCTTTACTTCGATTGAGAAGAAGGATCGCGAGGGTAGAAGGACTGGCTATAGGTTTTTCTTCGGTAGGATGATTCTTGGTGGCGGTAGTCTCGATCGCTGGTGTCATCTCTATCTTGACGTTTGTCGAAACCTGAATCCCGACCGGAGTGGTGAAAAATAGATGACCCATGAAGAGGTCGAGTCCATGAGTGCGTCCCATGTCACCTGCATGGAATGTGAATAATGACAAGTTAGCAAAGCATAGAACGATGGCTAAAATTGAAGTGCAAAGTGAAGTGCGTGCGTCCATGTGTGTCCTAGTGTTTCCCCAATGGACCAGTTTCGTTTTCACTACTTATGGGAGTTTTTTCTCACATGGGTTTGAGCGCCTGCATCGCCTCTTGCGGGCGAATGAAGTTTAAGCGCTTCCGGAACATTGAAGCCGCAGTTAAGCAAAATGTCTGGAATAGTGAGGTCCGACAGGCCTTTCAATGAACTCTCTAAGCGTTGAGGAGAACACTCTCTCTCTACCGGGGTAATTATGACTTTAGACGTTCCACCCGTTGTCTTATTACTCAGTTTGTAAGTCAATTTTTTCTTTCCCTTCGCAGGGGGAACCGTAACTTCGATATCATGCACCTCGACTACCAACTCCAAACTCGGACTAACATTCTCACCCAGTATTTGTGTGTTTCAGCTTCTTTAATCTCCACTTTCTCAGTTGTGTCAGGGGCGTCATGTGTTGAAAGCCCAGCTTGCTTTTTACCTTTGCCCAAGGTAGATGTTGTTATAGTGACACCTTGAGGAAGGCTTATCCGGCAGCTTACCGCCAGCAGTCCAAACTTCGAGAGCGGTTGATTTGAAATAAGAGATCTGACGTCCCGGTCTCTTGTGGGGATAGCTCGAATAGCCTCAACGGCTCAGAATACCCAGAGCCTTTGGGACGTAGGCTGATTAAAAGGAGATGTTACCGTCGAATGCAAGTATTAATTCAGAAAAGAAGCTTACTTCCTTCTACCGATCTCCTTGCAAAGCCAGGGGGACAGCGCACGTAGAACCACTTCTGCTTATACTGGGCGAATTTGCTCCATGCCCCGGTTATAATTTGACAATTGTTATGTGGCTCGAGAAATACAAAAGATGAGCTATCTGATCGTCTCTTGAAACGATAAATGTATCGGATATCGCCAGGAGTTGGGAGCCCAAAACGGATGCCC
Organism: Allium cepa; assembly: GCA_030765085.1. Taxonomy (NCBI): domain Eukaryota; kingdom Viridiplantae; phylum Streptophyta; class Magnoliopsida; order Asparagales; family Amaryllidaceae; genus Allium; species Allium cepa. The sequence goes on from CM060938.1 coordinate 428,096,209, forward strand.
ATGAAGAGGATGCACGTGCCGTACACGAACGCATGACTGTTTGGATGTAATTGCGATGGAGCAATCTCAATATACTGAAGCAGGTCGCGAAGGAAGGAGTTGAATGCCGACATGCTTCCAATCCAGCACATAAATTTGTTGTAGGCCATATATCCGATTGGGGGTAGGTGAGGATGATCTTGTCCTGATGGAACCAACACATCATCGAAAGGAATTCCGCGTACCTAGCGTATGTGATGGAGAGCAATTTCGTTAATTCTTGAGGCTTGAGAATCGAACGGATCGCCTAAAAGATCGCCACATCCAAGGCATCGCGTGCTAAGTCAACGAATGCTATCATGGGGCTCGGAATGTCTTGCACCGGAGTAGTCGATGGATTTGAAGTTCTAACTACTTGTTGATAAGATGGTCCATGTCTATCCGAGACTGTGGCAGGATTAGATTTTCTAGACATCTCTGGTGAGTGATGGATTTAATGAAGCACTTATTTGAACTATACTTGAAAAACAATCGACATTAGACATAATGACAAAAATACACCCTCGTGTTGTGTGTGAACTAGTACTATCATTCGAGTATAAGCGCCAACGAATTAAAAGTCATAGAGTTGATGAAATAGAGTTAGGCTTTGAATTATCATATTCGAAGACCGTCATCGCTGACCGTCTACGAAAGCTTATCGTATGATGGTTTATATTTTGAACTCGACATCAACACTATACGTTGAAGGTTATTATCCATTTTAATCAAGTTAAATTCAGGTTTATAGTTGTCACAACAGAGGAGTTATCTATCAGGATTGTGCGGTATGCTTAATTGCTTATGTCCTTGTCCTTGTTCAATGTCATATGTTGGGGCAAAAAAGTAAGCTAAGTCGGCAATGCATTATGTTCAAGTTGAGATGGTTCTGACTGTTATAGCCTGCTATCAAACTTAATGCCGAACGACGCTGCAGAGACTCAACTAGTATTGTTGTTGTACAACCTCTCCACCGTTCGGCATGCGGCAAGTCATGCCGAACCGCAGTCATGCCGAGCGGCATTGCTCGGCACTTTTCCCTTAACTGGAACTTCCTTCCTACCCTCCATCCCTAACACTCGGCGCAGATGAGTCCTTCAGCAAGTCATGCCGAGCCGCATCGCTCAACATTTTACCCATCTCCAACTTTTCTCCTACACTCCCTCTTACCTCGTTCGGCATAAGGGAGTCATGCAGAGCCGTAGTCATACCGAGCAACATCGCTCGGCACGCTAACTCTAACTTCAACTTCGCTCCTACACTCCCACTCCATCGTTTGGCATGAGGAAGTCATGCCGAGCCACATCAATACGTCTTTCTCCAACTCTTTCCTTCAAACAACTAAATATCTTCCTAAATGGCCAATCGATCACTACTTCAACTCGTACACCACCCTCGACCAACAATGTCTACCCTCCCCGATTCCTACTGGGACGATACCGTCTTCTTCTTCCTCTCCATTTAATCCTAAGGCTCGTTTAAACCCCCAGATCCATCTTCTTAATCTATGCGACTTCCATCATTTTTGAGTTAGATGAAAGTCACGGATTCAAATCTTGTATGAAGCCCCAAATTAGAGAACATCAAGCAAGTGAGAGTTTCATACCTAGGAGAAGGAGTCGGAATCTAGTGAGATACTCGAACTGGAAGTGGAAATCTATTCAGGCTTGTTGTTGAAGGCAGTCGAGAGGTAACCAGTAGGAATCGAGGATTAAAGGAGAGGTTGAGGTGTTAACAAGGGTTTGGGAAAGGATGAGTTCATGAGGGTGTTAGAGCGGAGGTAAAAAGTAAAAGGGAAGAAGGGGTGAAGTATCGACTTTTATAGTAGGAAAGAGGGAAGGGGAATAGACAGTGACTGGTAGAACCGGTCAAGGCACCTCCCTCCTTCGGCATCAATTTGACGTTCGGCATCAGTATGTCGTTCAACATTCAATGCCTCATTCGACATTCAGAAGGTCCAAAGAAAACGCTATCAGGAAGACGGAACAAGTGCTTAAAGAAAAACGCGGAGTACTCATGGTTCAAAAGCGCATCATGTTCATCCACATGATGCACTTAGGGGGCAAGTGTTGCCTAGTTGTTTGACCAGGTAACAAGAGGCTCGGCATAGCCTCGTTCGGCACACCTCCCCTGGCCCAACATGGGAAGGTCGCTCGGCATCTTGCCTCGTTCGGTATGAAAAGGTCGTTGTCACAATACCTCGTTCAACATGAAAAGGTCGTTCGGCACAACACCTCGTTCGGCATTAAGGGGTCATTCGACACAACACCTCATTCGGCATACAAATGCAGATCAACACGCATCCCTCATTCGGCATACAAATGTCGTTAGGCCTAGGTATGTGGCTCGGCATACGAATGCCGCTCGGTACTGAAGTATCGCTCGGCATTATCTGGTTCGACCCACCTCTTTCGGCAATTTCCATTCGGCATCTATGGCTCATTGCGCAGAAGTAAACAAGGGCCGAGGTACTTTGTTCCTAGGCCGACGAGAGAAGTCCGATCCATCTTCGTCTATAAATAGAAGGGTATGGGCAGAGTGACAGGGGCCTTTTTTTAAGAACACTGAGGAGACTTTGCTGCATTAAAGATTTATTCTATTTTACCTAGTACTTGTATTCAAGTCTTTATAATACAGATTGTATCTGTATTCAACCACTTGTGAAAGCAATAAAGATCAGAACTCAAAGTGGATGTAGGCAATTATGGTGAACCACTATAAATCTGGTTTTCTTGTTTTTGAATTTAATCTAGCATAAAATTCCCTGTTTTAATTCACTTTCTTCATTAATCTCTCTACACAAACTTTCTCAAGGGTGTTAGTGACCAATTCTGGTGCTAACAATAACAAACTATTATATGTTACATGTTTATTTAGTCTGTTAAATTAAATTGTAAATCAATTATAATTAAGTGAAATTAAATGTTACATTAGTGTGAGTTATGATAGTAACTGCAAATTGTGAATATAATAAAATGCATAGAAATATTAATTATATTCATATGGAAATAACTGATTTAATAAAAGAGTGAAATCAAGATAAATAAATTAATTGGTATTTTAAATTAAAATTAATGTGTAAAATTGCCAAAATTCAATATAATTGCAATATAGTAGTTAATAAAAATAAAAGATGGAAATTACAACATATTAGTGAAATAAGAATCAACAAATGTTAACTATGTTATTAGAGTAATAATTGATTGAATAAAAAGTGTGATAATTAATTGGGATTTTTGACATCTGATAATTGGATGATAAACTGGTTTTATTACTTAATCAAGTTCAAAATTTTATAACTCTTTATATAAAAATAATTATGTTATGATCTTTGAAATGAAATTGTTAGTCTATTTTGAATTTAAATTTTAAAAATGGTTTCAAGAATATACATTAAGAAATTATGTCGAAAATTATAGTAGTAAATCAAATCAAGTCATAAATCGAATCATGAGAATCTTTAGTTTTGTTCATATGATCTAACATGATTTTGAAAATGATGATTTTTGATAAAATTATTTAATTTTTTAAGCTTGTACATTGGGGGAATTTGTTAGATGATTGAAATTTGGTTTTTTCCAATTACCGACGATCGGGATGTATGGAGGCGTCGGGTTTGTGGTCGAGGGTTGTTTGTCGATCGTTGATCAGGGGAAAAATGACCAGGCAATTTATTAATCGCCGTGGTGGCACGGCGAGGAAAATTTATGGTTTAGATTCGAGTTCTGGACGAAGCTTTTCTTCTAGCAATGGCGACGTCAATGGAAATCAGGACGAGATCGGACGTAGGGGAAATGGAAGATTGGTGACTGGCGTGTCTCCAAGCATGGTGACGCACTGATCCATGGTCGATCATGACGGCGAGAGGAAGATTTGGTCGGTTGGGTTGATTTCAGTTTTGGGGTCGATTGTCTCGATTTGATTCCTGGCATTTATCTGGGGAACTAGATGGAGGGGAGTTTGAAGGGGATGTTGGTGCGTAGGCATTGTCGTAGACGATCGGAGCACCGATGAACTCATGTGCACGTGCACATGGATCTGATGTTGTAGGGTTGTTTGAGGTAGGGCCAGGTATGAGAGATAGCTCGACGAAGATTGGTTTTGGCACGAGTTTTTCGCAAGGAAAAGAATTTGGTATTTGGATCGTGTACGACTCGTGAATTAGGGGTTGTTTCTCGGGTTTTAGTGATGGTATCTATTTTTAGCAAAATAAAAATACAAGTTTTAAAATATAAATTTAGACAAATTTAAAATTTATTTCTCAACCCATTTCTCTTGAATATTAAATGTTGATTTGAGTTTAAGATAAATTATGTTTGAAATGTTTATTTTAGATAAAACATGATTTGTAATTAAGAAAATAATTAAAAAGATGAAGTGTTTTAATCCTTAATTTAACTTAAAGGGTTTAAGTCAATAGAATGGAGATAAATTATTTTCAAAGTTTATCTAATAAGGATTTAAAAGATAATTGAAGAAATTAATAAGATAAAATGGTTTATCCTTTAAATAAATTAAGATCTTAAGTAATTAATAATTTATCAATCAATGAAAGTAATTAAGGAATAGTTGATTACTGAATAGGATTAATTAAGGTTAATTAATAAATGTAATTAATAAAGGATTACTTGTTAAAAATAAATTAATTTAAAGAATAATTAATTAAGGAAAATGATTAGAGGATCATTAATTAATGTAACTAATTAACTAGCGGAGATTAATTAAAAGTTAATTAATGTGAATGGTTAAGGCTTGTTAATCTATGTGGTAATTAAAGGTTAATAACTTAATGTAATTAAAGAATAATTAATCAAGGATGATTAATTAAGATGGATGATTAGAGAATGGTCAACTAATTGGGTTGTAATTAATTAATATTAAGTAAGAAGGATTAAGGAAATTCCAGTAATTAAAGATGGTGATTGATTTAATAATTAAATTAATTAGGAATTATATATCTGATAAATCTTGCTTATGGATGGTTGAATGATATTGGATGACATGAGTTGTTGTTGTCTACGATGGGCGATTTAGATGTGTTGTGACATGAATGAGTTGAACTATGACAATATGGGTCATCTGCCTGAGATGAATTGTTGTGTAGCATGATATCTTGAATATAGATTGTATTGTTTAAACTTAAAGAACAACATTGAAGTCGAAGAGACCGAGGTCGGGTATCAGTAATCCCCAAAACCACTTTGAATAGTAAACTAAAATTCCTTATAAATTAGATATGTGAGATTAACTAGGCTAGGATGGAATAAGTTACGAAACCTGGACATTTAATCTGAGAACTGTGGTATGTGATAAATGTTTACTATAATAAAGTATGAACTCATAAAGGTACGAGTAACCTTGATATCCACACAAGTTATAACTTAGTATTTCATATTATATGGGTTTACTAATACTAGTTTCCAGCCTGACCCGAGTGTTACTTTGATGTAATGCTCGAGTCGGACCGAGTATTACAAATTTCCATGTATGGACGTTCTGGAGCTCAGGAGGCGAGCTGGATGGCAGGGTCGTAAAGAGTATTCCGCTAATAGATATTATTGTTTAATCTGGGACAAGTTAATTTTAACTGTCCAGTGTTTGTGTCAATGTTGTAACTCTGATGTATTGTATGTAGTTAACAGATATAGTTTTCTTTTGTATTACTGTTATTATTTGATATTATAGTTGATCTATTGCGAATGTGAGATTCTATGACTTGTTTTCTGTTTCTTCTTCTATCTCTTTCTTCTTTTCCTATCTATTTGGAATTTTCGGGGTCGAAAATTTAAGGTCGTTACATTTGGTATCAGAGCAAAAGGTTAAGCGAAAACCTTGGCTCTAGTGGGTTTACTGATTAAGGATAGGGACAATGGTACCCTAGAATGAGTTGAGTGTGTACATATATATGAGAGCGTACTTGTTATTTTCTTATATAAAGATTTTAAAATTGGTTTTAAAATTGAATGATTTTTACATAATTAATTTTTCCAATTATAAATATATTAAAGAAATTAGTTGTTGATTATTGGAATAAAATAAAATAATGAGAATTAAGTGGTAATAGTAATACCACCATGAATAAAGATAAGTTTGAAATGGATTCGAGCTGAAAATAAAATCCTAAATTTGTAGAAGTATATCCAGAATAAGATAATAATAAATTGGTTTCCAGATATGATAATCTTGGTTATTATCATAAATGATTATTGTGTTTAATAATGAAATGTGTATTAATGAGTAAACAAAATGAAATGTTTTAGGGAAATAAAACATTAGATGAGCATGACTTATAAATTGGAATTGAAGATGATCTAAATTATGAAGTTTTAAATCTAGGTCCAGAATTTGAAAATTGTTTCAAAGTGATAAAGAAATAACAAATAATATTATTTAATGTATTTGAATGAAGGGTCCTATTTAAATCAAGAGTTGTTTGAAAATTTGAAGGAATTTGTTTTGAATTTAAAACCAAAGGTGGTTTAAATTTAAAGCAACTTGGTGTGTAAAGGAAATAAATATGTATATTTGAAATAAACTCTAAGGTTAAGTTTTCAATTTTCCTTGGAATGTGATATGGAAACCGAAAGTGAAATAAGTTTTTGAACTTATTAGTGGGAAGTTTATCGATATAAAGTTAAAATTTGAAATGGGAATTCAAAGTGGGTAAAGTTATCTGGATTGAATTGAAGTGAATTTTATTTGGGGAAAGTAAATAAGTTTAGAACAAACAACCTGAATTGAAAATTTCAAGATGAAATTGATATTTATCTTAGAAAGTTAAACAGTGGATTTGAATTGGGAGTTTATGTTATCCCAAAATAGGTTTGAGATATGGAGATTGGAAATGGATGGAAGATTTAAAATAATTTGGATAATATTATCCTATTGTTATTAATAATCTTTAAACTGTGAATTGGATTTATTTAAATGAATGAAGAAACGGAGTGTGGTAATATATCCATTATTGAGATAAAAGGGAAATTAAAATTTAATTTGAAATTAAGGATATGGAATTACTTTGAACTTAAGATTTGAATGTTAAGAATTGAATTTGAAAATTAAAATTGTTTAAGAATCGGTTTCAAAGTTGCAAGATAAAATTGGGCAATAAATTGAAATTTAAAATAAAATTGTTTTGAATTCTTATTTGAACTTTGAAATAAGTTAAGTAAAGATAATTTAAAATGGAATTTTGAAACTTTGACTTAGAATTAAATTGTTTAAAGATTTGGATTGTTGATTTAAAAATAAAGGTTAATTTGATTTAAGGGATTAAATTAACATTTAAAATTTAACTCAAATTTATACAATTCGAGATGGTTTAAAGTTGAGATTTAAACTGAATTAGTTCAAATTGAATTTGATTTGAATTTATTAGAATTTTGATTGAAGAAGAATAAGTTTAAAACTCAAATGGAAAATTTGAATTGAATTAATTTGAAATGAAATTGAAGTTGAATGAGTCCAAATTCAATGGGAAGTTAATTTGAATTTTGGATGGGAATGGAAGTTAACTTAATTTGAATTGAAATTGAAGGTTAATTGGAAATTGGCAATTGATTGGAAATGGAGTTTGGGAATTGAACAGTTTAGCTCTGGACTATTTTCAAATAAATTATTTTAATACAAACAGTTTTAAAACTATTTTTCCAAGCTAGTTACGATATACAACCTTTCTTTTTAAAGCCGAATTATTCTATACTTATTTTACAATTACTTTTGGAACTATTTAACTATTTTACAACAATTGTACAAATGTTTTATAGACCAATTACTATTTTACAACTATTTTTCCATTATCTAATTATTCTACAAACTATTTAACTGTTTACAACTATTTTATAATTACTTAACTATTTTATTTCTATTTTACAACTACTTATCTATTTTAAACTTTTCAAGCTATTTTCTTAATACAAGTTGGTCAGAGTGCAAACTGTCTATAGTTGAGTACTAATTAAGGTAAGAATTGAAGTGTTAACCCAAATGGAAATTGGAGGACAATTGTGGATGAGTGAATAGAATCAAAGTGAAGGTGAAGAGAAAGAGAATTGATTTGGCTAATAATCAATGAGGATAAATACGTTGGATGTATGTATGTTATTCTATTCGCACAGTATTTGATCCAGATTCGAGCATAGGATTTCGAGATAGTGTATCGATCCAAGTTGTGATTTTTCACCCGATTTTCGACAACGAACCTGGATACGGATTTTTGGTTGGTTCTAGATATTCTATATCATAGTTATGACTATGCAAGGAGAATGAAGGTTTCTGATCAAGAAACCAAATCTATGTCCGCACTAGGAAGTCGGGTGGACGATACTAGTTCGGAAGTAAAATTGTGTGATCGAGTGAGCGATTAAATTTTTGAAATTGTGTACGAATGGTATATGTACATCGTACGTGCTTTATGAAATTGATATTGGAAATTTTGAAAGTAATAAAAGATGATTTTTGAAAAGAGAAGTATGTTTTGTGAATATGTATATGGAATAAAGTGAAAATTGGATATTTCTATGGTAGAAATTTACTTTATGGAAGTAAGTAATATGGTAAGTGACCTTATAGAGAAATCAAACTTGAATATTTGATTTGGGATAAACAAAGTTATATACCTTTGTTGTATTGATAAACATCCCTTGTTGACTCTATAACCAGAATAAAAGGGTATTTGAACGTATTTGAAGTATAAGAAGGGACTTATACAAGTATGAAGTGATCCAAAGATTTTTTTAAGTTATATATATATATATATATATATATATATATAAAGGATCTTATGAGAATGATTTTGAGAAAAGGTTTTTGGAACCTTTGGATTTGGAAAGGCTTTTGAAGTTTGGGGAAAAATCAATTTTGGAGTTTGGAAAGCCTAGTTTGAGAATTATTGATTTTAGGATAATTGATTTTGAGAAAGGAGATTTATATGAGATTCATACTAGGTGTATGATTTGGAAGATACTATATGTGTATCGTATAAAGTGTTTTGAAAATGGCTCTGGAGAAAAAGGCGCTCTCTTGAAATGAACTTCTCAGGAGTACCATAGGTTTGTACTGCCTTGAGCCCCAAATGGGGGAGGCTCTAAAGTGGATCCTGTGAGGAAGTCCGGACAAACTGAAGTTCCTGAGGATTATTGGGTAGCGAAAGTCGAGGGCGCCGATGCCTACAGAGGCATTTGGTTTATACTGTGACGACAGTGTAACTCGATGTCTCTGCGATCTACTTTGGATAAATAGCGGAAATCGTATGGAGGTGAGTGTCAACGGTCTACAATTGATTTTACCGAGAAGGCAACGTAACATTGGTAGACTGTGATCTATGGTCGAGTGGAGTGGAGAAGTTTCATTTTTTTGGCAAGGGAATTCAAGGGCACTGATGCCTACAGTTATATGGGTTTTTGCTATAATAGCAACGTAAACCCAGATGTAGCTGTGATCTGTAGGGTTTCCATGGTGTAATCGAGGGGCATGGAGTGCCTACAGTTATCTATGGATTTCGCCGGGATGGCAACGTAACCATCGAGTTAACTATGACCATGGATGGGGGTGATGATTTTCAAAGCATTCTCGCCAAAGATGTTTCCTCGATTTCAAAAATGTTTTCTATATTTTCAATAAAATTATTTTCCAAGTATATTCACTGGGTATTGAAAACGGGTTTACCAAGTACTTTTTGATTTTTGGTCCTACGCCTGATCAGCGTATGACCGAAATTCTGTGAGAACAAAGATGGACTTGTTGAAACATCGAGTTAAAAAAGTATTTTTATAAAAATCATTTTAGTGATATTATATAGATTTTTAAAGTTGTTTTAAAAATGATGAATGAATAATTTATCTGATTTTAAGTATTGAATAAATTCTGGCTTCGTTCCTTTTCGAGGATGAAAAGGTTCTAAAGGGGGAGGAATATGATAACCCGGATTTTTAGTATCTGATAATTGGATGATAAACTGGTTTTATTAAATGAATAGATAAAATTATGGTAATAAAAGATATCAGGATGTATTTGAAACTATAATAAATGTTGAAACATAAAAATATATAAATAAAAGCTTTATACATTTGTAGCTTTATTTTACATGCAAAATGACATAAGTAAGCTATTAAGAAAGGTTTTGTTCAGGTGTATGTGTGTATATACATATACACATACATATATATATAAAGCTTTTATTTAACCCAAGCCATTCCTACGTAATTTGAATTAAATTTGAAATTCAAAAATAAAATGTTTTGAAAATAAATTGGACCTAAAATAATATATATTAGATTTTTATTAATGTATAGTTAGTTTCAAATTTATTTTCCTTAAAATTTTATCAATATTTTGTTAAGGGAAAATATGAATATAATTTGATTACACATATATGTATTAACCTAAAGATAAAAGGGTATGAATACACATATATTACAAGTATAAGACTTATAAATATTTATCAAAATATATTCTCATGTAGAATAACAAGTGTTAAGACATTAACATATGTATTTACAAGTGTAGTTGAAATAGACAAGTGGCAAAACATATTTTTTTAAATTAATTACATGTATTAGAAGTAAAGAGCCAGACTTCATTTTTCTTGGATACATCTAAAACCTGAAAACAAGTTAAAAACAAATATCGATTCAGTTTCAAATTTAAAACATCAGTTTCAAAATCAAGATCAGAGAAGAAAGGAATAAAATCAAAAAGCCTGAGAATACTCAAAAGATTATCAAGCTAAGTTCAAATTTATTTTGAATAAAGCATAGGTCAGACCATCTCGGAAAATCACCAACTACAAATCAAATCAAAATCAAGATATTTTCTAGATTATCAGATTCAAAAGAAGTATTTCCAGATTATTTCAAATAGGAAGAAACTTGTCCTCTGATCTTAAATTAAGGTGTGTAAACATCTAATATTCGAAGCTTAACATGTTTATCTCTGATGCGTATGAAAATTTCTTAAGGAAATATTGTAAATTTGTTGCATGAATGAAATCTGTTACAATATAAAATATATGTATGTCTGTTGCTGAATGAATCTAGTCTTTGCTAGATTTTAGCTACGTTAATCAAGTTCAAAATTTATATCTCTTTATGTAAGAAGAATTATGTTATGATCTTTGAAATGAAATTGTTAGTCTATTTCAAATTCAAATTTTGAAAATGGTTTCGAGAATATATATGAAGAAATTATTTCGGAAATGGAAATTTACAGTAGTAAATCAAATCAAGTCAGAAATTGAATCATGAGAATCTTAAGTTTTGTTCATATGATCTAACATGATTATGAAAACGATGATTTTTGATAAAATTATTTAGATTTTTAAGCTTATGCATTGGGGGAATTTGTTACATGATCGGAATTTGGTTTTATGCCAATTACCGAGATCCGGATGTACGGAGGCGTCGGGTTTGAGGTCGAGCGTTGTTTGTCGATCGTTGATCAAGGGAAAAATGATCGGGTAATTTATTAATCGCCGTGGTGTCGCGGCGAGGCAAATTCACGGTTTGGATTCGAGTTCTAGACGAAGCTGTTCTTCTAGTAATAGCGACGTCGATGGAAATCTGGATGAGATCAGATGTGGGGGAAAAGGAAGATTGGAGACTGGTGCGTCTCCAGGCATGGTGACAAAGTAATCAATGGTCGGTGGCGACAACGAGAGGAAGATTTGGTCGGTTGGGTTGATTTCAGTTTTGGGGTCGATTGTCTCGATTCGATTCCTGTAATTTATCTGGGGAACTGGACGGAGGCAAGCTTGAAAGTGTCATCGGTGACTCGTAGGCATAGTCGTAGACGATCGAAGAGCTAATGAACTCATGTGCACGTGCACATGGATCTGATGTTGCCGGGTTGTTTGTGGTAAGGTCAGGTATGAGAGATAGCTCGAGAAAGAATGGTTTCGGAACGAGTTTTTCGCAAGGAAAAGAATTTGGTATTTGGATCATGTACGACTCGGGAATTTGGGGTTGTTGCTTGGGTTTTTGGTGATGGTATCCAGTTTTAACAAAATAAAAATACAAGTTTTAAAATTTAAATTTAGATGAATTTAAAATTTATTTCTCAACCCATTTGTCTTGAATATTAAATGTTGATTTGAGTTTAAGATAAATTATGTTTGATAAGTTTATTTTAGATAAATATGATTTGTAATTAAGAAAATAATTAAAAAGATGAAGTATTTTAATCCTTAATTTAATTTAAAGGGTTTAAGTTAATAGAATGGTGATAAATTGTTTTCAAAGTTTATCTAATAAGTATTTAAAAGATAATTAAAGAAACTAATAAGATAAAAAGGTTTATCCTTTAAATAAATTAAGATCTTAAGTAATTAATAGTTTATCAATTAATGAAAGTAATTAAGGAATAGTTGATCACTGAATAAGATTAATTAAGGTTAATTAATGAATGTAACTAATAAAGGATTACTTGTTAAAAAGTAATTAATTTAAAGAATAATTAATTAAGGTAAGTGATTAGAGGATCATTAATTAATGTAACTAATTAATTAGGGGAGATTAATTAAAAGTTAATTAATGTGAATGGTTAAGGCTAGTTAATCTATGTGGTAACTAAAGGTTAATTACTTAATGTAATTAAAGAATAATTAATCAAGGATGATTAATTAAGATGGATGATTAGAGAATGATTAATTAATTGGGTTGTAATTAATTAATGTTAAGTAAGCAGGATTAAGGAAATTCTAGTAATTAAAGTTAGTGATTAATTTAATAAATTAAATTAATAAGGAATTATATGTCTAATAAATCTTGCTTATGGATGGTTGAATGATATTGAATGACTTGAATTGCTGTTGTCTGCGATGGGCGATTTAGATGTGTTGTGACGTGAATGGGTTGAACTATGATAATATGGGCCATCTATTTGAGATGAATTGTAGTGTAGCATGATATTCTGAATATACATTGTATTGTTTAAACTTAAACAACAACATTGAAGTCGAGGAAACCGGGGTCGGGTATCAGTAATATCAGAAACCACTTTGAATAGTAATCTATAATTCCTTATAAATTGGATATGTGAGATTAATCAGGCTGGGATGGAATAAGTTACGGAACCTGGACATTTAACCCAAGAACTGTTGTGTGTGATAAATGATTTACTATAATAAAGTATGAACTCGTAAAGGTATACCCTGGTATTCACGTATGTTATAACTTAGTATTTCATATTATATGGGTTTACTCATGCTGGTTTCCAGCCTGACCCGGGTGTTACTTTAATGCAATGCTCGGGTCAGATCGAGTATTATAGATTTTCAGGTAAGGACGTTCTAGAGCTCAGGAGGCGAGCTGGATGGCAAGGACGTATAGAGTATTCCGTTGATAGATATTATTGTTTAATCTGGGACAAGTTAATTTTAACTATCCAGTGTTTATGTCAATGTTGTAACTCTGATGTATTATATGTAACTAACAGATACAGTTTTCTTTTGTATAACTGTTATTATTTGATATTATATTTTGATTCGCTGCGAATGTGAGATTCTGTGACTTGTTTTCTGTTTCTTCTTCTATCTCTTTCTTCTTTTCCTAATTATCTGGAATTTTAGGGATCGAAATTTTTGGGTCGTTACAAAAAGAATTGAAACCAACTTGATTAATTTACTAGAATTGAATTTTAATTAATTGGATTAATTGCAATTGAAAATGAACACTATATTTTGGAAAATAATTAACACTGATATTTTTGGTAAACTTGATTTGAGTTATTGTAGATGTCTATGAAATCAAAAATGATAAAAATGGTAAGTTAATTAATTTGAATTAAAAATTGATTAGTTAATATAATATTAATTTATTTAATTAACGTGAAAATATCCATTTGGCCATTGTCTTGGATTTCGTAGAAACCAATTTCATCGCATCCGTAGTAGTGAATTATTGTATGGTTTGAAGTTCCGTAGCGATCGGACTTGTCATTTGATCACAAGGACACGAAACGCCTAGAAATCAATTTAATAAAATTAATTGCAATCAATTTGAAATAAGCTAATTTTAAATAAACTTCTTCATATGATGGAATAAGGACCTAAAACCTGTTCCATCGATTTTAAAAATATCGAAAACATCCATTTTGTTATATAGGATGACCCATTTTCGTTCCGCAGAAAGAATGCGCTTTTCGGGTTGTTTATCGTTTCAATCCAAGTTGATCTGGGCCATTCTTTCTGTTTTCAGCCTTTGCCTATATATAGCCTGTTATAAACCCTAGATATCTCTTATTCCATTTGTCTATACGTTCAATTCTAGATGTTTCTCTCTTTTCAATGGCATACAAACCAAAACAAATTCGAAATTCAATTGTAAATCAAAATCAAATTGAAAAGTTTAAACTCCTCAAAATATATCAAATTATATATCGATTTGAAGCTCTCGACGAGCGCATGTCAAATCTGCAGTCTGTTTTTCGATTTGGATTTCTGTATGGCCAGACTTTAATGATTTAGTTTCGGACGTTCGCTTGTTGTCGTTGGATCGTGCGGCGGATTTGCGACGATATGACGACCAGAGGTGATCAGTGGATAGTCTAGGTCAAGTGCAGTCAATCCATAGGTTTACTTTGGGTCAGGGATGATCAGGATTGCCTCGAATGGCATGAAAAAGGGGGCAGCGGTGCTGGAAATGCATGGCGCTAGAGGTGGCTCAAATGGCCTCGGTCTGGGCGGCTGGCCGAGGCGAGTTCATCGAGGGCGTCAGATCTTGGTCGCATCGTTAGAGGCGGTGGCGAAATGCAGTGATGTGGTGGCGGCTACAGTAGGGTTTGTCGAATAAAGCTATGCATAGGGTGAGTGGAGCACGAACGTGATGACGTGGCTTCTGGTGAGTGGGTGTTTTTTGTTTTGTTTATTTAAATTTCATTTTCAAATCTTCTAAATCGAACAACTTTTATATAAAAACTAGGATTTGGATGCGATTTCTTCCAATGGGATCATATTGAAATTCCAGGCATTATAACGCTAGTTTGGACGAATTCTGAGACTGTTTGACTTTGGTCCTTAAATTGGATTTTAAATCGACTTAAAATCAAAAGTGAGTGTTTTAACCGACTCAAAAGTACTAAATTATCTTATTTTGGTTAAATTTAATTTATGATGTGATTAGAAATTTATTGATCGATGTTTGGTATATTTAAATTTCCATTCTGGTTAAATTTGACTTTTATTCCATTTAATTATTGTTTAATTTAATATGAATTTAAATTGTCAATTTAATACATGTTATTGATGAACGGTTATCTATTGATGTTTATTGATTGATTGGGATGATGATTGTGATGGATGTTTGATTGTTGATAGTGGATGACTGGATGATGTATTTTATATTGTTATAGGATTGCAAGCTCCCTTTGGGTTGAAGTGGCACATACCAGAATGATCAATAGATTATGGAAAAATCATTATGGGTTGAAATGATAGACTTGAGCGATTTTATAGATTTTTATTTAATTCGAGATTGTGCTTTGAAACTATATATAACCGTAAAAATTTAAATTGCAAATTGAAATGATAATATCCGTATCACTTGACAATAGGGTAGAAAATTATATACGGACACTGCATTAGTTAAATTAAATGATTTTTGAATCTTAAAATTTTTGATTTCAGTTAACTGGTATTTTGAAATAGAAATTGATTTATATAAACTGGATTATTTTCATTAATCAAAATGTAAATGCTGAAATTGGAATTGATTTAATGAATTGTTCAAAGGATTTAAATTGAAATTTCAAAGTTGAAGTGTCAAATGTAAATGAATTTATCGAAATTGAGTAACTAAAATTGTTTGGTTATAACTTTTAAATCTAATTTAAACTAATTTAAACTATTTATATCAATTTAAACTATTTCAATTTATTTTAATCTATTATAACATATTTAATCCAATTTAATCTGTTTACCTATTTTAAACTAATTAAATTTATTTAATCTATTTTAAATCTAATTAGTATCACTTAAATCTATTTTATCCGTTTTAAAATTTATTTAATCTATTTAAAAATATACTTTGTATAATTTAAATCTATGTAATCTATATTTATTTTATTTAAATCGTTTAAAACTAATTAAATAAGATTTAAATCTATTAAAACTATTTTTACTATTTAAACTATTTTAAATCTATTTAAACTAGTTTGAAAATATGTAAACTATATATAATTACCTAAACTATTTTTATAAAGTTTCAAACTGTGTAAAGTTGAAGTATTTATATTTAAATCCTTGATGATGCTACAACCTAAGTTGGAATTCGGAATTGATACTTTTTTGCGAAATGACATATTTTGAGGGAATAAGATGATCTTGAAATGAAGAATTAACTAACATAACTTATCGATAACCGCAAAGTGAATGTAGATTTCAAAAAAATGATTACGATTTTGAAAGTGAATCTAGTTTGAAGTCGAGGTATGAATTTAAATTGAATATGATATTTTGATATAATATCATTGAATTGACATTTTGAAATGTAAAAGAACCATCCGGTGTAAAATAAGCGTTTGGTTGTTAAAGAGACCAGGATCGGATATTGTCATACTCTCCGCCAGTACCAAAAACCAATTTAACAATTGTGTATGTGGTGGAGATTCCAGAAATGAAGTAGGATGGTTTGACGAACGATATCTGTATGAGGTATGACATGACTTTGACTCCTGTGAGTTTGCTTAAATGTGACTAAAATAGGAGCTATACCTGGGCCAAGTGAGATCATTCCTCCGATCGGACATGCTTGTTCGATACCATATTATGACTTTGTGATGATTTGGTGGCCACCCCTCGATTTTGATTATGAAGTGTGTTCCAAGGTGGGCGGTAGTAGCAGTTATGCGTTACCACCAGCCCGGTTCTGCAATTGGTATATCTACCCTGGCATTGCCTCGAGTGTCGTGTTCACATGACCTAGAGCATATTCTACGAGTTTGTTTTGTACCATACATATAGGGTGTCCTCTGGGTAAAACCACCGGTTTGGTGGAGCTTTTCGCATTATATAGACTACGGGAATATATAAAATGGGTTAAGGGGAATATGGGTAACGCCTGAACGATATTTTAATACTTTTACTTCACTGTAGACATATTATAATAGCGTATTGTACTACATAGTAGATAATTTAACAGATCCTTAGGAGATATACATCCTGAACATCTCTTCAGTTACTGCACCCACATTAGACACTGGATAGGAGTTGTCAAACCCCATAAATATCTCTGACACCGTTACACTCATATTTATTACTATTGATTTAACTTATATAAGTTCTTTTAGTTCTGACTCGAGTGTTTTGTCTTTTCAATTCACTAAGGTCAGTCTGAGCGTTTCATTTTATCGAAGGTTTCTTTCTAGCGGATGAAGACGAAGATTTTGTACTATTATTACTTATTTTATAGTTATTCCACTGCATCATGTTATTCTGCTGCATTTATTTATTTATTCCAGTTTACGTAATTCTGATTTTTGTGTTGTAAAAGAATAATCAAATGTATTTATAAAACAGCCTCATGAACTGTTATTTGATTATTATATTTTATCATTCCGCTGTGAGGTTCTGCATTTTTTTTATTTCTTTTTCTTATTTACTACATAATAGTCTGCCCTTTTGAATGGTTTGAGTCTGACATGTGTGTCTGCTTAAAGCATCCAAAAAGCAGGTAGTTACATAGGGTGTGTGTGTATATGAAAGCAATCTTTCTGACTTGACACATCCAGTAATAAGTGTCATATTATATGCGCTTATTATTTCCATCATTACTATAACAGTGTATCAAAATACGAAGCTCAATTTAACCATTTATTATAGGCCATTTAATTCATCCATTATAACTAGTTATAATCGAGAGTTTAGATTAAAAATCTTAAACTCAATGAAATAACTTTTATAGAAAACAATTTTCTATAATATGATTACATTTGGAATATAAATCATATTATTATTCCATACTAAGTATTTGCCAATTATTTATGCAATTCTAGTTTTCAATGCACCTTCATGAAAAATAAGCGACCATTTACTCTCTTCATCCCAACTGTGCCTATTTTGTGTCCACTATCAAACATTCGCTTTCCTTTCTAACTAGCCGAACAATTCAAAAAAAAATTACTACGTAACTGCTCCAAACTCTTTACAAAAGCGTATTCGAATAGGAATAACATTTTAAGAATATCGAATAGGTTGTAGTTTAGTAAAAGGAGAAAAACTAACATTTCAATGATTAAATTCCTCGGTCGGTCTTTAGTCCTTGAACTTTCGTTGTTATGATGACCCATTATTTTTAAAATCTAAAATTAATTATAAATGACATCAAATATGCTTACAACTAATTTCGGATATTAAAAGCAAGGAACATGGGTAAATAAAAATTTAATAGTTCTAAAACAGTGAATAAAAAACCTCATGGTGGAATTAAACATCAATAGAAATGAATATCATCTCAATAATACAATTACTTTAAAAATTATTACATCAGTTTCACATTCCAATAATATAATTACCATTAACTTATAAACAGTATAATAATGGTATAAGAGAATATACCAGTCTAGCTTCCGTCGATATAGCCTACATCCTTCTTTCCTTTTCCTCTTCTTCGCCTATGTGCAACTTCACAACTGTATATATATACATATAATAAAAGTAAAAAGGTTTCAACTATGTTTGGGCTATGCCTAACCCTATACACTATGACCATAGGCTCAATAGCTATTGCATAGGGACAACTACAAATATACCCCTTTTGAGGGATTATGCCCATGTTTTTCTATTTCCTGTGCTTCTTCTGCATCCGAATACTTGTTAGTACATTGCAACCATAATATATATACAACCATTGCAACCATCACAAACAATGCGATCAATGCAACTAGTGCAACCAAGGCAAATAGTAAAAGTATAAAGTAGTATTTCTACTCATACATCAAAACAAATCACCATGTAGGGGCATCCTAATAAATCATCATGTAGGGGGCAACCGCAACAATAATATCATATACTTTGTCATTCAACGTCAACAACACAAAATATCAACTCCAGTCATCAAATAAGAATCACGACAATGTACATATACTTACATTCTTAATAATCATCAATTGTAATAATGTACCACTATGTATGTATAAATTATCAAATATATGTTAATCACCCCATAACAGTGACACTACACTAATCATCAAATGCGTACTAATCAAATCAACATTAGTAACACACCGTCAATCACCAAATAACCATAATTAACTACCCATCAACAAGTAGAAAAAATGGTAAAACATCAGACACGCATCAAAATGCGATACCATCACCAAACATCAAACATATATGATAATTATAATCAACAATAAACCACATATTCAATAATCATCAAAATATAATGACATATATTATTATCTAAATATAAAATTGTTTTATTAACGTTCATCATAAGGGTTTCTATTATTCATTGCATCTTAAAACAATAATACTTCTTTAAAATGATAATCCACTTTTATTTATTCATCTCAAAAACAATAATAATTCTTCCATAGTAGTAATATAATTCGAATTCTTTTATTTTACTTCACTTTTCCCCAATATCCTAAAACATCATATTTTAAGTCAAAAATAATAATCTTTACTAAATTACATTTTAACCTCATTCTAAATAATGAACTTCCAAAATATCAGTTAGATATAATTTCTTTTATTATTTATAATTTACCCGTAAATTCATAAAGAATAACCTTTTTAATTCCACACTTTAGTTTTAGTAAAAAAAATAAATCACCTTCATTTACTGAAACCATCTAAACTATTAGGCAACTACATTTAACATTTATTTATCTATTTTATTTCAATTAACTATTATCCAATCCAAATAAACTACCCTTTTTGATTAAATTCCCAAATATACAACAATAATTATCAAATCAAGGCATAATACATCCATAGAACACAAATATCAATAAATATGATTTTTCATCAAAAATTATGGGTTTTATAATTTATATTATTATTAATTAAATTAAGTAATTCATGCCAACACGCTTTTGCTAACAGCATTTAATCTTAGCAAATCAAATTCCATATCGTTTGGAATTTCACTACAAATCCAATAGAAGAACCCGCATATGAATCAACGTTTGTATGCAAGAGAGATGATCATTAGAATGAACCGAAATCCAAACAACATAATAATTAAAATATTGTGGCATTTTTCTAATTAAATTTACCTCCCTAACCACGTTATCT
This sequence comes from Allium cepa, assembly GCA_030765085.1. NCBI lineage: Eukaryota > Viridiplantae > Streptophyta > Magnoliopsida > Asparagales > Amaryllidaceae > Allium > Allium cepa. The sequence continues at coordinate 428,116,460 of CM060938.1, forward strand.
CGCTCAATATATCCAACTCCAACCGCTGACATCAGATGCTTGCTTTGAACATCGTACCCAAAAATGAATGGTTGCCATCTACTCCATTCGCCAAGAGCTTTCCAACGATATATAATTCGAAAAGGTTTGGAAAATTTAGGTTTTAATCACTTTTTTATTAATTCTCTAATCACTGTTAAAGAGTAATTAGGTTAATTTCTGGATTAGGAAAGAAAACTGAAGGTAGGGGTGACGGCTAGGGTTTCGTAGCCTTACCTATATAGTTATATTATGCTAGATTGTGGGCTTTGTGTCAACTGAGACCCAAAAACCTATGCATGTTGCTTAGGCACCTTAATGCCTCTATTTTGCAAAAAATTGATCAGCTCGAAAAGACATTCGCAATGATTATAAATGCAATACCCAATTCACTTTTCTATTCAAATTTTACTTCCAATCACTTTATTATTAACAACGTTAGATTTTTAGGTCTTTGCAATCTCCTCCTTTAAAAGAATTGCACCCATGCCATTTTCCAGAGTACAACTTTCAATCATACCCATCTACTCCCTAGTAGATTAAGACCTAATAACCGATATATATGTAGCTACATGCCCAAAGACCGCATCGGTCCTTGGTACTACCCATAGTACCATCCGTATCCTACTCGTAAAGGACTCCATCGTCTCTCTACTAGAGCATACTGTAACTATATCTGTAAAGGACAGCTTCGTGAGGCCTTCAATAGAGATGTTCCATCGTCTATTATGAAAACGTGAAACTGCATCCGCACTAGCTTATACTAGAGCTCGGACATCCATACCACCTAGTGCATACCTTGAGGACTACTTGTACGTTCTGTCTACTCCCTAAATTCCGCCAATAAGGTCTACCTTGTATGAAACTTAGTCAGGGTAACTGTAAAGGTCCACTTTGTTAGGCCTACAGTATAGATATTCCACTTCGTCTCCCTCTTGTCTCGTGGTGGCTATGGCCCCATGCAGCCCCCTTCAACTAATCGAAAGACCTTTCAAGAGCTAAGTGGTTGTGCCCTACTACAAACATCCGATTGGTTGTAACCCTCATCCAATGTCTTGAGAGTGAAAGAATCATTGGCCTGTTGGTTTAACCTTAGTCTTTCCCAAACTCGCTCTGACTGATAAAGGCTGATATCCGCAAGCGACTATCCTTATGGGTCATGTCCACTGTAACCTACTCGCAAACTAGATTACGGTATCATACGAATATCATACTCCACCACTGGCCTTTCGACTACCTACAAAGGTCTGCTTCATTAGGCATGCAATGCAAAAGCAGTCAAGGCATACTCTCTTGATGGACCTCCAGGGGTGCAACTTCATTATGCCTATCCCAGAGGGCCATCCTAGAGTATCCTCACATCCCATTGAAGTCTCGTACTTTCTTCTAGACCAAAATAACTAAGTTGGGCATGCTCTTTCTGTACTAAAAATCTATGATGAACTGCTTCGTTAGGCTCTTTATCCAGATTCTCTTTTGGCTACTACAAATGCACCTCACCATTTTGTTAGACCCTACGTCTAATCTTTTATTATGCATTTAGTTTACTTTTCTTATTCTGTTGGCTACTTATTAACCATAATCAGCATGCCCACCCCACCCACATGTGAGACCATCAGTCCTAAACCTGAAAGGGAATACTGCCAGTATGGGCCATTGCTATTATTTTTGCTTATTAAATTAATCCAAGATCTAAGTTTGATAAAATAAGCCTCTTCTATTTCTTTCTTTTTAATTATAACATGTGTTACAATTATACTTGCAATTGCAAATTTTATATTCTTTTCTTTCTTTTATAACCTACATGTCGCAAATGTAATTGCAAGTGTCTCTTTTCTATTCTAGTCTGTCTTCTTTTATTATGATACTAAATTCTCTTTAGTTCTCTTATGTTATATGACAGTCTTAGCTTGGGACTACGTCCAACTGTCAAAAATTACTTATCATAGTATTGCTTTACTTTTTATTATACTATCTGCGCAGTAAATGCAGATATAGTCACATTTCTGTTTATTACTTCTAGTCTCGTCAAACATTTAGCTTGATTATTTCCTCTTCTTTAATTTCTTTAACGCTTTACGTTATTCACTCTTATTCTAGGAAGAAGTTCTATTATATTTGGTTGGTTTTAAAACTGTACTAGAAATCCATTTCCATATTTTAATACTAAATAATGCTAAAACAATAACTCATTACCGTAAGATATTTCTTTTATTGTTTCTTTAATTGTTGGGTAACGCAAAATACACTTCCAAATCAAGTTATTAGATTTCTCTTTTTTTATTTCATTCCCCGAGTTTTAACATAATTTACTGTAAATTTCTCACTTTTAGGCTTATGCCTTTCTCTATAATTCTTAAGCCTAATATTACTTATACTTAATTGGATACCTTTCTTTAGCAATATAAATAACATTTAAATATAAGTACACTTCTCTTATAAAATTTACAGTTTCAACGTAACTTGCTAGTAGAACCAATTACAGAAATTAGTCCAAATGTAGAATTAAATATTTAACGGGAATCTAACGATATTATATATCATAAACATAAAAGAGATATAATTTAAATCCACCCACCTATCGTCCTTAGCTTTAATCCATGGCTTTCCTGGGTCCCCTTCTAAGGCGTATAATATTTTTTATTAGAAAGATATTCTCCTTAGAAATAGTTTCTATTTAGGGTTCAATCTCAGGTAATAAACCCAATTGGGTGAAAATCTAATTGTGAGAAAATAGCTAGGCCTAGGGTCGTATTTATAGTGAACCTTTGGTACCTCAGGCCATCTGATTTTAGGATTAAATTTGATGCAACCACGTTATAGGCTTGCTGCAAATCATTGGATCCAGAAAACAATGCTCGAGATCGCACAAAAATAAACTTTTGATCCATCGGCTCGCTCATAGGCATTTTTACGTCTAGGAGGGAAGTGCAGGTCGACTTGGGGAATTTGCAGGCCAACCCGTAGGTTCCTTCTTTTCGTGTTTATATATATATATATATATATATATATATATATATATATATATCATTCTGATTTCTTATTCTTCTCGTAGTTTCTTCATTTTAACTCGGATTTTGACAAGTTATATATGAAAATCGATTAGAAAATTGCCATGAACCCAATGGTGCAACTCACTTAGCTAAATTCTGAAAATTCCAAAAATGCTCATTTTCACCGTTTAATAATTATTTTAGTTATTTAATTATGTAAAAATGTAGGGTGTTACACAAGTAAACTTGATTAGTGAGTTAATTAATACTTATACTATTTGAATATATGCTCATATATAAGAAAATAAAGGTGCAACATCGTTGCGACAACTTTAAATCGATAAAATATTGGTTTTCGACAAAATGTTTTATAGTCACATTTTGACGTTTTAGTTAAACTAATTATTTATGTAAACCAAATTTAGAAAAAATTTGTATAATGTTATTTAAAAATATAAAATTTTATAAATTAGTTAAAATAATTTATTTAACTATTGAAACTTTCTTTTCTGAAATCTGTCACTTTTGTCGATATAAGCAATTATTCCTATTTTTGTGTATATTTCTCATTGCAAATCCTATTTAATATTATTTAAATCATAAAATGTTATATATTTTATATTTAAAATCACTTTAAACAGTGTAATTTAAAGTGGTCAAATTCTGTGCCGTTACATTCTCCCCTACTTAAAAGAATTTCGTCCTCAAAATTTCAAGAACGGAAAAATTTAACAAAAAAACAACAATTAACGACAGTTAAGCACACAAAAAATAGTAATATCATCCACAACCCCGGTCGGAGATACGACGCCTTATCCTATCCATTTTATTTATCATATTAAGGTAGTTTCATTTTTAAAATTCGTAGGCTGATTTACTAACCTAGACAAATTTTACTTAGGCACCTAATCTAAGCTCTGATACCAACTATAATGAACCAGGTTTTTCAGACCAGTCAAAATCACTGAAAAACCCATCCGTTCTAAAATTACGAATGAAATCTACCAACTTAATACACAATATTTGATAAATATTCAATATTACTAAATGTATAGGATACAATTTTCAATTATACAAGTTAATAGAGTAATCAATTTAAACTACTAGGTGTGCTTTAATACATACCAAATAGCAATACAAATAAATATGCCGCTGCACAACTCGGATGAGAGAGACTACAGTGGCCATTCCTGCTAACTCAGTAAACGTGTCAAATGCGGAATAAAAAAGTAAGCAGGAAAAGATAAAACAACACAAGATAAACAATAACCAATAACAGATAAACAATAACCGATAACAGATAAACAGAAAAATGTTATGTTACTATTAGGCTGCATCACCACACTTGTGACTGTCTACGCACCCCTATTTAATTGGATACCTAATTAGATACAGGATCAAGCCAACCTAGTTCTCCCCCACAAACATGACTCATGGAGCCTAGATGCACAAATAATATGTAATTCCAAAACTACCCACTTAGGCTTAATCTTCAATTTTAGGTTTAAAATCTAATTAACTTTACAGAAATTATCTCTTTGGATTTTATTCCCGAATTCTTATTTCAATACTTTTGAAATATATATGTGTGTATATATATATGTATATATGTATATATATATATATATATATATATATATATATATGTATTAATATTCAAATTAGTCCTTTCCTTCGGGATCTGAAAACAAATCACCTTTGAAACGATACTAATATACAAGCATACAATAGTATATGCTACATGATCAGGATGTTTCTAGCCATAACAAGGTAATTGCGACCTAGCCTTCCCATATATATATATATATATATATATATATATATATATATATATATATATATATATATATATATATATATATACTGAGTTGATGATGTTTTGATGACAACAACCTTATATAGTTATTATACTTTACTTTATAAAACATATACTAACATTTCTATATATATATATATAGGAAGTATATGCAGGTATTATCGAAGACTGATCAGTATGAAGACTCAAGCATCAAGATGAAGATTAGAGATTCAAGATTCAAGACTCTAGAGAATCAAGATTTCAAGATCTCAAGATAAGTGTCTAGTATTTTGTTAAAACTTCATAATAGCACTCTCATCTTTCTTCCAATTTTCTTTTGGGATGGAACCAAATTTCTATCGAAACCAGCGGCTTACAAACCCACGACAAGTAGCTTACAAACCTACGACAAGTGGCTTACAAACCCACGAAAATCAAAATCATTTAAACTACTTTTTACAAGTTCTCAAGTCCTATGGAGGAGCTCTGTAGGAAGGTTCTTGCAATTTCAGTTTGAATAGATTTTTCAAAATGTTTTTAAATCTGTTTTTCAAAATGTTTTAGCTTTCAAAATTATGTTTTCAAAAATGTTTTCAAACTTTGTTTTAGCCTTGAAATATTCCTCCATTCCGATTTTAAAAACTTCTATTTTTAAAACATCAAAACTTATTCTGATTTTAAATATTACTTATATAATTGACGGTCTATATCAATTATATATATATATATATATATTTAGAATAATGTTTTATATTCATTCTCTATCTCAAAATATTGTTTAAACACTTTATTTTGCTTCAGAGAAGTTTCAACTTGTTTTAAATTCAAATGCTTTTACAAAACAACATCTCTACAATTTTGAACTGAGGGATGTCGACATATGGGGATACCCCATGTCGACATGGTGACAGTTGGATTCAAAATTCAAATTTCAAAAGAAGTGTCCATTCGTTCAAAAACCTTTCGCCAATGGTTATGACTGTTGTGCATCTATATAAAGGCTTCCAAAACGAATTTTTTAACAACTAATTTTCTTATTTTCTTCACTCTTTCTTCTCCACCATTCCATATCCATAAAACTTCATATTTTCAAGATCGTGCCATCATTCTGCCAAATTCTCAATAGGAAATCATTTAGATACTCTCTCTATTTGATTCTCCATCATTCTACTAAAGATCAAAGTGCTATTCAGAGTTATAGGATCAATTTGTATTCAAAAAGTCCATAGAGTCTATCCATTCAAAAGGATTGTTATTAAGAAGTATTAGAGTGATCTTGTGTCCCGTAAATCAAGAGAGTTTACCCCAGACTCGGAGATAGGAGGGTTCCTCAAGGCCTTAGAAATTGAGGGTTGTAATTTGGATATTGGCTTATAAAAATCTGTACAAGGATATTGCCTTGGTGCAGGACTGGATGTAGGAGGATTCCGAACCAGTATAAAATCCGGTGTGTTCTTTCCTTTTACTTGCTTTACTTTACTATTTGCATTTGTTATATGTTCTATGATCATTCTGTGTTAGAATTCTGTTTAGATTTGTGTTGAAAGTTTTAATTTAGTCATATAGTTCATATATTCTTTAAAACACTATTCACCCCCCCTCTAGTGTTATTTCTGCCTTAAGATCCTTAATCTGCATCCCCAACAATTGGTATCAGAGCATTGGTTTTCATTGTTTTCATAATCTGAAATTTTGAAAAATTTTAATGGCACAACACACTATAATATCACTCCTATCACTACTACTTCTGTCAACACAAGCACTAATACTAGTTCATTTGTAGAAGGTCAGTCTACTGTCAGACCACCACTTTTTAATGGCAGTAATTATGCATATTGGGCATGTAGGATGAAAATTTATTTACAATCCATAAGTTTAGATACTTGGAATATGACACAAATTGAATATGTTGAACCAACTACTAATTTTTCCTAGTGGACTACTGAGCAAAAGACAGTTGCACAAAACATTTTTAAGGCTATGAATATACTATTTTGTTCACTAGATAGCACTGAGTTTAATAGAGTCTCTATTTGTAAGTCTGCATTTGAAATCTGGAAAACTTTGCAAGTAACTCATGAAGGAACAAGCAAAGTTAAACAGACTAAAATTTCCACATTAACTAACCAGTTTCAATTGTTTAAAATGCATAAAAATGAGTCTATTTCCGACATGTATTGTCGATTTCAAGACATGGTACACTCATTGATTGCTTTAGGAAAGGGTTTCTCAGAAGAAGATCAAGTCAGAAAAATACTCAATTCAATCACTCCAGAATGGGATCAAAAGACACTTACTATTGAAGAGGCAAATGATCTTAGTCAAATGAAGATCGAAGAATTAATCGGTAATCTAATGTCTTATGAAGTTCAACTACAAGGGAGAAAAGAATCTAAGGCAACGGAAAAGAAATTGATCGCATTCAAAGCAACAACTGGAAATTCAGAACAGGAGAGTGATGAAGAAATTGCTTTCATGACCAAAAATTTCAGGAAATTTCTGAAGTATAGAAAGATGAATAACTTTAAAAGAAATGATCAAAGAAATTCCAGAAATACTTCGGAGAACAACAACAACAACTACTACAACAACAACAATAATGGTGATAGATGCTATAACTGCAACAAAACAGGGCACTACAAGATGGATTGTCCATATCCAGACAAACAGACATTTCAACCAAACAACGAGCAACCAAAGAAAAGAAAGAAGGCATATGCAGCAACTCTTGATGATTCAGATTCATCCAGTGATGATGAGAAGAAAACTGATAATTCAAATCTGTGCTTCACGGCTATTCTCGAATCAGAAGACGATCGGAGTTTGGATCTAAAAATAGGTACACATTTATTTTAATTTTATTGGATGCTTGCTTGCTTTGATTTTGTTTGCAATTTCTTGAATTTTTAAATTCAAAATCACCCTTTGAAATTTGAATTTTTAAATTCAAAATAATATTATTTTAATAATATTTTAAATATTAAAATATTTTAATATTATTATATTTAATATTATTACTGGAATTAAATATAGATATAGAATATAGATTAGTTTTCTTAGGATTTTAGGAATTTATTAGATTTTAGAAATAGACACCTTCTTTCAAATTCAACAGGCACATGTCGACATGCCATGATACCCCATGTCGACATGCCTCTTAGAAATTTGATTTCAAAATTTGAATTCAAACTTTTGAATTTCCCTCCACCTTTTCACTTACTTCAAAATTCTGAAAAGATACCTCTTGACCAGAGAAAATGACTTTAGAGAATCTATTTAATATACTTCTCTTATCATCTCTTTTCACTTTATTCTCATAATTCAAACCTTCTTCATTATCTTCTACTCCTCTTAAACACTCATCAATGGCTTCTTCAAGTAACCCATCAACTATGAGGCTGCCCAAAGCCATCAAAAATGATCTTTTCAATGACCCGGAGGCTATCAAAGCTTACATAAGCTATGTAAACTATGGTAAAGTCAATACGGGAAAATTTGCCATTTTTGATGATTTTTCTTCTTATGAAATTAATCAACTTTTTGAAGAAAGCTCCATTCTTAACTTGATTGATAACAAGCAAAATGATTTCGTTTGTTATCCAAACCTTGTCAAAATGTTTTATGCAAACCTAAATCGTGGATTTTATAATGGAAATGAAGATCAAATTTGGAGTAGTGTTAAAGGAACACTTATTGTTTTGGATTTCGATATTTTGGGTTGCAAATCTACCGGTATGAATCTCTCGGAATTTCAAATCAATGAAACCGATCGAGAGACTTTTCATCACATTTTTGAAAGCGATAACCACATGGATTTTAAGAATCGCTTTTTCCACCAAAAGCAAGAATTGTCAACCTTCTTATTCAACACACAATTATTCCTAGGTCGGGAAACTACAATAATCCCACCTCAAAAGTGTGTAAAGCTCTTTTTGCTATTTTTGGAAAATATGATATTAATTGGGCACAAACTATTTTGGATGAGTTAAGACCCAAAAATTTTAATATGGGAGAAAACACTCTTTATCATGGAATTTACCTTACTCGGATTTTCAATTATTTTGGTGTGGATGTTAAAAACGAAGAGTTTGTAAGTAGAAAAGTGTTCAATGATGGGAACATTTCTCTTATGAAAATCCCACTTATGTTTCAACCATATGAATCACTTGCCGAAAAGGAAGAGAGACTTGCTCATGAAGAGATGGAACAAGAGGAAGAAGAAGAGGAAGAAGAAGGGGAATGAATGGAAATTGTAGAAGAAAAGGAAGATGAAGATACCTCTTTGGAAAGTATAGAATATCCACATACACCCGCTAATCCATCCAACAAAACCTTACTCAAGAACCAAAAGATACTTGCTCAAAACCAAAAGGTTCTTATGTAACGACCCGGAATTTTGACGATATATTTTAATAAATATTAAATCTAAATTAAATCAAATATAAGCTTGTCAATACTTAAATTGATGAGATATTAAATGTTTAACAATTACGTATGTTTGTAAAAGGAAATTTGATTTGAAATTTAAAATTTAAATACTTCAAAACCATTTAAAACAAAATAGGATTTATTCAATAGAATTAAATCAAAGATTCATTATTTGATATTTGATAAAATACATATGAATACACTTTTAGTTTTTAATATGATAAGTTTTAAAATAAACAAACATGAAATTATTTAACATAAAACATGGAAGTGCAAAATTAGTATAAAACACAATCATATATTATAATCAAAGTAACATAAAAATACAACATATAAATTATAATGTGAAATATACAAAAACAAGTATTTTTAGACAAACAATGATCTACAACATTTAAATTGTGCAACGCAACAACCTTAAATAAAATGTTAAAAATCATTTGAACAAGTATGAAATTTCATATAGAATATAACTAACAAAATAAGTAAACAAAAACATGTTAACAATAAAATCATATCAGGATGTTTGTAAAACCTATAACCTGCATATGCAAGTGAATGATGCAAGGAAACAAGACAGGTTATATTTAACAAATGAAACATTCAGGCATAAGAAAAAAAATAAAGTCCATTTCAATATAAATAAACATATATGTTAACTATAACTTTGAGTAGGTACTGTGTACAGCTTTGTACCTCAGGAAAACAGAGTGAACTTAATTACAAAACAAGTTTTTCAACTCAAAGATAATAAAATTTAAATTCTGTAAAACTTACTGGCCGAAATGATAATATCTTATACAACAAAGTAAGAAAACACAAATATCTTTGTACTAATAGAAACTGTCAGTAAAATTTATTACTTGCTGTCATAATTAATAACATGAACATTAAATAGCATAACATATTGTTCAACTAAGTACACAGCCGAAATCTCCTATATCATTATTTTCTGCAGGTTATTAACTCTTAGCCAATAAAAAAAAAGATAATGACTTGCAAATAAAACTGTCCAGTTGCAACCTGTATTAAGCTTCTATATGAATCTACTTATATATCATCAGTATATATATATATATATCACTTATAACCTTCAGATTACTTATGAACACTGAACAACTTAAACAAAAAGAAAAGAAGTAAAAACTGTAAACAAGCAAAGAAATAGAAACAGAAAAGAAGAATAAAGAGGGTTTCAGGAAGGTTCAGTTGCAAATGTCTTCTTCAACATCTTCTGCTCAAATTTGATTAGGTGAGTAAACAAACTAATTTCAACTTTAGTTTGTATTTTTGTTTATGATATGCGCTTTATATAGTTTAATTTACTGCTCTGTGTATGTTGGTTTGATCTGGAAACTCTTATAGCTGTTCTTGATTAATATTTCAAGTTGTTACAAAGTGAAGCAAATAAATTTACAGATCTTATTCATATAACAATTTAAATTTTGTATTGAATAAATTCAAGTTGTTATATGAAAAAAAGCCTGCAAACATGTTTAAGATTTAACAGTATGATAATAATACTGTATTTTTTTCCAACTACAGGTAAAAAAGAAATCAAAGATTAAAATTCAAATGTTCCAATTTGAAAATTCAATAACATATTTAGATTTCATACAAGTAATTATGATTTTTAACATAAAAATTATGATTTTTATGCAAAGGTATGAAGAGCAGTTTCGAAATAAAATAAAAAATGGGTTTTTGTAAATTGTGGGTGATAGAGTAAATTTTAATTCCTGAAATCTAGCATGAAGCAAGATTTAAGAGATATCAACGCTAGAAAATTGTTGAATTATTTTTCGAATGCAAATGTTTTGTGTTTGAATCATAAATAGGGTTTAAACCCATTCTCTTTCAAAGCTCTGTAAACACATTGATTTTGGCTCCAATATGAAATCGAGTGGGCCGCGACGTTTGGAGGAGCTAGGTGGTGGTGTAGGCGACGTCTTGGTGAATTTTCATCACCTCTGGTGATGTGTGGTGGCTGCGCGCGAGTTTGGTTCATCAGTGATGTTTTCGATTGTTGGAGCTGCAGGCCGAATTCTTCATTTCGACTCGTATTTGGATTTTGGGCTTCGAATTCACTTAAGTGGGTGTTTTGTGGTGTGTGGGGACTGTAGGGAGTCGCCGCAGGCAAGGTGAGCCACCGTGCACGTGCACGGTGGCGAAGTGGAGTTTGGTGATCAGTGTCGCGTTTGTTTGTGGGTTCTGGGTTATCGCGTGGGGTTGCTCGAGACAGTGGCGAGGTCGCTTCGAGTAATTTTTGAGTTTCCTCCGAGTCGCGTGCTAGAGAAGCTTCAGCAGTTAGCGTTTCAACTTAACATAAAAAAAAAGAGAAGAGAAGAAAAGAACTGGAGAGAAGAAGAAGGGAAGGGAGAGCACGAGTGAGACGCGAGGAAACTCGAGTTTTTTCTCGAGTACAAAACGATGTTGTCTCGGTGTTTTCAAATGGTCATGTACTGTTCTTGTATAGGTATAGCTAAGTTAATGAAACAAATGTTAATAAATTAAGTTAGTGTTTTAATTAAAGATTGGATTTAAGTAAACATATAAAGGTAGAAGATTTGTCAGTAAATAGTTGGAATGTTAATTAAAATGTATACTTGAATTTTTAAATTAATAACTTTATGTTGAAATTGAAATAAAAATTTAATCCTAAATTAAATCCATTAAAATCTCTAGAACATAAGCTTATCATTAAAAAGTTAATTAGTGAATGAAAGTTAACATACGAGATTAATTAAAGATATTACACTTTAATTAAATAGATAATTAAAGTAATTTGTAATAATTAAATAATTAATTCATTTTAATAATTAATAATTAAGAATAAACTAACTAATTGGGTAATTGAGTAATAGTTAATGAATAGAAGTTAATTAATTAAATAATTAATTAAAGGTTAGATAATTTATAAATTACAAATTAATGATTAACTAATTAATTAATTGATCGTTAATCAGCTAATTAATCAGTAATTAATTACAGAATAAAATAGTTTATTCTTAAGCAGAAAATTTAGTTAAGTAAAACCAAATTGTTTGATATACATTGATAACTCTATTTGGTTGATTGTGATATCAGTTGATGATATTTCTGTGATATGTTATGATATATTATGAATATCTGTGATAACTATATGTGATTTATCTGATATATCTGTTATGTTAATTTCTGATATTTAATTAAATTGTTAAGTTAAATAGACAGCTTGGCCCTTAAAATGGCGTTTGGATCCGATGAGACCGGGATCGGAAGAATCAACTTTTGATTCTCCGAAAACCATATCGATCCAAATTAAACGATAGGTCGTAACTTATCAAATGGCGATCGAGATGGAGTTCCAGAATGCAAGGGTTATCGTCGTTAACTTTGAGGGTGATTCCAAAATGAGTGTAACGAGATAATGCCTTCGGTTTCGTTCGAACCCGGAACGAACTTGTATGGATTGAATGCTTTCAACACATCGTCAGGGGACGATGAACATTCTAAGTGATATGTTCTTTAAAGGTAATCGTAGCCTCAAGCCTCATCAACCGGGAATGGCTAAAACAGGGGAGATGCAGCAAGGTTAGGTGGGTCATGCCCAAGCAGGACAAGATTTTCCCATGTCTAGATGCCCCTTTTTATTTCGGCTTAGTGGGCAGTTGTTGGCCACAACTGCGGGGTTATCTTGTTCGGGACTGTTCAGTAAGGAATGATTCCGGCCTTGTGTTGCAGGGGATGAAGGGAGTAATCCTCGGTACGGTGATCTAGGCCCCGTACTGTGACGGGCGGTACCCCAGTAGCCCTGCCATTGTTGGAAATCCATTTACCCTACGAGACCCTACGGTTTTGATTTGTATTACCCACTTTCGTGGCTAGTAGCTGGAATTTAATGAATGTAACAGTTTCGGCTATTTTCTATTTACTTGAAAACCCTAGGCACTATTATAATATCATAGAATTTCCTATAAAATGTTTTGGTTAGCGTAAGGTAAAAACTTACCCGTATTTATTCGTGGGAAGTCTTACGTGATACCTTTATTTTCAAATGATTTTCAAAGTTAAGCAATTTTAACCTGTTTACTCATACCAGACCCATGTCTGACCCGGAGTTTATATTTTGTGTTTTCATAAACTCTTGGGTACTCAAATTTTTTATGAGTAGCCAAGTGATAGGTATCTAGAAGTGTTGCTTTTCTAGAGGAGCTATTTTGGGAGAAGACTAGACGTATGTATCTATATATGTAGTTCCGCTGTGTAGTTAGTGATGCTGTATTTTGGATGTATGTATGGACATGTATGTATATAACAGTCCTGTTATGTGATATTGTATGACTCTGATGTATGTATAACTATGTAATAGATATGTGAAGTATTATATTTTGTTTCATTCCGCTGTTAGATTCTGATGTTGTGTTCTTTCTTTCTATTCTTTTCTATTTCTATCCCTTTCTTTCTTAATGATGAAACGTCTTTCTGGGGTTGAGAAAGGCGGGTCGTCACATCTTAAGATATCTATAAGCAAGAAAATGGATAAAATATCCACCAAGATCGACAATTTCTTTGGGAAGATAGGCAGGAAACTTGGCTTGTCTTCATCATAATCTTCATCAAACTAATCCTAGCCATTATCTCTCTAGCTATCGTTTATCTATCTTTGTATTTTCTACTTTTTTAGTTAAGATTATGTAATGTTAACTAATATAAGTAATGCTATCTTATTCTCTGTTTTCCAGCTTTATATATCTCCGATAGTTGTTTATTTTAAGTTTATATAGGTCCACTAGTATAAAAATAAACTTAAAAATAAAAAATAACTCAATTTGGTCATTCTGTCTAGACCATGTCGACATGCCCCATCCCCCCATGTCGACATATAACAGTCAGAAAGTAGTTACAATTTCTAACTTCAAATTCTTGTAACTACCAAGTGACAATTCATTTTGAACGGCCAATAACTCCTATAAATACCTATTTTTTCCAGAAAAACTTCTCAACCTCCATTTCTATTCATCTCCTCTCATACTTCAACTTATTTGTTAAATTATGGCTTCTCCAGTTAAAAATTTAAGTGAAAATCTTGAAGAAACTCTTACTTCTTTCAAGAATATTCTTTCTTTTATACTTAGAAATCAAAGGCACTTAGAATTAAGCCAAATGCAGATGATCAAAGAGCAAGAGAAACACTTCGACGCACTTCGTTGGATGATCTCAAGCCTTAGCAAAGACGAACCCAAAGCAAATCCACTAGTCACTCTCGACAAAGATAATTGGGATGTTATCAAAACTGATCCTATCTTTAGAGAAGATGGATGGGTAGAAGTCCCAAGGAATGTCTGATCATTATGTATGTTTGTTTGTTTGTTTGTTTGTTTGATTTGATTTAACTTAGATTTGATTAGGATTTGATTGATTAAGTTTGATTTGAATTTGGTTTGTATATAACTTCATATACTATACATGATTGGTTTGCTATGTATGATATTGATTTGATTGTCAAGTTACACTTATATATATGCTCACACACTTGATCACTTACACGTTCACTTTACACTTTTATTCTATATATCCCTCATCAATGAGAGCAGATAATACCGATGCTATAGAACATCTACACCTACCGTGCCCACATTTTCGGTTATGGGTTACCCGAATCTTTGGTAACACAACAAATCATTTTATATCCCGAAGTGACAAAATCATTTACACTAATAGTACAAATACTTCTAATCTATAATAATTTCTATTTCCAAATCCTTTCAAAAATCATCTTAAAACCATCGGGTTTAGTCCTCTAAATTCTTTCCGTTTTATAAAAAAATTTATAGAACCATTCTTTATATAAATCACTTTTATATAATATAACTTCAAAATATTCATTTCTAAATATTTTTATTTATTTATACATTTTATAAACTTTCAATTATGAAAACTAACTTTGAAAACAATTCCGTTGACGTTAAATTATTAGAACCAATTATAACAATTAAATGAAGCAATATTATTGCTAAACACCTTTTGATCAAGTCGTGAAATAAATCACGAGGTGTTAGCCTAAAATTGTTTTCTGCCCAGCCCATGCATATGGATAATTAATTGCTCATAAACTGGTCGAGCAAAGTCAACAATCAATAAGAAATAATCAGTGCTCAAACACTGGGCGAGCCTAATTCAAACAATCAATCAATTAAATAAACACAACAACAAACGATAATCAATGCTTCATTCTATCAAATATTTATAACACATTATTTTATCTTGGGTTAAAACGGTTTGATATTTATTTTGGAGCATCCGGGCTTTCCTTTCGATTTGTTCCACCCCTCGTCTAAAAAAAGAAAACAGAGGTCATGTAAGTTCAGGGCACTGGTTGCTCCATTCCTAACATTAGTTACACACCTTGTTTTACCATTTCGTTCTCACAGGCGGGACTAATGTACTAAACATTTCCGCATACTTAGTTTGTTATTACATTCAAGGAAATGATTTCTACTATATTGTTTAAGTGTTATAATAACCATTTATTTAAACTCTTTCTAAAAGAATTATAAAACTTCCAATTTTTCTTTAAAACACTTAATTATTTATTAAAAACATTAATAAATGATTATAGAAAGAATTGTTAAGTTTAAATCTTACTTTCAAAAGTTATAGCAACTACAGCAGAAAAGTGCTGCGAAAAGTGCTTAAAACAGCTTATTTGATTAAAACAACTTTTTAGTGTTTGAAAATTCTTATTTTCAAATTAAAATATCTTTCAAACCAATTTAATAGATTTAACAAATTTATTTTATATTTTTAATCATTTAAAAATATCATTTATAAAGAAATTTCTTCTTGGATTCCGAACTGCAAAGTCGGGATGTTTTTATACAATTGTTTTGGACATATTTCAAAATCTGCTTAATGAAATCTTAATTTTCCTTCTTCGTTGGAAAACTGTGGATATAATAATTTGGAAAATTCTTATCAATTTCTTTTCAAACTTCATTGAAACACTTTAAATTTTTTATAAAACATTTCTAAATCATTCTAAACTCATTTTAAATATTTTTCGTATTTCAAATCCATTTTCCATTTCATTTCATACTATAATATTATATTATTATAGAACTTTTTCATATTTTCAAAACCATTAAGAGGCTAAATAATTTCCATATACATATTTATATGGATTTAAATTCTCATTTAATTAGCTATTGTTAATTTCTAGCCATTTCTCTTATCATTTATCAAACCAAGTAATCATCCATGTTAACAATCATGTAAACAACCAACTTTGTATCCGAGTTATCAAACATATTAATCATATAAGATATTTAAATTTCATATTATTAAACTTGGAATTATTAATTAATTCAAAAATGAATACTCACTTTTAACCAAATTGATTAACTTTCTACCAACATTCTTATCCTACCACACTACACTAAACTAACATATACTTCACTAATATATCCATAAACTACCCTACCACCTTGCCCATGCTCACGACTATCCTTCCTCCTCTACTTTACTTTCGACCTAAAACTTCCTCCCACCTCCATAGCTCATGGCCATAGCCTCCCCACCCTAATACTCATGGCCTAAGGCCATTTAAAGAAGAGAAGAAGAAGTGAATCAAGAAGAGGTTAGAGAGCAATTAGTAGATTGGTGCTTAAGCACTCCACTATTTTTAACCCTCCTACATCTCTTAAAGAAGAGAACCATTAGAGAGTGGAAGAAGAGAATGAAAATCTAGAAGAAAGGTATGAAAAAAAGTGAGAAAGTGTGTTGGTATTTATAGAAAAAAATTTGGATTAAAATAATTTTTTGTAGAAGGACCAAATTACCCTTTTCTTATACTTTAAGCAAACAAATTTTTTCAACACTTAACATCACATTTTTAATCATTACTTTATGTCATTTTCACTTAAGCATTAAGTAAAGAATATAATAATTATGTTTTTTGACTTAATGATTACTTTTTGACTTTTATAACATTTTTTGTCATTTTATGCTTACTTTTTGTTAATTATAGAATTTTCTAAGTATGTTTAGTAAAAGTAAACTTGATTAATGAATTAATTAATATTTGTACTATTTGAATATATGTTCATATATAAGAAAATAAAGGTGCAACAATGTTGCGACAGCTTTAAATCGACAAAATGTTGATTATCAACAATGTTTTACGGTCATATTTTGACGTTTTAGTTAAACTATTTATTTATGTAAACCAAATTTAAAAATAAATTCATATAATGTTATTTAAAAATATAAACACTCATAAATCAATTAAAATAATTTATTTAACCATTGAAACTTACTATTTTGAAATCAGGATTTTGTCATTTTTATCGACATAAGCAATTACTCATTTCTATGTATATTTCTCTTTGCAAATATTATCCAACATTATTTAAATCGTAAAATGTTATATATTTTATATTCAAATCACTTTAAATAGTATAATTTCTTTTATTATTTAAATTTATTTACTTTACTCTACTTCAATTTTTTTACTTTACTTCATGTTTTTCCCAATATCCCAAAACTTCGTTTTTTAAATCAATAATAATATTCACCAAATCACTTTTAAAACAATATTATTACTTAAAACCGCATTGTAAATAATAAACTTCCAGAATATCAATTAGGTACACTTTCTGTTATTATTTATAAATTTCACTAGAATTTCATAAAAATTAACCATATTTAATTCTTAGTTTTAGTAAAATTTGTTAAACCATCTTTATTTAAGGAAACCATCTAAAATATGTAGACAACCTTATTTAAAATTTATTTATCTGCTTTATTTCAATTAACTATTTTCCTGTCCAAATCAAGAACCTATTTCTAATTAAATACCCAAATATAGAACAATCAACAATAACTATCAAATCAAGGTACAATACATCCAAAATATTAATCAAACAGTTATCTATCCAACATAATAAACAATAGTAAATATGATTTTTGATCAATAATTATGGGTCTTTCAATTTGACTTTCAATGAATTAAATTAAGTAATTCATACCAACATGTTGTTGCTAACAGCCTCCAACATTAGCAAACCCAACTCTATATCGTTCGGAATTTTGCCATGAATCCAATAGAAGATACCGCACGTGAATCAGAATTTGTATGCAAGTGAAATGATCATTGAAATTGAAATGAATTGAAATCCAAATAACATAATAATTAAAATATAGTGGCGTTGTCGTAATTCCATTTGCCTCCCTAATCACATTCTCTTGTTCAACATACCCAACTCCAGCCACCGACTTCAGATGCTTGCCGCCACCTCCATTTCCCATCGTTCAATGATCAGTAACTATCCCCATCATCGTGTCGCCGCTCCTTACGTATGTCGACCACTCCATATCTCCCTACTACACATACAGTACATGAGATCTTATTTCAAAACTGGCCACCTTCGGCCACCTCCGGCTATTTTATCATGACCTGAACTGCTAGATCAATAGCCTTTTTTCTTCTCTATAAGCGGCATCCTTTTTATTGTGCTATAGTCGACATTTTACCATCGATCACAAGACCTAGAACGTGTGATTGTAGATAAATCGTTAATTTCCAACTGCATTGGACATTGTACGTATAAACGAATGCGTGTTGTCTAATCCATTTGCCAAAAGCTTTCCAACGATATATAATTCGATAAAGTTTGGACACTTTGGCTTTTAATCACTTTTTAATTAATTTTCTAATCTCTATTAAAGAGTAATTAAGTTAATTTGAGATTAGGGAAGAAAATTAAAGATAGAGGCAATGGCTAGGGTTTTGTAGCTTCGCTTATACAGTTGCTAAGCTGGGTAATGGGCTGTGTATTTAGTTCGACCCGAAATGGAAACATACATTGTTTAAACACTGTAATGCCTCTTTTTCAACAGGAGTAACTCAAAATATATCAAAATTATATATCAAATTGATCAATTAAAAAAGATCTTTGCAACGGATATAAATACGATACCTAATTCACTCTTTTATTAAAAAATTATTTTTAATTACTTTAATACTAACATTGTTAAATTTTCAGGTCGGTATAGTTGTTTTCAACACAACAAGATTCTTATTGTAATAAGTCATACTAAATACATGATCTTACATTATGATTTATCTGCCTAATTCCAAAGAGCTAATTTTATCAAGGTTTCATACATCACAAATGCAAATTTTAACCACACAACTTTTATATTGATCGAATATGGATCAAAATCCATAATCTTATATGATTTATAGTTAAAACTAATAAAAGACAATACATAGTCTCTAGAATGCTAACATTTAAGTAAATAAGGTATGAATGTATTTAATAGTCGTATCTTTTGGCTCTTGCATGGAATCTTGAAGTGACAACATGTTAATTATTTATTGGAAAGTATATCTTATATTTCGTTATAGTTCCTTGTTCAGTTTGTTAAAATATCCTAATTGATGAACAATTTTATTAATTGGATTAGTTGCATAAATTATTGTAGCAGATAATTTAATTTGTATAGCATATGTTCTTACAATATCAGAAAGGTTAAATGTATTTAAATCATTTTTCTAATACCTCCCACTTGATTTTCCTTAGAACCCTAAGAGAAATATAAAAATCATCAATTTCTTTAGTGAGCTTTTCTAACGATTCTAACCTTGAGTTTGTTAAACAAATTATAGGCCTGTAAGTGATGGATAACTCTTTATCGGTTGTATTATATACAACTTCTAACCATGGTCTGTGCTATAATCTCAACCTTGATCTTGAGTTTGCTTAAGAAATCAAGAGATATTACTCATTCTTACCTATCATTTCACAATAACCTAAGCATAAAACACATTCCACGAGTTTTCTCAACAAATACATACATGTATCTTACCTAGTCTAGGCAATGTACCAATATTACTATATATAACACCTTTAGTTTGAGTTTTTTCAATAATCCGTGCATTTGCAAATAATCTATCAACATATAAATGATAGAGTAAAACTTATATTATAGATTCATAACATTGAATATACATTTTTGATATGGAATAATGTATTTTTTATGAAATACACTTGTGATTCTTGTGTTAGACGAATTTGAAATCATGATATACGTACCATATATATGCATCTATTCCAAAAATATACTTGGGTTTGTTTCAGTTTCACTTATAATTTAATTTATATAAAAATTAATTTAATTCAATTTATTTATAACTATCATAATTAAACTAACTCATATAATATTTATATGTATTTTATTAATTAAATTATATTTAATTAATTTTAATTCTTAATTTGAAATTTAATTTGAAATTTCATGAAGTTTTATTTTATTGATGCTAAATTATTTAAGATGAATAATTAATTATAACCTTTATAGTTTTTATTATGTACGACAAAATATACTTTTAATTAATTTACATTTAATTAATCATTTATCAAACAAATCATTTATTTAATTAAACAATTTAATTAAATATTTTAATAAACTTTTAAATTTAATTTATGCTAAGAAACTTTAAGATAAATATTCAACTATAACCTTTATACTTATGTATATATCGATATATATTATAATATATGTATATTATAATATATATAATTTTTTATTAGTATCATCTAATCAATTATATTAATTATATATTTATGAAAATTTCAAAAATTGTTATATTAATTTCTCAAAGAGATTTCAAAAAATTTAAAATATATTTTATATCCTTTATAAAATTTCCTTTTATATTTTCAAATTAAGTTTTAAATTTAAAATATATTTTAAATTTTCAAATTTTAATTTGAAAACTAGTCCAAAGCCTAAATATCTAAGGGCTTTGGCCTAACCTTATGGACTTACTCCCTCCTTTAGGCCGGACTTGGAGGCCAAGGAGGGAAAAATACTTGATTATTCGACCATGAGCCTAAACACTACTTTTCTAGACACCCATCTAATATATAAGTTTAATTAGTTAGTCTTAGATCTAACTAATTAGACAACATAGACAATTTGGGCCTTAATATGATTAAAGGAACTCAGTCCATTTGCAGCGGGTGAAAGGGTAGATTCCATTTTTTCTTAATTGGATCTTATTGGGTCTATGAGATTGGAATGACCCGCAAATCCGACATGGTTAATACTAAATTAATTTAAAATAATATTAAAGAAAGGTGAATTGAATGTCATATTCATAACTATGGTGAAGGTCTATTTGAGCTGATCAGTTTCATACGTAATATTGATGGGTTAGGGGTTATGGTTTAGAAGATATTAACTTTATGATTCTAAAAGATTTGCACCTATAACAAATAATTTTCAATGTTATAATTTTAAAACCAAAAGTATGTTTAGTTTAGTTAGTTAAGAGAATAAACTTTACTTGGAGAGGCCATGGGTTCAGTCCTGGCTAACAATACATTTTTGAATTTTTATGGAAAACTAACAAAACAATCCAGCCTAAATTGTATGAAATTATATATATACATATATACATATATATATATATTCAATGCAATGAATTTATTTCATATATCCTAATTATTGTATATATATAATTGGTTGTATATTGATTTCTCATATTATATGGCATTAATTACATGGATTAGCAATTAATTGCGTATTAATTAACTTATATCCTAATTATTGAATATATGTATAATTGGTTGTAATTTAATATATCTTGGGAAATTAATTATGCAGATTAGCAATTATGGAAATTAATTAACATATATCCTAATTGTTGAATTTATATATATTGTTGTTTGTGCACTGATTTCATATGTTAAGGGAAACTAGCAAATAAGATCGTACACATCAAATTCTATATTTAGAGTTTCCACTTGTGGGGCTTATGTGTATATATATATTTATATAGAGAGAGAAAGTGTGTGTGTAAACACTCTATATCTCAACTACGAAAAAATTCCAGAATTTGAAATTTCAATGTATATTAATGTACTATATGAGCATGTGGGCAGTTAATTGCTTGGGTATCAATTAGTTTTACATTAGTTGGTATTGGTGGAAGTTAATCTACTTAATCTATTTTTATTAGAAATAAAAGGGGCAAGAATCAAAATAAACATATTCCTGCCTTCCTCTTACCTTCCTCTTAAATAAATAACATTATAAATATTTACAAATCTAGAAACAAAAGAGAAATGAAGGAAGTAAAAGGAAATTTAAGTAACTTCTTGATTGCGTTAATTTTAATATACTACTTTAATTTTGATTGAGAAGAGAAAGAGGTAATGGGTTTTAATAATCAATAGCGATGGTATATTTAAGTGCAGAAAAACTTAAATAGCGTAGTTTACTTTTAGGTAATAATCAGTACAGTGTTTAATGCCTTTAGCAACACTCATAACAAAAAAGAAAAGAAAACTAGAGATAGAGGAGCATAAATTTTAAAATCCATGGTTAAGGAAGGCATAGAAATTTCAACAAAAAAGTCGATGTTATTCAATTCGAGATTTGGAATGGATTTTGGTTTAAATCGAGGAAGTTGCTACTTTTCATTGTTTTGATTGAGGTAAATCTATTTTTGTGATGATTGGTTCAATATTTCAAAA
The DNA here is from genome assembly GCA_030765085.1 of Allium cepa. NCBI lineage: Eukaryota > Viridiplantae > Streptophyta > Magnoliopsida > Asparagales > Amaryllidaceae > Allium > Allium cepa. The sequence goes on from CM060938.1 coordinate 428,139,223, forward strand.
AAATTGTTTGGATTTATTTTTTTGGTTGGTTATATCATTAGTTATTTGGTGATGCTTGCATGTTTGAATTTTTATAGTGACTAGGTTAAATTTTATATTGTTTTAATTATTATGTTAACTTGTCATGTCCATGTTAGTTCATGTCATTGGTCAATGGTTAAATATCAACTATTTTTGTGAACATGGACCTGAATGATTAGTTATGATTTGTTAGGGAATTCATAGGCGATAATTATAAGAAGAATATTGTATGAAATGTTTTAAAATATTAGTGTGGTAAAACGCTTTAAGTTGGTTTTAAATGAAGTTATTTATTAAAAAGAGAAAAACAATATATTTAAAGTAATAATGGTAAAATATACTTAAGACAACCAAATGAGTTATTATTGAAACTGAAAGGTTTTAAAGGTTAATAAATTAGTTTTAGAAACCTATTAAAAGCGGATTTAATAGAATTTACTATTACCTGTAAAGAATGATATAATTTAATGAATAATAATGTTTTTTTTTTTTTTGAACTGGTACTTTATATACAACAAATCAATGGGACAACATATCCCATGTCAAATAAACGTTCGAAAGCAAGTTTCGAACTTGTGACATCCTACACCAAGCCGAATCAACTAACCACTAGGACAATGGTGCTTGTCTGAATAATAATGTTATCTTCAAAAGAATGTACTGTCAGTAATAAAAGCAAATAATTTTTATGGAGTTTATGAAAGAAATTATTATTATTATTATCCGAATAGCAAAGATACGAGATTATGGGAATATAATATTAAATAAAGATGTTCTTTCAAAAATATTTTGGGCTAGGTTATTATTCTTTTTGAGGTAATTAACAATGAAGGAATCTTTTGAGGTTTAAAGTGGAATATTATTATTTTGTGTGGAGTAGTAATAAACTGATTGTGAAAGGTAATAAAGTAATTTGAGTAAAGTAATAATAATATGTTTTTGAAAGTACATAGGCAAATGTTACTCTTTTTTCGTTAAATTACAATGTTTTAAGGGATTTGAAGTAATGAGATTGTAAGTATTCCTTAGGTATTTTATCATTTTAAAGGATTATTATTGTTTTCAGATAAACAAAGGTGTTTTCATGAGTACCGGTAATAAAATTATTTTATACTTGAGGGAAAATAATTATTGCAAATACAATATTTGGATGGATGTAATAAGTGATTTGTTTGCCTTACGATGATAAAATCGCATTAGGATGAGTTTACTTTCAATCTATGGGTCATCTTTTGATCAATGCCTCCTTCATTTAGAACGCGTCTTAAAGTGATGTACGGAGAAATATCTTGTTCTTAATTGGGAAAAATGTCATTTTATGGTTAAGCAAGGAATAGTCGTAGGTCATTTTGTCTCTAAAAATGGCCAAGAAGTTAACAAATCTAAAGTTGATCTTATTGTTGGTCTTCCTCCTCCAAGGTCCGTAAAGAACATTCGCTCATTTCTTGTCCATGCAGGATTTTATAGGAAGTTCATTAAAGATTTTTCAAAAATTTCAAAACCTCTTTCGAATCTTCTAGCTAAAGACGTTAAATTTGAATTTTCTAATGAATGTAAAATGTCTTTTGAAACCCTTAATCGATCTTGACCACTGCACCTATCATCCAATCTCTAAATTGGACTTTGCCTTTTGAATTAACGTGTGACGCTTCTGATTATGCCATTGGAGCCATCTTAGGTCAAGGAACTGATAAACTTCCTCGAGTCATCTATTATGCTAGCAAAACTCTTAACGAAGCTTAATTGAATTACTCAACCATATAAAAGAGTTTTTAGCAGTTATCTTTGCCCTCGATTAGTTTAGATCATATCTTGTAGGTTCTAAGGTCATAGTTTACACCGATCATGCCGCATTGCGGTATTTACTCATGAAAATGGATGCCAAACCCCGCTTAATCCGTTGGATTCTCCTTCTTCAAGAGTTTGACCTAGAAATACGGGATAAAAAGGGTTCTAAAAATGTCATGGCTGATCATCTTTCTCGTATTGTTCATGAAAACATTGATAATTCTCAAATCAACGATCATTTTCTCGATGAACAAATTCTTTCCCGCTCCAATGCACCATGGTACGCGGACATAGTAAATTATCTTGTCACAAATGAAACACCTTCCCATTGGTCAAAACAAGATAAACATAAATTTCTCTCCAATGTTCGAAACTTTTACTGGGACGATCCTTATCTTTTCAAATATTGCACCGATCAAATCATACGTAGATGTGTCCCAGAACATGAATTCCATAGCATCCTCTCTTTTTCACATAATCAAGCATGTGGACGACAACTTGGAGCAAAGAAAACTACTACCAAGGTGTTACAGTGCGGTTTTTATTGGCCTTCTCTTTTTCGTGATGCCCACAAATTTTGCTCCAAATACGCTAGATGTCAACAAACAGGTCGTATTTCCAAACGTAACATGATGCCCCTAAGCCCAATCCTTGTCATCGAAATTTTTGATGTTTGGAGGATCGATTTCATGGGTCCATTTCCTAAATCTTTTGAAAATCTCTACATCTTACTTGCAGTAGATTACGCATCTAAATTGGTTGAGGCCATTCCCACCAGAACGAATGACAATAAAGTTGTTGTCAAATTTTTGAAAGAAAACGTATTTTCCTATTTTGGCACACCTTGAGCCATTATAAGTGATAACGGTTCTCATTTTTGTAATCGTGCTTTTGAATCTCTTCTTAAGAAATACTCTATCACTCATAAACTATCTACTCCATGTATCCATAGGCCAATGGTCAAGTCGAGATTTCGAATAGACAAATTAAACAGATCTTGAAAAGATGGTTAACTCTAATAGAAAAGATTGAAGATCTAAATTGATATACGCCCTTTGGGCATTTTGCACAGCTTATAAAACCAATCTAGGAATGCCACCATACTGATTAGTCTTTGGAAAAGCATGCCATTTACCCGTTGAGCTCGAACACCGTGCACTTTGGGCAATCAAATACCTTAATTTTGACGTAGAAAAAGCCGGACCGCATCGTAATTTGCAATTGTCATAATTATAAGAACAAAGAAATGAAGCACATGAAAATGCAAAGATTTATAAAGATAAAGCTAAATTTTATCATGATAAATCCATACTTCGTAAGACATTCGAAGTAGGTCAGAAAGTTCTCTTATATAATTCCATACTTCATTTGTTTCCGAAAAAAATGAGATCCCGTTGAACAGGTCCATATATTGTGAAAACAGTATACCCTTGTGGTGCGATTGAAATTGAAAATCCTAGGGGCAGTTCCATTTCAAAGGTCAATGGACAACGCTTGAAGCCATTTCTAGAGTTTGAACAACACGAGGATGACATGTTCGTGGATCTCCATGAACCAAGCTACTCGGCATAAGCCACTCACTATCTTGTACATATCAGGTTGTATTTTTTTTTTATGTTTTGCATTTGCATTCTATTCGACGGTTGGGACACTGTCTCATTCTAGTGTGGGGGATGCATATCTCATACTGTTTGTTCATATTTCACAGTGTGGCATCATTTAAAACAAATCATCTCATTATTTGTTTTCATTTTTTTTTTTCATTTTTCAAGCTTCATCTCATTTTCCTTTTTTTAAGACTTTGATTTATTTTTAATTAGTTAAGACAAAGTAAGTAAACAGTTGAAGTCAATTGATGAAAATTTTTGTGAGTTACTAATTTTAAATGTAAAATATAATAAAAAGTTGAATTACAAGCGATAATAGTGAGGTTAGTATATAGGGGGATTCGTAGGTGATGGTTATGAAATCCTTTCTAAACTGTAGTCTTTGTTTAAAAAATGGCGGATTTAAAGTACATGAGTTGACATTTCAAGTCATAAAAGCTAAGTGGTGCTAAGTTGATTTGCGTAAATCGCTTTAGTTAATTTCAAGAAAAAAATCTAATAGGAAACACCTAGGGTCAATAGGTGTGCACACTTACGAAAGTATGTGCACTCGCCATGCTCTGTACTCTTCTCACGTAAGCCCTCAAGGCAGTGCATGGATGGTATATTTGGCCTCAGCATTCTGAGTTAGGTGTATAAAGAAATTAAATAAATAATCACCTAAGGATCACCGACCTTTTATGACATAGTCAGCGTCGGTTTGCACAATCCGCCAAGCTCTGTCCCAACTCTCACGTAAGCCCGCGAGGAAGTCCATGGGTGGTATACCTTGGTCCAAACGTTAGGTGTATAAAAAAATAAAAAATAAATAAATTATTAAAGAGAGACTAAGCTTTGAAACCCAAACACTTCTTGTCTTTATTGATTTGGCTTATTATACAAATGGAAATGAAAAATACCATTTTGCAAAAAAACTGTGATTAGCAGTGAAGAATTTATTTCATGGCTGCACTATGCTATCGACCGAAAAAACTGGCCAAACTAGAATCTAATGTATGAAAACTTGAGTCATATTGAAATTTGTGATTAGCGAGGAACCAAAAATTTGAAGAAGTTGGCAAAAACTGATATACATTATTTTGTTGCAACTATTCTGAAGTAAATCGAGTCTCCATTTGTTTAAAATTTTGGATTACATTAGAATCATCACATACTGCATTTGGATTTTGTGGGTAGTATCCGCTGAAAACCCTCACAAGATATCACTCATCCAACTAGGGACACCTAGAGGTTTAACGGCTTGTTGCATATGCTCAATGCAATCGTGTTTCCTATGAAAAAGGATTTAGTTAGTTTTTATTTTCTCGTTTATTCGAGGACGAATAAAGATCAAGTATGCGGGTATTTGATGAAGGTATTTTTCTGCATTTTAAACTGTTTGTTTCATATATTTTTATTTTAATAAAGCGGTATTATACGGGTATTTTGTTGTGGTTTTGCAGATTATAGATTTCGAAGTGCAACGTTGAAATTAATCAGCTGTTTTGTCCAATGGTTCGAATGACACACAAAAACAGATTGCAACATTTTGAGTACCGAGTAATTAGAAGAGAAAGTACATATCGTTCATAAAGAAATGCATATCACGTCACCAACATGTGTACTATTTGTTGAATATGCGGTTATATGATTTTTGTTTGATGATAATAAACATATATATATTCGTGTAAATGTATTTGTTAATGTACTATTTTATTTTTCACAGATTAAATAAATATTTGCTGAATAAAATTAAATAACACAGAATTTGAATTCAAACAGAAATTTTATTCAAACAAATATTTATTACAATTTTGAATAGTACAAATTCAAGCTCTCACTATACACTATACAACTTTGATACAAATTCAATTACATCACAATTTTACATTTACAGTTGACCTCACTACATATCACTCACACTCGTATTTATCTTCAACTCCATTCCAGATTGAATCCAGCATCTGACCAATCTACAAAAATAAATTTTGACGCAGTAAAATTGAAAAGGAAATATTTTTTCAGAATAAAATAAAATGTGAATTTTGAAAATAATATTTGCCCCAGTTATTTGGATTGTTCGTCATCATTTAAATTTGAATTCATCATACATGAACAGCTCGTGACATACACAGTGTATCACTGTATACGCCACAAGGTCGCGCACATCAAAATATACACTTGATTGATTTACAGGGACAGGTGAGCACAGGTCAAACCCAAATGAAAAGCTGGGTTCAACTCAAATGCAACACAAATAAAGTTACAACACGCACACAAGGTCAAACCCGAACTATTAGCTGGATTCAGCACAGGTGAAAATGGCTAAAACTCATGAATCAAGTGTCGACTAGTTCAATATAAACAAGACCAGAAAAGGAAATGAAATGGCACATGTATATATAATGCATAGCGACATCAAGAATCCAAAACTAACATAGACAATACCACTAACTCAAAGAACAGATCAAAGAACCACATGGTCAGTACACAATAACACAAACACATGAGTTATCTACATGCACAAGAACAAGACCCCAAATGTAACAACAGCGGCCTCAACTTATATGACCAAGTGGCTACATTGTATGAAGTGCAGAACAAACTCAAGGCTCAGATCAGTTCAGTAATCGACAACTTCAAATGACGTGAAGACATCAAATACAACATGAATGAACTAGTCTAGTAACATGCTCAAAGCTAACAACAAAGCAACACTACAGGCACCAGATCATAAATGACTACCAGAGCACAAATTCAGACTCAATGGAACCAGATTCAAATGTACAGGTAGATGAAGATGCAGTAAAGCCAATATGGAAAACATTGAATGACCAGAATAACATAACGCATGTACACAGTTAAACATGACTGAAAGTACAGTGGATAGAAGTCGATGCAAACATACATGAACACTTGCAGCAGAAAAACAGCAGTGAACATCTCAATGAATATAACATGTCGAAGTCAGGAAAAGTCAAGCCAAGTCGTAATGAACAGAGCTACAGACCAGACCGGTGATGCAATCAACAAATACTCAAGTGTTCGACAAATGTGTATTAAGGGATATTTCAAATGGAGTTACAAACAACAGGTACATGAAGAAGTATGAGTTAAATTACAAACTGCAGCAGCTCATATATATATATATATACAACAAACATGCAAACTGCCTCAAGTTGTCAAGAGACTACTACACAACACAGCAGCAACCATGAGTGATATTGCAGTGAGTAACCAAAGTCAAAGCCGTGATCAAACAAGTACAGATTGAAACGAATGGGCGAAAATGAACAAGTGCCAGTAATCAAAACAATTTCAAGTTGAACAAATCAAGACCGAAGTCAGATGAATATTAAACCAAGGACAATCGAACAGTTCAAAATCAGAACCTTGGTAATAAAGGAATCGAACCAAGTCAAAATCAACACCGTGATGACCACGATAGCAATTCAAAACTGTGTCAACCAAGTAACACGAATTTATACGAATTTGATTTAGTCAGTAAAATCATCAACATCAAAAATTAATCGAATGGCCGAAAGCTAAAATGTTGAAGAAATCAGACGAACGCAAATCTAGAAATTCAAATCCTATATAAACAATTCATCATCGGCAATGAAAAAGCATCGAGTTCAAGTAAGCATCAAACCAGAAAAGAAAAGAAATAAATTTACCAGTCATCAATCGAACTCGATCAACATCGAAGCAGTCGAAGTGGAACTCGAACGATCGACAAATCAAACAAGCAAATATCCACTAATCGATCAACATAGGCGGTGCTTCGACGATTTCTCAAAAGCCCTAATTTAAGAGCACGGAACGAAGTCCTAATTGAGTTGCAAAGAGGAACGACCACCATCTTCACATAAACGAACGGAGCAAATAAAAGAGGAACGGGCCAAATTATAAAAAGGGGTTGGCCTTTTTTTTAATAAGGGGTTTTAATTTTTTAATTAGGGTTATTTTATTTTAAATTGTTTTTAATTTGTAATTTCTTTTAAACCGTTTAAATTTCTAGTCGTGTGACTAGGGGACAAACTATATGGCGTAGTTTGAAAATTCGCAACTCAGTGGCTGAGTTGTGTTAGGGTTTTGAGCGTAGAGTTAGGTTTAGTCGATAGTGGGTGTCGCGAGTTTACGTGTGTAAGCGTCCGACTATCTAATTTCTAGTAGAAACCTTGGAGGCAGCACGTAGGTAGGGTTTTGCCGAAGCTGGGTAAATTCTGTGTCGTTCTATTTCTGCATTTTATTATTTTGCTATTTTTCTGTGCTACTATTAATCTATGACCTGTGTTGAAATAATTTTATAAGCTTCCGCAATTAATTATTATAATTAATACCATCACCCTATTCGTCCCCCCTCTAGGGTGAAATCGATCCTACAAGTGGTATCAGAGCTAGGAACAAAAGCCGTCTTTGTTTTAAAATTTTATTTTTACAAAAACCAATTTTTGTTTTAAAAAGTTGAATTTTTAAAATGGCTTCTTTTAATACTGCTTTTGCTGAGGGTCAGTCCATAGTTAGACCACCGATGTTCGATGGTGGATATGCTTATTGGAAAAATAGGATGGAAATTTTTCTGACAACCATTGACGCTTGGAATATTGTTGAGACAGGTTATAGAGCACCAACTATAACTGTAGATAATCAAGAAATAGAGAAACCAAAGGATCAATGGACAGAACTAGAAAATAAATTATAAAATACTAATGCTAAAGCTATGAATTCTATTATCTTTTCATTAGATCAATTTGAATTTAATCATGTCTTACATTGTCTAACTGCACAGGAAATATGACACACACTAGAAGTGACTCATGAAGGAACATCTCAAGTGAAAGAATCTCGCCTTGCCATGCTAAGTAGCGAATACGAGAACTTCACAATGGCGAAGGAAGAAAATTTCAAAGAGATGCATGGACGACTTTCCAATATCGTTTACAAATCAAAAGCTCTCGGAAAATCATACACAGAGTTGGAGATAGTCCGAAAAATCCTCAGAGTCCTTCCATGAAAATTTGAAGCAAAGGTGAGTGATATTCAAGAATTGAAAGATTTGAAACAAATGAAAGTCGAAGAACTCATCGGAAATCTCACCACTTATGAGCTAGAAATGAAATTCAAGGAAGAGCGTGAAGTAGGAGATACTCGAAAGAAATCAATAGCTCTCAAAGGAACAACTGAAAGTGATGACGATGATGATGCAACAGCAGAATTGGAGCTATTAATAAAGAAATTGAAAAAGTGGAATTACAAATATGGAAATTTAGCTCGAATTTAAAAAACAAAAATCAGAATAGCCAAAGCACTAGACTACTCTGAAGAACAGAAGATCATTTGTCACAAGTGCAACCAACCCGAACACATCAAGCCCAATTGTCCTCAAAATCAACGCGGCTTTAAAAAGAAATCAAAAGGAAAAATTTTACAGCCACATGGAATAGAAGTGATGAAGATAATCAAAGTTCTAGCAGTGAGAGTGAGAAAGCAGATATGTGCCTTCATGGAAATATAACCGATAGCGACGATGACGAGCCAAGCGAGATATCAAAACGTACTCACTCTAAATTATTTATTTATTTCCACGAAGTAAATGGCTGTTTTGAACGACTTAGGGAAAAATACGCTAAACATGAATCACAAAAGACACTTTGATATAATTAAATGAACAACCTGACCAATTAATTAAAACCTATCAAAGTAGGATCCCTAAGTGTGATAAGTGTTCAACATTCGAAGAAGAAATTAAAAAATCAGTAATTAATATAAAATCACTTGAAGATGAAATTATGATTTTGAAAGAAAATGAAAATACTAGGAGAGAAAATTCTATCAAAAAGTGCACACAATTATTCAACGAAAATGAATCTCTCAAAACACAAATCCAACAATTGTCAACGACTTTAGATAAATTTTCAAAAAGTGAAAAATCATTGAATATGCTATTAGGAAAGCAAACTGTTAATACAGTTAGAAAAGGACTTGGATATAATCAATCTAAAATTGTTGAAAACAAGATTAATCAAGAAAACTCAATGTGCACAATTTGTAGAAAATATGGACACAATCACAATAATTGTTGGTATAGACCCAAACATGTGAAAACTATACCGATTTGGGTTCCAAAAGGCACAAATACAAAAACTCTCAAAGTTAAACAAATGTGGGTGCCGAAGGGAACAATTATAAATAGTTTTGGGCCTTCACAAAAATTTTTTTCAAAATTTTCTGCCACTAACAACCATGGACCTATAAAAACAAATAGGTCACATAAATCTTTCATCGTATAGGAGTGGTGGCAGGCTAAGGAACAACAATAGTGCCACTTGGATTCTGGCTGTTCCAATGGAACACCGAGCGAAAAAGTAAAGTTCCTTAGCCTAGTTCAAAGGTGTTAGAATCACAATAGGCAATAACGAAAAATATCCTAAAGGTAAAACAGGTAATGGTATATTTTGAACGATATATTAAATGTGATAATCTGCACCGTATTCTGAATAAAATCAGCCAATAATGTGATGATGAAAAGATGATGATTTTGATTCTGACTTATTCAAAATAGTTGGCCAATTATATTCTTATGCCAAAAACACTATAAAATTCTCTAGATTCTTTGAATTATTTCATATATATTAGTTTGGATTAAAAATAGTGTTTTGTTGGATAATACATTTGGTTATAATACGGCTAACTCTATATTCATGGTTTTTGATTATTAACATGGCTTCAATTAAAATTCAAGAGAATGCCATTTAAATTGCTGTTAAAATTGAGTTTGAAATTTTTGGTGCACACTTCATGGTTTGGTCGATCAAATTCAATTAATGATGATTTTGAGTGAAAGAGAAATTCAGATGCAGATTACACTGGTAATCTAGTTGATAGAAAAATTACTAGTTGAACGTGATTTTTGTTGAGACATTTAGTAACTGCATCGTTTTTCAAAGGAAATATCTGCATATTTTTCATTTCAAATAATTTTCAAATAGCAGAAATTTTTCTCTTATAACCCCCTCGAGAAAATCATTTTTGACCATATTTTCAGATTAGTCATTTTGAAAATTTGATTTCATAATTATTTTCGAATTTGATTTTAAATGACTATTTTGACTAATCTGACTCCCTAATAATTATCGAAAAGATAAATAGTATTGAAAAAGTGATGAGTGTTGATATTTATCATATATTATGACTCGATACGGTATAATTAGTAAATTTCTTTAGAAATTTAAACAAGATTTATAAAACTTTTATTGGCAAAAATTCCATGACCATCTCTATTTCTATCATATTTCTAACAACCACCACTCATCAAAATTCAATATAGTTTGTCGATATGTGGTACTTTAAACAGGAATCGTTCATTTTTCATTTTATATTTTAAATAATAATAATAATAATAATAATAATAACAATAACAATAAATAAATACTAAAGTATTCACTCTCATTTAAAAGTCCTCACGGTTATGCAAGGTGAATTACTTGAAATTTGTTATGTGCTTCCATGCTCATTTAAAAGTCCTCACGGTTATGCATGTATGGAACGCATATCAAAAGTTGATTTTTAAAATAAACAAGTTGATTCTAATCCCATTTAGAAGTCCTCACGGTTAAGCGTGGTACTTGAATTCATTTTTTTAAAATAAAATTGGAATACTACTTCTCTCATTTAAAAGTCCTAACGGTTATGCATGGTTAGTAGATATTTAAATTCCTAATCTAAATATAACACAAATAGACACAACTGTATGGTTTTATATGATGACATCATTCCCATCATTCTAAAAGTGGAATATGCGCCTAACAAAATATTTATGTTTTTTGTTTGATTTTTTATTGAAATTTAATATTTATATTCAATTGAGTTTAAATGTTGGATTAATATCGATCACTTTATCTCTTTTTTCTCTAACACTATTACTCTTTTGCTGATAACAAAAGAGGGAGAGAAAAGTTAAGATTTTGTCAAATAAAATCAAGCAAAGGTCAAATATTTTCTAATTGCATCTAGGTTCATTTGCATATTTTTATTTATATGCATATATGTAGGGGGAGCTTTGTGTAGAGAGGAAGCATTTAAATAAGGGAAGCAATTAGAGCATATCCATGATCATATACATTTAACATATTCAAAATCTTAAATATATGTTTGTTATCATCAAAGGGGGAGATTGTTGAATATGTGGTTATATGATTTTTGTTTGATGATAATAAACATATATATATATATATACATACATATTCGTGTAAATGTATTTGTTAATGTACTATTTTATTTTTCACAGATTAAATAAATATTTGCTGAATAAAATTAAATAACACAGAATTTGAATTGAAACAGAAATTTTATTCCAACAAATATTTATTAAAATTTTAAATAGTACAAATTCAAGCTCTCACTATACACTATACAACTTTGATACAAATTCAATTACATCACAGTTTTACAGTTACAGTTGACCTCACTACATATGACTCACACTCGTATTTATCTTCAACTTCATTCCAGATTGAATCCAACATCTGACCAATCTGCAAAAATAAATTTTGACGCAGTAAAATTGAAAAGGAAATATTTTTGCAGAATAAAACAAAATGTGAATTTTGAAAATAATATTTGTCTCGGTTATTTGGGTTGTTCGTCATCATTTAAATTTGAATTCATTATACACGAACAGCTCCTGACATACACAGTGTATCACTGTATACGCCACAAGGCCATGCATATCGAAATATACACTTAATTGATTTACAGAGACAGGTGAGCACAGGTCAAACCCAAATGAAAAGCCGGGTTCAACTCAAATGCAACACAAATAAAGTTACAACATGCACACAAGGTCAAACCCGAACTATTAGCTGGATTCAACACAGGTGAAAATGGCCAAAACTCAAGAATCAAGTGTCAACTAGTTCAATACAAACAAGACCAGAGAAGAAAATGAAATGGCACATGTATAGACAGTGCATAGCCGCATCAAGAATCCAAAACTAACATAGACAATACCACTGACTCAAAGAACAGATCAAAAGAACCACATGGTCAGTGCACAACAACACAAACACATGAGTTATCTACATGCACAAGAACAAGACCCCATATGTAACAACAGCGGCCTCAACTTATATGACCAAGTGGCTACACAGTATGAAGTGCAGAACAGACTCAAGGCTCAGATCAGTTCAGTAATCTACAACTTCAAATTACTCAAGTGAAGACATCAAATACAACATGAATGAACCAGTCTAGCAACATGTTCAAAGCTAACAACAAAGCAACACTACAGGCACCAGATCGTAAATGACTACCAGAGCACAAATTCAGACTCAATGGAACTAGATTCAAATGTACACGTAGATGAAGATGCAGTAAAGCCAATATGGCAAACATTGAATGACCAGGATAACATAAAGCATGTACAAAGTTCAACATGAATGAAAGTACAGTGGATAGAAGTCGATGCAAACATACATGAACACTTGCAACAGAAAAACAGAAGTGAACATCTCAATGAATATAAGATGTCGAAGTCAGGAAAAGTCAAGCCAAATCGTAATGAACAGAGCTACAGACCAGACCAGTGATGAGTCAACCAATACTCAAGTGTTCGACAAATGTGTATTGAGGGATATTTCAAATGGAGTTACAAACATCAGGTACATGAAGAAGTATGGATTAAATTACAAACTGCAGCAGCTCATATATATATACAACAAACATGCAAACTGCCTCAAGTTGTCAAGAGACTACTACACAACACAACAGCAACCAAGAGTGATATTACAGTGAGTAACCAAAGTCAAAGCCGTGATCAAACAAGTACAGATTGACACGAATGGGCGAAAATGAACAAGTGCAGTAATCAAAACAATTTCAAGTTTAACAAATCAAGACCGAAGTCAGATGAATATTAAACCAAGGAAAATCGAACATTTCAAAGTCAGAACCTTGGCAATAAAGGAACCGAACCAAGTCAAAATCAACACCGTGATGACCACGATAGCAATTCAAAACCGTGTCAACCAAGTAACACGAATTTATACGAATTTGATTTAGTCAGTAAAAGCATCAACATCAAAAATTAATCGAATGGCCGAAAGCTAAAATATTGAAGAAATCAGACGAACGCAAATCTTGGAATTCAAATCCTATATAAACAGTTCATCATCGGTAATGAAAAAGCATCAAGTTCAAGTAAGCATCAAACCAGAAAAGAAAAGAAATAAATTACATACCAGTCATCAATCGAACTCGATCAACATCGAAGCAGCCGAAGTGGAACTCGAACGATCGACAAATCAAACAAGCAAATATCCGTTAATCGATCAACATAGGCGGTGCTACGAAGGTTTCTCAAAAGCCCTAATTGAGTTGCAAAGAGGAACGTCCACCATATTCACATAAACGAACAGAGCAAATAAAAGAGGAACGGGCCAAATTATAAAAGGGGCCGGCGTTTTTTTAATAAGGGGTTTTAATTTTTTAATTAGGGTTATTTTATTTTAAATTGTTTTTATTTGTAATTTCTTTTAAACTGTTTAAATTTATAGTCGTATGACTAAGGGACAAACTATGTGGCGTAGTTTGCGAATTCGCAACTCAGTGGCTGAGTTGTGCTAGGGTTTTGAGCGTAGAGTTAGGTTTAGTCGATAGCGGGTGTCGCGAGTTTACGTGTGTAAGCGTCTGACTGTCTAATTTCTAGTAGAAACCTTGGAGGTAGCACGTAGGCAGGGTTTTGCCGAAGCTGGGTAAATTCTGTGTTGTTCTATTTCTGCATTTTATTATTCTTCTTTTTTTCTGTGCTACTATTAATCTATGATCTATGTTGAAATAATTTTATAAGCTTCCGCAATTAATTTTTATAATTAATACCATCACCCTATTCACCCCCCTCTAGGGTGAAATCAATCCTGCACTATTCATGCAAGAAATCAATTGCAAATATTGAAAATACACTTTCAAAGTTTAGCCTAAAAATCTCTCAAAGCAAGGCCACTTTTTAATCAAATAACAAAGCAAAGACCAATTCAAAGTGAGGTGGCCTTATTATTCTCCAAATATCAAGCACATGGACCTAAATAATAGGATTATTTTTGGAGGCTGAAGTCTTTAAATAGAAAGAGCAATGCAGATGGAAAATCATCTCTTACCCCATCACTCTTCTTCAAGTTTAATTTTAAATTCAGCAATGTTTTTATTTTCGAATAGAATATGTAGGATTGTTAATTAGATTTAGCAATTTATTTATCCTTGTTCTTAGTTATTTTCTACACTCTTTCCAGTTAGTTAATAAATTCAATTCATTTTATTTCGGTTCTTTGTTCTATTAGTTTCTTTTAAGCACTTTTATTTTCTACTTTGATTTCTACAATTTTATATTTTAATTGCAATTTTGATTAGATTCAAAATCAATTTGGAGTATATTATTGTTTTTATTTCCTGTTCAAGATCCACCATCGAATTTGTTTAACACGCCTAAGATTTAAATAAGGATTTCAAATATTTTAAAACAGAATTCCCTGTGTTCGTCCTGCATACTACATGCCTGTGCGCTTACAGAATTAATTAAAATTTGTGCTTTTCTAATCAATAGAAAAGCCGCAACATTACACATCGATAAACTCAAAGGAAATCACTTTTCTTGAATTAATGAAATGGTTTGTGTATGGAATTGTTAAATTTCTTAAAAATGGTTTGAAATATATTTAAATATTTTATAAACATTTAAAAGTGTTTTGGTGAAGTTTGAAAAGAAATGAAAATTTTAGTTAAAAATTGGCGCATCACATAACAGTAACAACCCAAATTTTAAGCTATAATAATTAATTAACGAATTAATTTATTATTAAAATAAGTTTGTGAAATTTTGAGAATCGAGTTACGAAAGTTGCACCATTGGGTTCAGGGCAATTTTTTGGTCAATTTCCATATATAACTTGTCGAAATTCGAGTCAGTATGGAGAAGTTATGAGAGAAACAAGAATTCAGAATTTAATAAATAAGAATGAAAAAAAACAGAGAAACGACCCTAGGGGTCGACCCTCGCCAGGGTCGGGTCGACCTATAGGTCGACCAACAAACACCTCAGGTGGACTCGTACTTTTTCGGGATGTGAAAACATCCAAATACGTGCCGAACACGTTAGATTTTATTTTTGATTTATCCTGTGCGTTCGTGCTTGCATCTGAAGGTCCCTAGTGAGCCTATGACGTAGTTGCACTAGATTTAATCTTCAAATCCGATGGTCTGAGATCCCTAAGCCACACTATAAATAGAACCCTAAGCTAGCTATTTTTCTCATTCATATTTTCTCCCAATTGGTTTCATTGCCTGAGGCTGGACCCTAAATAGAAAATGTTCTAAGAAGAAAATCATTTTAATAAAACTATTGTATTCCATAGAAGTGGATCCAGGAAGGCTAAGGCTTAGAGCTAAGGACCGAGGGGAGTGTTTTACAATTATTTTATATTTTTAAGTAATTTAAAATAATAGGGTTCTCAATAGTTGTAGTTTTTTTCTACAATTTTGGGACAATTTTTACGTAAGTTTATTTACAGTCTATTTTTAAGTAAATTTCAGAAGTTCTTTCCAATCTATTTTATTCAGTTGTTTGCAATTATTTACAGTTGTTCATAGTTATTTGCATCTATTTTAATTTGAAATTTAGCCTCTGAATGTTAGCTTCTTTTTATTCCTTTTTGACATGAATAAAATATTAAAAAGAAAAGAATTCGCTAATATGGAATAAAATAGAAAAACACTAAATTTACAGAAATCGAATGGAAAATAAGAAAAATTGAAATAAAACAGAGATAGACTGAAATAGAAAATTTAAGATATTTGCAAGTATGATTATAACAAGGAGTTATAACTAAAAAGAGAAAATAGAAGAGTAATAGTGAACAATTATAACACATGGGTTATAATTAGATAGAACAGATAACAAAAGAGGCTAATTTTAAAACTTAGATCTTGGGTTAAGTTAATAAGCCAATATAGCAAATAAAGAAATAACAGAAGAGGCTTATTTTAAAACTTATATTAAGTTAATAAGCAAATATAGAAGTAGGGCCTGTACCGACAGCATTCCCTTTCAAATCTAGGACTGTTAGTGTCACGGTAGTAGGTGGGACTGGGACATGCTAATGTTTGATTAGGGTAAATAAGTGGCCAATAAATAGAGACTCAAATTTGGGGATTTGGGCAAGTGGCGCAAAACTAGATGATTGTTTGTTAGGACCAGTACCGGCAGCATTCCCTTTGAGGTCTAGGACTGATGGTTTCAGAACAGTCGGGTGAGACTGGGAAGCATTCCCTTTCAGGTCTATGACTGATGGTCTCACAACTATTAGGTGACGCGAGGCACACTTATGCTGATTGGGGGTAAATAAAGGGTCAAATAGGGGGCTACAGTTAGTGTGTAACAACGATGACTGAGCGTGCGACATCGATTAGGGTAAATAATTTGCTACTGCGTCCTAAGCTTTAAAAAGTGGTAACTTTTTCTACGACCAACATGATTGGTTCATAGTAGCACAGCAGAGATATAGGCGAATCAACAGGTAGAATTAGGATTTCAGCCTAATCAAGTTAGCAGTTGAGATAGGATTAGGGTTTTCGGCCTAATCACAGCAGTTTAAGACAAGTGCAAATAACCAAATCAGAAAAAATAAGCAAACAAAATCAGAAGCAGTATTTCGCCCCAGTTTTATCTTTTCTGCATTTTCCTTTCATGCTAGAACTATTGCTCAGTCTGTTATCTTTATCTTGCTTAGCAATGCTAGTAATTACTTTCACTCACCAGACTAACTGTTTGACCTACTCCTCTATTTCCTCTTTCTCCCCCTAATAGGTTAGTAGTGTTGAGTGGATTCAGGTTGCTTGAAGATTCATTTTTGGAGATTTCTCATTTTAGATGTATTTTTCTTCTTTTCATCTTTTTCATTTGGCTTATGATGGACTTGCACTTGTGAGAGGGATTACCATTACTATTATTACTTTTATACTCTGATTATATGAGACTGAGATGTACTTTCATAAGACATGAGATGTTTTAAGTTTTTGAGACTTTTTATGTTTTTATGACTTATTTCAAAATTAAGTTTAATTTTGAATGATAGATTGTTGTTTAAATGTTTCCACTATTTTTACTTATTTGTCTTATGAATCTTAGTCTCTGTGATGCCTTAGCTATACCTATCAAATCCTTTGGTGTGCCCTTCTTGAGTATACTAAAGGGTGTGG
The DNA here is from genome assembly GCA_030765085.1 of Allium cepa. NCBI lineage: Eukaryota > Viridiplantae > Streptophyta > Magnoliopsida > Asparagales > Amaryllidaceae > Allium > Allium cepa. The sequence continues at coordinate 428,156,868 of CM060938.1, forward strand.
GATGTTTCATTTGGTATCAGAGTATAAGGGTACAGGATTCGTAAAAACTTGTTTTAAAAGTGAAGTATTTTTCAAAGGTAACATATTTTCAAACTTTTTTTAGAAAGAAACTCTTAAAAATAGTTTTCAAGTATAAAAGAGTTTTTATAAAAATCCTCTCAAAGTCAAGTTCAAAGTTCTTTCGATTCTTTTGAGGCTAAATTTTCTTTTCTTTGCTTAGAATGGCGGACGCCCCAAATCTTCCAGAGGGTGTCCAAGTCCCTGGCTGGATCCATGGATACCTCCAAGCTATGGCAACAAAGGTGCAAGGGCAAGCACCCAATGCAGCACCAGTGAGTGGAGATCCGATTAATCCGTCTGCAGTAGCCAATTTTTCTAAGCTATGCAAGGACTTCGCTAGTCAAGGAGAAAGACATTTTTTGGCATGGATGATTTCGTAGAGGCACGAACATGGTTGAGGAATACAAAGCAGATATTTAGGCTGTTAGGATTGGAGGTCCGACAGAGAGTTCAGCTTGCAAGCTGAGGAAAGCATGCAGTTAGAGAAGTTCATTAGTCTGAAGCAAGAGAGTCTTTCGATGAAAGAGTATATAAATCAGTTTAATGATATCGCTATTCGGGATGGAGCTTGCTAATACACAACATAAGAAGGCCATCAAGTTTGCTAAAGGTTTGAACCAGCCCCTCCAAGGGTTGGCGTTGACACATGTACCTGTGGGAGTGACGTACGAATCACTTGTAGAAATGGCTCTCATGTCAGATGTTGCCAAGAAAGAAGAGGTTAAAGAGATTCCTAAGTCAGAAGACTCTAAGAAGTAGTGGTGGAAGAATAAGAAGGATAAGGACAAGAAGAAAGGAGGAGGGCCTCAAAAGGGACAGATTAAGAAAGGAGAGAAATGTCATAGTTGTGGATAGTTGGGCATTTCACAAAGGACTGTAAGAAGGACACGACGAAGGGGAGGTGTTACAACTGTGGGTAGCCTAGACATCTTACTACAGCTTGTTCTTAGAAGGCGGGGTAGAGAGCAGGCGCACCTATAGTGCAAGTACAGGCTTAGGATGCGGCACCTTCTAGTAGTGGACCGGACCGAGGTAGGTAAGTCTCTGTAGAAGGTTTGATCTCTATTTCGGATTTCCCTATATGGACTCCTTTTGATTTCGAAGCATCGCATTCTTTCATTTCTTGTTCCTTGGTTGATTGTTTGCACTTAGATATTTCTCCAGTAGTAGACACTATAGTTGTTTCAAACCACGTAAGAGGATTGACGCATTTATCCATGATTTGTAGGGGTTTGAAAATTTCTATGCTAGGCATAGAGTTTGACTGTGACACCTATGTACTGGGATTTTCGAGATATGGGATGATTTTGGGGATGGAATGGTTGTCCACTTATGGTGTGATATTAGACTGCGAGAAGAGAGTCGTCAGACTAGAGACATGTAGCAGAAGGACTCTCGAAGTTTCTTACGACCCACAACGGCTAGTCATGTTGAGCTTCCTTTATTCCCTTGATTCATCACTAGGAGATTTAGATTTAGTTCCAGTTGTTAGAGATTTCCTAGATGTTTTTGAGGAGGTTAGGGGACTACCCCTTAAGAAAGAGATCTACTTTAGCATCTATCTGAACGACAATGCTAGGCCAGTGGCGTTGCCCGTGAGACATATGGATCCTAAGTAGATCAAGGAGTTAAGTAAGCAGATTGGTGAACTATTGGAGAAAGGTTTCATCAGACGGAGCATATCCGAGTGAGGAGCGCCAGTCATCTTCGCTACAAAGGTGGATGGTTCCCCTCGACATTGCATAGACTATAGAGAGTTGAATAAGCTCACGAATAAGAGCAATTACCTACTTCCTAGGATAGGCTATCTTTTCAATTAGTTAGTTGGCTCTTTAGCATTTTCTCAGCTCAAGTTAGCCACTGGATTTCATCGTCTTAGCGTCGTAGACGATAGCATCGATAAGACAACATTTAGGATACCCAATGGATTCTATGAGTGGTTGGTTATACCGTTTGAGCTGACCAATGCCCTAGCCTAGTTTGTGGATCCGATGAGTCGTGTTTTTTGAGATGTCCTAAATAAGTTCATTGTGGTGTTTGTGGATGACATTCTAGTGTTTTCCAAGAGTATGGAAGAGCATGCTATTCATTTTTAGAAGATTCTTCTTAAATTTCATGTTCATCAGTTGAAAGCAAAATTCTCGAAGTATCATTTGTGGTGTAAAGAGGTGCGTTTCTTAGGGCATATAGTCTAGAGAGAGGGTTTAGTTATGGATCCTGCTAAGATAATGGCAGTACAAGATTGAAGGCCACCAAGAACGCTACCAAAGTTAGAACCTTCCTAGGTTTAGCTGATTATTATAGGAAGTTTATCAGAGATTTTGCTAAGATTTCAGCACCTCTTACTCATCTCACTAAGAAGAATGCGGCATTTTTGTGGGACGTGGATTGTGAGAATTCCTTCATGATGCTAAAGAGAGCCCTTACTAGTGCACCAGTGTTAGTTTTACCCGAAAGAGCTTAGCCTTTTATAGTATACACTGATGCATGTTGGACTGGCCTTGGAGTAGTATTGATGCAAAACGGGAGGGTAGTATGCTATGGGAGTAGACAGTTGAGAACTCATGAGATGAACTACTCCACCCATGATTTGGAGCTAGCTGCTATTATTTTCGCGCTAAAGTCTTGGAGACATTACCTACTAGGAGAGAGGTTCGAGCTTTCCACTGACCATAAATCATTGAAGTACCCGTTCTCACAAAGGATTTAAACTTGAGGTGGTAGCGTTGGATGGAGTTTTTGGCATCATACGACTTTGAGATAGTTTACACCACTGGCAAAGGGAACGTGGTTGCGGATGCGTTAGGTAGGAAGAGAGCAACCCATAGTCCAATGTTTGTGGAGTGGAAGAGCCTAGAGTTTGTTTCCACCTTTGATTTTAAGCCCTCTATGGACATTAACCCTGGATTATTGGCAGCACTTGAGGTTAAGCCTACCCTTTTAGATCAGATTGGCTCGAGGCCGCGAGAAGATACTAAGCTTATGGATATTCTGGATAGGATTAGTAGAGGAGAGGTCTCTAGACATCCCCAATGCTTTTCCATCAATGGTAAAGGGTGGCTAAGGAGAGATGGAAGACTTTGTGTTCTCGGCACTGGTGATTTGATAAGAGCAGTTCTAGCAGAGGCACACCATTCTCAGATGACTATTCATCTGGGTTGGGATAAAACATATATGGACATAAAGAGAGTGTTTTATTATAGTGGCATGAAGATGGATGTAGCAGAGCTTGTGGCTAAGTGTCTTGTGTACCAAAGAGTTAAGGGGGAGCGGCAGAGGCCTGGCGGATGGCTTCAACCAATGGATGTACCCAAATTGAACTGGGAGAGTGTTTCGATGGACTTCATAGATGATTTACTCTGAAAGGGAAGTACTAGTATTTGGGTAACTATAGATCATTTGACTAAGAGCGCCTGCTTCATTCCAGTCAAGAGTAAGAGAGCAGCACCTTATTTCGCATCCATATACGTTCGTGAGATAGTCCAACTTCATAGAGTTCCCTCTAGAATAGTGAGCGACATGGACCCTATCTTTACTGGCAAGTTTGGAGGAGCTTGTAAGAGACTTTAGGTACAAGTCTTAGATTAAGTAGTCTTATCACCCTCAACAAATGGCCAAATGGAGAGAGTTAATAGAGTTCTTGAGGATTTGTCGAGGATGTGCATTCCTGACTTTGGAGGCACTTGGGAGGAGCACCTTCCTTTAGTGGAATTCACTTATAAAAATAGTTTTCTGGCTAGTATTAGGATGGCTCCTGTTGAATATGGAAAATTTTGCAAGCCCTTTCGTATTTCTTGGAGTCTACCGAAAGATTGCTACTTGATCCTAACATGGTTAGAGAGACTTCAGAAAAGATTGATTTGATTAGAAGAAGAATGAAGACAACCCAAGTTATACAAAAATACTATGCAGATAAGCAAAGAAGGGATATTGAGTTCGAGGTAGGAGATTTGGTTTTCATTGAGGTGTCTCTGCTAAGAAAGGCACTGAGGTTTGGATCAAGTAGGAAATTTGCTTCCAAGATCGTTGGACATGATATCAAGAATCTTATAAATAAGGAAATCCCTTTAGTTAAGGTACAATGGGGGGGATAGTATTGAGGATGCTACGTGGGAGGCTAAGGAGAAAATATGTACCTCTTATCTGCATCTTTTTGATGGTATATCTTGAATTTCCTATTTCCATCTTTAGTTTTGAATAAGTTCCTTACTTTAGTATCCCTTGGGAGGGTACATCTTAAGGTTTAACATATGGGTGGTAGGACTAAATGTAAACATGTTAGTAGAACATGTTATGTATATTAGATGCTAGTGGTTGCAAGTGTTTGCTAGTGGATGCTAATGGACGCATATACACACACCAGGCAGTACCTCTTAGGGATCATCCTAACTAGGTCACTAAAACATATGCATATGGATGTGTATGGACTTGCATTTTTATTTCATGGTTTCTATAGTGAGTCATTATCATATGGTTGTTGCATTTGGAAGATGATTGTAGCATGCATATAGAACCATCAAATATCATTAGGAAATTTGCATTTATTTGGATACATGGCGTAGATATGATTGCATAAAAATGAGGTCGACTGAATCAGTAGACCGCCTAATTTTTTGCATTAGTTAGGGACATTGAGTCTACACTATTGCATTTAACTTAAGTTGCATTAGAAAACTTAAGGAGAATGGATGTAGTGGATGATGGTTGAATATGTGGTTGTAGAATTTGGATGAAAATATTTATTTCATTCTTCTATCCTTGGAGATTCCGAGGATGAAATCCTTTAAGGAGGGGAGAATGCAACAATCCAAAATTTGGTCTATAATAATTAATTAAAGAATTAATTTACTAATAAAATAAGTTTGTGAAATTGTCAGAATCGAGCTATGAAAGTTGCACCATTGGGTCCTTCGTGATTTTCTGGCCAATTTCCACATGTAACTTGTCGAAATACGAGTTAGTATGCAGAAGTTATGAGAGAAACAAGAATTCAAAATTTAGTAAACAAGAATTAAAAAAAAATAGAGAAACAACCCTAGGGGCCGACCCTCACCAGGGTCGGGTCATCCTATCGACATACAAACCCCTCAAGTCGACCTGCACTTTTGCCTGGACGTGAAAACGTCTAGGTATGAGCTAAACACGTTAGATTTTGATTTTTGGTTAATCCCGTGTGTTCGTGCTTGCATCCGAGGGTCCCTAGTGAGCCTATGACGTGATTGCACCTGATTTTATCTTCAAATTCGACGCCCTGAGATCCCTAAGCCACACTATAAATAGAACCCTAGGCCTAGCTATTTTTCTCACTCTGATTTTCTCCCAATTGGGTTCATTGCCTGAGGATAGACCCTAAATAGAAAAAAAATTAGGGAGGAAATCCTTTTAATAAAAATATTCTATACCCTAAAAGTGGATCTAGGAAGGCCAAGGATTAGAACCATAGGTGAGTGTTTTATAATTATTTTAGATTTTTAAGTAATTTAAAGTAATAGGGTTTTCAATAGTTGTAGTTTTTCTAGAATTTTGAGTCAATTTTTATGTAAGTTTATTTATAGTCTATTTTTAAGTAAATTTCAGAAGTTCCTTCTAGTCTATTTTATTCAGTTATTTTTAATTATTTACAGTTATTCACATTTATTTACATCTGTTTTAAGTTGAAATTTAGCCTGTAAATGTTAGTTTCTTTTTATTCCTTTTTGACGCGAAGAAATATTAAAAAGAAAAGAATTCACTAATATGGATTAAAATAGAAGAACGTTAAATTTATAGAAATCAGATGTAAAATAAGAAAAAATAAAATAGACATAGTCTAAAATAGGCAAATTTATGGTATTTGCAAGTATGATTATAACTAGTAGTTATAACTAAAAAGAGAAAATAGAAGAGTAACAGTTGCATAAAAAATTATAACATGTAGGTTATAATTAGAAAGAAGAGATAACAAAAGAGGCTTATTTTAAAACTTTGATCTTGGATTAAGTTAACAAGCAAATTAGCAAAGAAAGAAATAACAGAAGAGGCTTATTTTAAAACTTAGATTAAATTAATAAGCAAATATAGAAGTAGGGCCCGTACCGGCAACATTTCCTTTCAGATCTAGGATTGATGGTCTCACAATAGTAGGTGAGGCTGGGACACGCTTATGTTGATTAGGGTGTATAAGTGGCCAATAGATAGAGGCTCAAATCTAGGGATTTGGGCAAGGGGCGTAAAACTGAAAGATTGTTTGTTAGGACCAGTACCAGTAGCATTCCATTTCAGGTCTACGACTAATGGTCTAAGAATAGTTAGGTGAGGCTGGGCAGCATTTCCTTTTAGGTCAAGGGCCGATGGTCTCACAAAATTTAGGTGAGGCTGGGCATGATTATGCTGATTAGGGTAAGTAAGGGGTCAAATAGGGGGTGACAGTTAATGTGTATCGACAATGACCAAGCATGTGACATCGGTTTGGTTAAGTAATTCGCTAATGCATCCTAAGCGCTAATGAGGTGTCTTTTGCTGTGACCAACAAGATTGTTCATAGTGACACAACAGAGATAGAATAGGCCGATCAACTGGTAGAATTCAGCCTAATCAAGTCAGTTGGGATAGGATTAGGGTTTTTAGCCTAATCACTGTAGTTTAAGACAAGTGCAAACAATCAAATCAAACAATCTAAGCAAATAGTCAAATAGAATCAGAAATAGTATTTCATCCCAGTTTTCTCTTTTCCGCATTTTCCTTTCATGCAAGAACTATTGCTTAGTCTATTATCTTTATCTTACTTAGAATTGCTAGTAATTACTTTCACTCTCCAAACTTATTGTCTAAACCACTCTGTTATTTCCTCTTTTCCCCCTCAATAGGCCAGTAGAGTTGAGTTGATTTAGGTTGCTTGGAGATTCATTTCTGGAGCTTTCTTGTTTCAGATGTATTTTTCTGCTTTTTATCTTTTTCATTTGGCTTATGATGGACTTGCACTTGTTAGAGGGATTGCTATTATAATTGTTACTTTTGTACTCTCATTATATGGGACTGAGATGTACTTTCATGCGACATGAGGGAATTTAAATTTTTTAGACATGTTATGTTTTTATTACTTATTTTGAAATGAAGTTTAATTTTGAATGATAAATTATTACTTAAACGTTTTTACTTTTTTTTTTTACTTATTTGTCTTGTGAATCTTAATCTCTATGATGCTTTAGCTCTACCTATAATGCAAAATATCCTTTGGTGAGCCCTTCTTGGGTATACTAAGTGGCGTGGGGTGTTTCAATATCGGTAGTTCGGGATTTCATGCTATAAAAGTCAAACAAGTGTAAAAGTTGGAATATAGCCCGAAATTCTTTGAGATAATAATTTTATGAATTATTTTATCTATAGTTTTCCAATGAAGAAAGAGAATCGAGATTCTGATAAGTAGATTTTGAAATGTGAGTAAATCAATTTTTGAAAAAATCCTAATTTCACAGATCGGAATCCAAAAATGGATTTCTTCATTATTTAAATTGTTTAAAAATGTGAAATAAATCTTATTAATCTTTTAAAATGTTTTAAAAGTGAGTTAAGTAATAAAATTGAATTTTCAAATAATGAAAAAGTCGTTTTGATCAAAATAGCTTAGAAGGCACTTTCCGCAGCCCTTTTTATAATTTTTGAAATATAGTTTTAAACGCAACCGTTATTTTCCAATTATTTTATAAATGTTTTTAAATGATTAATAAAGTGATTTAAAGGTAATATGGAGGATTTATGAAACGATTAAATGTTATAATGATTTAGAGTCGATCAAATAACTTGACTGCTTTTTGTGTGTTAGAGAGATAGTGTCCAGGCTTGAGTTTGGAAAACCAGTTTCCTGATCTCCCTATCTATCTGGACTAGCTCGATGGAGGGGGTAGTAATTTTGATTTACTTGGATCGTAATTTTCTAAATAATAAAGAAAGATATTATCGACGATTTAAATAATTTGGATTTTATGGAGATGATCTTCTTGTACTCGGTGTTAAAGCTCGAAGAGGGAACTCGTACTATTCATGGAATTTAAAAAGTGATTTCACCGATGTTCCACCCATAGTATTGTTGGAAATAGGGATTGATATTGAGTAGAACTAGATTATTTCTACAGGTTCTGCTCACTTAATATTTACTAGTTTTAGATTAACATCCTTGATAACATGGTTTCAACTAAATCAAAAGTCTGAGTTTCGAATTAAGAAATATTTGTTAAGATTTAAATAAAGTGATTTGGAATTAATTTAAACTCTTATACTTAATATTTATTTGTTTTGATTTGCAATGTCATGAATAACATTGTTTTTTATCCGTGTTAAAAGTTATGATTTGGAAATCTTTGTTAAGATTTAAATAAATCACTTGGAATATTTTCCTAAGAAAAGATGAAACGGTTTGAAATTTAAAAAGGGTTTTTTATAATTAAAGGATTTAATAAGCAAGGCTTAATGATTCTGTCTATATTGGAAGGAATGTTATAGAAATATATATCTCCAAGTGTGATTTTGATAAAAATAACGTAATCAATTAAAGAATGACTCCCTATTCACAGAACCTCTTTTTATCGATGATAGGTTCGAAGGAACCGGGATCGGATCTGATCTGGCACTCACCCCTCGTGCTGGGGTATGCTCCATCAGTTGGATTGTGCAGCATGATAGGGGGTTCTCGCTTTCTATTTAGTGGCGAGCAAGAGGCTCTTATCCATATATGTCCCTAGATGGAAAAGGGTTGGTTGTTAGCTACGAGGCTGGCCGCAAAATCAGATTCGAGGTACCATTCTGTGCCACAGTGGTGATGGGATGGTTGAAAAGCCTACCGGTTGTCACTATCGATGGTTGAGATGCCAAGACCTTCACATTTGGTATCAAAGCTTAGGTTGAGCGAACATCTGAGCCTGATTGGGGTAAATGAATCATCAGAGTTGTGCAGTTAAAGCGCCCTGCCACTCCATAGTGTTTGAAGTACGAAAAGTTGTAGTGGAGATATATCGGGGATATAGCAGGATAAAGCGGACGACTTTAAAAAGAGGAATGATGAACATTCTACATTAAAAAGAGGAACAAGTATTACTTATTATTTCCCACCAAGCAAAACAAGTTATAATAAAGTAAAGATAAACAAAGTTGGCACTTAAAAAGTTAGAACTACTTATAATAACCAATAGCGTGTATCATTGTTACATCAACTTTGAAGTTACCATAAGAAAAATGCTATTTATTGGAAAGGGAGATATAGCGGGCAACAAAATCGAGGATATAGTGGATTCTTACCGCAATACCGGGGATAATAGCGGATCCGCTATATTGAACCGCTATATTGGAATATCGTTGCCCCAAAAGTCCGCTACGAGATATATCGGGGATATTTCGCGGAATTGACCGCACAACATCAGAGATAGGGTTAGTAATACCCTATGATGAGTAACTCATTAAAGATATGGTTAGTAGCACCGTAGAATAGGTTTGGGAATACTATATATGAGTGTGTATTTGTTAATATTATGTACAAATGATTTGGTTTTGAAAATTTGTAAATGAAATAATTTTACCTAAGATTATATTTTGAATACAAAGAATATTTTTCAAATAATATAGTTAGTTGAATTAAGAAAATGATAATACTCAGTTATTATCATCGACAGATTGGTTGTTTAATTTAAATGTTTAAGTACGAACCCTCATGAATTTAATTTCGCAATTTGATAATGGGGTATCCGATAAATAATAATCTTGGTTTAGGATTAAATTAATTTATTTAAGATAAATAAATCTTATAAATATGTTTTATGTTTTATATAAGTGATTTTATAAACTGGATATATAAAATATGCTTTATAAAGGAATTTTTTAGAATTTAAATTTCGTTATTTTTGAAGGAATTTCAAATGATTTTTGGAAAAGGAAATATAATGGCATTATTCTAAAAATGGGATTTTGAAAACGAAAAGCAATCTTATAATTAATTAATCCAAGTGGCTCGAAAGTAACTAAAAATGGGTAGGAGATATGTTCGGATAGAAAACACTTCTCAAAAGTATTCCCTTTCTTGTTAAGGAAATATGAGATACTATTGGTAGTACCCAATTTCTTGGTATCATTTTTGAGTTACTCGATCAATATAACTTTCTAAAGCTAAAAAGGACAACGAGAACCATTAGTTGATAGATTAATTGATGGTTGTCAATTTTTATCATAGTGTATTATCTTAATTGATAAACATGGGTATGCTTTGATCATTAAAATAAATGGTTAAAGTTATTAATGAATGATTTTGGGTTTGTAGTAAACGATGTTTTAGCAATATTTTCTTTTAAACCCTTGAACGACACTTTGGAAGAAATCTTATGGGTATATTTGGATCTTTAATAGTGGGATTTTGAAGATAATAACAAAAATGGAATCTTTTATATAAAGATAGAAATGTTAAGATTTCAAATTATAGAAGAAAAGAGAAGATCGTTATAACAATATTTTGGTAATAATTGATTTAATCACTTTTGATTGTATTTTAAAGTAAGAAAAACTTGTTAAATATACATAAAACATTTGAATAAGTATATAAATACTTTTTAAGTATTAAAACTGGTAAGTAAATAGAAAATATATGTATAAATGAATTTTAATTGATAAAGGAGTGTTAATTAATAAAGAATGTTTTAACTAATGAAGAATGTTTTCACATTTGTACGAGTTAAAAAAAGTTTATGGTAATTTATCAATTTAAGGAGTTATTTTGAAAATAAGTTTTTTAGAAACCATTAAGACAGGTTTAGAGCTATGTTATAATAAAAAGATATTTATCTTTTGAAAAGAAATGTGTTTTTAAGTATAAATATCTGGAAATAAAAATGTAAATGGTTATACGTAAAGAAGTATCTTTATAAAAGTTTAATAAAGAATGAAAGTTTTATGAAATGTTTTCATAAATTTTTTTTTGAAAGGTTAATAAATACATATGAATTATATGGATTATTTTGTCACATGATCTAATCTAAGATTCAACTATAGAACTTTGACATGTTTGACACTTATCTGAAAGAGGATTTATCACTCGATTCTTGACGACGAACATTGATGAGTGTTGTGGTTGGATACTTGAGTTTTATATCTTAGTTGAGGGCTATGCAAGGGGAATTAAAGATCTGATCGGAAAGCTTGGTCATAGTCCGCACTAAAGGATCGGGGGATCAATGCTAGATTGAAAGTAAAGTTATGAATTCGAATAGTCGATCGAATCAGATATTGCGTACCGGTGATCTATATACATTGTACGGTAAAAGTTTAAAAATATATATATTGAGAAAACCTTTGGGTTTTCGTTTTGGGTAACTTCGAGGAAGAAATTCTTTTAAGGGAGAAAGTCTGTAACGACCTATAGATTTATCACTTTGATAATTCAAATATATAATATTGAGTGATAATAAGTAATAGTAATTTTATTTTGAGTAGACATTTACAAAAATATTTTCCTCAAAATCTAAATCAATAGATAACCTAAAATGGTTTTACCAATATCCCGCTCTATAATTGTAAAACATCATGCATGGAGCTAGATACATATACTTATTTTTATAATTAATCAGGAATATAAAATAAAATCAATTGATTTGTTTTTAAAACAAAATGTGTTTTTGACATTGTTAATAATGCCCTTATATAGGATAATTGATTTATTTAATTTAAATTGAGATAATTATTTTAATTATTCAACTAATTATTTTAAATTATTTTAATTCATTTCGAATAGTTATAAAGTGATAATAAATCATTTATAATAGTTTTATAAAAATATGTATTTGATTTGAAAATATAAGGAAAAATCAATATCGCTTTATCGGTATAGTAGCAATTATTGTAAATAATTGTTAATATTAATATATATGGTTTTATAAATAAAATTTTATCATTTTAATTAATTTAAAATGATAAGAAATTTATTTTCAAAGTTTGTTTACAAAAAGTGTATGGTAACTAAGAACTGGAAATGTGAACGGAAATCGGTTCTCCGATTGGCAACAGCTAATCGAACGAAAGTTGTTTGTAATCAATGCAACGTTGTATATTTGTCATATATACATATGTAACACATAAATACACACTAACATACACGTAAACATATACATGTATAAATTTACAAGTTGACACTCACACACACACATTACAAAATCTAAGGTATTTTATACGTAAGCTTCCTCCTTAAGCTTTCATAAGTCAACACATGCATACATGAAGTAGATGGAAGTGATGGGCACATAGGAGGAAGGCTTTTGCTAGGGAAGGTGCGTTGGAGAAGCCATGTAGTGACGATGTGTGTATGGATTCCTTTACACTCTTTCTTTGGCTATAAATAGCCCACCCTCTCATCACATTTTTACACTTTCTTCACTCTAGCCTAACTTCCTCATATCTGATTGAAATGAGGAAATTATTTTTTTGAAACCATTCAAAATATTAGTGGATATAAATTTCTAATTTGACCACTTCTTTCTGTTTTAAAGTTAGCTATGCTCAAAATACCATTCTTTCTAAAGAATTTTCGAGCCCAGTTTTAACGGCTGAAAATACCTCTTTTTCATTCAATCATAACTCCTCCATAAAAGATCCAGATAAACTACTTCTTTCTTTCAAACTGTGCGAAATTCTAGTGGCTATAATTTTCATATTTAGCACTACTTTAGGTTTTAAGTCTAACTATACCAAAATTCCACTTTTTATAGTGTATTTTCGAGCTTGTTTTTACGTATCTGGGAATATTTCTTCTTCTCTTGGTCATAACTTCCTCATATCTAATTTAAATTAGATGATTTTTTTTGAAACCGTAGAACAAAGAATTTCCTACAACTTTCAAGTTGACCATATTTCGAAATTCAAAGAGCTGTGTGTCCAAAAACCCGAGAGAAAATGACTTATTTTTAGGTCTAGCTTTTGGTAGATTCGATAATAATCCAAAGTTCTACACCTCATTTCCCATGCTTAGCCGAGTATCACTTTTGGCATAGGATAACCGAGCACACTAAGAGGCAAGATGTTGTGGTTCGTGAGCTTGGATCACGAATTATGAAGCTATAGCCTTTTTTCGATAGGAAATAACCTATATTCTATTATATGTTGAATGGTGATTGATGTTTCCAAATGAATGTCTAATATGAATTGTTCATCAAGCTTGGTTGTTTCCATATGAATGTTGAAAATATATGCAAGTCACGAATATACACCTTGATAAATACAAAGAAAATCACTTTCCTTGAATTAATGAAATGATATGTAGATGGAATTGTTAAACCTCTTTAAAAGGGTTTAAAAGATATTTGAAATGTTTTATAAACATTTAAAAGTGTTTTGGTGAAGTTTAAAAAGAAATTAGTTAAAAATGGGCGCGTCACATAACGGTAGTTTACGATTTCACGCTAAAAATGTCAAATAACTGTAAAAGTTGGAATGGAGCTCAGAATTCTTCGAGATAAGAATTTTCCAAACCATTTTTATACATAGTTTTCCAACTAAGAAAGAAAATCGAGATTCCAATAAGTAGCTTTTGAAATATGAGTAAAATAAGTTTACGAAAAATCCCAATTTTGTAGTTCGAAATCCAAAACTGGATTTCTTGACAAATTATGTTTTGGAATGTTTAAAATGTGAAATTAATCTTTTAAATATTTTAAAAACTTTAAAAGTGATTTGAGTAATAAAAATGAATTTTCAAATAATAAAAATGTCGTTTTGATCAATATAGCTTAAAAGCCACATTTTGCAGCTTTTTTCCTCCACACTTTTTATCATTTTTGAAATATCATTTAAACGCAACCGTTCTTTTCCAATTATTTTATAAATGTTTTTAAATCATTAACAAAGTGTTTTAAAGGTAATTTGAAGGATTTATGACATGATCAAATGTTTTACAAATTTAGAGTCAATCAAATAACTTGACTGCCTTATGGATGTTATAGAGATAGTATTTAGTCTTGGGGTTGGAAAACCAGTTTCCTACTCTTCCTGCCTATCGGAACTGGCCTGATAGAGAGGATAGTAAATTTGATTTACTTGGATCAAAATTTTCCAAAGGATAAAGAAAGATATTTTTCAGGATTCAAGCAATTTGGATTTTGTAGATATGATCTTCTTGTACTCGATGTTAAAGCTCGAAGACCGAACTCATACTATTCGTGGAATTTAAAAGGTGATTTCACCGATGTTCCGCCCATAGTATTTGTTGAATGTGTGGATTGATATTGAGTAGAATTAGATGATTTCTATAGATTCTGCTCATTTAATATTTACTGATTTTGGATTAACATCCTAGATAACATTGTTTCAACTAAATCAAAAATCTTTGTTAAGATTTAAATGAAATGATTTGGAATTAATTTTAATTCCTGTACTTTAAATTTATTTGTTTTGATCTATAGTAAACGATGTCTTGAATAACACTGTTTTTTATCCGTGTTAATGTTATGATTTGGAAATCTTTGTTAAGATTTAAATAAATGAATAGAATATTTTCCTAATAATAGATGAAATGATTTGGAATTTAAAAAGGGTTTTATGTAATCAACGGATTTGATAAGAGAGGTTCAATGATTTCGTATATACCTAGGAAGAACGTTTTTGAAATATATATCTCTAAATGAGATTTTGATAAAAAGAATATAATCAATTGAAGAATGATTCCCTATTCACAGAGCCTCTTTTTATTAATGATTGGTTCGAAGGAACCTGGAACAGATCTAGGTAATTCCTATCCGAAAACACTTCGAACTAATGTATGAGTTTGAAAGATGAAGACCAATAGAGAAAATGAAGAATGAAGACCAGGGATTTTTTGGATGAATGGATTGCTTGGTTATAACTTTGATTAGCTCCCAAATACTAAAGTAGCAGTGGTTCCTTCATTTCTAGAACTCTTTGGGTTACAAGGATGTGGTAGGAGAGTGCCTTCAGTTTCGTTCAATCCTAGAATGAACTTGTATGGATGGACGTCGGACACTACATTATTTAGATTACATCGTTGACTTTTATGAACGTACATCTGTTTAGTGGCAGAGAAGGAAAATTCTCTTAGCTTAAACTCTTCTCTAAGATATATGAGCTCGAAGTTTGTATATTTGTGAAAGTGAAGAGTGATCAATGGAATGGTAGTGTGGCATTCAAAGGAAGATGATGTGCTATGTGAAAGGTAATCGTTACCTTCAGCCTTACATCCGAAAATAACTAGGTAGATGCAGCCAGGCTATGTGGTTCGCAACCATTAGGGTATGATCATCTCCTTCTAGATATATTTCATCCCCTTATGACATTGAGGATGTAAACTATTGTGGATGTATGATGTGAGAGCCCACAGATGGGTTGGTAACGATCGGAGTGATGACATATGCTATATTATCTAAGAAGTTGTAGGCCAGTCTTGTGTTGGTAGAGGACCATCTGTTGAGCCTCAGTATATTCCTCTAGAGATGTACTACCGGAAGGTAGTTCATTCACCTGGTCATTTGTATGGAAACCCATTCTCCAACAAGAGCCTATATGATTTTAGATGTAGAAATCCTTGTATAACAAGGTGGTATGCTGGAATTTAATAACGTAACAATTTCTGCTCAGATTCATAAATTTACTTGCGAAAGTTTTCAAAGATATGTCATTAAAAATAATATCAAGTATTTTGATGTAGAATGTTTGGTTATCATAAGGTAAAAATATGTTCTAGGTTTATGTGTGGCGTGGTCTCATAAGATACCCTTTTATCTTCAAAACGCATATTTTGATTTCTCACACCAGTCCCATGACTGATCCGGAGTTTATTTTCCTTTTCCTTAAACTCTGAGTGCCTAAATTTTCCCGGGCCGCCTAGTAGTCAGGTTTAGTTTATAAGAAATCTGGATTGAGCTGAAAGCATGGAGTCAGAAGATTTACTGAAGATTTGTTATCTATTTCCACCACACTCATGTACTATTGTATTCCACAAATTTGTAACAAACAGGAATTTATAGCTATCCATGTTTTTAACTCTGATAAATGTATTTTAATTTCCACTGTAAAGATTCTACGTTGAAATAACATATGTGAGACTATGTTCTGTCTATATTTTTCTTTTTTACCCTTAATGATCCGCTTCTTCGGCACTTGGATCTATGGCACGTGAATACCAAGAATGTGTTAGTGTCGATTTTTAGGAGTCTAAGAAATGGGCCATCGCAGTGTCTATGTATACATTGATATTTAAATTCCGCTGTGAAAATTTCCTTTTTTGTTTATTTTTTATAGAATTTTTAATTTTATATACCCACAATCCACTGTCTTTAACATTTGAAATTAGTTGTAAGCATAGTTCGTTAGGGCTTATAATTATATTTTGATGTTAAGAATAGTGGTTCTTCATATTTGTATCAGAATTTAGGTTTAGAGATTCCTTAAGCCTTGGTAGGTCTAACCATTATTGTATGATGATTTACACCTTAGGTTGAGTTAGAATATAGAATAAGATAGCGTTTCGATTGATAAATTGTACGCATTATGTGTATGAGTTATTTGTTTAAGCACCGTTATCTCACCCTAAAACGATATCCTTTGTATATCATATAAATAAAGGAGTGAGTTAAGATGAACACTTATAGCAGAGGTTAAGAGTTCGTAAACCAAGTAATACAAATACATGATGTTAGATTATAATTGAAACTTGATATTAATATGATGTAATTGTTTTTAATTTTAAGTGAATAATATTTATTTGGAAAAATTCATGTGAAAATATATATTTTTATTTTAGCATACTTTATTTAAAAGGGAAATGTTTATTTGGTCATAAAGTGATTTGTTGAAATTTATGGTAAGAATAAAGTATTTTATTCAGGAAATAAAATATTTTTATGAAGATACTTTTGTAAGGAAAAATGAATATTGTTAAAATATTATTTTGAAATATTTTAGTAAAATAGTGTTTGATTAAATATTGGAAGTTGAATCGGTATTTGGGAAAAAAGTTTATGTGAGTAAATATAATTGTTTTTAAAATATCTGTGACAACCCAGGATTTTTAGCAATATTAACTTGATAATCTTGTAACATAATTATTTAAATTTGCAAAACTTATCTTTTCAAACAAATAAAAAATGCTTTCTAATTTCTATTGTACATATATAGATTGTGAATAGAAATTATGATTTGAATTCAATGTCAATTCTCAAAATATAAATATAAATTTTAAATTCTGCATTTTTAAACATTTGAGATAAGTATATATATAGTTAGTAATTTAAATACTAATAAATTAAGTTTAAAATTTAAATAAAAATAAATAAAAGGTTTATAATATTTCTTTTGAGCTACACATGAAATGAATAAATAAAGATATAAAAATATATATATAGACATTTGTAAGCTAGGAGAAGACATATGCATACAAATGTCAAAATAGTTTTCTTCATTTAATAAAAAAAGAGAAAAATGATTAAAGAGTTGTATATAGGTAGTTTCTCTTTTAAATACTCATCTCAACTTCTTCTTTGTTTTCTTTAGAACAAACAAAACCAGAAAATAAAAGAGAATAACAATAAACTTCACCAAGTTTCAATTGAGCAAAGCAAGATTCAAATTCAAGTTCAATTCAAGTAAAAGAATTTTCTGTTCTAAGTTTAAAGTGAGTAAACTTTAACCTTTTAAGTTAAATCATCTTTATAGCTTGTGCATGCAACAATTGATGGTAGTAATGACTTGAATATGATTTGCATGGATGGGAAATGTGTTCTTGCCTGGGTGTATAAGTTGAAGTTGCTGTGTGTATATATGTGCCTGTCTCTGTTGGTTTTAATAGACCCAAACTGCATTCAAATAAGTTAAGTTCTCTTCACACAATCACTTCCAGGTTATGATCATCAAAGGAAACTTATTTGAATTAATGATATACTATTTTTAAAAATGGTTTCAAGAGAAGATATTAAGTAATTATCAGGTAAGAACGAATTTACAGTAAAAAAAAATAAAAACATCTCAGAAATTGACCAACACAATTTCCTATTATACTTATATAATTGGATTCATTTTTAAAAATGATGATTTTTGGTGGAAGTTTTGTTATTTTTAAGTTTGTATTCGGGGAGGAATTATGAGTTGATCGAGATCAGGTCTTTTGCCATTCTTCGACGATCGGAGCTTAGAGGGAAGTTGGGGTGGTTGCTTGAGGTAGCTCGTAGGTCGGGGATCATAGGAAAAATAGTCGGAGGTTTTTTTGATCGGCGTAGCGACGGCGTAGTAGGGGTTTAGGCTTCGATTTGGTCAGCGTTGTTATCAAGTCGAATACGGCATGGTGGCGGCATCGATCAGGGCTGGAGTAGGGGAAATAAGATGTGGTTGTGTGGTGAAGGTCAAGTCGTGATGATGAGGCTTCTGGTGGTCGGTGGTGGCGGTGCAAGGCGATTTTGGTGATCGAGTTTCGTTCCAATGGGTGCTCGTCATGCTCGATTTCGATGTGATGGTTCGATCGAGGTTCTGGGTGGTCGGGACGATTGAGTGTGTCATCGACGATGAGTCAGAGGTGGCGACGTTGGTCGGAACAGGATCGGCCGTGTATGCAAGTGTACGGTGCATGCGTGTTCGTGTGTCTGGGTTGAGTCGTTGCTGTAGTTAGAATAGGAGAGGAAGTAAAGGAAAGAAAGGGGAGGAAGGGGAAGGATTGGGGTTGGGCTTTGGGCTAGGTTTTCTAAAAAAATAATAATAATAAAGATAAAAGGAATATGATAAGTATAAAAGCATAAGGATAAAAGTAAAAGCATAAGCATAAACAAATATGTTTTTTCCAAGCAAGTTTCCTAACCAATTCTTTTCAATGTTAAATGTTTACTTAATATTATTTAGTTAAAGGTTATATAAATAATTTATTTTTAACTTAAGTTAATTAAGCTTAGAATAAATTATTTATATGTCCTTTATTTTAATTAATTCCTAAGTTTATTAAATTAAAATTAAAGAATGTAATTAAGTAGATAGTTAAAGAAAAGGAAAATGTTTTTAAACTTTTAATTAGTCAAAGGTCTTAAGTTATTTTATATGTTAATAATAAATGAATTTCAAATATTTAAGTTAATAAAATTCAAATGGCTTGTAAATGGTTAATGACAATTAAGCAGGATATAACTAATTTATTTTATTTTTAAATTAATTGGATGATTGTGGACTAGTTAATCTAGTCTATGGATGATTTATTTGAATTAAATGCTTTGGATTGTTTAATATTCCTAGTATGATAATTTATGATATTCTGTGATATGAAATGCCTTGGTTTGAACTGTGAAAAATATGAGTTATTTACTAAATTGATATCTGTGATGAAATTTCTGTGTGAATATGACATTCTGAAATTAAATTAAATTGTTTTACTTAAACAACTTGGCCTTAAAAGATGGCGTTTGGATTTTGATGAGACCGGGATCGGATACCAAATTGATATCCGAAAACTACGTCGATCCAGAATAAGCGATAGGTCATGAAATCTCAAGTGAAGATCGGGAATGAAGATTCAGAATGCAAGGGCTATTTGTCGCTAATTCTGAGGATGATTCCAAAACGAGTGTAGCGGAGATAGTGCCATCGGTTCTGTTCGTACCTAGAACGGACTTGTGTGGGCGAATGCTATCAGGCCATTGTTATTGGAGGACGATGAGCATTCCAAGAAAATATGTGCTATAAAGGTAATTATAGCCTTAAGCCTCATCAACCGGGAATGGCTAAAACAGGCGAGGTGCAGAAAGGCTAAGTGGGTAGCACCCAATTAGGATAAGGTTTCCCCCTATCTAGATGTCCCTTTTGTTTGGCTGTGTGGGCGGTTGTTGGCCCCAACCAGGGGTTGTCTTATTTGGGCTATCCAATAAGGGGTAGCTCAGGTCTTGTGTTGCAGAGGATCGGGAGGGATCCTCAGTATTCTGATTTAGGCCAAGTACTCTGCCGAGCGGTACTCCTGTAGCCCTGCCATTGTATGGAATCCAGTCTCTGATAAATGCACGTACGGTTTTGATTGTGCCCAAATATGTTGGAACATGAGTTGTAAGCATTCCAGCTATTTCTATTTTATATTACCTAAGACACTATTATAATATAACTAGATTTCCTATCAAATGTTTTGGTTATCGTAAGGGAAAAACTTGACCGTGTTTAAGAGTCTTATGAGATTTCCTTGATTTCAAATGATTTTCAAGTTAAATAAACTTAAATCGTTTACTCACACTAGACCCATGTATGACCTGGAGTTTATTTTCTGTTTTTATTAAACTCTTGGGTGCTCAAATTTTTATGCGTAGCCAAGTGATCCAAGTTGGCTTTGACGTATTATGGAGGAAGACTTGGAGCAGGAGGCTTCTACATATCTAGATATATCCGTTTCCGCTATATTAGTACCTTTGGCTGCTTTTTGGTCTGTAACGTATAGGCAGGTCATCACGACTGTCTAGTATGATGTATGTAAAATAGAATGACTCTGATGTATGGTATTCATGACTATTGTGTAATATATATGTGATGTAATATATTTATTTCGTTTCGCTGTGAGATTATGAGATTGTTTAGTTCTTTCTTTCTATCTGTTTCTTTTCTACCTATTTCTTTCTAATTTACGATACGTCTATCTATGGAATGAAAGGCGGGTCGTCACAACATCTTTTGGAATATGTTCCTATAATAGTATTATGATTCAGAATACTTTTAAAAATATCATGTTAAGAAATATTTTGGAAAGAATTAATTTTGCTAAAGGATATTTTAAAGTATATAATGCAAGGTTTGAGGAGGAATATTTATTTAATAAGATGTTTTGAGGCTCGTGAGAACTATTTTGGTAATAGTATAATATTTAAAATGTTTTTTCGTTAAAGGTGCCTTGTTGTTACATATATCCATTAGAAACCCTTATTTTAAAGAAAAGAATAATCTGTTGAAAAATTCTTTGCAATAAATATTATATGATTAGAAGAAGGTTTATCATAAGAAGGTTTTTCACAAAAGGATATTTATTTTGAATGAATTATTTTCTCAAAAGAAGAATTTGAAAATAATATAATGAAAATAGTTGTATTTGAGAAATTATATAATCGTTGGAAATATTTGAAAATGGTTTGACGATGGTATTTTTATTTAAGAAGTATCTTTTCTAGTTAAAAATGTGATAAAATATTTATTTGAAAGAAAATTTAATTCAAAATAGTATTTTTATTTCAGAAAACTCTTTTTGTTTAAAAATAAATTTTGGTTGTATGGATTTTGTTAGTGCAGGATTTCGCCAACAGTAACACCTATAATGAAGTTAATTCTGAGCTTTCGAGGTGGACTTTGGAAAGAATTTTGTCATATAAATTTCAATATTTGGCTTGTAATTTCATTCCCATAACGAAGTTAATTCTGAGCTTTTCAGGGGCGCTTCTTCACTTATGCGACTCGCAAAGATCTAACTTTAACGAGAGGGTTTTGAAATCAATTTGAAATCGGTTCTCATGAGTGAAGGCTTAGCTGGTTGCCTTACTCAAGTAATGAGTAATTAACGGTCTTGATAATTAAAGGGGTGAATTTTAACTTGGACTGTGAGATCAAAAGTTTTAATATCATATTTTCCACTTGAATTTATCTAGGCTAGATGATAAGTGAAATAGCCTGGACGCTGAAAAACAAAATCTAAACCAAGGCAGTAAGGTCAAAACATTTGAAAATCTAAAAAATGAAGGACCGTAAGGTCAAAACTTTTGAAAATCATGCTTTCTACTTGAAGTCATCTGGACGAAGTGAAACTTTTAGGTTCCGAAAGGAAAAAATTTATTTGGGACCGTTTGGTCAAAACTTTTTCGAGAACCATGCCTGTCACTTGAAGTCATCTAAGCAAAATGGTAAGCGAAATTTTTAGGGTGCCAAAAGGCAAAATCTAATTTGGGACCGTGGGGTCGAAACGTTTGGAAATAATGCTTGATACTTGAAGCCATCTGGGTTATGCGATAAGCGAAACTGTTTCGGTGCCAAAAGGCAAAATATAATTTGGGCCATAATTTCAAATCTTTTTGAAAATCATGCTTGACACTTGAAGCCATCTAGACTAAATGACAAGTGAAGCTATTTCGGTGTCGAAAATTTGGGATCATAAGGTTAAATTTTGGAAATCATGCTTAACACTTAAAGCTGTCTAGACTAAATGACAAGCGAAGCTGTTTCAGTGCCGAGAGGCAAAATACAAATTGGGACCATAAGGTCAAATTTTTTGAAAATCATGCTTGACACTTGAAGCCATCTAGGCTAAGTGGTAGTGGAAATAGTTACTGTGTCAGAAGGTATAATCTAATTTGGGACCATGACATCCAAACTTTGTCTATAGGACTATGCTTGTCACTTAAAGCCATCTAGGCTAAGTGGTAAGTGAAATTATTGCGGTGGCGAAAGGAAAAATCTTATTTGGGATCGTGAAGTCAAAAAATTTTCAAAAACCATGCTATTATTTGAACCCATCTAGGCTAAGTGGTAAGCGAAATTGTTACGGTGCCGAAAGGCAAAATCTAATTTGGGACCGTGAAGTCAAAACTTTTTCGAAAACTATGCTTGTCACTTGAAGCCATCTAAGCTAAGTCGTAAATGAAATTATTACGGCGTCAAAGGGTAAAATCTAATTTGGGACCATGAGGTCAAAACATTATTTGTAATATGAACTCTTGAGCGATCATTTGGGCTAGACCTTTAAAGGGATAGGTTCTGGTTTTGTATTAAACGCTGGCCAGATGTTGGAAGTTGATTGGTCAACTTCAAAAAGTGTTTCTCTTTTTGTGCAACAATGACTTGGTGTTAGCATAAAAAATGGATCAACACCCTGGATTGAGTGTGAAAGCACAGCCCTATTTCTCAGAGCAAACAGAAAATGAATGAAAAAAAGAAAAAAGAGTAAAGTGACATAAGAATTTCATAATGGTTTGGCTGTTAACGAAGCCTACATCCACTTTATATCTTTTATTAACTGATTTTTGTTACAAGATTGATTTGGACTACAATATGGTTGAGTTGCCTAAGTTAGATCTAAATCATAAGTACTTGGATGCAACCAGAGGATCGCAGTTGCTCCTTTTGACTATTGCGTGGGAGAAGAAGAGTGAAGAATTGTAATGGAAGAGTTGCAGCAGCCAGTCTAGAGATCCCTCTCATATTGAAAATGTGATGGTATTTATAGTGGTTGGAGAGCACTTGGGGCAGAGCCGCTTCGCTAGAAGTCTGTAGCCGTCATGTAGAGGAAGCCCAAGAAGTTTGGAGGTTATTGTAGCAAACTACTTGGATCGATACCAATCTAAATAGTTAAGCATTTTTTACGCTTTGACTACTTGGTTGGCCTTGCTTCAATATGATGCTCTCCATGTAATTTCATAGCTTATTGATTTGTTTTGGCGATGACTCACCTGTGAGTTAGAGTGAACTATATTTTGAATCAGATGAACCTTCACTCCTTGAACTTGGATGCTTAGAATGTTACTAAACTTGTTAGGTGAGCTCAGTGAAGTCATAGGAGTGTGATGCAAGATATTGGAAGACCAATGATCAACCAATCCGAATCGGTACTTATCCAATTGGATCAGATCAGTGTCGATCTGAAAAGTTAGGTTATTTTTAGAACATACCTCTTGGAGACTTTTGTGATGCCCTTTTTGGTCAATCGGTTAAGTTTCGAGTCATTTTACCTTAACCTAAATGTTCTAACTCCTTTCGAATTCTGCTGGGCTAAAAACCTAGTTAACATTTGCCCCCTAATGTGCGCTTTCATTGAAAGCAAGATGCACTGGTATTGATCTTCTTTAGGTTTCTGTTTTGAGAAGTTTTGATGTTCGCGTCAAGCTATCTTGAAAAGCTATCTACGAAGTACTGATTATCTGTTTAGTCCTTAGTGTGATTCCCTATTGTTCTTGATTATGGAGTAATCTTGACTTGATAATTTCCAGAATGCATATAAACATCATGTAAAACATGTCGGAGGAACTTAGGATCATTTGGAAGCATCAATTTGGGCCGATACTGATCCAGTTGGATCAGATCAGCACTGATCTAAACGCATGAAATTCTTTAGTGAATTTGTGCTTACTTAAATCTTACCCCGAACTGAGTCATTTCACTTTTGACTAGTTATCCATTTTTAGTTCAATTCTAATTTCAATTCTCAATACCAAGGATGATATTTTGGCCTCGAAATTCACACTGGGCCTTTGATCCGTAAGTAGTTCCAACATGACGAGTTGGAGTTGACCAGGGTTGAAAATTTTATGGAGGAATTTTCCTTCACTTATGCTGCTTTTGATCGGTTACTTGATTGGTTGTTCATTAACGTTTTATTCTCTTTTTAATTAAAATTCAGCTCGTCTATACCGGCAAAGCTTTATGCACCATGGAGATTACCAAGTGCTTTAGTTTGGTATAGAAACTCCTTGCAATGATTTCGAGATGCCAGCAATCTCGAAGGAAGATGGTAGAATCTTGGACTGTACTCAGTCAGTGGTGAAGCTGAGTTTTGACTTGAACGAGTGTATGCCATTCCAGAGCCAAATCTTGATTCTATTTCAATTGTCTCTTTTTGAGAAATTGGCTAAGTTTTGATCATCATTTAGAGTGCCAACACGAAAATTTATTCCAAAATTGGATATAGCGGATGATTCCATTACATTGCTTTTCTTGTTTCTGCACTTTCAACGATCCAAAAAAAAGGAGCTTTCTGCATCGCTTCGGACAACGGTTTCATTATTGATTTCTCATCAATAGTGGGTAAGTTCCCAAAAAGATAATCTTAAAGTACAACATGGGTAAGCTATGTACAAAGGATGGTCCATTCGTGGTGCTTTGGTCATCGGACCCACTTTGTATAGACAACATATGTTGTTGCCCCGGTTAATGCCCTTTGACTTACATCGAACTACCTTAGATTCTGGGCATTGGTCATATGGGGATTTTATTCAAATTAAAACATACCTGACAATATTGAATGCCAAGTTTTATTGTTGAAGATGTCTTTCTGGTCATCCCAGCTTTAGTTTGGAGGAGGAACTTCCATTCCTCTAGGAGCTAGATCCTATGAAGCTTAGGTTATGCCTTTTATTCTCATTATATCGACGATTAAATATGGGCGAACTATAATTTATGGTTACTCTTGGAGAATTGTAGTTGAAGTTTGATTAGGCACAGCTTCAGTCTTCGAAAACCAATGCATGAGTTATATAGTTGCAAGTATCCGTCCTTTGTGGTTTTTGGAATTCAACCTGCATACCGGCTTCTGTATCCAGGGACTTTTAGGTTAATTGCTAGGTTTCGAGGATTACTTTTTCTAGAACTATGAGGTAGCTTGTTCTACCAGTTTTGTGACTGTTCTTGTTTTTGCTTAGTGAGTTCATCTCAGTTGAGTTCGTTCGACAAAGTGTTAGTTTATATTCCCTGGTCCATTGTGTCAATTACTCTAAGCACTAAGTCGATATGTTTTGGGAAAACTAGGTCTCTAGAGCAATATGTTTGATTTCCCGCGTTTGATTGATATGATAGATCCTCTTTTCAAGAACTAGGGACTTTGCTACTTGATTCCAAGTTCTGCATTTTATAATGATGTCGGTATTTATTAAAAAATGTGTTTCTAGCATCTTTTGCTAAAGTAAAATTTTAAAGTCCAATGTTGAGATCCTCATCATGTATTGATTTCTATCTTTGAAAACTCATGTATGGATGACTTAACTCTATGGATTTTTCCTAGAGTTGTGGATCTTCGGATAATGCGAGATTCCAAAAGGTAGAGATGAACTCTTGATTAAGTTCTTGCTTCTTTTTTCGAAAGCCAATATATTGATAGTTTCATTTTAGGGGTCACTTCTTAGCATTTCCAATCTTTGAGCAATGGCATTCCTTTTGCGAGTTGGGACAAAGTGATCCAGTCGGATCCCAAGTAGGTCATCAACCCTTTTCGTCATCACCGGACTTTGAGCAACGGTAAATTTCTGAACGTTAAATCCATTGTTTCCTTTGTTAGTAATTTTGTTGCTAGGATGCTCTATTTTGCGAGACAAAAGCATAATTCAACCAATTTCACGGTTATTCATGTTCTGACTTGGCTATGCTTCTTTCGACCAGGTTTATGTGTGTTCGTCCCTATTTAAGGGACTAGCTATTTCAAATGCCAATATTTAGGTGTTTGGAAGAGATGAAAAGTTGTAGGATATATGGTTTAATTTCCCCCAATCTGGCTTCCAATCCTATTCTAGGATTGAGGAAGTCTGACGATTTCTAATTATGTAGGAAATTTCCCTGCTTTTCCTTAGCTATTCGTACCTTGCTTAACTGCCAAAATCATCATGGAAAACATGTTCATGTGTCAGCTCCTACCTTCGAGAGATGGCAACTTAGCTACTTGGTTTCAAGCAAACTTCTCTTGAAGCTGCCTATCTCTAGACGGCATCAAATTTCTTCCTAGGTTGAATATTGGAAGTTCGGTCGTGTACCAGCTTCTATCCTTGGAAACTACATGTGAGTGACTCGATCCCTAGGATTTACCTTTGACACCGTCTTACCTTTAGGCAGTGGGTAATTCTTGCGGTGTGAGGTCGAACCATTCGATTGATCATTGGAGGGTTATGTCTTCCTGTTATTGCCTATCTTCAAGCAATAGTAGTTTTTCGAAAACAATAGCATTTGGGGACCAGCTTCTATTTTTTGAAGCTGGTGCATCAATGGTTCACTACGTTGAATGTTTCTCATTAACACTGTAGATTAAAGATTTCCTGGCGCAGCCGGGGCAACCCTGGTACTTATTGAATAACAAATTTCCCGATATTTCCGGCACGACACTTAGGAAGCAGAAAGTTTCCTAGCATTACCGGGGTAACACCGGTACTTAAGAAATAGAAATTTTTTTTGGCATTTCCGGGGCAACACTAGTACTTAAGAAATAGAAATTTTTCGGGCAATCCCAGGGCCAGCCTGGTACTTAAAGAATAGAAAGCTGCCCGACGATATCGGGGGAACACCGGTACTTAGGAAATGAAAGATGGCCTTGGCATTACCGAGGCAACACCTACACTCTGGAGGTTGGGATTGGTTTTCCCATCAGTTTGGTGGTGCCTCTAGTCTAGTTGGGTACTAGTTTCAGTCTTCGAAAACTAGCACTTCAATGATTGGAATGTAGATGTCTATTCTTAATGCAACCTGTCCTTAGGCTGCGTTAAAATTATGTTAATTAGGATTGAATCATTCATTCGGTCCTGTAAAGTTGAGTAGATTTTAACCTAATATGGTTGCTTTCTCAATGTTGCTTATCTTCGAGATATGCCATGTTATGGAAGGATGAGAGTCCGAAGCATGTCCGTGACTTAACTTTGTTTATAATTGTCAAGTGCTCCCTTTGGTGGTACAGGTTCATTGCTTAAACAACTCCATGGTTACTCCAGTTTGTGCAGATTTCCTCAGACCGATTTTTTTTGAAAACTGACTTCCATTTGCGAAACCAATTATTCCCTAGTCTGAACTCTAAGAACTTATAGAGGAGTTGATATTGTGGGGCGCGTCGGTTCGTTGTCCCTAGTACACTTGCACTCTTCCCATCGTTATCATGGATCGGAAGAGTTGGGCAGTGCTTTCCTTGATACTAGGTTAACTAACTTTTCTTGTTCGATGTCATATGTGCTCTACTAGGGTGTTAACTTTGTCACAATTACCCTCCTTATTCATTGATTTCAATCTTTGGGAATCAATGGTTTAGCTTCTCGATTCTAATTGTTCCCTCCTTGTCATTATCTATCTTCGGACAATAGGTTGTTTTCTGCAAGCAGGGGTCAAAATATCGGATTGATCCTTGCATAGTTGATTATACCAAGCATAGCTAAATTCTAGGCCACAATGAATCTATGACAATCGAGAGTTATCCTTCCTGACGTTATTAGTTTTCGAGTGATGTCAGATTGTTGAAAGACGAGTTATTCCCTCCGAGCATTGCCAATCTTTAGGCTATGTTGGATTCTTCTAAGTTGGTATTTGAGAGCTTAGTCGAGCACCTGCTTTTTTCTTTGGAAACCGATGCATCGATGACTTGATTCTAGAAACGTGTATCATAGCCATCTGTATCTAGTCAATGGTAAGTTCCTCATTTCATCGCCTATTTCTGAGCGATGCTGAATTTTAAGGAGTTCGATTTTCTTATTGATATGATAGTATGGAGTTCTCAATGTTGCTGAGGCAATATCAATGTCTAGCAGGTTGGAGCAGTTTCCCTTTTATTTCCAGAGTCATTCATCATATTATACTTCTCTGTTGCGATTGTCGAAATTCTCTGTTCAATGTAACAGAACCATGGAGCGATTTTTTTAATCCTATCCAAGTGTTATTGCGTTATGTGTGCCCCAATCCATGAGGTACGTTATTCTGAACACTTGTTGTTCTAGGTAGCTATCTGGATGCTCCCAATCAAAATTGCATCTTAGCTCCCAGCTCCGATGGTTCTGGCCACTCGAATGCCTTCACTTGACATTTTGCGTGTTGAATTTTGTCAAAGATCGGATTTCTTTGTCGATCTTTTCATTTGGAGCTTTGTGGCACTACTAGAGTATTGTTGGTCCTTTTGGGTAGTAGGGATCGAATCATGTTAATCTTGAATGTGGTTCCACTAATCCAAGAAGCAACGCCTAGCTTATGGGAGGCACGCAAAAGCTTCACACGTTCCCAATGTTGTTGGAGTGACACTAGTTCTTCGAATGACATAAGATCGATATGACTCGTCGATTTAGAATGGCCCAGACCTTCTCAACGTCTCCATCCTTCGTGTAATGTGAGGAGCTAGCACTTCGAGAACATGGTTCCATGCCTCAAGAAGTGATGCACAACTTGTGGGCATGTGCGAAAGAGTTTTGACGACACTTACCCAAGAAGCAAAGTGCGGATTATGAAATATGCGGCTTATTAGATGCTTCATGGAAGCAGCTTCACAGATTCAAGAAGTTATGCATGGCTTACGAGATGTGCGGCATAAGAAGTACGCGCTTTATGAGATGCATCGCCTAGGAAGTGCGCGCCTTATGAGATGTGCAGCCTAGGAAGTTCATAACATATGATATGCACGGCTAAGGAAATTTGGACCTCCCTGATGCCACCGAGGCAATATCGATTTTTCTGTGGCATGGATCGAATTTTCACTTTGATCTAGCAGTTTAACTTCACTAGAATGTGGCTTTGTCGGTTCCAAGAGATAAGTGGTTTTCGAATTAGGTAACAATGGCTTGGATGATCCTTTTGTGTTTTGGGACAATGCGTCTGACCAAACAAATCAGGTTGCCATGGTAGAGAGGTCTATAGCTGATCATGTGAAAATGGATATAAAGAAGAGCTTATAGGAGTTCATGGCAAGACTCTTAGCTGTTATTCCAAACTACCTTCAAACTTACTTCTTTAATAAGCACACGGTCTAAGAGGAAGAGGAACTAGTCACTAAGAGGACGGAGTAAGCGAGTATTATGCCTCTATTTTGTTTGTTGCCCTAGCCAGGTCATTACGTCTGCTGTTGTCAGAATGCCAGAACTTTCGATCAGGCATAACAGAACTGCGGCATGATTAGTCTCGGCCTTTCTTGTGGATGTTCAAGTGTGTGTTGCCCCTTATGTCGCATGGGTATTCATGCTTTTGAACTGTTTCCAGGGTTTCTTCACTACTTGTATAGTTGCCCCTGTTCTAGTGGATGCAACTGTGTCTTCTAGATGATTAAAGCATGGGAAAGCCTCTATCTTCGGAGACTTATATATTAGGGATCTAAGATTCTTGGTCCTCCCATGTTCTGTATCTAGGACCGATTCAACTCAGGCTTTGGTTAACTACAGGGTCAACTCAGTTTGGTGCAGGTTTTTTTCGAGCAACTTGGAAGCTCTATAATTCAGCACTATTTGTTTCATCAATCGTTGTTACTTCTACGGAGTGACTGATGTGATTATCGATTTTTTTTCCTTAGAGCGCGACTTTGTTGACTCTAGGGAGCTCTTGATCAGATGACTGCAGATCTTCCAGTTTTCCATTACAATGTTTTAGTTCGTGAATGATTTTTTTGGATCAGCTGACCTCTGAACTATTGGTTCGCCATCACAATGGTTTAGTTCATGAAGGACCTTTATGTTCGCGAAGGGTTTTTAGATCAGATGACCATGTATCTGCTGGTTTGCCTTCAAGGTGCTTTAGTTCATGAAGGACCTTCACCTTCATGATGGGTTCTTGGATCAGATGACTGCCGATATACCGGTTCGCCTTCATGACACTTTATTTTATGATGGAACTTCACATTCGCAAAGGGTATTTGGATCAAATGACTGATGACCTTCTGGTTCGCCTTCACGGTGCTTTAGTTCATGAAGGTCCTTCACATTCGCAAAGGGTTTTTGGATCAAATGACCACTGATCTACTGGTTCACCTTCACGATGCTTTAGCTCATAAAAGACTATCACCTTCGTAAAGGGTTTTTGGATCAGATGACCGCTGATCAACGGCTCCCCTTGTTCATGAAGGACCTTCGCGTTCGCGAAGGGTTTTTGGATCAGATGACCGTTGATCACAGGTTCCCCTTTATGACATTTCAGTTCATGAAGGACCTTCACATTCGTGAAGGGTTTTTGGATCAGATGAATGCAGACCTACCAGTTTGCCTTCACAACGCTTTAGTTTATGAAGGACCTTCACGTTTGCAAAGGGTTTTTGGATGATATAACCACTGATGTACCAGTTCCCCTTCATGATGCTTTAGTTCATAAAGGGCATTCACATTCGCAAATGGTTTTTGGATCAGATGACTGTAGAATTACTGGTTCGCCTTCACGATGCTTTAATTCATGAAGTACCTTAACTTTGCGAAGTTTTTTTGGATCTGATGACCGCCAGTCTACCGGTTCACCTTCAAGACACATTAGTTGATGAAGGACCCTCAAGTTCGCGAAGGTTTTTGGATTACATAACCGTAGACCTACTAGTTTTCCTTTACGACACTTTATTTCATAAAGGACCTTCATGACGCTTTACTTCGTGAAGGGTTTTTTATGGTCAGTTGTCCAGTAGCCAGACGGCCATGGAGTGACGATTCATCGAATCCAAAAGAATTTTGGTCGTATGTTCGTTGACCAGACGACCTTGGAGTGTTGATTCATTGAATCCAAGAAGAATTTTGGTCAGATATCCGACGACCAGATCGCTTTCAAGCTATAATTCATCGACTCTAAGAAGAATTTTAGGATTCGGCTTGTAGGAACATAGTTTTATCAGTACCCGAAGACCGGGGGGTTGCATCTGTTTGTTTGACGATCCTTCAAATGGACCTTTTCGATGCGACCAGACGAGTGCCAGTTCTTAGATGGAAGGATTGATATGACCCGACAATTCGACGGTCAGTACGCCTATGATTTCTATTCATAGTTCGTGGGCATAGAAGTGTTTCCTTTGCTGTGTTGTCTACAATGCCCCTAGTGTCCTGGCAAGGTTTATTTGGAAAAGTAAAGTAGATAAGGATGGATGAAAAGGCATCGCTTTAGGCTACTTCCCCCTTCCTCCATAGTTAGCTAGCCAGAGTGTTATTTGATGCTCATCCTTTTGTCAATTTGCCTGGACACTTCTCTGGTGGATCCTAGCGGCCTTGCTTGAGCAGAAAGTCGTTGAGGGCTTGTAACTCCTTCATCATTTGGTGTGTTCTATGGAAATTACTAGGGCCCTTTTTATGAATCTCCATTAACACTATGATTTGCACTTTTTATTTTATTTGAAACTATGAAACTATGTTGTATCAAGTATAGTGTATTGGATTTGTTTATTGACCCAATGGATAAATCAGGAATATAGAAACAAAAACAGCAAGACTTTTGTTCTTGAGAGCCATAAGAACATCAAATCTTTAACTTTCTTCAAGCTAACTTTTCGGATCTAACTTCTGGATCAAAGCAGTCCAAAGTGGATAGCTAGATTTAAGCCTGGATTTTAGGTTCTCAGTGAAAGCACCAAATAGTTAACCGAAAAACTGGATCAACACCGTGGATTGAGTATGAAAGCACCAGCCCTGTTTCTTAAAGAAAATAATATAGAAAATGAATGAAAAAAGAAGAAATGGTAAAGAGACACAATAGTGGTTCGGCTGTTAAGGAAGCCTACGTCCATTTTATATCTTTTATTAAGTGACTGCTATTACAAGATAAATTACATTATGATTGAGTTGCCTAAGTCAAATATAAATCACAAGTACTTAGATGAAATCAGAGGATCTCAGTTGCTACTTTTAACTATTGTGTAGAAGAAGAAGAGTGAAGAAGAGTGATGAAGAGTAATGGCAGAGTTCCAGCAGCCAGTCCAGAGATCCCTTTCAAATTGTCGATGATATGGTATTTATAGGGGCTGGAAATCACTGAAGCCCGAACCGCTTTATCAGAAGCCTGTAGTCATCATGTAGAGGAAGCCCGAGAAGTTTGGAGGTTATGATAGCAAAGTATTTGGATCAATACTGATCCAATTGGATCAGATCGGTGCCGATCCAAATAGTTAAGCATTTTTATGCTTTGATGACTTGTTATCCTCTTTGCTTGGATATAATGCTCTCCATGTAATTTCGTTGCTTGTTGATTTGTATCAACGATGATCTACATGTGGGTTAGAGTGGACTATATTCTGAATCAGATGAACCTTCACTCCTTGAACTTGGATGCTTGGAATGTTACCAAACTTGTTAGGTAAGCTTAGTGGAGTCATAGGAGTGTGATGCAAGAGATTTGAAAGACCAATGATCAACCAATTCAGATCAGTACCAATCCAATTGGATCAGATCGGTGACAATCCGAAAAGTTAGGCTATATTTAGATATACTTCTTAGAGACATTTATGATGCTCTTTTTTAGGCCTTTCGGTCAAGTTTCGAGTGGTTCTATCTTAATCTATATGTTCTAACTCCTTTCAAATTCTGCTAGGCTAAAAACCCGGTTAACACTTAGCATCTAACTTGGTGACCTTCTGGTATTTTTTTGTCAAACTAAAGCGTGGTGGAAAACTACACTTTCTTTAATCTATGGCATTCCTTTTAATGTAAACACTCCTCCCCCTTTTCTCTCCTCTTTTTAGTTGTTCAAATTATAAAGCACTACGGTTATTTTCAAGATTTCTACGATTCCTCTTTTGACATATGCTCTACTTTTTTATATTTGAAGTGGATGCTCTTATTTAGATTCGGCAAGAACTCAAGGATATTTGGTCTTTGTATAGTATCATTGGAGTTGAGATGCTCACTCCCTGGTCTAGGATACATTATAAAAACCCTTCAGAAGAGTATTTTGTATGGTCTGTAGAGCATTTAGAGCATGGGATATTCCTGCCCCTAGCGCGCTTATTTTTTGACGTTCTTGAATTCTATCGCATTAATCCTTTCCAGCTCTTAGCTACTTCCTACATAACTTTATTTTCCATGGTGATCTTATATTCCGAAAGAGGCTACTGGGATGTACCTGCTGTTGAGATCAATTACATGTTCAACTTGTTAGAATCCAAATACATTGGGGAATTTCCCTTTCTCAAATTTCTAAGACCATCTCCTCTACAAGATCCATTTAATATGATAACGCCACACGGGTGGTTCCTTGTTAAGGCCTCTTCTGATCGAATTGTCACCTCCTTTAACAATGCAAGTGTGTATTTGGATATTTTTCTTTCCTTTAGTCTCATCTGTCACCTAAGTTGCGTCTCCTCATTTATTTAAATCTTGAATAGTAAGACCCAAGAAGATTAGCGATCCGACTATCACCGACCAATATAAGGAGAGGTATAAGGAAGTTATGAAGATTCCTATCTCATAGTGATTTCAACACCTAGTTTTACCAAAGAATAACTAAAAGCTCGGGGCTTGCTACCTCCTTCTACTATATTTCTCAGACTCACACCCTCAAAGATGTATAAGATAGTTTCTACTATAGTCATTGATAGTGGACGGGAAGCTAAGTCCTATACTAGAGAAAGTGAAACCAAGGGTTTTACTCTTTAACCATTGAACTAGTTTATTTTACGCTCTTATAGAAAATTAATCTTAACTTTGATTTGGACCTTATCTCTTTTTTTAGTATCTTCTTCTCCTAAGAAGATAGGCTCCCGAGGTAAAGGGAAAGAGACTAAGAAGAGGTCTACGTTGATGCTTTCTGATAAGAGAAATCTCGGCTTGAAGAAACAAAAGGTTATCGGATCCTCTAAATTCAAGAGTACCAAGGGGAAGGCTTTGGGTTTGCTTGTTGAGAAGAACAACCAAGCAATGGAAATAGCTAGAGCTGCTTTTGAAAGTGACCTTTTTAATGCTCGAAGTGCATGTTAGACCTCCGACTTCTACCCCGATAATCCGAAAAACAATCAAGTATTGCTTTTGGGAGAGCATTAAGGTAAAACTGCATTGTCAAATTCAGGTTTATGATTACAACACTTGTTCTTACCTTGTCGCTTCATTTTAGACTGTGGCAGAAATCCCTACCCTTCAGCATGGGTAGTTAAAAATTAAGGAGACGGCAGTCACTGCCGAGGCAACAAAAAGGAGTTTGTAGAATTCAGGGTTAAAGTGCAAGAGGCAACTACTCAAGTGGAAGAATCAAGTAGAATTGTGGGAGATAAGGATTGTAAGATCGGGACCATCGAGAGAGATTTAAAGGAGAGGGATGAGAGGCTGAAGAAAGCCAAGGTCGGGGTGGTTAATAGAGATTATTATATTGTTAGAGATGCGCATGAGAGGGAGGCTAGCAGATGGGCTTTCCAAGTTTTAGTCGATGCTTATGCTCACCACTGGGATCAAAACATGACTTTCTCTCTAGCTGATCTTAGGGACCATACTGCCACGGTAGAGGCTAACTTCGCCAAAAGGTATGAGGAGCGTCAGAAGGAGAAAGATACCAAGGCCCGAGTGGGACATGAAGCCGAAATCCCAATAAAAGAGGAGGAGGGAGCTGCTTCTACTGACGAAGAGGTATAAAAAGATACTCTCGATAATACTTGTGATGAAGAAAACATTCCATGACTTGCCTTTGTAATAATGTAACATTTGATTTGTATAAAATTCTAGAATGAAACATCATTAATGACTCAACTATATTTCCACTTGACTTGATGTGATTATCATATGATGTTTCAAACTAGGTTAGCCAATATGAAGTCTTTCTTTATATTTCGTCTTTTATCTCTACTAACCTTAAGTCAATGTTCCTTAGGGAGTGTTCTACTTGAACTATTCAAAGATTCAGCGAGATTATGCCTTGCTTTGCAATCTTATGAGGATAAGGTAGCCGAGCTCCAAAATCTAAAAGTAATCCTCATGGCTTTTGAGGTTAACAGCAATTACCTTTAGTCGAAGCTAGGTCTAAAAGAGATAAATTATCTTGAAGAAGAGTAACCATAAATCAATATCTGCTTTCAGGAGATGATGTGGCTATTTCTTTTAAACAAAGAAAGGAAAAGAGGTCGAGGATAATAGTGCTAATAGGCTCCTTTTGAGACCATGAATATCCAAATTGTTTCGGAGGGTTCTGACTTATCATCTTGGTTCGCCTAATTAGGGGAGGATCTCTTCTTTTGCCTTTATACCTTACTTACTGATGTTTTTTATTTTGTAATCCAATTTTATAAAACTATCTCTATGATATCCCAAAAATTTTGGCAATATCAATTTAATAATCTGTATTTAAAATTAAATTGATTTGATAAAATTTTGTTAATAAAATTTAACTTGATTTAATAATCCAATTAAATAAATGTTTAATTGGTGAATTTTATCTTTTAAAAGGGTAAATGCTTTCTATTTATAATGTATATATAAATTTATATATATTCTTGATAGATAAGTTTTGATTGAAGATTAATAAACAAATAAAATATTGTTTTTAAATACTATTTTTGATAATTTGGAAATTATTATTTTATTTAATAAATAACTATTCAAAAACTATTTAATAAATAACTATTTGGTTCTTAGATACTTAAAGAAATTATTTTAAATTGTTTAAATATATTTTAAAGTATAGTTTAAACTTTAATAAGATAAACAAAGGGTTATTTTATTTTATTTTTAAATATAGCTTAATAAATATAGTTTGGAATTATATATGGAAATTTAAAATACCATTTATGTATTACACATTAATTCACTTAATTAAGATAAATAAGATAAGTAATTTACGATTTCTTTTATAAATTATTTAAATTAATAAATATGTTATTTTCAAATAAAAATAAATGTATAAATATAGATAGATTTTAAAAGACAATATTATTATTTAAAATTAAAATATGTTGATAAATTAGTTTTAAAATTGGATTTTTTTAAAATGTATAAATAGAATTTGAATTTGAATTTATTCAAATGAATAAACATATTTAAATTATTTTGGATAAGCTTTAATTTTTATATAAATTGTTTCACGTCATTTTCTTTAAAAAGTGATGCATATTCATTTATTTATGAAAATAATTTATATATATATATATATATATATATATATATATGTATTTAATAAATAAAGATAAAGAGGGTTTCATTTACTTTTAAATTAAATAAAAATAAGTAAATATGTATAAAACAAGTGTTAACATTTTATGTAACTAATGAGACAAGTGTGAACTAATAACCTACTCTTATTGACAAATGTAAGAATATAGTACATGTGTCATATTTATTTTTTATTTTCTTTTAATTTTTAAATAAATCATTTATACCTATATAAGCATGTTTTCTTCAAGCTCTATTCTTTTCTAATGTTCTTTTTTTCAAAGTTTAGAAGAAAAGTTTCAGCTAAATCAAATCTGAAACAAATTTGTATTCCAAACTCTCAAAACCCAAATCAGTATCTTGTAATTCATTTTCAAAATCCAATCTTAAACTCTTCTTTGAAAATAAAAATGAAAAGCCTACATTCTTTAAACCTGTAATTACTTGCAAAAGCAAAATGAAGGCCTCTGCATTTCTTTAAATCTAGGAATCAAGAATACAAGGCCTGTAACAAGATTTCAAAACCAACCTGCAGTCCTCTGTAAAATCAAAACAAGTAAACTCTGCATTTTTTTAAACCTGGGAATGTAAAAATGAAATCTGAGGCAAGTTAAAGTTTAAATCAATCTGCAATTCAAGTTTGAGCTATATAAATCTGGGTTTGTCTTCTGCATTTAGGAAAATGGCCTGCATGCAAGCTTTAAAACAAGTCATATGTCTTCAACAAAGTTTCATTAGCATGCAATTGCAGTTTTTAAAAGCTCTCTGCCTCTATTTTTTTGCAATGTCAGGTGAGTAACATTTTCTATTTAAAACTTAATTATAAAATTGTTGCTTGTTTGATGGCTGGAATAAGTATGGTTTATGTATGCATATCTAGTTGCATGTTGATTAGTATGCCTGAGTGTATAGTTTTAAAATGCATTGTTGTAAATATACAAAGAATATTTGAATGTATATATATTATGTGCTGTGCATTAGTTCTACCTGTACCTAGTTCCAGGTGCAAGAATTCTTGATTAAAATCCATTTTCTCCTAAACAAGTTTATGTTAGGATTTAAGATTCAGGTAATATCTGATTGTTTGATTATAAAGAAGCTTTAAAATTTTTATTTAAGTTAAAATAAATTGTATTTTTGCTCTGGAAACAAAATGACAGAAAAGTTTAAGTTTTTAGAAAAAATTCATCACTGTAATTCTTTTATTTAAGATTATAAATTGAATATTGATTCAAAAATAGGATTTTTAAGATCTAAATCTTAACTTTTAAAAGTTGTATTGAAGTGCATGTCGGGGTTGCACTGTTTTGGGGTTTTTGGAAAATTCTAATGAACTCTTCAATCTGGGAGATAGGTGTTGTTTCTAATGATGGTAGGATGATCTGAGAGTGGAGGAAAAATAGTGGATCGATGTATAGTTGATCATGGCGATGGTGGTTGGTAGGGGAAGTTTCTAAACCTAGTTTTTGCTGCTTGAGAAATTAGTGATCGTCCCAATGTCTCGGGGTGATCGAGCTCCATAGAATTTATGGAGTTGGCAGCTGGAGCGTTGACGATGGTTTGGTCAAAATTTCAGAGGTGATGGTGGTTGGAGATGAGTTGACGAGATTAATTCTAGGTTTCAATTTTTGTTCCAGTTTGGGCTTTAGGGCTCGATCTCGATCTTGAGCTACTTCTGGTGATCTGAGTGTTGGAACGGGGTGTGAGGTTGAATGTACACTTGTGCAGATCGTCGGGGATGGTCGGAGTAGTGTGGTTCGCCGGTGGAGGTGCACGAGTGCACAGAGTATCTGGTAATGAAGTAGGTTTGGGAGGTTGTGCTTTCCTCGGGTTTCCTTTCGGGTTGCTTCGTGGATTTGTCGAAGTCAAGAGGGGTTTTGCTCGAAGTAAATTTGGGATGCTCGAGTCTGGAGTTGGATTACAGGTTTTTCAAACCTTTTGTTTTGAAACTTTAAAATGAAAACCTTAAAAATATAAAGCAAGGTTTAAGCAAAGTTTGAACCAAGTTTTAAAATCTGTATTTAGAGTCTAATTTGAATCTTATTCTGTCATAATGTAAGTTTTGAAATTTAAGATATTTTAAACAACTTTTAATTGTTTTAATAGTTTGAATTTAACAGCAAAACTTGAAATAAAACTAGAAGTTTAAACCTAAGTTTTAAATCTGAAATCAAAGTCCAATCTGAATCAATGTTTTGAAAATAAAGAAAGTTTTTAAAACTTTAAAATGTTTAAACAAATTTTGATGTTGAACATATTTTAAATATGATTTGTATCTTAAAAATGAAATTTGTTTAAATTTCCTTTTAACTTCTTTATAAAATAAGAAATTATTTAGTAGAAGTTTTTAAAAAAGGTTTTAAAATGTTTTAAAATGTTTTAAAACTTTGTTCAAGGTTAAGTGTGATTTTCATTTTAAATTTAAATTTTAAAATAAAATTTGGAAACAAATTTTAAAGTAAGTTGTTTAAATTTGCTTTGTTCATGATAATGTAATCAATAATAAGAAATGTTTTACTTATAATAAATCAAAGATTTAAACGATTTTGGTTTATTAAATTAGTAAGGTATTTAGATGATTAATTAATTTATTTTTTTAAGTAATTAAATAAGGATTTTGAATTAATTAATTAATTAAGGTTGAGTTAATTAATTAAGATTAATTAATTTGGAAATAAGATCATTAATTGAATAAGTTAAGGTTTTAATTAATGATTAAAAAATAATTTATCAAGAGGTTAAGATTAATTAAGTTAAAAACTTAATTAATGAAATAATTGGTGATTAATTAAATAATTTTTAAAGATTAGTAAATTTGTGATTAATAATGACTAATTTAAATTAATTACTTAAGTAAGATAATTAAGGAAATTTTTGATAAGTTAATGAAGGTCATTAACTTGGGATTATTTATTAATTAATTTAAGTGATTAATATTGATAATTAAGTTTGATAATTAATTAGATTTATTAAATTTGATAATCATTATGGAATTTGGTTAAGTATAATTACTTTGTGGAAGTAATTAAATTATTAATTACTCATTGTAATTAACTAATTTATTTGATTAGTTTAAATAAATTAATTAAGTTTAATTAATTTATAATAATCATTGATGGGTTGATAAGTAATTAATGAAGGATAATTACTGAGTGAAGTAATTAAGATGAGTAATTACTGAATATAACTTATTGAAGTATGAAAGAATTGGGGTTATTTGTTTGTGCAGTTATTATGGAGAATAATTACTTTATGAAAGTAATTAATAATTAGTTACTTGGTGTAATTAATTTAAGCAATTATTGATTAAGTCATTTGGAAAAAATAATTATGTAATGTAATTAATTAAGGATAATTAATTACTAATAAAATTGATCAAGAATGATTAATTTATATAATTAATTATTAAATATAATTAATTTCGAGATAATCAATTTACTCAATGCAGTAAGTAAGAATAGTTAATTACTGAAGTTAATTAATCAAAAGCAATTAATAATTAAGGTTAATTACTTGATGAAGTTAATTAATTTAAATGTAATAAGGAATCATTAATTAATATAATTAATGATGTGATTAAGAATAATTAATTAAGATTAATTAATTAAGATTAATTAATTAATAATAAGTGATTAAAGTAATTAATTAATATAATTAATTAAGCATTAATGTGATTGATTATAATTAATTAATTAATGAAGTAATTAGAGGTTAATTGCTGTGTTAATTAAGAATAATTAATTTGTGAATTAATTACTTGAATGTAATTAAAGGGTGATTAATCAAGGGTGATTAATCAAGAATGATTAATTAGTGGTTAATTAATTAGTTGATTGGTTTGTAATCAGTTGTTATATAAGCAGGATTTGGAGATTGAGGTAATTAATTTAACTTACTTTAAATTAATTAGAGATGATGTAATTAATTTAATTCATTTTAAATTAATTATATATGGTGTGATTATTAATCCTTGTTTATATATGTAAGATATAGATTTCATAGGATGGTTTGAATCTCAGATATGAGATTAGTATGATGTGTGATATAAGTGCATTGGTTGCATTGTGATGATGATTTGGATTATCTTCTGATAATGATAATATGGATTATCTGTGGTGGTGTGAATTATCTATCAGTGTGTATATGGATAGTTTAAATTGAATTGTTTTGAACTTAAAACAACTTGGACTTAAAAGACACGTTTTGGATTTCGATGAGACCGGGATCGGGTTTCCATATTTGGATATCTGAAAACCACATCGATCCAAATTAACGATAGGCCGTGAATCTCAAGTGAAGGTGAAGATTCAGAATGCAAGGGTTATTGTCGTTAACTCGGAGGGCGATTCCAAAATGAGTGTAACGAGACAATGCCTTCGGTTTCGTTCGAACCCGGAACGAACTTGTATGGATCGAATGCTTTCAGAACATCGTCAGGTGGACGATGAGCATTCTAAGAGATATGTTCTCTAAAGGTAATCGTAGCCTCAAGCCTCATCAACCGGGAATAACTAAAACAGGGGAGGTGCAGCAAGGCTAGGTGGGTCATGCCCATTTCAAGACAAGATTTTCCCCAGTCTAGAAGTCCCTTTTTATTCGGCTGTGTGGGCAGTTGATTCGCGACAACTGCCGGGGTTGTCTTGTTCGGGACTGTCCAGTAAGGGATGGTTCCGGCCTTATGTTGCAGGGGAGAGGGCGTACTCCTTAGTACGGTGATCTAGGCCTCGTACTGTGACGGGCTGTACCCCAGTAGCCCTGCCTTTGTATGGAATCCAAAATCCCATAAGTGCCAACGGTTTTGATTGTATTACCCACTTTTGTGGTTAGTAGCTGGAATTTAATAGATGTAACAATTTGGGATATTTCTTATTTACTTGAAAACCCTAGACCTATTATAATATCACTGGATTTCCTATCAAATGTTTTGGTTAGCGTAAGGTAAAAACTTTTCCATGTTTATGTGTGGAAAGTCTTACGTGATACCTTTCTTTTCAAAGGTTTTTCAAAAGTTAACTAACTTTAACCTGTTACTCACACCAGACCCATGTCTGACCCGAAGTTTATTTTTGTTTTTCTTAAACTCTTGGGTACTCAAATTTTGATGAGTAGCCAAGGGATTCAGGTTAGCTTTGACGAATTATGCAGGAGCAAATGGAGCAGGAGGCTTCTGCGTTGTAGTTATCTAGTATTCCGCTGTGTTGGTATCTCTGATTCGTTGTTTGAGTTGTTTTGTACTGTGTTGTAATAACTAGACAGGTGTTTATAACTGTCTAGTATGGGATGTAAAATCTGTGTAAGTCTGATAGTTATTGTATATCTATGCAATAATTTTGTTATTAATATAATTTATTCATTCCGTTGTTGAGATTCTGTTTTTGTTTCTTCTTTCTTCTATTTATTCCCTTTCTATCCCTTTCTTTCTTAATTCATGATACGTCTTTCTGGTTAGTAGAAGACGGGTCGTGACAGCTGGTATCAAAGCGTTAGGTTGAGTGAATACCTAGGCTCTGGAGTGGTGTCTATCTTGAGAGAGCGTATTTGTAGTTTTGATATATATCTATATATATATTCATTATTTCTACCTATCTATTGGGTTACCCGTTCAGGTTTTTCCAATATAAGTTATAAAGGTAGACAAGGTAGTGATGTGTGTAACACGACTACTACTATTGGTTGGAGTTTGAATGTTGAGGTTGGAAGTGTATCTGTCGAGACTGTAGACCTAATACCGTCTCGAGTGAAGTAGCTTGGTGAAAGAATTTCATCGATCTCTTAAGGTAACCTATTAAGGTTCGGAGTCTATCTTTAAAGTTGAATGAGTTGAGTTTGGATCTGTCGGTTAGGCAGAAGTGTGTGATGGTATTTTGATACCTCAGGAAATAGTAGCTGCGTGATGAGATGCAGTGAATATGGATGTTTTCGAAGAATTTTTCTTTGGAACAAGTTTTTGGGAAGTGTGTCTACTTCAGTGATGTGGCAGAGTCCAGCTGGTTGTTTGTGTTTGGCTTGGAGTTCGGGTTTCTCGAAGAACTTTGGGTTAAGAAGTCTTTGGGCATTGGTGTCAGCAGTGCAGCTCGGAGTATTCGGTGTCGACAGGAAGTTTTCTGGCTTAACAGTTTCTGAAGGTGGAGTTAAGAAGCAGTAGAGTGGACCCGTTTCTTCGGTGGATTGGCTCGTTAGGTGTAAGCTTTTCTGTTTGGTAAAGAGAGAACAGCTTTCTTTGGAAATTGGTCTGTGTTGATTGCAAAAGTGACTTGCGATAGTTGAGTGATCTCTTGGGTTACCAGAGATTTTCTGGATATCTTCTGAGAAGTATGAGGTTTGTTTGTACCTGAAGATTGAGTTTTTTATCGACCGGATTCCAGGAGTGATGTCCGTGGTTTAGCAGTAGAAGGAGGAT
This sequence comes from Allium cepa, assembly GCA_030765085.1. Taxonomy (NCBI): domain Eukaryota; kingdom Viridiplantae; phylum Streptophyta; class Magnoliopsida; order Asparagales; family Amaryllidaceae; genus Allium; species Allium cepa. The sequence continues at coordinate 428,199,795 of CM060938.1, forward strand.
TTCTCGAGATAAAGTTTGGTGAAGCAGCTCAGGATTGGTGGAACTTCTGAGTTTTCTTTATGGATCTGTTGAACCATATTTCTGGGATGTGATTGTCCAGATTATACTCGTGATCATCATCCGCATTTTTCTTCTATTTCAGATCAGAGTTGTGCAGCGGAAGCAGTTTGGGAGTGTTTCTGTGTTGTCTTTTTTGAATAGAAGATGTGAGTTTGTTCTTCTGAGGTTTGAAGAGTAGAGTTGTGTACTTGGTTTTGGATTGATCTTGAGGAGATCATTGTGTTGGATTGTTTTTGGTTCTGTTTGTTTCTAGAGGCATCCGCGAAGGTTAAGCTGATCAGTTTGGATGTAGGCAGCCCAAGATCTTCAGAAGAGTTTTGTGGTTAAGAGATGAAGGAATTTGGATTACAGAGCCGGAGATTTGTTTTGGATCTCTCCTATGTTTTGGTTGGATTGGTGTTTGGTTTTCAAGAGTTGAATTGCCAGTTGGATAATTGGATTTAATGAGATTCACGTATCTCTGAGGGAGTACGTGTATGAGTTATTTCGGGTTGTGGAACTAGCTATTCAGGAAGGTTTAGTTGTTGAATCAGACTCGTCTATATTCTGATATCTTGTTTAGTTCTGTAAACCTAGATAAGGAGTAGCTCTGTAGCTTCGTAGTTTAGATTGTTTGGAATCTGTAGAGCGAGTATCCCGGTATGTGTATATATATATATACACATACACTTGGGGAAACTCGAGAAGATTTTTATCCAGAATTTTGTCTGGATAATTAAGTTTGTTTGATTGGATGATAAATTGGTTGCTTTGGTTGATAGCATATGACTGATATATACTTGTGTTTAAATTTAAAATCTTTAATGAGATTATTAAATTACTTTTGCTTTTAAATTTCGGGGACGAAATTCTTTTAAGGGGGGAGGAATGTGATATCCCGGAAATTTTGGCAATATCAATTTATAATCTGTATTTAAAATTAAATTGATTTGATAAAATTTTGTTAATAAAATTTAACTTGATTTAATAATCCAATTAAATAAATGTTTAATTGGTGAATTTTATCTTTTAAAAGCTAATAAATGCTTTCTATTTATAATGTATATATAAATTTATATATTTTGTTGATAGATAAGTTTTGGTTGAAGATTAATAAACAAATAAAATATTGTTTTTAAATACTAATTTTGATAATTTGGAAATTATTATTTTATTTAATAAATAACTATTCAAAAACTATTTAATAAATAACTATTTGGTTCTTAGATACTTACAGAAATTGTTTTAAATTGTTTAAATATATTTTAAAGTATAGTTTAAATTTTAATAAGATAAACAAAGGGTTATTTTATTTTACTTTTAAATATAGCTTAATAAATATAGTTTGGAATTATATATGGAAATTTAAAATACCATTTATATATTAAACATTAATTCACTTAATTAAGATAAATAAGATAAGTAATTTATGATTTCTTTTATAAATTATTTAAATTAATAAATATGTTATTTTCAAATAAAAATAAATGTATAAATATAGATAGATTTCAAAAGACAATATTATTTTTAAAATTAAAATATGTTGATAAATTAGTTTTAAAATTTGATTTTTTTTAAAATGTATAAATAGAATTTGAATTTGAATCTATTCAAATGAATAAACATATTTAAATTATTTTGGATAAGCTTTCATTTTTATATAAATTGTTTCACGTCATTTTCTTTAAAAAGTGATGCATATTCATTTATTTATGAAAATAATTTATATATATATATATATATGTGTGTGTGTGTGTGTGTGTGTTTGTGTTTAATAAATAAAGGTAAAGAGGGTTTCATTTACTTTTAAATTAAATAAAAATAAGTAAATATGTATAAAACAAGTGTTAACATTTTATGTAACTAATGAGACAAGTGTGAACTAATAACCTACTCTTATTGACAAATGTAAGAATTTAGTACATGTGTCATATTTATTTTTAATTTTCTTTTAATTTTTAAATAAATCATTTATACCTATATAAGCATGTTTTCTTCAAGCTCTATTCTTTTCTAATGTTCTTTTTTTCGAAGTTTAGAATAAAAGTTTCAGCTAAATCAAACCTGAAACAAATGTGTATTCCAAACTCTCAAAACCCAAATCAATATCTTGTAATTCATTTTCAAAATCCAATCTTAAACTCTTCTTTGAAAATAAAAATGAAAAGCCTACATTAATTAAACCTGTAATTACTTTCAAAAGCAAAATAAAGGCCTCTGCATTTCTTTAAATCTGGGAATCAAGCATACAAGGCCTGTAACAAGATTTCAAAACCAACCTGCAGTCCTCTGTAAAATCAAAACAAGTAAACTCTGCATTTTTTTAAACCTGGGAATGTAAAAATGAAATCTGAGGCAATTTCAAGTTTAAATCGATCTGCAATTTAAGTTTGAGCTATATAAATCTGGGTTTGTCTTTTGCATTTAGGAAAATGGCCTACATGCAAGCTTTAAACAAGTCATATGTCTTCAAGAAAGTTTCATTAGCATGCAATTGCAGTTTTTAAAAGCTCTCTGCCTCTATTTTTGCAATGTCAGGTGAGTAACATTTTCTATTTAAAACTTAAGTATAAAATTGTTGCTTGTTTAATGGCTGGAATAAGTATGGTTTATGTATGCATATCTAGTTGCATGTTGATTAGTATGCCTGAGTGTATAGTTTAAAAATGCATTGCTGTAAATATACAAAGAATCTTTGAATGTATATATATTATGTGTTGTGCATTAGTTCTACCTATTCCTAGTTCCAGGAGCAAGAATTCTTGATTAAAATCCATTTTCTCCTAAACATGTTTATGTTAGGATTTAAGATTCAGGTAATATCTGATTGTTTAGTTATAAAGAAGCTTTAAAAAAATTATTTAAGTTAAAATAAATTGTATTTTTTCTCTGGAAAAAAAATAACAGAAAAGTTTAAGTTTTTAGAAAAAAATTCATCACTGTAATTCTTTTATTTAAGATTATAAATTGAATACTGATTAAAAATAGGATTTTTAAGATCTAAATCTTAATTTTTAAAAGTTGTATTGAAGTGCAAGTCGGGGTTGCACTGTTTTGGGTTTTTTGGAAAATTCTAATGAACTCTGCAATATGGGAGATATGTATTGTTTCTAGTGATGGTAGGATGATCTGAGAGTGGAGGAAAAATAGTGGATCGATGTATAGTTGATCGTGGCGATGGTGGTTTGTAGGGGAAGTTTCTAAACCTAGTTTTTGCTGCTTGAGAAATTAGTGACCGTCCCAATGTATCGGGGTGATCGAGCTCCATAGAATTTAAGGAGGTGGTAGCTGGAGCGTTGACGATGGTTTGGTCAAACTTTCAGAGGTGATGGTGGTTGGAGATGAGTTGACGAGATTAATTCCAGGTTTCAATTTGTGTTCCAGTTTAGGCTTTAGGGCTCGATCTCGATCTTAAGCTACTTCTGGTGATCTGAGTGTTGGAACGGGGTGCGAGGTTGAACGTACACTTGTGTGGATCATTGGGGATGGTCGGAGTAGCATGGTTCACCGGTGGAGGTGCACGAGTGCATAGAGTATCTGGTAGTGAAATGGGTTTGGGAGGTTGTGTTTTCCTCGAGTTACCTTTCGGGTTGCTTCGTGGATTTGTCGAAGTCAAGAGGGGTTTTGCTCGAAGTAAATTTAGGATGCTCAAGCCTGGTGTTGGATTACAGGCTTTTCAAACCTGTTTGTTCTGAAACTTTAAAATGAAAACTTTAAAAATATAAAGAAAGGTTTAAGCAAAGTTTGAACCAAGTTTTAAAACCTGTATTCATAGTCTAATTTGAATCTTAGTTTGTCATAATGTAAGTTTTGAAATTTAAGATACTTTAAACAACTTTAAATTGTTTTAATAGTTTGAATTTAATAGCAAAACTTGAAATAAAATTAGAAGTTTAAAATTAAGCTTTAAATCTGAAATCAAAATCCAGTCTGAATCAATGTTTTGAAAATAAAGAAAGTTTTTAAAACTTTAAATATTTAAACAAATTTTGACGTTGAACATATTTTAAATATGATTTGTATCTTAAAAATGAAATTGGTTTAAATTTCCTTTTAACTTCTTTATAAAATAAGAAATTATTTAGTAGAAGTTTTTAAAAAAGGTTTTAAATTTTTTAAAACTTTGTTAAAGGTTAAGTGCGGTTTTCATTTTAAATTTAAATTTTAAAATAAAATTTGGAAACAAATTTTAAAGTAAGTTGTTTAAATTTGCTTTGTTAATGATAATGTAATCATTAATCAGAAATGTTTTACTTATAATAAATCAAAGATTTAAATGATTTTGGTTTATTAAATTAGTAAGGTAATTAGATGATTAATTAATTAATTTATTTAATTAATTAAATAAGGATTTTGAATTAATTAATTAAGGTTGAGTTAATTAATTAAGATTAATTAATTAGGAAATAAGATCATTAATTGAATAAGTTAAGGTTTTAATTAATGATTAAAAATCAATTTATCTAGAGGTTAAGATTAACTAAGTTAAAAACTTAATTAATGAAATAATTAGTGATCAATTAAATAATTTTTAAAGATTAATAAATTTGTGATTAATAATGACTAATTTAAATTAATTACTTAAGTAAGATAATTAAGGAAATTTTTGATAAGTTAATGAAGGTCATTAACTTGGGATTATTTATTAATTAATTTAAGTGATTAGTTTTGATAATTAATTAGATTAATTAAATTTGATAATCATTATGGAATTTGGTTAAGTATAATTACTTTATGGAAGTAATTAAAGTTATTAATTACTCATTGTAATTAATTAATTTATTTGATTAATTTAAATTAATTAATTAAGTTTAATTAATTTATAATAATCATTGATGGGTTGATAAGTAATTAATGAAGGATAATTACTTAGGGAAGTAATTAAGATGAGTAATTACTAAATATAACTTACTGAAGTATGAAAGAGTTGGGGTGATTTACTTGTGTAGTTACTATGGAGGATAATTACTTTGTGAAAGTAATTAACAATTAGTTACTTGGTGTAATTAATTTAACAATTATTGATTAAGTCATTTGGAAAAAATAATTAAGTAATGTAATTAATTAAGGATAATTAATTACTAATAAAATTGATCAAGAATGATTAATTTATATAATTAATTATTAAATATAATTAATTTCGAGATAATCAATTTACTCAATGCAGTAATTAAGAATAGTTAATTACTGAAGTTAATTAATCAAAAGTAATTAATAATTAAGGTTAATTACTTGACGAAGTTAATTAATTTAAATGTAATAAGGTATCATTAATTAGTATAATTAATGATGTGATTAATATTAATTAATTAAGATTAATTAATTAATGATAAGTGATTAAAGTAATTAATTAATATAATTTATTAAGGATTAATGTGATTAATTATAATTAATTAATTATTGAAGTAATTAGAGGTTAATTACTGTATTTAATTAAGAATAATTAATTTCTGAATTAATTACTAGAATGTAATTAAAGGGTGATTAATCAAGGGTGATTAATCAAGAATGATTAATTAGTGGTTAATTAATTAGTTGATTGGTTTGTAATCAATTGTTATATAAGCAAGATTTAGAGATTGAGGTAATTAATTTAATTTACTTAAAAATAATTAGAGATGATGTAATTAATTTAATTCATTTTAAATTAATTATATATGGTGTGATTATTAATCCTTGTTTATATATCGATGATATAGATTTCCTTGGATGGTTTGAATCTCAGATATGAGATTAGTATGATGTGTGATATGGGTGGTTGCATTGTGATGATGATTTGGATTGTCCTCTGATAATGATAATATGGATTATCTGTGGTGATATGAATTATCTATCAGTGTGTATACAGATAGTTTAAATTGATTTGTTTTAAACTTAAAACTACTTGGACTTAAAAGACACGTTTTGGATTTCGATGAGACAGGGATCGGGTTTCCATATTTGGATATCCGAAAACCACATCGATCCAAATTAACGATAGGTCGTGAATCTCTAGTGAAGGTGACGATTCAGAGTGCAAGGGTTATCGTCTTTAACTTTGAGGGTGATTCCAAAATGAGTGTAACGAGATAATGCCTTCGGTTTCGTTCGAACCCGGAATGAACTTGTATGGATTGAATGCTTTCAGAACATCGTCAGGTGGACGTTGAGCATTCTAAGAGATGTGTTCTCTAAAAGTAATCATAGCCTCAAGCCTCATCAACCGAGAATGGCTAAAACAGGGGAGGTGCAGCAAGGCTTGGTGGGTCATGCCCATTTCAGGACAAGATTTTCCCTTGTCTAGAAGTCCCTTTTTATTCGGCTTTGTGGGCGGTTGATTCGCGACAACTGCCGGGGTTGTCTCGTTCGAGACTGTCCATTAAGGGATGGTTCCGGCGTTGTGTTGCAAGGGAGCATGCGTACTCCTTAGTACGGTGATCTAGGCCCCGTACTGTGACGGGCGGTACCCCAGTAGCCCTGCCATTGTATGGAATCCAAAATCCAATAAGTGCCAACGGTTTTGACTGTATTACCCACTTTTGTGGCTAGTGGCTGGAATTTAACAGATGTAACAATTTGGGCTATTTCTTATTTACTTGAAAACCCTAGACCTATTATAATATCATTGGATTTCCTATCAAATGTTTTGGTTAGCGTAAGGTAAAAACTTTTCCATGTTTATGTGTGGGAAGTCTTATGTGATACCTTTTTTTCAAAGGTTTTTCAAAAGTTAAGCAAGTTTAACCTGTTACTCACACCAGACCCATGTCTGACCCGAAGTTTATTTTCGTTTTTCTTAAACTCTTGGGTACTCAAATTTTTACGAGTAGCCAAGGGATTCAGGTTAGCTTTGACGAATTATGGAGGAGAAAATGGAGCAGGAGGCTTCTACGTTGAGTTATCTAGTATTCCGCTGTGTTGGTATCTCCGAGTCGTTGTTTGAGTTGTTTTGTACTGTGTTGTAATAACTAGACAGGTGTTTATAACTGTCTATTATGTGATGTAAAATCTATGTAACTCTGATAGTTATTGTATATATTTGTAATAATTTTGTTATTAATATAATTATTCGTTCCGCTGTTGAGATTCTGTTATTGTTTCTTCTTTCTTCTCTTTCTTCTCTTTCTATCCTAATTCATCATACGTCTTTCTGGTTAGTGGAAGATGGGTCGTGACTATCTCTTTAGGCGTTCCCTCGGCCTATCGCTTGTAACATTTCTTGGATAAACTATATGTAAAGAAACTTTAGTCCTTTTGGTTTTACTTCTTATGCTATCACTTTGCTTGAATTTGCTCTTTAGGACTTTCTTCCATGGTGTATCTTTTGCCCTTGGGCATATTTCTATTAAAATAAGAGTTCAATCCCAACCGACTTTTATATTTGGATTCTTGTTTGGAGCTAATCTAGTAACACAATTAAGTCTCATCTTGTTCTTATCTATGTTTAGTTTTACTTCTTTTCAATTACCAAGAATCTACTTGATGCCTTAATATAGGAACTTCTCCTAACATTCTCCTCGTATCGGGAATCTATATACTTCCTATCTAACTAGGAATCATTCCAATGCATGACACTTATCGTCCATGGCTCACTAACATTGGGAATCTACCTCATGCTTTATTGGGAATCTAACCAATATTCCAATCTAATTGAGAATCTACTCAACATTTAATCTAACTGGGAGGCCACCCATCATTCTAATCTAATTGGGAATCTACCCATCATTTTATTCTGATTTGGAATCTACCCACTGTTTTAATCTAATTGGGAATCTACCAATCATTCTCATCTGATTGGAAATTTACCCACCATTTTAGTCTGATTGGGAATCTACCTAATATTATAATCTTAGTTGGAAATCTACCTAACATTATACTCTAATTGGGAATCCACCTAACATTCTAATCTAATTGGGATCTTCCTAAAATTCTAATCTAACTGGAAATCTACCCAACATTCTAATCTAATTGGGAATCTACCCAATGCATGGTACTACTTGACCATGACTCACCATTAATGGGAATCTGCCCAATATTCCAATCTAACCGAGAATCTTCCCAATGCATGATTCCACTGACCATGACTCACTATTATTGGAAATCTACCCAATATTCTAATCTAACTGGGAATCTACCTAGTGCATGATTCCACTGATCATGACACACTATTAACATGCATTCTACTTTTCTACGTCCTATAAACCCCAGGTGATCATGGCCTTACACTTTGTTGTGCACCACTATGAGGGTGCTCTTATGGCAAGGTCTATCAGTGTTATGATTAGGACCTAATTTACTTACCACTTATGGCTGGTATCGACCATTTATAACCACTTTTGGCTAGTGTTGTCTTCTACGACCCCTTTTGGCGGGTTGCCTAGCTACAACCCCTTGTGGTGCGCGTCGACCACCAACAACCACTTTTGGCTGGAGTCGGCCATCTACAACCCTCTTTTGGCGGGCGTCGGCCATCTAATATTATTTGAGTTAACAATGATATAAAATGCTAGTTGTATTTTGGAAAAGGAAAACACAAATTTCTTGGGTAACGTGTTTTTAAGGGTATAAAAGACTTTTGAGATTTTATGGCTTTCATAACACTATATTCACTAGAAAGTTTTTACCAGAGTTTGACAAAAAGAAAACCATTGATACATGTATATATGTGCATATATAATTAACATAAATATGTGTGTGTATTGAAAAAAGGTAAAATTCCTCATTAATCTTATCAGATTAATGAACGAATTTGGGGAAATTGAGATTAATCTCATTTGATTAATGGAAGGATTTTTGTCCTTAAATTCTAAAAGCAAGTATGGATAGGGAATTTATTTTTAAAATTCTAAATGCAAGTATGATATGTAAAAGTTCTTGAGGAGATAAAACATATTGAAATGGAGACCGTGAATATCGAGGCTTGAATATTCTCTCAGAGTCGAAACCTGGACAAGGTTATGCCAAAAGATTGATATAACGAGACCACTGATTAAACTTCCAAAGATCCGAAACTACGAGGTGCCCTTCCTCTTTTGAGTTGAAACTTTTGACATTATAAGTGAGATAAGCACTTTAATGGAACTGGGTCCCTTTTTTGTCTATGTGAATTTGACTTATGAAAAAATTCTTCTTGCAACTTCATCTTTTGTGGAAAAAAACACCTTATGCATTCATTTGACAAGGGTTACATTGAGTTCTCCTGGAATCATAAAGGAAAAACTAAATGAATAATTCTAAAATATGAAATTTAATCCAATACTTAATGAATTTAGTTAACTTCCCTTTTTGTATTAATTTTTCGTTCGTGTGAGTGAGCTTTCGGCATTTGTTTATTTCATGGCCATTCATCAAGTGGTAAGCGCAATACTTCTTACTCTTTGGATTTTTTTCCTTTAATGGGGGGTAATCGAGATAAGAGATGTCATCACGAGTTTCCACGAATACTCGAGACAAGCTTTGATTAAGTGGGGTAAGGTCTTGGTCATGCTTCAACTTCTTCTGAAACTTACTTTCTTTGGCATCCAGAAGGGCTCTCTTATCGGTAGAAATTAGACGTTCATATTTAATAATTTGAGGTACAGGTCCCTAACTTCATCATTCAGGGCCTTGATAATTTTTTGGAGTTGGGATGATTCATGAAGTGAATCCTGGAGATACCTCGGATGTTGTTAGATCTAAGAGGCTTGAAGTTCATAAATAGGATCAAACTCCTGACCATTTTCTTTCTTTAAAATAAGGGTGACCAATCTTTTGTGTTGTATTCTTCAATGAGTTGAATACGAAGATTGAGGGGTAGTTCTAAGATGACTCTTTTGTTTATGGGACGAGACATTACTAGTTTAAAGGCTTTTATTGGATCTTCGAAAGAAAGAGAAATACGGAGGTTCATGCCTACCTTTTTGCACAAAAAATGTTAAAGCAGGATTTTGCCAATACCAACACCTCGAAGACCGAAGGTAAAACTCCGAAAATTAAAACGAAGTATTAAGTCCGATGAGGTGACTATCGAGATATAATTTAGTTGAGCTTCGAAGGTGAAGTGTTAAAACGTAAGGTAACAATAGTAAATTCTAAAAGGGTAAAATGGAGAAAGTAAATAACACCGAGATTTTAATAGTGGTTTGGGCCAAAAGTTCCTACGTCCATTGTCCTTTCCTTATTTAGTCACTCTTGTATAGCCAAGAAGCTTATTACATTGAATCTAGATATTTCCACCATTAATAATTTTTGGATGGAGCTCTAATATAGGAAAGTACACTTATGATTTTATGTTGACTTCTTTTATGCCAAATGATCCTTTGTGCACTGGGATTGTCGCCTATTTATAGCCAATAATCTATGACACCATTGGTTGAGCGCCTTCTCTTTGGATTGTTGATCTGGCTTGCTATGTGCGATCTTGACATGAACGCTTATCGTCGTCTGCTTGAGTGTAACCTGACATGGATTATCGTTTTGTCGACTTTATATATTGCGTTTGGATATCTTCCATTCTACTTGATTATTGGTCTCGGCTTGGACTATCTAAGCAATTGATCGTTGTTATTTGTTGAGTTGCTTTGGACTTCGGCAACTGATGCTCTCGTCAGACTTCTTATCTCAGTGAATAACTATCCTAGCCTTGGTTGACTTTGATTTATACTCTCAGATTGTATGCTCTCGTTAGAAATCGAAAGATAGCTCTTGGAAGTACAAGCCATGGAGATTCCATTTTGAATATTAGCATTTTGTACTTTGTTGAAATTATTGTGTAACATATTTTCACTTAATGGGTTAAAAAGTATTTTTTGGAAAAGAAAAGAATTTTTGGGTAAAGTGTTTTGGTTGGGAAGATATAATTTGAAGATTTTTTGATTAAGAATATATCAGGAAATATATTGTGGAGAAAAGACATATATCATAAAGTTTTCATTTTTACAACACTTTAAGTAAATATTTTACTCAAATTTGGACAAATTAATTTTGTGGTTGATGATTAAAAATGTAGAATATTGGACAGAGTAATACATTTTAGGGGAGTTTGTTAAAAATAATTTTATTAAAAAGATGTCTTGTTCAAAAAATTTATTTGTGGGCTGTAGAACCAGGCTTTGTAACATGTGGTGTTTGTAGATAAGGTAGAATGAGTTTTGGGTCTTCCTAGCAACCATTATAACGATGTTACTTTTATGACTATTATGTGTGACTTTCCTTAAGGAGTTATAGGAATGTCTATTTATTCTCTTCCCCATTGAGGATTGGGTTATGGTGTGGAGATTATCCATTTCGATGTTTGGATGTGGCCTTTTTATTGTATTTGTTCATTTTTCTTGAATTGTTTGTACAGATTTCTTCCTTGTTAGGTTACATTTGATTACTTTTTTGTATTGTGCTATTTGACTATTTATTTAATTAATTCACGCCATATTTCTTTGAATTATTTTCCCTAGTTTATATTGTATCAATTGTTTGATTTACTACGATTTGTTCTAATTAATATTTATCTACTTGTTTGCTTTCCTATTTTTTAATTGCTAGATCAATAAATTTGCCTCTAATCATTAATAACATCACACCATTATTCAATTAACACAAAATCAATTCCTAAGCTTACTAACTTTTCAACAGTAGTAAATAAGGACTTTAATAAATAATAAGTTGATATAATCATATTTACCACATGGATATAAACCTAAATCATCACCAAACATTCTCTAAATCACTTCATCCAACTTCGTAATCATCGATAAATTAAGGAAGTATAATAAGTAAATAAAGTAAGAGAAGTATCTCATTCACCTTCTTCTTCCCTAAATCAAGTTCTATTCATCAATACCCAACTTCAAGCTCGCTTGAAAGCTGAGATTAAGCTTCAAATACCACTTCAAGCCAATCCAATGATGGGTTTTATGAGGAATTGGATAAGAGGAATTGTAGTGATTTTTCTGGAATTTATACAATTTATTCTAGCTTGGATCTTTGGATCTAATGTTAGGGATTAAAAGATTATTAGGAAAGTAATTAGCGAAGGGGAAGAAATTAACGTTGAATGAAAATAAAATGAAGAGGTTAGCTAATTTATAAGAAAAAACTAATGGGCCTTACCCCAAATTCTTTTACTCTACATGAAGTCACTATTCACTAAACTTTCCAACTCAGAACACAGCCAACTTTATACTCATTCCTCTCAAGATGAAACTATGGTCTCCACAGTAGTTCCTCGGGTCCTAATTCACTTGTTTCTAAAAGTCATGTACAATGGGATTTCCGTTAATTAACGATCAATATTTAAATTAATTATTTAAATATCCAATAGTTGAAAATTGTCGGATGTTACATTCTTCGCTCCTTGAAAGAATTTCATCCTTGAAATTTTTATGAGTATGACAAACTAACATGACTAACCAAAATTCTCGATCGCCAACTTCGAAAAATTTAAGCAGAACCTACCCTATGCAGCTAGTATTACTCACAAATTAAAACACATTATGCATCTAGGAAATACGTGATAAAATATATTATCCTATATTTTCTAATGTCATACCCTTTTTTAGGGGGCTTTTGACCACTTAGATGCAAATTTAAACAAGTAAGTGTTTGAACAGCTATGATTATGCTCTCAAGTACCTAATTTTACTATACAAAGAGGATTACGCACCAACAGAACAACACAAAATTAAAACATTCATAATTTCAACATAGCAACTGATACTACCATAATCATACATGATTAATAGTTGAAGAGAAAACTCAAATAAGTCGATGTATGTATGTATATAGACACACACACACACACACACACACATATATCATAGACTTTGAGTCACATCAAAATGCAATAAACTCATATAGATCCCACCTCGACCCGAATAATGGGCATGGATAATAAGTGATATATTTTAGATAGCAATCGTTATCTCTTTCTTAACTTGGTATAAAAATAATTACAACAAGCATACAAGCAACCACAATAAAAAAATCAATTGACAATCAATCAACAACAAAAAACAATAAGCAACAATGAGCAATATCAATCAATAACAGACAACAATAATCAACAAATAAGCAACAATAATCAACAACAAAAAATCCAATAACAAACAACAAATAACAACAAGCAACAATAAGCAATACCAATCAATCACAAACATCAATCAAACAACAAGCAACAAAAATCAGTAAGAAACAACAATAAGAGCCTAAACCCACATGTATGTAACCATCAATAGTCTAAAAACACATGTCAAGCTATAAACTCCCATGAGTCTTTTCAACATCCAAGATGAATGAACTTCCTAAGTGGTGTAGCTCCTTTTATGAACAACCATGAAAGACTATTACACATCCGTCCCGAAAATGGAAAACTTGTACAATATGCTAGATCACCAATCCTCAAAACTCTTGAATAAATCCAACAGTCTAGTCTCAACTTTTCTTCTCTTTCGAATAGAACTCGTTCTCCAAAGGAGAAAACTTTACTAACTAAATCATAATTAAATGATGATCTATAAATGCTTGGGTTCGCTCAGGTTAAAACTTACCTCAACAGCACGATGTTAAATGGGATAATATACTAAGTGTACTACGATGCTCACCTAGGTAAGTATTATATCGCCACTTAGAAGGTTATCCAAATCATGACAAAACTAGTTGAGAAGTCCTTCCTCGAACTATCACAAGAAATCTTAACTATACTATGATACAATTTTACAATGACTAAAGATCATCCAAAATGATTCACGATGCCCGATCCAATCCTTTGTTTTCTTGTAAGATTTCTTTGTTAAAACAGGGTTGGCCACCTGACTCCTCTTATGCAAACTCTAATCTGGTTCCTTGGTCCGATCAGCCATGCTTTGGAATCCCTTAGTCATCTCAAGAATCCAACTCCAATGCTTGCCTATAAAAATTAAGTGAAAAACCCTTTCCTAACTGATAAAAACTACCCAGAAACTCTTTTCTCTAACCAGGGATTGGGAATTGGAATGTGAATGGACGGATCCTTAGGAAAAACCTCTTAAGAATATGAGATTAATCCTATCGAATAAGGTTTACCAACATAAGGGAAAACACTTCTAATATGAATGACTCTATGGAAAATGTCTAAAAGTCGTTTGTTCAGTCTTTGCCTATTACTGGGAATCCACCAAATCTTATTTGGATGCAAATCCAAGTCACACTTCATCGACCAATGCCACTCAACTTGAAAGCTCTTCATCAAGTTCGAACGACAGTGCATTCAGTCACAACACCTAAGCTTCGCCACTAAGGTTACTCATTCCTGTGCACTTAAAGCACTTAGTAGCCCTATAGAGGAGGAACTGCAAAAAGTTTTAGGAGGGATTAAGCGGGGATATAGTGGAAAATAACGGAGGTGCAAAAATATTATATATAAAACCAAATATATATAGTTAATTTATTTTGTCTCACATTATATATGTAGAAAAAATAAATATAGTTTAATCATATGTAACAAAACCAAAAATTATCATGACTATAATAGATTTTTAACTTATATTAAGCAATTATGTATTAAAATTTAGTCCATACCCTAACTTTGTTGATTTTGTTTAAAAGAGAACTAGTCAAATCAACATTTTATATTACGCTGCAATAGCGGGTGCTAATATACCTTGATTTAGCAGGTGTTGCAAAAATAGTGAAGCTTTAGTATAGTGGCCGAAGAGCATTATGCGCTATAGCGGGGATTTTGCAGGGCTTTAGCGTGGCTTCAACTGCATAGCTCATACAAGGTTTAATTTACAAAAGCATGTACCTGGTGTGGAAGGTGTCAATTTTAGCCCATCTACCAAGTAACTAGCAATAGATGAATATATACCTCAAGTGTCGAAAAAACCAATGTAAGTACCTTAGATATAAGGCATATCTCACTACATGAGCTTCTTACTTTTCCCCGAGCAGTAGGCCTTCTAAGACTCGGTAATTCTTATAAGGAATAAGTTATCGTCACTTGCCAACCATTCTAAAACATAGGATAATCCTTCTTCAAGTGATTGTAACAGAAGCACATGAATATGAAATAAAATCAACACAAATTTCAAAAACAGCTTTTCTGATTACATTTCAAATCAGTATTTCATATTCAATTACATAATCCCTAAAATGATTTGCAGGTTTTGATCAAATATAATTATTACAAATTATGCCGTGAGCGACATATGAAGACGGCTCTTGGATGTTCAGAGTATTAGATATATGACATATCAGTCATAAATACATCACAGCGGAAATAATACTAAATAATTCCTGCATAGCTCACTTTGCCTCTTGCACGTCTTCGAAAGCTTATTCATCCAATCTACTAAGCCTGAAAAGTTCTTAACTCTCAATCTACTCAAATTTAATTTTGAGCCCTAAGAGTTTAAGAGGAAAACATAAACTTAGAGTCAGATATAAAGCCCATTATTAAAAATTATATTATATCCCAGTTTACTGATATTAAGTGAGACCACGTCGCTTAGCAGGTTTCCCCTCACTAATACGCTTTTAAAATCATATCTTTTACAAATAAAATCTTGTAATATGATTGATTATAACAATAGTAGAAATAACATATATGCATATAAGTCAGGTATTCAAAGGACTATCTATCCGAACATTATAGTTTTATCTGGCTAACTATTAACCACTGGCCGACTCGAGCCTACTAGACATACTAAATATTCTAACTTGTGTAAGATACAATACTGGATGATCTATCCTTCACTTACTTCTCCTATGGTCAACTGATCCTAATGTTTTTGCGGGCTTACCAATAACCTACCTCTCTCTGTGTATTCCTTTATGTGTGTAACATCATATTAGTTTTACCTGTGACAAAGCCGTACACACTGGAATTTTGGACTTATATTAACTAGGGACTACTAGCTAAAGTATAGGGCGTGGCCCCATACTAGTCCAACCTAGTCATCTAATATTTGAGTAATATACTTAGTAAATACCTAGGCTGAGCCTCTTTTTAAATTTTATTTCCTTGAAAACAATCTTTACAAATGATGCACCCTTGAAATCATATCTTTATAAATCAAGGAAATTATACCTTTTTTTACTCAAAATAATTATGCCATGATATGTGCTTTACAGAAAATATAGATAAAACCTGAAATCAATTGGGTTACTATCCCTTTGAAATAAGTTAAAACCCTTTTTAACTTAGAAAACCTTAGGCTATAAAGCCAAAACCATACCTTCGATACCATTGTTTAAAACCTTAAACAATCCCTTTCGAAATCATAGAAATAATCCCTTTTGAAATAAGTTAAATACTTTAACCTTAAAAAATTAGGTTGAAAGGCCAAAATCGATCCTTCAAAACCATGATGTAAAATCATAGACATCCTTTTTCGAAACCATTAAAATATTGCTTTCAAAAGCGTTGGGTTCAAGTAAGAAAAAATGTAAGTATAGCTTCAAAACCAAATGAAGGTATTCCCTTCCAAACCATAGTTTGAAAACAAAACAAAATACATAGCCCTTCAGCTGATTTATGCAAAATCTATTCCTCCAAAACACCTAGGGTAATGATGACATATTTTGCATGTATACTATGGCTTAAACAAGTGGTTTCAACCACGTCGAAAGATATGGGAATGGCACCCACCCTTTCACAAGTATCGTTTAGAAGAAAAGCGGCTCAATGGTTGCTCAAGGGTATCAATTCGAAACCATACCCTCTGAACTCGTTGGTCTTGAGTTATAAAAAGAGGCATCTTACTAAGGCGAAAGGTTTTAATGTGGTAGCTAGGTTATGAAGGGGTTCAAAAGCAGCAACCATTCCGAAGGTATTAAATTAAAAGTCAACCTCACCCCTAACCTGTGTAGTCAATTCCCCGATATTGCCCGGATATATCCCCGATATATCCTATAGCGGACTTTTGGGGCAATGATATTCCTATGTAGCGGCCTAATATAGCGGATCCGCTATTATCCTCGATATTGTGGCAATAATCCGCTATATCCCCGATTTTGTTGCCCCGCTATATCCCCCTTTCTTATAAATAAGCATTTTGTTTGATGTCTTGCTTTTAAATTTTATGGTAACTTCAAAGTCGATGTAACAATGATATACGCTGTTGGTTATTATAACTAGTTCTTACTTTTTAAGTGTCAACTTTGTTTATTTTTACTTTATTATAACTTTTTTTGGCTTGGTGGAAAATAATAAGAGATACTTTTTCTCTTTTTAATGTAGAATGTTCATCATTCCTCTTTTTAAAGTTGTCCGCTATATCCTGCTATATCCTCGATATATCGCCGCTACAACTTTTCACACCTCAAACGCTATAGAGCGGCAGGGCGCTTTAACTGCACAGCCCCTAACACATCCTTACCTTCGAATCCCGTATAAATCCAATACACTTCATACCAATAGCTTGATTCCATGTGTATTAGTACCCAATGAGTGTGAAAGGGTTAGAGGTAGTGTGTATGACGTCGGAAGCTAGCAAGGGTAGAGGCGAAGATGTAATTAAAATAAGAACTGCATTTTTGCTTATTAAAGGAAATTCTTTTCACCTACCATTCATATATGTTAAAATCCTATTGGCCTAGGAAACTTTTTCCTTCTCCTTTATCAAAATTACTGCTGACTCCTTATGGGAACATTTGAAAATAACTTAACACTTAAACCCTTCTCCTAGATAAAAGATTTAATATATATATATATATAAGTCCTCTAACTTACATAATTTATAAATCATAGTAAATCACTTAGGAAAATCCCAAAAATCATAATAATTCACATTAAATATGTTTTCTAACATATATAAATTTCATACCCGAAGGCATTATTTAATTGCCTTAAATAATTTAAACACAAAATTAATTATTTTCTCTCATAGAAAAATTATAATAAATCCATATTCACTTGGAAAATTATGAAACTTGAAACCCACTTGTAAAATAATATTTTTGACCATATATCAAAAAAGAAACACATTTGGATGTCATATGATAGGTTTTCTAATCTAAACATATCATAAAATTCTTATTAAATCTCCATAAATCATCAACTTAAAAGATTTAATCATTTAATCAATATAACATGCAATATACTTGCAATGAAAATAGTTTTACCTTTAAACCAAAATCATTCATCAAAAAATAGAGATATAAACCAATTATTCACCTTGGTTTTGTGTTAAGAAGGTTGAGATTTGCCTTTAGATTGATTTGCTTAAGCTTTCTACTTGAATCCAAGCTTTTCTTCTCCATGAATCCTCTTAATGGTGGTCGGTCGAGTTCTTTTGGGTTTTAGTTTTGTTCGTGAAAGTTAAAATGAATGAGGAATGAAGAATAGAAGGGTTTAGGGTGTAGGAACAAAGGCTATTTCCATTTTGCCCTTACCATATTCCTCCTACTTGCTTATTTTTAGTTCTCTTTTACTAACACATTCATTAAGGCATGGCTCCTTCTTAATTAACAAATCTCAATCCTTCAATTATCCATATTATTTCATTTAATTTACCCAATTAAATGTTCTAAATAATATTAGTCAAAATTAGGGCCATTACAGTAACCAAGTTACCCGCAATTCAAGCACTTATGCTTCACCTTAGCGGCATGATATTTCGAAGCGAAATGCACCTATATGCCATAGGAGTGACATAAAATGTCAGCTCTCTTCTTTGAATAAGCTTGATCTTTCCTACAACCTTGTCCTTTGTGCTTTGGTTAGAACTTCAATTTACTTTCCATCTTCGCTACATCTGATGATACCTCATGAGAGAGTTAGGATTCCTATGGGGCAATTATGTATTTTGCTATATATATATAACTTGATGACTAATCTTTTTCAAAACGAGGGGTATTTTTTCTATTATATACTTAATATAATGTGTTTTGTTAACTAATTTAATTAAAAGTATATTTAATATCAAATCCATAAGTGGTATGTTTTATGAAAATTGTTACAATGTGTTTAATCTTTAGTGATTTATTACAATAAGATAAACATGCCTTTTAAATATTCCTAGTCAAGATTTATCAAGGTTGGATATTGATCATCTATTGAGACTAGAGTATGTAATGCTCTTCGAATATTGGATAGCGTATTACCCATTGGCTATTGGAGGCACCAAGAATTTACATACTGATAGTTATTGGATAATTATGAAATGACTCACTTAACAGTTTTCTATTGGTTATATTATAACTAAGGTAAAATAGAAAATATCGATGTGATAATATTACATAATTCCCTCGACTTAAGAATACATCCGAGCTTTAATGTGGAAACTCCATTTTGCTTATAGTTAAATCGTGGCATGGCATCCATCGAACTATAGTTAGTTCGACTGGAAGCATCGAAAGTGGGTCATTATTCATAAGTGAATTCACCTTCACGATTATATGAGGTTAGTATCAAGGTCAACTAATATCAACCCATGATCAAAGTCTTTGGCTAGACCAGTTTGGTTAATAATAATTGTTATTATTGAACCAAGGACTTTGTGTTTGGACTATGAAGTTGAATATGGGCTACATTGAAATTTTTGACCATTACCAAATTCCATTAGTTCTAATGTGATATAGTTTTGACGAAAAGAATTGGTGTAAATGATTATCACTGTATAGTAAATTGGATTTTACTGAAGCTATGTAAGTGATAAATTTGGCCATAGTGTCATATCACATGCTAAGTGATGTATAACTACTAATATTCGAATTGTTGGATATTAATCGCTGACCGAATTTACATAGAGTCACACAACCGAAATATTAAGTACTCTTACTACCACCTGATTTAATTAATTATAATTTTTAGAAATTAATTAATGTTTATGGAACATTAATTATAAAATTGTATTTAATTTTTATTGATCAATATAAATATTATGCAAGTAACAGTTATAAACACATATATTGATATATGATGTCGATGTGCATTTGAATTTGATTTGGACGTGTATTTTATTGATCAGCCTTGAAGCAATTTTGAGGTTTATATAGGAGCCTAGGGTGGCCAGCCACATCAGGTAGTTATGGGGTGGAATTTTAACTTAAATGGAGGTGATTTGGTACTACTAAAGGATGGACCTTGATCCCTTATTCACTCCATAGAATTAAGCTTATTTATTCATCTCTAAACCCACTTTACTTCAAATTTTTCTGCTCCTTCTAAGATTTGATTTGGCCAACCTTACTCCAGCATACCTTACACAATTAAATCCAATTTGAAGATCGGTGGTTCCTGCATATAGATTGGTAGCTCTATTTGAAGGCTTGGATATTGATTCAAAAAGTGAATAGATTCAACATTTAAAGATGTTTCATCTAGGCTTTGGATATGGTAATGACCCAATTTATATCATTTATACGTGTGGGTGTATGTACTAATTATCATGCCATCACGCCGCATTATTTATTCGTATATTCATGAATTTAAATATGCTTATGCCGTTAATATTGGATGAATATGATTGTATGTATGTCTTTTAAATAAAAAGTTGTGTGTGTGTGTGTGTGTATATATATAATTGTATATATCATTAAAAAATGATAAAAAAGGTTATATTTTAAATTCACAAATAATTTAAAGCATCTAATAAATTTCAGTACTAGTTAGATTTTAAAATACATAAATACATGCGCACGCATACACACAGATATATCTATATAGTACATGAAATATACATATGAATTTTAACATACATAATATATTTTAAGCAAAAAAATTTAAAACCATATATATATATATATATATATATATATATATATATATGTATATATATTTCATACAATTTGTTATGAATATAAAATTTAACTTTTACAATGTTTATATATCTAAAAAGTGTATGTAATATGTAAGTATATATTTAATAAAATTTTGTATATGTTTGGTTTAGCTTTTGGAAAAAATTAATTTTTATACTTCTATCTATACTGAAATTAAAATAAATAATTTTTAAACCGTTCGATTTAAATGGATAAAAAATTATTTCTAGCCATATGTATATATGTGCATTTACATATATATTTCAATTATTTATTCACATTAATATATACGTGTGTCTATATATGTTTTATTATATATAAATTTCTTAAATATTACATTTATGTGCATATATATAGTTATGTCTATATCTAATCAAACTTTTTTCAAGTTATGAAAGATATGTTATATATATATATATATATATATGAATTTACTAGATATTTGCTATACAGATCTAGATCTAAGATTTAGAATTTGAATTTGAAATTTGTATTTGAACTTATAGTTATTTATATTGAAATACATTTACTTCATATTATAATAACAAATACATATACATATACATACATACACACACATATATATATATTTACATATACATACCTACATACATACATACATACATACATACATACATATATTTATACATATATGTTTTTTACAATTAATGTTGTATGATACACACAAACATACACATAATAAATGGCACACATGTATATGAAAGGGCTAACAGGTTCATTGTGGTGTAAATCATTGCATATATACACGAGCGTGGTAAACCATGTCACCTTTTATGTTGCATGTACAGGTACATACTATTACCCGGCAGTTTGTCCCAGCTACAAGGTGATAGTTGCATATCGAACAATTGTGTTCGATTGTAACATGAGCTAAGAAGGGGTTGAACCTATGAAGGTTTGCTTCCACTAAGTGGTTCGGCAAGACTACGTGGATCGGTGGGATGGCATAAGTGTGGGTCGGCATCACTTGTTTGGTCGGCTTATGTGTGTGGTCGGTACTTACAGCATGCATGGTTCGGCCGGAGTGGCTCGGTAGTGTGCTTCCTAGCAAATGTCACTAGGTCAAATAGGTTTTGATGTTTCTCAATCATGCTAGAAGAACTATGGTGGTTCGATTGGACATGGCACGCACTCTCTATATGGCTCGGCATGAAGCCCTAGCTCGGTGCTCTGCTGTTGGTGTGATACTATATTGGTGGTTCAGTATGCACTCTTGGGTCGGTATGCGTGCTCTTGGATCAGTCAGCGTGGTTCGACTGGGATGGGGTCGGCCTTAGAGGTTCCAGTACATGTGGGTCGGTTGCTTTGTGGTTCGGCATTTCACTTGTGGCTCGGCGTAAAGTTGTCGCTCGATAATTTCTACAGCGAATATTTATGGCTCGGCATGTGTGGCCCATTGAACTACAGAGACGTAGCAGGTTGTTGGGCATTAGAGGACTAACCCTTTAACACTTTCGCTCATGTTGTTCGTCACTTAGAGTCAGTTAGGGGATTGCTCTGAGTCATCTACAAAGAAGGCTGGCCCGATATTGGTGGTTCGGCAAACATGGGATAGTGCATGTTGGTTCGGTTATGGTAGTTCGGTTATAGTCGTTCGGTGCTCCTGGGTCGGCTAAATCAAGTTGTCACCCATGGGCCGAGTTACCTCACTCATGGGCCTAGGCAGAGGTTCAGCCTACCTTCGTCTATAAATAGAGGGGTAGGAGCATGGTTTAAGGGGACCTTTTTTAGGGAACTCTAGGGAGACTCTGCCATTTTCAAGACTCATTTCCTTTCTGTTAAAACTTGTAGTTTTAGTTGTTGTACAGATTGTATCTATATTCAATTATTTGAAAAAGCGACAAAGGTAAAACTCAAAATGGACGTAGGAAGTTACACCGAACCACTAGAATTCCGGTATTCTTGTTTCTTACTATTATTATTGCACTCTACTGTGTTATTCCTCAGTTTTAATTTACTTTACTCATTAATCTCCCTACACAAATCTTCCAACGACCCGTAAATTTTAGTGGTTTTATTTATTTAATTAATTGAAGTTTTGTGAAATTTTAAATAATAAATTTTGAAATGAAAATTTGATATTTGAAATACGTCTGGTTAAACATAGAAAATGGTAAATTTTTATCAGATAATATTGAAGTTTACTTTCTTATGTAATTTTATTTCAATTCAAGTCAGTTAATATTTGATGATAATAAAATATTTATCAAACCTAAATATTTTTATATAATAAATTTGTTAATCATCTTCTATGCGAGACGTCATATTTCGTTTCTCCAAATTCTGACTGCTTTTGCTCCGTTTGTCTTATTTCTAAGAAATTAACAGCATTTTTAGTACCGATTATCGACTTTTAATAGGATGATCGTACCATTGATATCTATATACCGGTTTGATTACCTCGTCGCACTGATCTCTACGGTATATTCAATTCTATGTTTTGAGGTCCAATACGCAGTAGAATCCGTGAAAAAAGATTTCGTACTCGTACCGGTTTTAAAATCGTTTGGGTTTCCATCCATCCTTTAATATTCCACCTTCTTTTAAACCAATAGCCATCTACATTTCGTATTCCCAGAATTACAGCCGTGACCCTATCTATTCCCTATGTCCAACCTTATATTGGTCCATTCATTTTCTTTGATCCGCTTTATTATTGGTTCCGTCTATATTTTCTAGAATATAGATTATTTCATATAAATGAAGATTGGCCAGAACATTTATCCCTTCTCTTCACCTCGCAGCTACACCGCTCCTCCCTTGATCCTCCACATCGGCCACCGATCTCGCGCCGAACCCGCTTGATATGCACGTAATTGTGCATACATTTACATCCATATTTTATCTCTTTTTATTTAAATAATCATCATATTTGGGCATTTTAACATGTTTAAAATCAAAATTCAATTATTTCCAACCATCATGTTTTCATCTTCATTCAGGGGGAAAACGGTCATTTTGCGCATGTGTCAATATAAGAATTTTTACTTTGACATTTTTTGATAATTTTTATAGGAATTTGAATGCATATGGAAGAGGCTTATATGAAGACATATGCATGCACAAATGAATACAAAGGAAAGAAGAGGGAAATAATTCAAGCCATGATGATGAAGAATTTACCTCGTTCGAAGCATTGGCCACCCATCACCGACTCATCCCCATCACCACTTCACCGACCTACGACTCAAATTCCACCGCGACTCACGACTCAATCCACCTCCATAGCAACCCACGACCTAAATTCTTCCCATGACCCACGACTCAATGACCACAGCGACTCACGACTCAATTCCATCCCCAATCGCGACCTATGACTCATCTCCTCCATCCTAAGTCGCGACCGACTCATCTATTACTCCTAGCCAAAGCCCTAAATCCCTATGCCGCGCGCGAACTACCCCAGAGCGCGAACAACTTATGCCTCCACAGTAAGTCGCGTGCCTCCTCCCTAAGTCGCTACCTTCAGTGACCTAATTTTTGTGTGTTAGCTCGAGCAATGTCAGTCGCGATTGAAGCTTCTCCTAAAGTTGCGAGCGACATAGCATGAGTCGGAGCCGAGTTAAGACGAGTCGTAACCGAGTTAACTCTAAGTCGCTGCATATTTTCTTTTCTTTAAGTTGTGTAACCATTGTGTTGTTAATTTTTTTAGTCGAATTGAGTTGTAAGCCTATAAATAGGCAAGTGGTGTCATTTGTAAAAGTGGTTGGATATTTTGAATAAAATTTCTTGTTGATTGCTTTGTGCTTTCTTCTCTAATTGGTAGTCGAGTGAAATCTCCTATCTCCACCTACGTCATTCGAGTGCGCTCGAATCTTCGTTTGTGAAGCCGATTCACGGAATCAAGTGCGCTTGATCAACGTCGAAGAATCGTAGATCTTTGTTTCTCGGTATCGTGCGCGATCAACGAGACGAAGATAGCTAGAATCCGGCATCTTTGGATCAACGGATTTGGGCATTGCAGTATTTTCAGATCACCGATTGCTACATTTCATCAATTGAAGTTTGTTTTGAAATATCCGCTGCGTCAGTTTTTGGTATCAGAGTGAGATTGCAAGGAGTTTGCATCATTTGGAGATTTGGGTTTCAAGAAGTTGAAGTTTAGAGATCGAATTTGCAAATTGTCGAGAAGTTTGGAGTTGGAAGATTGTGTTCGTCGTGTTCATATTGAAGTTGCAACAAGAGGAGAACTTTCGATCCATTTCATTTCGGATCAAAGTTGAAAAGGGGTTTGAGCCAAGAGTTGAAGCATCACTTTGCTATTATTGTTGAAGGAAGGCCGTGTATACTTAAGAAGTAGCCGAGCCTTGTCAAGTTGTTTTGAAGTTTGAAGCCAAGCTAAGGAACCGTGACTTGTTTGATTTTGTGTTGAAGTTTTGATTTGTTGAAGTTTATTGTTTAAAGATTTTGCGAAGTTCAATCATGCCACCGAGACGAGCTCAACGTCATCGCAATATTAATGCCTTGTATGGAAGAGAAGAGGCCAATGAAATGGAGCAACGAATCCACGAGAGCTTTACTGAAAAGTTGAACGAAGGAATTGGTCGATTAGAGAGAATGATGCTTGAAATGAATCAAAGTAGAAGAAGAATTTCACCTGAATCGAGCCATGGGAGAAGTAGAACTTCGATACATTCAGATCGGGAGAGAACAGAAGATCATAGAAGTGTTGATAATCGTGATAGGAATGTTGGTAGTAGGAGTGGTGGTAGAGATGTTGGAGGACGTGAACGACAACGATATACTTCAGATTTTGATGAGGAATTTGTTTGTGACAGAGGGAGTATGCATCGAGATAGAGAACAAACACAACGTCAGTATCGAGATGTAGATGATGATCGTCGATGGGAATCGGGAATGAAGATGGAGATTCCGGAGTTTAAAGGTGGGATGGTTGCTGAGGAGTTCTTAGACTGGTTATCTAATGTTGAAGAAATCTTTGATTTCAAGGAAGTGCCGGAGAATCGTCGAGTGAAGTTGGTTGCTACTAGATTGAGGGGAAGAGCATTGCCATGGTGGCAGCAAACTAAACTTACACGAGAACGGATGGGGAAGTCGAAGGTTGTTGAGTGGGATAAGATGAAGAAGTTGATGAGATCTACTTTCTTACCTTACAACTATCAATCACTTATGTACCAGAGGTTGCAGAATCTGAGGCAAGGGACAAAGTCTGTTAGTGATTATGTTGATGAATTTTACCAACTCATTGCCAGGAACGATATTATGGAAATTGAAGAACAATTAACTGCTAGATTCATTGGGGGATTGAGAATGCAGATCCAGGATATGGTTAATATGTTTGATCCAAGATCTATAACAGAGGCACATCAGAAAGCGTTAGCTTGGGAGAAGCGGGGAAGGCGTGGAGGTGGTGTGTTTACTAATTCTAACAATCAAGTGAAGGGGGCCAGTGGAAGTTCTAATGTTCCTAAACCTGTCAGTAAGCCAATTGTGAAGGAGGGTGAGAAGGCGAAGGTTAATAGTGGGTTCAAATGTTATAATTGCCAGGAAATGGGTCATAAAAGCAATGAGTGTCCGAAGCCGAAGAAGAGAACTATGATAGTTGAAGATGAGGATGAGGATGAAGAGGCTGAGTGTTCAAATTCTTTACCGGTTGAGGAGGAAGACTTGTTGTCGGGAGACGAAGGATATTCACTAATGATGAGGAGAAGTTGTTTGACACCAAAGCAAGAGGAGGGAGACGGTTGGTTGAGGAATAACATATTTCAATCTACTTGTACTATTCTTGGAAGAGTTTGTAAATTCGTTATTGATGCTGGGAGTTGCGATAACATTATCTCTACAGAGGCAGTAAAGAAGTTGGAATTGAAAACCGAGAAGCATCCTAAACCGTACAAGTTAGCTTGGTTGAGGAAATGAGGTGAGGTAAAAGTTGGAAGGAGAGCTTGTGTTAAATTTTCAATTGGGAAGAAATATAAAGATGAAATCTGGTGCGATGTAGTGGACATGGATGTGTGTCATCTGTTGTTGGGCAGACCATGGCAGTTTAATAGAGCAGTTCAACATGATGGTCGTGCCAATAGCTATAGTTTCATGTTTGAAGGCACTAAAATTACTTTAGTTCCCAAGAAGCAGCAACAAAAAGAAAGCAAGCTGGAGGAAATTGAAGAATTGAAAACTTTGTTAACTTTGAAGGAGTTTGTCAGGGAAGTCGAAGAAGAACCTGAAGTGTACTTGTTGATTGGACGAGAGTGTAACGATGAGGTTGAAATTCCAGAAGAAGCAAAACCAGTTTTGAAAGAATTTGAGGATGTATTCCCAGAGGAGTTGCCTATGGAGTTGCCGCCGCTGAGAGATATTCAACATCAAATTGATCTTGTTCCAGGAGCAGTATTACCGCATAGACCACATTATCGAATGAGTCCGAAGGAACATGAGGAGTTGAGGAGACAGGTAGAAGAGTTACTTGAGCAGGGACGTGTGCAGGAAAGTTTAAGTCCATGTGCTGTGCCAGCTTTATTAGTACCGAAGAAGGACGGGACGTGGAGGATGTGCACTGACAGTCGAGCATTGAATAAGATTACTGTGAGATACAGATTTCCAATGCCGAGATTGGATGACTTGCTAGATCAGTTGAGTGGGGCTAATATCTTTTCGAAGATTGATTTGAAAAGCGGTTATCATCAAATTCGGATTAGACCTGGAGACGAATGGAAGACAGCCTTCAAAACGAGAGAGGGGTTATACGAATGGTTGGTTATGCCATTTGGTTTATCAAATGCACCTAGTACATTCATGCGGGTGATGAATCAAATCTTTAGACCATTCATTGGGAAGTTCGTGGTGGTTTATTTCGATGATATTCTGATATATAGCAGGAGTACGGAGGAGCATGTTCAACATTTGAGGGAAGTGTTGATTATTCTTCGTGAGGAACAATTTTATGCTGCTACAAAGAAATGCGTGTTTATGACGCATAGTGTTTTATTTCTGGGTTATGTCGTTTCAGGAGAAAGTATACAGGTGGACCAGGATAAAGTTGAAGCAGTCAGGAATTGGCCACAACCAAAGACAATTACGGAAGTAAGAAGTTTTCATGGGCTAGCGTCATTCTACCGAAGATTCATTCCACACTTCAGTAGCGTGATGGCTCCAGTTACTGATTGCATGAAAGGGAAACAGTTTGTATGGTCAGAAGAAGCGGGGGTTGCTTTTGAGAAGATCAAGGAACTATTGACGACAGCACCGATTCTTGTTTTACCAGATTTTCAATTATTGTTTGAATTGCATACTGATGCGTCGAAGGTGGGAATTGGTGGAGTGTTGAGTCAGAAGGGACGTCCTATTGCATATTTTAGTGAGAAGTTGTCAGGAGCGAAGATGAGATACAGTACATATGACGTTGAATTCTATGCTGTTGTACAAGCTATTAAACATTGGAGACACTATCTATTTCAGAAAGAGTTTGTTCTTTACACTGATCATGAAGCATTGAAGCATATGCAAGGACAAGACAAGATTTCCGCGAGACATGCCTCATGGATTGCTTATTTGCAGCAGTTTACTTTTGTCGTTAAACACAAGTCAGGAGTAACCAATCGTGTAGCTGATGCTTTAAGTAGGAGGAGTCATTTATTAACGACAATGAAAGTTGAAGTGACAGGTTTTGAATTATTGCCAGAGATGATTGAAGAAGATCCTTACTTTGTGAAATTTGTTGAGAAAGTCAAGTAAGGAAGTACTGATGAATTTGTGTTGGTTGATGGATTCTTGTTCAAAGGAAATCGTTTATGTATACCAGATTGTAGCTTGAGAATGAAGATCGTTAAAGAATTACATAAAGAAGGCCATGTAGGCAGAGATCGTACATTGCAGTTGATTTCTCAGTCTTATTATTGGCCATCAATGAGGAAAGAGGTAGAGAGATTTGTGGAGAGATGTCATATCTGTCAGGTTTCGAAGGGAACAACTACGAATGCAGGATTATATATGCCGTTACCTGTGCCTAACAGACCATGGGTTGATATCAGCATGGATTTTGTTTTGGGTTTGCCTAGAACTCAAAGGGGAAATGATTCTATATTTGTTGTAGTGGACAGGTTTTCGAAGATGGCACATTTTATAGCTTGTAAGAAGACAGCGGATGCAGTTCGAGTGGCACAGTTATTCTTTAAAGAAGTCTATCGTTTACATGGGTTGCCGGAGTCTATTGTTTCCGACAGGGATACCAGATTTTTAAGTCATTTTTGGCTTAGTTTGTGGAAGATGGTGGGAACGAAGCTGAAATTTAGTAGTGCTTATCATCCGCAAACAGATGGGCAAACCGAGGTGGTGAATAGATCGTTGGGAAACTTGTTACGATGTCTTGTGAAAGACAATTTAAAGAGTTGGGATGTGAAGTTGTGTCAAGCTGAATTTGCTCACAATCATGCAAATAACCGAAGTACAGGATTCAGTCCATTTCAGATTGTATACTCAAATTTACCCAGGGGACCGTTGGATTTGGCAGTAGTACCACAACCGAAGAGGACAGTTAAACGAGCTGCTGATTTTGTTGATGCGTTGACGGAATGCCATAGAATCGTTCAGGAACGATTGGAAAAGGCAAATGAGAAGTATAAACAAATGGCGGATAAGGAACGAAGAAGTGTAGTCTTCAAAGAGGGTGATTTTGTTTACGCGGTTTTGACGAAAGATCGTTTTCCGGTTGGAGCTTACAATAAGTTGAAAGCACGAAAAATTGGTCCATTAGAAATCTTAAAGAAGATAAATGATAATGCGTATCGGTTAAAGTTGCCGGAAAATGTTCATACATCTGATGTTTTCAATGTCAAACATTTAATTCCGTATTGTGGGGAGGATTTCATCGAAGGTGACGAGAGTGTGAATTCGAGAACGAATTCTATCCAACAAGGGAAGGATGATGAAGAATTTACCTCGTTCGAAGCATTGGCCACCCATCACCGACTCATCCCCATCACCACTTCACCGACCCACGACTCAACTTCCACCGCGACTCACGACTCAATCCACCTCCATAGCAACCCACGACCTAAATTCTTCCCACGACCCACGACTCAACGACCACAGCGACTCACGACTCAATTCCATCTCCAATCGCGACCTACGACTCATCTCCTCCATCCTAAGTCGCGACCGACTCATCTATTACTCCTAGCCAAAGCCCTAAATCCCTATGCCGCGCGCGAACTACCCCAGAGCGCGAACGACTTATGCCTCCACAGTAAGTCGCGTGCCTCCTCCCTAAGTCGCTACCTTCAGTGACCTAATTTTTGTGTGTTAGCTCGAGCAATGTCAGTCGCGATTGAAGCTTCTCCTAAAGTTGCGAGCGACATAGCATGAGTCGGAGCCGAGTTAAGACGAGTCGTAACCGAGTTAACTCTAAGTCGCTGCATATTTTCTTTTCTTTAAGTTGTGTAACCATTGTGTTGTTAATTTTTTTAGTCAAAATTGAGTTGTAAGCCTATAAATAGGAAAGTGGTGTCATTTGTAAAAGTGGTTGGATATTTTGAATAAAATTTCTTGTTGATTGCTTTGTGCTTTCTTCTCTAATTGGTAGTCGAGTGAAATTTCCTATCTCCACCTACGTCATTCGAGTGCGCTCGAATCTTCGTTTGTGAAGCCGATTCACGGAATCAAGTGCGCTTGATCAACGTCGAAGAATCGTAGATCTTTGTTTCTCGGTATCGTGCGCGATCAACGAGATGAAGATAGCTAGAATCCGGCATCTTTGGATCAACGGATTTGGGCATTGCAGTATTTTCAGATCACCGATTGCTACATTTCATCAATTGAAGTCTGTTTTGAAATATCCACTGCGTCACATGAACATGGAGGACCCCACCCACTTACCTAAATGTACAATTTGGAGCTAATGGACAACTAAGTGGATGTTAAAGCTTCATGCAAAACAAATGATGGATTAATTAGTGGATAATGGTTACTTGGTGGTCACACTTCCTAAAGGGCAATTTAGGAAGCTCCCTAAAAATAGAATTAGGGTTTTATGCATGTATAAATAGCCCCCTTATGTACATGAAAAGATCATCATCTACTCTTTCATTTTACTTAGGAAATTAAGGAATCAAAGTGTAAGCTCAATGTTCTATGAAATAAAAATGGCTTCCAAGCCTCTTTCTTCTCTCTTTTCTACATGCTTTTCTTTGTTTTATTGTTAATGTTTATTTTTATGCTCTCTTTTCCTTTATGTTCATAGCTTAGATTTACATTTATGCAAGTAGTAAGTAGCTAATCTCTTTTGCTTTCTTTGCTTATTTTCTATTGTCTTTTCTTTTTAATGTTGAAATTTGTTTGTGTTGCTTCAATGCCACAAATGAGTAGCTAAACCCCTTCAATTTAGGGGTGATGAAGCTCTCTAACTTTATGTAATTTCAATATTTTTATGATGTATGATCTCTTTGTTTATGCTTCATGAATGTGAATTTTGATGTAAGTTTATACAAGTGGGTTTGATAGCTTATATTGCTTATGCAAATGAGCTATTCTTACTCAACATAAACACAATTTACATCAACATTTGCTAATTAATATTTGATTATGAAATGAAAGTAAAAATGAAATTTGATGATCTATGTTACTAGTTACAATAGTAAATAGATCATACATAAAATAGTTTTTGCTTTGGCTTCTTTTTCATGAGAATTGTAAGTGGTATAATTGTTGTATTATAGTTTGATGGTTTGAATTATGTTAACTAATAACATAAACAAACCATACTTATGATAAATGCAATGATTATTTCACTTAATATCAAAGTTAGAGATCATAAATTATGTGTTTGTTGATTTACAAAAATTTGAGAGTGGATTTGCCTCTATATTGTTCTTTAGTCTAATAGTTTTTGAATCACATTTTCTAGTGTTAGCCTCATAATTTCTAGTTAACAAATCCTCTTCGACTTTGGTATTATTTGATTGAATAGAATTTTAAAACCATCAATTTCCCTGCGGATCGACCCGTATTTGCCGCGTGCTACATTCGTACACCGTGCGCTTGCGGTATAAATTTTATTTCGAAATTCGTTCGATGGTTTTCTAAACCGATAGAATTTCCGTCGACGAACAAGTTTTTGGCGCCGTTGCCGGGGAATTGCCTTGATTTTAATTTTCTATTCTTCGAATTATTTGTTGTTTGATTTTTGTGTGATTTTTGTTTTAGTTGTTAGTCTATTTCCATTTGCATATAAAAAAAACACTCACAATTTCAAAACAAAAACAAAAACATTTTATTATCCTTTCAATTTGCATTTCATTTTTACAATCTACATTGCATTTACAATTTCAAAAAAAAAAAGAACACAACACTGTCACATTGCATTTTTCTTCACTGTTTGCATTTTCTGTTTGTTGCCCCTCTCTGTTTGCATTGTGCATATTTTTCATTTTCTATTTACAACTGTGCATCTTCAAAACTGCTCTCTGACTCTTCTTACTCCACTGTTCTGTCCACTGTTCTGTGCATTTCCCACCCTCTACTACTTACAGCAACCAGTACTGACCTCTGATTGACTTCACTTAACATCCACCTCACAAACAAACTGCCTGTCATCCACTGATCTTCCTCCCCATTACAAACTGTTGCTATTCTTCTCTGTTATACAACATTTCCAACATTTCCCCGAATCCAAAAACTCCTCCGCGACTTCAACAACACACAACAACAACCCAGCTTCAACAGCAAAGTTTCTCCTGCACACATCAAACACATTGCTGGAAGTTCACCCAATCCCTACTGCTGCTTTCATTCAAACATACTGTCTTCCCATACAAGCTTCTCTGACCATCTTCACTACTACAGTTCATCCCATTTGCAATCATCGTCTACCGACACCACCTCATTACCTTACTTCACACTTCCATAAGCAACTGTGCCACTGACCACTAAACTCCATACTACTACAAACACTTCTACAAACAGAAGCTCTCTGTCACAACCACCTGCTGCACTGTCAAAACTGTGCAACTCTACTTCAAACAACCACTGTCAATTTACTACTTCAATACAAAGTGCAGCTACCCATCAATACTTCACCAATTCAAACAGCACAAGCAACAAAACCACACCATTATCCTACAGCAGCACTTCTTCTCTCTTCTAACTGTCAAAACCACATCAAATATACCCAGAACTCTTCATCTATCTGCTCATTGCCAAAATTCACTGTCACTTCATCAACCTACCCACCACACTTTGTGACACGACAGTGCAACCATTGCATAACTCCCTTGACAGTACAACTTCCAGTGCCTACTTGCTACTACCCACTTCATAACTGTCCTCTGCTACCCCACATTCAACAAAACACCCCACTGCACCTTCCTTGCAGCCACAACAGAAATACCAAACAACTCTTCCACTCGTTACTACCATTCCACCAGTCGACACCAGGGGAACAGTCATCACCTCTTGCCAATTCATCACCGCAAATTCTACCACCTGCCGTAAGACTCTACTTTCATCAAGCCTTCACCACACCTTTCCACATTCGAACCATTTCCACTTCATCGTGAACCAATTGTCACGCCCATTCCAGTAACCATCGCCGAAATCGAATTCCCAAATCGAGAATCGCCATCGAACTCAAACTTCGACCTGAAACCACAAAGTACCAAATTCATCGCCTTCAATTGTTATTTGTGTTGATTCAATGTTTGGGTTGATCTGCTCTATATCGGAATTTTTTTTGGGTTGAGAATCATGGTATTTGATTTCTGAGTTTTGCAAATAATAAATTTCTGTGTTGTTGAGTGGCGTGTGTGTGTTGAGGGTTGAGTTTAGAATTTTGTTGATAAATTTGTTTGAGCTTAAGTGGGCAGCGACCTTTGCAATTGGGCCTGGTTGGATAATATTTTTATTTAACTTGTTTTGTTCAATTTTTAGTTTTCTTTTACTTATTTAGTTTTCAATTTCACTTGTTTTCGTTTTCATTAGGTCTACTTTCAATTTTTTTACTAATTCTATTTTCTTCTTTGACATTTAATTCAAAAAAAAAATTGTAAATATATCTTGTTCTTCATTTCAGGTTGCCAAAGCAGAAATTCAAAAGTGAAAAGTGCTTGCCAACAAATAAACTGCTTTGCTTTGCTAAAAAAAATTGCCGCTAAAAAAAATTTTGCTAATAATTTGCACGCTCTGGTATTGTGCTTTCATCTCTAGTGCATTGTTAGTTGCTTGCATTTGCATTTACATATAAAAAAAATTCAAAATCCAAAAAAAAAACAAACTTCATTTTAGTTGCATTGTTAATACACGTTTAATTTCTTGTTTTGCATTCATCTCATCTTATTTTCTTTCCTAAGGGCAATACCCCAATTCACATAAGGTGAGGGATTTCATCACCCTTTCCTTAGCCCACAAAAGCATTTCATCGTAGAATTTGACTAATAGTAAAGGTTAGACGTTGGACCTAAGGGTGTCACGAGCTAACTTAGGGCTTAATTGTATCTTCACAATTGTCTTATTTGAACGATTTTATTTCTTGGTGTCTAGGCTACGGCAAAGTAATAACCAGTCATAAAAATTACGGTGATACGTAAATATTATACTGGTTGTTCCTCTGAAGGTACTCAAACCTTCGGCTGCATTGCTACGGTGATTTGTGGTGCACCGATAACTCCTGTCCGTTACTTGGCTGAGAAATATTTTTGTTGATTTAAGACAAAGTGTGATTATACAATTTTGGGTTAGGAGCTACTAAGGACAGAAAACTATAATTAAGTCCTTTGCATTCATTTAGTTGCATTAGTTCATGCATATATAAAAAAAATTAAAAAAATCCAAAATCCAAAAAAAAAAATTGTAAATTTAACTTGATTTTTCAAAAAAAAAAATCTCACTTTTTTTTACCTTTTCCTTTGAAAATTTTCAATCAAAAAAAAAATATAAAATCTTTTCAAAAAGAAAATAAAAAATTGAAAATTCAAAAAAAAACAAAAATCAATTTCCAATTTTTTTTTAAAAAAATCCTTTTGGTAAATATTTAAAAATTCGAAAAAAAATTACAAAACCAAAAACGTAAAAAAAAAACTTGAAAAACCAAAAACAAAATAAAAATCAAACTTTTCTTCTGAAAATAAATCTCACTTGTTAAATAGTTTTCTCCCTTGTAAAAAAAAAGAAAAAATTCAAAAAAAAAAAGAAGCAAAACAAAAACAAATTTTCAAATCTTCTTTCACTCTCTAAACTCGATTCTAACTCCTTTCTCTTCTCGACTTTCACTTGTGCATGAGTACTTGGACTCGTGACGCAACTACGAATCGTTGGACTCGCGACCCTTCTACAAACCGTTTAACTCGAATAGACGATCCTCCTGAAATGGCGAACGAAAACGCCCCTCGAACTCTTATGGATAGAACCTTTCCCAATAGAGTTTCTATTCCATCTTGCATCACGTTACCCACCTCCACGGGTAACCATTTCGCAATTCATTCGAACCATATTGCCACGCTTCCAAAATTTGGCAATTTCGAGCACGATGATCCATACATCTTTTTGACTAAATTCGAACAAGTTTGTGCAACCATTAAACTCCATCAACTTTCTGATGACGGAATCAAACTTCGATTAATCCCATTTGCTCTTACGGATTACGCTGAAAAATGGTTGTACAGCTTACCTTCGAACTCAATTAAAACGTGGAAAGAATTTGTAAAAGCTTTCTTAAAAAATTCTACCCCTTGGAAAAAACAAGTAGAATTCGAAACGAAATTGTAAATTTTCATCAATTCAAGGGTGAATCATTTGGAAAATATTTTGAAAGATTCAAAGAGCTTTTGATAAAATGTCCACACCATAACTTTGAAAAATGGACGATTTGCCAAATCTTATACGATGGACTCGAAAACAGCTCACGAACCATGCTCGAATCAATGTGCCAAGGAAATTTTATTGCCCAACATCATGACGATGCTTGGCAATTTCTTGAAAACCTCGCTGAAAAGTCGTCCCAATGGGAACGCTCGAACGAAAAATCAATCTACTCACGATCGAGTGCACACTCGATTGGATCTTCAGTTGCTTTGGAAGCTAAGATCGACGCAATGATTAAAAAATTTGATAACGTTTTCTCATCGAATCAAATGAACCAAGCCTCCCAACCAATGTGTTATAAATGCAACGATCCTAATCATATAGCCGATCAGTGTCCTAATTCCATCGAACAAATCAATGCTTTCAATAAAACCAAAAACGACCCGTTTTCTCCAACATACAACCCTGGTTGGAGAAATCATCCGAATTTTGCGTGGAGCCAAAACAATCCCAACACGAATACAATTCGTCCCAATTTTCAAGCATTTCCGAATAATGCTTCGAATCCTCCCTTTCAGCCCAATAATTTTCAACCAAACTTTACGGGCCCGTCTCATAATCAACCACAACAACCAAATTTTCCACCAAATTCTGCTCGTCCTCCACAAGACGATAAACGTTTAACTTCGCTTGAGAAAACTCTTGAAACGTTGGCTAAGGCAACTACTCAAAGCCTTCAATCAAACAACAATTTGCAAAATTTATCGACTTCATATATGTAAAACACAAACCAATCGATTGCAAAGCTCGAAATGCAAATGAGTCAATTAGCCACGTCTGTAAGTGAACATCAACGTGGAACATTCCCAAGCCAGCCCCTTCCAAATCCCAGAAATCAAAACGCAAATTCAAATCAAGCCCATGTTGTTCAAGATAGCAACGTCACCCAGTTGAATGCTATCACAACTCTCCGTTCTGGTAAACAAATCGATAATCAAGTCGTTAATCCAAATGTTTTACCGGAAACTTTTGTCGACGCTTCTAAAACAACGAACGACTCAGAACAGAACGTGGAGCCAAACGTCGAATCGAACGACAATCAAAATTCTTCTTCTTCTACTCGAGTAGACCCGCCTACCGAGTATCGTGTTCCATTTCCACATCGTCTTCGACCAAAGAAACACTCGGACCAAATGGAAAAGATGTTGGAAATTTTTAAACAAGTAAAAGTGAACATCCCGCTTCTTGACATCGTTTAGCAAGTCCCCACTTACGCGAAATTTCTTAAGGACTTGTGCACCCAAAAGCGACACACTCAAGTACCCAAAAAAGTCTTCTTAGCTGCTAGTTTGAGTGAAGTCTTGTCGCAATCCATGCCCGTTAAATACAAAGATCCTGGCTGCCCTACGATATCGTATACAATTGGAGACAAGACGATTAACAAATGTTTGATAGACTTAGGCGCGAGTGTCAACTTGATTCCATACTCCTTGTACGAACAATTAGGCTTAGGAGATCTCAAACCCACGAAAGTTACGCTTCAATTTGCCGATCGTTCCATTAAGAAGCCCATGGGAGAAATCGAAGACGTGCTCATTAGAGTAGGGCAATTTATATTCCCCGTTGACTTTATCGTTCTTGAAACACAACCCGTGATGAATCCCTCGATTCAAATTCCGTTGATTTTAGGCCGACCATTCTTAGCCACCTCAAATGCCTTAATCAATTGTTGTGACGGATCAATGAAAATATCTTTTGGAAATATGACTTTGGATCTTAATATTTTCAATCTTGAAAGTCAATCGAATGAACCTTGTGACCAAACGTTGGAAGTTAGTGCAATTCACGAAAATGTTGAAAACGAAACACTTGATCTTAACGATGAACGTGAGGCCGAGTATGAAAAATTGTTTCACAAAATTCAAAACGATATTGAATACACTCTTCCTTTTGAATCGCTTCCAGTTGAGTCCGAATCTCAACCCAATTCTTCGATCGAAAAAATTCCAAAGTTGGACCTCAAACCGCTTCCCGACCACCTTAATTACGCATACTTAGATGAAAATGAAACTTGTCCTGTCATTATTTCTAACAATTTTTCTCTTGACCAATAAGTTTCTCTTCTCTCTATCCTTTCGAAAAATAAGGAAGCAATGGGATGGTCGATTTCCGATATAGAAGGAATTAGTCCCGCTCTGGTTCAACATCGCATCCATTTAATCGATGATGCCAAGCCTGTTCGTGACGCTCATCGAAGGCTTAATCCAAAAATGAAAGATGCGGTGCGTGATGAAATTCTTAAACTTCTCGATAATGGAATTATTTACCCAATCTCCGATAGCTCATGGGTTAGCCCAATTCACGTTGTACCGAAAAAGTCCGGGCTAACCATTGTCAAGAATGATTCAAACGAGCTTATTCCAACTCGTACTCAAACGGGTTGGCGTGTTTGCATTGACTATCGAAAACTAAATGCCGCAACACGTAAAGATCACTTTCCTCTTCCTTTCATTGACCAAATGCTCGAACGTTTAGCCGGCCATGAACTTTACTGCTTCCTTGATGGTTATTCTGGCTATAACCAAATTCCAATCGCTCCCGAAGATCAAGAGAAAACGACTTTCACATGTCCATTCGGTACTTTTGCTTATCGATGTATGTCATTCGGACTATGTAACGCCCCTGCGACTTTCCAACGATGCATGGTTGGCATCTTTTCCGACATGATTGAACGCTTTCTAGAAGTTTTTATGGACGATTTCTCTATCTTTGGTGATTCTTTTTCCCAATGTCTACATCACCTTGAGTTGGTTCCGAATCGATGTAAAGAAAAACATTTGACTTTGAATTGGGAAAAATGCCACTTTATGGTCAAACAAGGCATAGTCCTTGGACATATCATCTCAAATAAAGGCATTGAGATAGACAAAGCAAAACGCGATGTCATTGAAAATCTACCCATTCCCAAATCTGTTAAGGACATTCGGTCATTTGTAGGACACGCTGGCTTTTACCGTCGTTTTGTGAAAGACTTTAGCAAAATCGCCCGCCCTTTGATGACCCTTCTTGGAAAAGACGTTCCTTTCGACTTTAACACTGATTGTATCTCTTCTTTTGAACTTCTTAAGAGCGAACTCATTTATGCCCCAATCATTTGCGCACCCAATTGGGATCTTCCTTTCGAAATAATGTGTGATGCTTCGAACTTTGCCGTTGGTGCTGTCTTTGGACAACGCATCAACAAGATCCTTCATGTCATTTACTACGCGAGTATGACCTTGAACGACGCTCAACTCAACTACACAACAACTGAAAAAGAGCTTCTAGCTGTCGTTTTTACGCTTGAAAAGTTTCGACCTTACTTGATAGGTTCACACATTACGGTTTACACTGACCATTCTGCGCTTCGATATCTCTTCGCTAAAAAGGATGCTAAATCCCGTTTGATTCGTTGGATACTTTTACTTCAAGAATTTGACCTTACAATCAAAGACAAAAAAGGATCTGATAATGTCATAGCCAATCACTTATCTCGTCTTTCGAACGCACCATCTCCTTTGCCAATCAATGAAAACTACCCCGATGAACAACTTCATTCAATTTCGATCGATCCATGGTACGCTGATATAGTGAACTACTTAGTCACTAAACAAACTCCCTCATCTTGGTCCAAACAGGACAAATGCAAATTTATGTCCCAGGTGAAATACTTCTATTAGGACGATCCATACTTGTTCAAATATTGTCCTGACCAAATCATCCGACGTTGCATTACGGATAATGAAATAAGGAGTGTTCTTTCGTTTTGCCACGATCAAGCGTGCGTGGACATTTAGGTGCTTGAAAAACTGCGGAAAAAGTGCTCCAGTGTGGTTTCTATTGGCCTTCTCTTTTCAAAGACTCGTTTGAATTTTGTAAAACTTGTGATCGATGTCAAATGCTTGGAAGAATTTCTCGACGAGATATGATGCCTTTAAACCCCATTCTTACGATTGAAATCTTTGATGTATGGGGTATTGAGTTTATGGGACCTATTCCCAATTCTTTTGGAAACTTGTATATCCTTCTCGCTGTCGATTACGTTTCAAAATGGGTCGAAGCCGTTCCTTGCAAAACCAATGACCAATAATTGTTGTGAAATTTCTCAAAGAAAATATCTTTTCGAGGTTCGGCACACCTCGCACAATAATCAGTGATAACGGAACCCATTTTTGCAACTGTTCTTTTGAAACTTTAATGAAAAAATACTCGATAACCCACAAGTTATCCACTCTGTATCACCCTCAGACTTGTGGCCAAGTTGAAGTTTCAAATCGACAAATAAAACAAATCTTGGAGAAAACTGTCAATAAAAATCGAAAAGATTGGTCTCAGAAATTGACCGACGCGCTTTGGGCTTACCGTACTACTTTTAAAACTAACCTTGGGATGCCCCCATTTCGTTTAGTTTATGGTAAAGCTTGCCATTTACCCGTTGAAATTGAACACAAAGCGTTGTGGGCAATAAAAAACTTAAACTTTGATCTTGAAAAAGCTGGCGAAAATCGAATACTACAACTCAACGAACTCGAAGAACTTAGGAATGACGCGTATGAAAACGAGAAAATTTACAAAGAGCGAACCAAAGTTTTTCATGACAAGTCAATCCTAAGGAAAACGTTTTCGCCTAACCAGAAAGTTCTTTTATATGACTTGAGACTTCATTTATTCCCTGGGAAACTTAAATCAAGGTGGACCGGACCATTTGTGGTACGAACTGTTTTTCCACATGGTGCCATAGAAATAGAAACCCAAAGGATGGATCGATTTTCAAAGTCAATGGTCATGGTTTAAAACCCTTCTTGGAATTGCCCAGTAACCAAGAGGAGGAGCTCATGATCCTTCATGAGCCAAGCTAGTCTAGTAAGAATGTTAACCCTCTTTTGTAAATATGTACATATTTTTCATCGTTACACTCATTATTTCATGCATCGACAGTGGGGACACAGTCAAAATTAAGTGTGTGGGGAGTCTCATTTTCATTTTTTTAGTTTTTCATGGCATTTTTGAATTTTCATTTTCTTCAAAAAAAATCTCAAAAGTCCTAAATCTAAAAAAAAAACATTTTCTTTTTACCATTTTGATTTATTTTTGAAGAAACACTATGGGATAAGTATAAGTTTTGGTTAATAAATTGAAATTTTTGAAAATTTATTTGTCTTAACAAAAAATAAAAATAAAGCTTGATTACAAATAACAATGGTTTTACTAGTATATAGGAAGGTTCATCTATGTTAATTATAAAGTATGTTCTAATTGAAAATCTTTGTTTAAAAAGTGGTAAATTTAAAGTAAGGATATAACATTTTTGTCTTCTAAGTTAAATGGTGCTAAGATGGTTTTGCAAAACTCTCTCTCTCTCTCTCATAAAAAAAAATATGTAAAAAAAATATACAAAATAATAACATCTAAAGTATTCACTCTCATTTAAAAGTCCTCATGGTTATGCATGGGTGAATTACTTGGAATCTTTGATTATGTGCTTTCATACTCATTTAAAAGTCCTCACGGTTATGTATGTACTGAACACATACCCAAAAAAAAACGGACTTAATAAAAACCACCTACGGTCGATAGGTGTATGCACGAAAGTGTGTGCAC
Source organism: Allium cepa (assembly GCA_030765085.1). Taxonomy (NCBI): domain Eukaryota; kingdom Viridiplantae; phylum Streptophyta; class Magnoliopsida; order Asparagales; family Amaryllidaceae; genus Allium; species Allium cepa. Next base: position 428,240,940 of record CM060938.1, read on the forward strand.
TCGCCATGCTCTGTACTCGCCTCACATAAGCCCGAAAGGCAGTGCATGGGTGGTATAACTGGCCTCAGTTTACCTGAGCTAGGTGTGTAATTTTTCTTGCAAATAATGAGAGAGCAAGCATTTGAAATCCTAGCACTATTTTAACTTGTTTGATTTAGCTTGTTATTGAAAAGAAATGAAAATACCACTTTAATAAACTTTGATAATCAACTAAGGATCCATTTCATAATTACATTGTGTTATCAACCGAAACAACTAGCCAAACATTGGTCTATCTGTTATGACAACTTGATTTTCATTGGAAATTTTGACGAGTAAAATTTTCAAGACAATGACCAAAACTTAACTTATTCGTGTCAATTTAGAAATAAATCCTTCATTTGTAAATATTTTCAAAAACTCGCATTCATCTCTTTGTAAATAAATCTTGCATTTTGTAAATATTTTCATCCTGCATTTGGATTTTGTGGGTAGTATCCGCTGAAAACCCTCACGAGACTACACTCGTCCTACTGGGGACACCCAGAGGTTTAACGGCTTGTTGCATACGCTCAATGCAATCGTGCTCCCTACGAAAACGGATTTATCTTAGTTTTCTTTTATTCGAGGACGAATAAAAAGACAAGTGTGGGGGTATTTGATATGCATGTAATTGTGCATACATTTACATCCATATTTTATCTCCTTTTATTTAAATAATCATCATATTTGGGCATTTTAACATGTTTAAAACCAAAATTCAATTATTTCCAACCATCATATTTTCATCTTCATTCAGGGGCAAAACGATCATTTTGTACATGTGTCAATATAAGAATTTTTACTTGGACATTTTTTGATAATTTTTATAGGAATTTAAATGCATATGAAGAGGCTTATATGAAGATATATGCATGCACAAATGAATACAAAGGAAAGAAGAGGGAAATAATTCAAGCCATGAACATGGAAGACCCCACCCACTTACCTAAATGTACAATTTGGAGCTAATGGACAACTAAGTGGATGTTAAAGCTTCATGCAAAACAAATGATGGATTAATTAGTGGATAATGGTTACTTGGTGGCCACACTTCCTAAAGGGAAATTTAGGAAGCTCCCTAAAAATAAAATTAGGGTTTTATGCATGTATAAATAGCCCCCTTATGTACATGAAAAGATCATCATCTACTCTTTCATTTTACTTAGGAAATTAGGAAATCAAAGTGTAAGCTCAATGTTCTATGAAATAAAAATGGCTTAAGCCTCTTTCTTCTCTCTTTTCTACATGCTTTTCTTTGTTTTATTGTTAATGTTTATTTCTATGCTCTCTTTTCCTTTATGTTCATAGCTTAGATTTACATTTATGCAAGTAGTAAGTAGCTAATCTCTTTTGCTTTCTTTGCTTATTTTCTATTCTCTTTTCTTTTTAATGTTGAAATTTGTTTGTGTTGCTTCAATGCCACAAATGAGTAGCTAAACCCCTTCAATTTAGGGGTGATGAAGCTCTCTAACTTTATGTAATTTCAACATTTTTATGATGTATGATCTCTTTGTTTATGCTTCATGAATGTGAATTTTGATGTAAGTTTATACAAGTGGGTTTGATAGCTTATATTGCTTATGCAAATGAGCTATTCTTACTCAACATAAACACAATTTACACCAACATTTGCTAATTAATTTTTGATTATGAAATGAAAGTAAAAATGAAATTTGATGATCTATGTTACTAGTTACAATAGTAAATAGATCATACTTAAAATTGTTTTTGCTTTGGCTTCTTTTTCATGAGAATTGTAAGTGGTATAATTGTTGTATTATAGTTTGATTGTTTGAGTTATGTTAACTAATAACATAAACAAACCATACTTATGATAAATGCAATGATTATTTCACTTAATATCAAAGTTAGAGTTCATGAATTATGCGTTTGTTGATTTACAAAAATTTGAGAGTGGATTTGCCTCTAAATTGTTCTTTAGTCTAATAATTTTTGAATCACATTTTCTAGTGTTAGCCTCATAATTTCTAGTTAACAAATCCTCTTCGACTTTGGTATAATTTGATTGAATAGAATTTTAAAACCATCAATTTCCCTGCGGATCGACCCGTATTCGCCGCGTGCTACATTCGTACACCGTGCGCTTGCGGTATAAATTTTATTTCTAAATTCGTTCGACGGTTTTCTAAACCGATAGAATTTCCGTCGACGAACACCGCTGCCTTGAGCCGCTCTCACCAGCCAAATCGCAAATGCCTTCCCTTTCGCACGTCGTTTCCATCTCTCGCAACACCCTCGTCCCCTGAGATTGGCCATGCCCACACCCAAAGGCACACCCGAGTTCGCTATCACCTAGGCTATCGTCATCGACCAATTTGCCTCCGTCACCCCACGTAACTTGGACCCGAGCCTTCCACCATCAAAGCCTGTAACCCGGTCTCTTCTTGTATGTATATGTTGATATATATATATATATTAGTTATATGTTGCCTAGGTATATATATTTTACATGATAAGCTATGTTTTATTTATACATAAAAGTTTTTTCTTCTTCAAAACTATGTATATTTCTACTGTTGTTTACATGCGTAGGTTAGCTTATATATATAAGGTTGGGTTTGGAGATGCATATGCTTACTCTATTTTATAACAGTATTTTATTTTATGATTTATTTTATAACTTTATGTTATGCAAGTTATACACGATAGTCATATATATATTACAGTCAGTACATATATAAGTTTGGCTGTAGTATATACAAATAGTGTCTACGTGTATATGTTGCTGCATTTATATATTATGTTTATATACGTATGTTATATAGGATTTGGTTAAATGGGTCTACATATATTAATTAAGCTAGTATATGTAGATATATTAGCTGCTTTTGAAAGTTGTTGTTTGATTTCATTTATAGATATATATTAGTATTCTATAGTATATGTTATTGGTTTTAGTATTGTATGTAGGCTATTATTTGAATAGGTATATATACTAACGTGTATTTTGATTTTCAGTTTATATATACATCTATCTTGGTCGTATGAGTTTACATTTTTATATATATATATATATATATGTCAGTTATATATATATTAGTACATGAGTTTTTTTTTGGTGTATAAGTTATATATTTGACAGTACGATATATTTTGTTAATATTTTTAATAATGCTCGATATGTATACATTTGTATAGATTATATATATGGGTCTAAAAATGTTTATATACAACATGTTCAAGTTTTAGTAAATTGTACAGCAAGGCATAATTTACATATGTCAGTATGAGGGAGTTATATATATGTAGTATTATAGTACATGTATAACAAATAAATATTGTTTTAAATTATAATGTATATATAATTTTATGTTTTTTTGGTGATATAGAATTTTAAGTATTATTGCTAGCACCTATATATATATAAAGTCTAGTTATAATGTCAATTTATATTAGTGTTATATATGTATATTCTGTTATTAGTTTACAAATTTGAGAGAATATAATATTTCCAAAAGTAGATGTTACCCTATAACTTGTCTTTGGTACGAGGTACCGGTTATTGACCTTGGGTGCCACCGGTCGGCATTCCTCAGTTGACCACCAGCGCTCGGCATAGGCATGTCGCTCGGCCCAAGTGTCATTCGGCGAGATCATGTCGCTCGGCACAAGGCCTCGTTCGGCACACGGCCTCGTTCGGCTCAAAAGCCTCGCTCGGCATTTCCCCTCGTTCGGTACAGAGCCTCGCCCGACACAAAATCCTCGCTTGGCATCTCCCCTCGTTCTACACAGCGCCTCGTTCGGCACAAAAGCCTCGCTTGGCATCTCCCCTCGTTTACTCTCGTTCGGCACAGAGCCTCACTTGGCATCTCCCCTCGCACGTCATGGATGAGTCGCTCGACACAAGCCTCGCTCGGCACTCTCTGGTTCGACAACCTCGCTTGGCAATTGCCGTTCGGCATCCCTAGCTCGGTGCGCGGAAGCCACTTACCACAGGCCGAGATACCTTGTCCTTAGGCCCATGAGGGAAGTCCAACCCATCTTCGTCTATAAATAGAAGGGCAGGGGCATAGTGAAATAGACCTTTCTTTGAGAACATTAGGGAAACTCTACCACTTTCAAGACTCATTATTTTCAGTTAGTACTTGTATTCAAGTCATTATTGTACGGATTGTATCCGTATTCAATCATTTGTGAAAGCAATAAAGATCAAAACTCAAAGTGGACGTAGGCAGTTACGTTGAACCATTATAAATCCGATGTTCTTGTTTTTGCAGTTAATTTAGCATACAGTTCTTTGTTTTAATTTATTTTCTTCATTAATCTCTCTACATAATCTTTCTCAAGGGTGTTAATAACCAATTCCGGTGCTAACATTTTGGTGCTTTCACCGAGAGCTCGAATTCTCAGGCCGTTAGGATCTGCTTTTTATCTACTAGATTGAATAAATCCCCCAAAGGAGATCCAAGTCATTCATAGGACGTCCGTTGATTCTACTCAGAGTTCCTATCAATAACTCTAATAGGGGAAGACCATGTACTAGATCAGCCTCTCATAACATGGACGTCAATGAGGCTGGTAGCGTACAACAAATAGGACCAAGCTATTAACAATCAAATATAGGTGCAGGAACCACCACCCAAACTCAAATGGAAGTTATCACCAGAATAGAGTTCAACGAGTTGATGACAGAACTCATGCAAAGCAGAAGACAACTTAATGAGCAGATTCAAGCTAACGCTAATCTCCTGACTCTGCTTACTCGCAACAGCATTAGAATGCTGGAGGTAGCCCCGTTTCTTATTCTTCATCTGATAGCTCAACTTCGTCCGATGAACCTTCCAGGCGTAGACGACGCAAAACTTAAACTACACAAGCAGCTGCTGCTGATCAATCAAGTAGAGATCACTTACACCTTGGAGACCACACCCAAGCTGAAACAGGAAACTTAGGATCTGGAGCACGTGTGGAAACTGGACGCACGGCTCACTAAGACCCTAATGAAGCTGGTCCCAAAGATGCACGTTTGGTACATCGCCAACAGAGGAGACATCAAACCGAAAGGTCCCGTAGAATAGATTCCAACCTTCTATCTTCCATACAAACCTAGATCTATTGGCTATGGTCAAACAGCTGATTAGAGAAAATCAAGACTTGACCAATGAAGATTGGAGGATATCCAGGAGTCATACTCCATTCACAGATACTATTCTACAAGCCGAGTACCCTGGGAAGTTTAGCATGCCAACTATCCTGGCCTACGAAGGGGAAACTAATCCCCGACAGCATGTGATGAGATATGAATGGATGATGGATTCAGCTAGAGCAAATGATGCAACTAAGCGTAGATGCTTCCCAGTAACTTTATCCGAAATTGCGACCATGTGGTTCACTAGACTTCCACCGCGTTCTATATCTAGCTTTGATGAATTGGCGATGAAATTTGTATAGTAGTTTAGGATACATGCTATTTGTCCAAAGGACGTGACGTCCCCATCTAGTGTATTCCAGTCTCCAGGGGAGTCGTTCAAGGAGTACTTACAGAGATTTCACGTTGGGGCTACTGAAGTTGGCAACCCAAATGACCATGTAATTCTGATGGCTGTAATGCGAGGAGTGGATCCGGATTCAAAGTTTGAGATTGGTTGGCAGGAAAACCTTCGACTATGCTAGTGTTTTTATTCAAAGGCTCATTAGTTCATAAGAAGAGAGGAAGCCAGGTGGACAAGGCGAGATAAGGCACCAGGGCCTGTTCAAGAGACTGTGAAAACAAACATCGCTATAAAATAATCTGGTGACACTTTGGGGAAGGTTCAGGTCAATGTCCAGAACAAGCCCGGGCAATCTAAAGGGTCCGGAGGAGGAAATCCCAGAAAGGAAAAGGAAGCAGGAAAATGAAAGCCAAGGATTCCAACTTACAATGAATACACTCCTATGAATGCATCTCTGGAGAATATTTACCTGTCAACTTGTAATACTTTTAAAGAAAGCCGCACCCAAAGGAGTCAACAGAGGAACAAAAGTGGATGGGGAAGTACTGCAGCTTCCATAAGACTTACAGGCACAATACAAAAGAGTGTAGACACCTCCACGAAGCCATAGAAAAGGTGATTAGATAGAAAAAGTTGCAGGAGTTTGTCAAGAACCCGCAAAAAGGTAGGCAAGAAACATCAGACCCCAAATGCGAGTCGGCTTCACGCCATCCAGAGGAACCTACTCAAACTATAGGTAGACTAGTCATAAACACTATGGTCGGTGGATCTCACCCTGTAGACAAGTACTGGCAGGAATTGGAGCGGTATGCTAACTCCTTAAAGCATGCAGATTATGAGTGTTTTCGAATGTGGAGGATGGGACCCCCGCTAAATAGTAGCGTATGATGACAGACAATATAGTATTCAGGAGCCGAGATGCTGACCAGGTGGAGGCTCCTACTATTGACCCGATGGTCATATCCGCAATAATCGGGCCAGCATTTTTGAAGATAATTTTGATTGATTGTGGAAGTTCTATTAAGGTCGTCTTCAAAAAGGAATATGACCAAATGAAGATGGAGACGAAGGATTTAAAACCATCTAGAGCTCGTATCCATGGCTTTAATGGTGCAGCGACCGATGCAGTGAGGTATGTTGATTTGCCAGTTGAACTGGGACAAGATGAATGTAGAAGGATGTGAATCCTACCTTTCATAGTTTTGGATGTTGATTCTCTATATGATGTGTTTCTGAGTTGATCGGCCCTGGCAGAGTTCAGGGTAGCTTTGGTCTCGTGGTGTTTAACCTTGAAATTTCTGAAAGACAAAGGAGTTGGTGTGGTGCATGGCGATCAGGCATTCGGTCGGGCATTAAATGTCGCTGAGCTGAGAGAGGCCCAGCCGAGAGAGAAAGGAAAAGTTGTGGATAGCTCCGTCTACATCTGAGCAACTGAAAATTGACAAGTAGCGCCCGAGCCCTGGCTCGGGCAACACGACCGGATATATAGAGATATAGATCCGAGAAGACGACGATGAGGAACCCAGGGAAGCAAAAGCAGCACCGACTGAACTGACGATTGATATTTCAGTAAGCCGAGATGATATGTCACGAGTACTTAAGATTGGATCACAATTCGACCCCTCGATGGCTGAGGATCTTACTGATTTTCTCCGAGCGAAACTGGATGTTTTCGCTTGGACACATTCTGATATGTACGGGTTTTCTCCCGCAATACGTGTGATATGTTGAACATAGATCCGAGGTATGTACCAGTAAAGCAGAAAAGGAGAGGCATGGACCCGGAGAGGTCCGCTGCTCTCAGAGAGGAGGTGGACAAACTCAAATCCAATGGGTTCGTCCGCGACGCCCTCTACCCTGAGTGGGTGTCTAACCCTGTGCTGTGAGGAAAGAAAATGGGAAAAAGAGAACTTGTGTAGATTACTCTGATTTGAACAAAGCATGCCCTAAGGATAGTGTTCCTTTACCCAGGATTGACTCAACAGTGGGACACAAGTTACTATCATTTATGGATGCGCACTGAGGATATAGTCAAATCCCAATGCAAATTACAGACCAAGAACACACCAGTTTTCTCACGGATGTCGGCCTATATTGCTATGTAGCGATGCCTTTTGGATTGAAAAATGCGAGAGCGACCTATCAGCGTCTAGTGAATCGAATGTTTAAAGATTAGATAGGTAAAATAATGGAAGTCTATGTGGATGACATGCTCGTGAAGTCACGACAGTTAAGCGACCGCATTCGAGACTTAGTGCAGATGTTTGGTATAATCAGATATTATTGAATTAAAATCAATCCTTTAAAGTGTTCCTTTGGCGTTTCATCAGGGAAGTTTTTGGGTTTCATTGTTAATGCACGGGGAATTGAAGCTAACGCAGAAAAGATTCAAGCTATTCAGGACATACCAGTACCTAAAACAATAAAGCAAGTACAAAGCCTGAACAGAAAAGTAGCCACGCTGAGTCGATTCATATCTAGAGCCACAGATAAGTGTATTCCCTTCTTCGATGTAATAAATAAAGGAAAGAGAAATTTTGAATGGACCCCCGACTGTGAGGACGCATTCCAAGCTTTAGTGAGATATTTGGAAAGTCCCCCGGTGCTGTCGAAGCCTATAGACCATGAAGTATTGTATGTGTACTTGGCTATATCCCAGCATGCTATCAGTACGGCTTTGATTCATGAGTAGGACGGAGTTCAAAACCGGTTTACTATGTTTGTAAACGTTTAATAGGGGCAGAAATAAATTATCCTAAGAATTGAGAAACTGGCCTACTACTTGGTGATTGCATCATTCAAGCTTCGTCCGTGCTTTCAGGCACACTCGATCAGTGTTTATACCGATCAGCCCTTGCGTCAGGTACTATAACGACCAGAAACTTCTAGAAGGATGTTAAAATGGAATATCGAGTTAAGTCACTTCGATATTACCTACCTGCCAAGAAGGCCCATACAAGGGCAAGCGCAAGAAGACTTCATTGCTGAATTCACCATGTAAGATGAACCAAACAGCCACGATGTTATTCCCCACATTCGATGGAAACTATACACCGATGAGGTATCTATCGACCGTTACTCTAGGGCTAGTATAGTTCTTGTAACTCTTGAGAACCTATCAATTTGTTACGCTTTGAAGCTCAATTTTCCAGCTACAAATAACGAAGCTGAGTATGAAGCATTAGTTACTAGCTTAAGAGTCGTCAGGGAGCTGGGAGTAAAATCGGTTGAAATCTTTTGTGACTCACAATTGGTGGTGTACTAGGTGCCGGGGGACTATCAAGAAAAGGGACAGAGACTTGCCCCATACCTCGCACGGGTTCAAGAGCTGTTAGCAGATCTAAAGTATTATGATATGTCGCATGTCCCGTGTGAACAAAACAGAGAAGCTAATTCATTGGCCAAATTTGCAAGTACTGGCAATGCACAACAAATAGGATTGGTTCCCGTCGAAACCTTACATGCTCCGAGTGTAAATGTGATGGAGATAGATTTCGTGTTAGAAAAAGAAATTGAGAAGGAATCATGGATGACCCCATTCAAGCAATACTTGCTACATGGGGTCTTGCTTGAAAGAAAGAGCGAAAGACGACAAGTCATTCGTAAAGCTTCGCGATATGTAATGCAGGACGGAATAATGTATTGGAAGGGATTCTCGACCCCCTTACTTCGATGCATTGCCCATAATGAGATAAAACGAGTCCTGAAGGAGGCCCATGAAGGAAAATGTGGTGACCATACTTGAGGGAAGACGTTAGCAAAGAAGGTCCTCTTCTATGGATATTATTGGCCAACTGTAAATCGGGATGCTGCAGACTACGTAAGGAAATGTGAAAAATGCCAGAAGTATGCAAAAATCCCGAGAGCTCCGCCGATGGAACTCACACAAATGGTTAATCCCTGACCTTTTGCAATGTGGGGGATTGATATAATCGGTTCTTTACCCATATCCAAAGGTGATGTGAAATACGCAATAGTTGTGGTCGATTACTTTACCAAGTGGGCAAAAGTAGAACCTTTAGCCACGATCACTACCAAGAAGGTCATTAATTTCATTATAAAAAACATTATATGCCGTTTTGGCCTCCCACGAACTATCATTACAAACAATGGAACTCAATTCGAAAGTAGGGAGTGCAAAGAATTTTGTCAGAAGTATGGCACTAAAAAAAGATTCGCAACAGTTGCTCATCCAAAAGCTAATGGACAAGTAGAAGCCATGAACAAATTATCAAGTCCATATCAAAAAATCATTTGGAAAAGGCTAGAGGTAAGTGGGTGGATGAACTTCCAACAGAACTTTGGGCTTACAGAACCACCCATAAGTCCACGACTGGCCACGCTCCATTCGCATTGGCATATGGCGCGGAAGCTGTTATACCCGTGGAACTTGAAGTTCCTTCACATCGAGTAACTCATTATGACCCTAAGACGAATCCAGATCTTTTACTGGAATCACCTGACTTTGTCGATGAAAAATGTGAAGAGGCTGATTTAAGGGCGGTTGCATATAGGCACCGAGTCGCTCGGTATTATAATGAAAAAGTCCGACCGAGAACCCTTGACTCAGGCGATCTCACTTTGAAACGGGTTTCCCCGGTCCCATCGCATTTGAATCCCACATGGAAAGTTCCATACATCATTGAACGGAGGCTTGGAGAGGGAACTTTCAATCTAGCGGTCGTTGATGGCGCAACACTCCCCCGAGCATGGAATAGCGAGCATCTGCGGCATTATTATACTTGCCTATTCCTTACATATCTTATTTGCAATTATTTTCAGTATATTTTTATTTCATTGATTCTTAGTTATCGGCATGTAATAAGACAATTTAGTTTGTTTTCATTAATAAAGGCTTGAAGTTATTTTTTCGATGAATTATTGAGGTTTTCGTGTACGATAATTCTATAGCAAAAAACTATAGTTATATTATTCTGTCTAACATACGAACACGCACAGACACTTAAAATCTCTAAGTCCCCGGAGTGTGGACTGGAGTACTCTAAGTCCTCGGAGTGCCGACTAGAGTATAAACAACTTAAAATCTCTAAGTCTCCGGAGTGCGGACTGGAGTACTCTGAGTCCCTAGAGTAAGGACTACAGTATAAACGAATTAAAATCTCAAAGTCCCAGGAGTGTAGACTGGAGTACACTAAGTCCCTAGAGTGCGGACTAGAGTATAATCGACTTGGAATCTCCAAGTCCTCGGAGTGCAGATTGGAGTACTCTGAGTCCCCAGAGTGTGGACTAGAGTATAGAAGACTTAAAATCTCCAAGTCTTCGGAGTGCGGACTAGAGTACTCTGAGTCCCCACAGTGCGTACTAGAGTATAAACGACTTGAAATCTCTAAGTCCCCGGAGTGCGGACTGGAGTACTTTGAGTCCCCAGAGTGCGGACTAGAGTATAAACAACTTGAAATCTCCAAGTCCCCGGAGTGCGGACTAGAGTACTCTGAGTCCCCAGAGTGCGGACTAGAGTATAAACGACTTGAAATCTCCAAGTCCCCAGAGTGTGTACTAAAGTACTCTGAATCCCCGGAGTGCGGACTAGAGTATAAACGACTTAAAATCTCTAAATCCTAGGAGTGTGGACTGGAGTACTCTAAGTCCCCAGAGTGCGGACTAGAGTATAAAGGACTTGGAATCTCCAAGTCTCCAGAGTGTGGACTGGAGTACTCTGAGTCCACAGAGTACGGACTAGAGTATAAACGACTTAAAATCTTCAAATCCCCAGAGTGTGGAATAGAATACTCTGAGTTCCCAGAGTGCCAACTAGAGTATAAACGACTTAAAATCTCTAAGTCCCCAGAGTGTGGACTGGAGTACTCTGGGTATCCAGAGTGCGTAGAGTATGAACGAGTTGGAGTCTTCAAGTCCCCAGAGCGTGGACTGGAGTACTCAGAGTCCCTAGAGTGCGAAACTAAAAAATATTCTAAGTACCTAGAGCGTGAAGTAGAGGATCTACAATTCCAAAAAATATTCGAGTTATATGGAAATGAATTGTGAGTGTATGTAACTCATAAGAGCTTAGGTTTCGACCATAGTTATACAGTAAGCCGAACAATAAAAGTCGTTCGAAAGACAAAGAAACTAAAATTTTATTTATGCAATCCAAAATGAGGTCCTACTACCTCCAAAACTCAAAGTCAAAATTTTATCTACATTGACTATGAAAATAAATAGAAATAATTGCATAATCTAAGCTAACTCTCGTTGAACAGGTGTAACAGCTACTTCTTTGGTTTCTTTTCCCCCTCGTTTTCTCAGGCAACTCCTCCCCCATGCTTTTTCGCTTGGACGCTTTGCTTGACGGGGAAGTAACATCCGAGGAAGGATGAGAAACTTCCTATGGCATGGACCCACCAGGGAGAATGACCTTCAAAGGCCTGTTCAAGGGATCATCGAGATGCACAACTTGGTCCTCAACTTTGATTTCAACTTTATTTTTCTTCTCCTTCGCAAGTTTCTCCTTCATGCTCATTTTTGAAGTGTGTCCAGAGGCGCTTGTAATCTCAACTTCATAACTTCCTTCGACGGTTGACGAAGTTTCAAATTTGTCCTCGTTAAGCACCTCAATCACTTGAGCATCAGGACAGGGAGTCCCTCTCGCTTGAATAGCCTCAATCATACTCTCCTTCTCCTCCGTAGCATCATCGCTCCTTGGAGTTGGCTCAAGATCAGAACTGCCTATGCAAAATCATAAGACACAAAAATTAGAATACAATAACCACTTTCCAAAAATGATGGCTCTTTGAACTTTAAGACGGAAAGTTATGATCGGTTTCTTACTGACTCTCAACCGCCCAGGGAGTCTCACCCTCTGGAATGGGAGATAGAACATGAATGTCAAGGCCCGTTTCGTAATCAACATGCTGATCGAACGGATCATGCTGGTCGACCAGTGGATTGAGCCAGGGGAGGAGCTAGAGACTCGGTTCCAGACGGACCTACAATGTCCTTCTTTCCTTTTGACGAGGAGGAACCTTTGCTATAGAGAGCTTTTGCTGCAGACAAGTCTGAAGGCTCAATCCCCTTGAGAAATTCCTTACTAAAGCCTCCTCGTCAACCTCCTCAGTGCCCGAACCAACCTTTCTGATCTTTATCAAAGTTTCCCATGCCTCGGCTAGAGATTCGAGGTAACCCTCGCCAAGAAAAGTTAAGTCCCGATGCATGAGGACATGGGCATTGTATTCTGCTATAAGCGTGTTGAAAAAGCACTTGATCTCATCCCTGCCAGCCTCCATAGCCGCATCAAGGCGAGAATCAATCTCCATGGATGCTATTATTTTTCCCTCTTCATGGGTTTCTTCCTTCAGCAACTCAACTTTAGAGAGTTTGTCGTCGTGCTTTGTCTTCAGGAGTGCGTAGAAACAATCTCGTCGCAATATTGTTACGAGTCTTCCAGAGCAGCAGTTTTTTCCTCTTTCTCTCCGAGGAGTAGCTCTTCCTACTCTTTGACTTGTTGGGCGAATGCATCCCTCTCCTTCTGAATGGAATCTTTCTCTAAAGCTAAGGCCCCACAGCGTTGAACCGCTTCGTCAATTTCTTTCTCATGTGTCGCCTCCAGACGATTAGCGGCGTCCGTTGTGTCTTTAGCGCTTTTTTAGGCAGCTTCAAGTTGAGACCTGTATGAAGAGAGCTCTTCATCCTGAGCTTTAATGATGTCTTTGTCGTGAATAGCTTCGAGCTTCAAGCGAACGATTTCATGTTGATGCTTAATAGAGACTTCTGAGACTTTTCAGCTAAATAGACAAATGCATCATGTTGAAGGTAAACGTCATTGTTACAAGCAATGGTACTTTGTTTGACGTGTCCCGAAATGTGATGAATCGTCGGGAGAAATTTCAAACCATCAAAGCATATTTTCGGGAATGTGGCCTTGATCTCAGTAAGTCTTTCCTCTACCGAAAGATCATGTATAGGAGCGAAAGGAGTTTGCCTGGAGACTATATATGTTTTGTGCGGTCCTTGGGATTACCTGGTGCTAGATGAACCAGAATGTTGATCTCGGTGAGCCTCTGGCTGGGACAGCTTCAGCGCAGACTTCTCCTTGCCTTGCTCTAATTGAGAAGGAGGATCGCGAGAGTAGGAGGACTGCCTGTATGTTTTTCTTCGATAAGATGATTCTCGGGGGTGGTAGTCTCAATCGTCCGTGTCATCTCTATCCCTGCATTTTTTGAAGCTCGAATCTCGACCAGAATGATGAAAAATGGATGACCCGCAAAGATGGTCGATTCCATGAGTATGCCCCATATCACCTAAGTAGAAATTGAATGATGACAAGTTAGCAAAAAATAGAGTGATGGCCAAAATTTAAGTGCGAAGTGAAGCGCACATGTCTGTGTGTCCTAGTGTTTCCTCCCCGATGGACCAGATTCTTTATTTTTACTTATTGGAGTTTTTTCTCCTTGGTTATGGGCTTGAGCGCCTGCATCGCCTCTTGTGGGTGAATGAAGCTTAAGGACTTCTGGATCGTTGAAGCCATAGTTGAGCAAGTAGTCGGGAATAGTGAGGTCCGACAAGCCTTTAAAAGAACTCTCTAAGTGTTGAGGAGAAGGCTTTCTCTCTATTGGGGTGATCGTGACCTTAGAGGTACAACCCACTGTCTTCTTCCTCAATTTGTAAGCGAATTTCTTATTTCCCTTCGAAGAGGGAGGTGTTACTTCGATATCGTGTGCCTCGACCACTGATTCCCGAGCAGGACTTACATTCTCACCTGGCGTGTCTGACACCTTAGCCTCTCTAATCTCGCCTTCCTCTGGTGTGTCAGGGACATCATGTGTTGAAGCCCCAGCTTAGCTTTTTCCTTTGTCCAAGGTAGCCCCGGTTATAGTGACGTCATGAGGAAGGCTTATTCGGCGACCTTCCGCCAACAGCCTGAATTTGGAGAGCGATTCATTGCAAATGATAGATCTGATATCACGGTCTTCCACGGGAATAGCTCGAATAGCTTCAATGGCCTCAGAGTACCCGAAGCCTTGGGGACTGGGCTAATACTTGTAAAAGTAGAAAAGGGCTAGAAACGGTGCACATTTCACCGGATACAAGTATTGATCCAGAAAAGAAACTTACTCCCTTGTAGCCATCTCCTTGCAAATCCAGGGGGACAACGTGCGTAGAACCATTCCTGCTTATACTGAGAAATTTTCTCCGCGCTCCAATCAGGATTTGGCACTTGTTATGCGGCTCAAGGAATATGAAAGATGGGTTGTCCGACCGTCTCTTGAAACGATAAATATAGGATGTTGCCAGGAGTGGGGAGCCTAAATAAATTGCTCATGAAGAGAATGCATGTGCCACATATGAATGCGTGACTGGATGTAACTGTGATGGAGCGATATCAATATACTGCAACAGATCGTGGAGGAAGGAGTTGAATGGTGGTACGCTACCAACCCAGCACATGAATTTTTTGTAGGCCGTATATCCAGCCGGGGGCAGGTGGGGACGATCTTGTACCTATGGAACCAATACATCATCAAAAGGAATTCTATGTATTGAGCATATTCGACGAAGAGCGCGTTCGTTGATTCTTGAAGCTAGGGAATCAGTCGGGCTGTCTAAGATAATCACGGCATCTATGACGTCAGGAGCTAGGTCAATAAATGCAACTGTGGGACTCGGAATATCTTGTACAGGAGATGTCGAAGGATTCGAAGTTCCAACTATTTATTGTTGAGAAGTTAGCTTGGATCTATCTGAGACCGTGGCAGTACTGGATTTTCTAGACATCTCTAATGAGTGTTGGATATGCTGAAACACTTGTTTAAGCTATACTTGAAAATGGATCAACATTGGACATAACAACAAAAATTACTACCCCGTGTGGTGTGTGAAATAGTGCAATCGTTCGAGTATTAGTGCTAAAGAATTAAAAGTCATAAAGTTGGTAAAATAAAGTTAGGATTTGTCTTCTTCAAAGACGATTATCGCTGACCGTCTCCGTGAGCTTGTCGTATGATGGTTTCTGTTTTGAACTCTGCATCGACACTGTATGTGGAAGGCATACAAAGTAAGTCAAGTCGACATGCACTATATTTGAGTTGGGATGGTTCTGATTGTTATAGCCTACTTCCAGACTTAATGCTAAGCCGCATTTGCCCGGATTAGATACCCAACTCCACTACACTTCTCTTCTGTTTCCTCTCTTCACCATTAGGCATGCGGGGGCATACAGAACCGCATTCACTCGACATGCCGACCCATTCACAATCAGTACTCCCTTAACACTCGCTAACTGACCCATTCACTCTCGACACCGAACGAAGCCGAGCCACTTATCTCCTAACTCCTAAACATCACTTCCACATGGAGACCATCGGGCCATCAGTTCCACACTTGGCAAGTTTTCCATTCGCTTACAATACATCACCGACTGACCTAGATCAACAATTTAGGTACATCAACAACCTAACGCGCACGCTTAATGACCCAACGGAGGCCTACGACCTAAAAACCACTAGTATCCCTGTCCTTCCTCCTCTTCATTTCATCATACTCAAAATCGATAGAGGTTCTAGCTCTAAGACATGCTCAGACCATGATTTGTCTTCCACTTCTACACGATTCCCATTGTCCTTGGTCTTAAGAAAATTCAGGAGCTCGAATCTCGTACTAAATTTCCTAATCTGTAAAAAGCACATGAAAGGAAAAGTTATTACCTCAGAGGGTAAACGAGACTTAGGGATCCGATTTGATTTGAGATTGAAGTTTTCTTAGAATCAACCTAGGGAACAACTATAAGGAAGGACTCGTTTGATTCGGGGTAAGGAACGAAGGTTGGAGAGGTAGGTGAAGTCTGGGAGAAGGAAAGTTGCGAGTTCTTGAAACGAAGTGGATGTAAAAGAGTGACGGGAAGAAGTTTCAGTTTTTAAAGATAAGGGAAGTTAGACAGGCATCGACCAGTGAAACCGGTCAAGATATCTCAATGGTTTGGCATTTAGGCCTCGCTCGGCATTCAGAAGATCGTAAGAATCCGCTATTGAGAATTTAGAGCAAGGGATTAAAGGAAGAAATGGATTGCTCGTGGTTTAAAGTGCATCGTGCTGATTCACACGATACGCTTTGGGGGGCATATGTTACCCTGTAACTTGTCTTGGTACGAGGTACCGGTTATTGAGCTTAGGTACCACCAGTCGGCATCTCTCATTCGACCACCAACACTTGGCTAGGGTGGTTCGGCACTCGGTCGCTTGGTAAAGGCATGTCGCTCCGCCCAAGCCTCACTCGACACTCTCTGGTTCAACCAACCTCACTCAACAATTACCATTCGGCATCCCTGCTCGGTGTGCATAAGCTACTTACCACAGGCCGGGATACCTTGTTCCTAGGCCCATGAAGGAAGTCCAACCCATCTTCGTCTATAAATAGAAGGGCAAGGGCACAGTGAAATGGACCTTTTTTCAAGAACATTGGGGAGACTCTGCCACTTTCAAGGCACATTCTTTCCAGTTAGTACTTGTATTCAAGTCATTATTATGTGGATTGTATCTGTATTCAATCATTTGTGAAAGAAATAAAGATCAAAACTCAAAGTGGACGTAGGCAGTTACGTTGAACCACTATAAATCCGGTGTTCTTGTTTTTGCAGTTAATTTCGCATACAGTTCTCTATTTTAATTTATTTTCTTCATTAATCTTTCAACATAATCTTTCTCAAGGGTATTAGTTACCAATTATGGAGCTAACAGTAGTACTGTATATATAAAGTAGTTTTATATGCAAGTTATGATTTAAATTAAATTGTTGATTGCGAGAAAATTTATAATATAATAATATATTTTTTCAATTTCTATCAAACTGATGGATTTTTTCTCATTGATTTCTCTCTATCAGCTTTATTCGTTAAATTTGTGCCAATCTTGCTTTGCTTTGGAAGTTGTGCTTGCATTTCGTAACTCATTCCATTCCCGAATCTATCTAGCCTTGAAAGGTGAGAAATAACTCACGATTAACATTCTTATATTTATTAAATTTAATTTCATTTAAAATGACAATTGAAATGTGCAGCTGTTAGTTATATACATTGCTACATATATGCAGCTATCTATGTTCACCTATGACATCTGACACTATTATCTGTCATTTATACTGATGATATAAGCCTGTTATATTATTATCATATCTCTTGTCACTCTGCAAGTTCCCTATTAGTATAGAATTTCTTATGGGCTGAAATGATACATACCTGAACGATCTGTTGAATAGGAGAAAATCGTTATGGTTTAACATGATAAACCAAGCGATTTTTATTAAATTGAATTTGGGATTGTGGGTTGATAGGATATATACCCGTATATATTTAAATTGCGAATTGAAGTGATAAATATCCATCTGTTGGTCTATATATAAATATTTTGAAAATGATTTCTATGGTTTTTGAAAAAAAGTGTATGGTTTATTAAATATTTATTTTAAGATATTATATATAAATGTATTTTGTATAAAAATTTAGATTTTAAAATTATATGTTTTGAAAATTGTATAGTTATAAGTTAATTTTGAAATTTTAAATTTTAATAATATCTATAAACCTTATATTTTTAAAATATATATGTGGATTAATGTTTAATATTGTTTAAGTATTTATTTAAAATTTATATTTTCAAATATAGAATTTATTATGATTTTAATAAATACAAGTTGGAAATTGGTTTGAAATTATATTTATTTAAGAATTATACTTAAATAAGTTTGATTTGAAATTTATTAAATTGGAAATTTTAAAGATATGATTTTATCACTTGATTTTGATTAAAATGACTTAAATGAATATTTCAAATTTACATAAATTGAAATGGGATATTTTTTTTATTTAAATTTGTAAATTGAAGTTGTATTTAGATGTTATTGAAATGATTAAGTAAAATTTCAAAACTAAATAGTAGTAAAGTGAATATGACATACATCTGAAATTATTGAATTTAGTTTTGAAAAAGTTGAATATTTAAAGCTTTGAAATATATTGAAATTGAAATGACTTATTTAGTGGTTCAAATCTGTATTTGGAATTGATATAATTTGAAACGGTTTATTTAGAAATTGAATTGAATTGAATTAGATGAATTAAGACTGAATAAAATTTGAGTTATGGAATTCAAGTTGATTTGAAATCAATTTGTGAAATTTGTGGAAGTTGTTGTATTGTATAAAGTATTTCAAGTTATATTTAAAACTATTTATATATTTTCTTTATATATTATTTTATTTTAAACTATTTTATTATAAACCATTTTAAATATAAAATATTTTATTAAAAACTATTTTAATATACTAATTATTTAATATAAAAACTATTTTAACTTAAACTATTTTTATTTTATAAACTATTTTATTATATATAATATTATTAATATTTAAACTATTTAAAGGGAAGTGTTATGGTTTTCCAAAGTGTTATTTTTCAAAGTTGTTATAACTTTGAAAGTGCTACGATTTTGGAAGTGGATATATTTGAAATGGAAATGATATCGTATTTGGTTTTGGAGTGGAAATGATATTGTATTGATATGATTTTGAACTGGCAATGATATTTTGGTTTTGAAGTATAAACAATTTTGAAATGAACAATGTGTTATAATAACGATTGGTTGTTAAAGAGAATGGGATCAAATATTGTCACACTCTCTGCCAATACCGAAAACCACTTTGACCACCGTGTATGCGATGGAGATTTCAGAATGAAGTAGGATGGTAGAGATGATCCTAAAGGTATATCTTCGTGGACCTAACTCTCGTGAGTTAGCATAAGGTGGCTAAAACAGGAGCGATTCTGGGCCAAGTGAGGTAGCAGCTCCGATCGAACACATTCCTTCGATACTATATTCTGACTTTGTGATTGATTTGGTGGCCACACTTGATTTTTTTGATTTAGGAGTGTGTTCCTAGGTGGGCAGTAGTGGCTGCTATGCGTTACCACCAGCCCGGATGAGTAATTGGTATACCTACCCTGTCATTGCCTTGTTGTGCCGTGTCACCTACCCTATCGAGACCACTACGAGTTATTTTTGTGTCGTACCAATGGAGTATCCTCTTGTAACCTCCCGATCAGGAGGTATTATGGTATTGTATAGACTGTTGGCACTATAAATGTGTTAAGGTGGAAAATGTAAAGCCTTAACGCTATTTTTAAATAGTATACTTCACTTTAGACCTTATTATAATAGCGTATATTACTACATAATAGATAGTTTAACGGATCCTTAGAGGACGGTTATCCCAAAAATTCTTTAAATTACTTGTTTTTCAGTTGTTACTTCACTTGAATTGGATTTATTGACATAAGAATGTTAATCTTGACTTGAGTATTCTATATTTTGCTTACGCTTGGGTCAGACTGAGTGATATAGCTTTTGAGATTCACCTTTGGAGTTGGAGTTTCGTTTCGAGATCCATCTACATCTTTCAACTTGCGGTTATTCGGTTGATTCCAGTGTTGTGTTCTGATCTTGTGTTTGACTATTGTAATTGAGACTTCTGTTGTATCTTATTTAACTCTGTTTTGTATATAATAGCTTTATAAACTACTATTTTTTTGTTTCCGCTGCATATTGTATATTACTCTGTGTCTGTGATTCTATGATTTATTTATTTACTGTATATGCTGAGTTTTGCCAAATATAAACTAACAATATACTATTTTGAGCAATTCAAATCCGACATATGTGAATGTGAATGGTTGAATATACTAGGATGTTACATGTGGCATCAGAGCTCTGGTTTTAGGCAAAATTCAGCATATAAAGTAAATTTAAGTACGGAATCACTTTTGTTTGAGTTTGAATTCCTTCCTCTTTGTTTTGGTTTCCATTGAATTTCGAACTCTCCCATTCGTTCTGAAATCAATTCTTGTCTTCTCCTACTCTTGTTTTCTAGATTCCGGAGCATCCCATTGCTCTATTGAATGATTTGTAAAGGGGCGAAACTCCTTACAACAGGCATGGATTCACCGGAGATTTCTGTATCCTCAATATCCCTGAATTCTATTTCTTCTGATATGATGTTGATTTGCTTCAGAATTCTGCATCAATCTTATTCTTGAAGTCAAGGATGACACGATTGAGGTCGCCCGCGATTTATATCAGTCTATCCATCCTTTCTATTTTGCTATTTAATCGTCTTACCTTCGCCTCGAGCATATCTTGCTTGTTAGAATTCTTTTGAATAGGGTCCCTCAACATTTGAATCTCTATCTTGTTTTGAAATCCATTCTTGTATCATCGACTGAGAGAGTTTATTTGTTATTAGTATAAAAATGTTTTATATATTCTGTTGTTTGAGTTGTTAATGTTGATTTGGATTATCGATCGATTCGTTTGATCAACGCTATCTATAGGATTTCCAAAACACTTAAACATAGCAACTGACACAATATTATTTTCAAATTTGGCAAATAAAATAAATTCTATGTGATTATATTTTATATATAAGTAAATTTTCTAAAAGATAATTGTTAAATGAATTGGGTAATAAAATGATAATATTTGATTTTCATTTATTATTTTGTAAACCAATGACTATGGCCTCATAAAATAAATAAATGGAATTGTAAAACATAGTTTATAAATTGATTTGGAATTTTAAAAATGGTTCGTAAATTGATTTAGAATTTAAAATGAATTTAAGTCAAGAATTTGAGAATTAATTTTCGGTGATTCCAAACTTTGGTTTTAAACTTTATAATGTATATTATTTAAAGTGTTTTTAAATAGAAATTGTTTGCTAAAGAATTTTAAAGTTTTAAAAATCATTACTCTCTTCTTTTGTAGTTGGAAAATAATTTCGGTGATGACTGTAGTATCATCGACATTCATTTTCGAGTTTCAAAGTGGAGAGATCAATTCGTAGCTTTGCTACACTTTTGTTTTGGAAAATAAATTGATTTAAATTTCTTAAATATGACTTGATTTATAATATATATTGGTATGTGATTATAAATTTGATTTGACATATACAGTACATATACATATTTATCTCTGAGTTGTTTGAAGTTAATTGGAAATTAATTGTTAAATTTATGTTAATGTCTTCACCTATTAAAATGAACTCAAAATTTTTAGTAAATATTTAAACTTAAGCTAATTGAATTAGAAAATTTACTAGTATAATACCAATTACATTTTTGTATAACTTACCTAAATTATTCAGAAGTTATCTATGTAATTGAATTAGTACAAAACAAAATGACCTTAAAAGAAATTAAAATCTGAGTGGTTATAATAAATGTTATAAACTAAAATTTTAATTATAAAAATGTAAATAGAGAGAAATAAAATAATAAGTTGATTGAATAGTAAATGGCATAAATTAAATAAAAAATTTCTTTGAAAGAAACCTTTTGTATTAAATATTAATAAATTGAAATAAAGTAAACTTAATGAAATGCCTTGAATTTAAAATCAATTGTTGAATAGAAATTAATTTAAATAGAAATTTATACGATTTGGACTAATTTTTTTATTTTGTGTATCAAATCAATTTTTCTTTCTGGTAGTTTCTATTCCCCTAACTCCTTCCTTTTCAGGGATGAAAAGTTTTGAGTGGAGAAGAGTGTAATGACCCGTAAATTTTAGTGGTTTTATTTATTAAATTAATTGAATTTTTTTGAAATTTTAAACAATAAAATTTTGAAATGAAAATTTAATATTTGGAATATGTCTAGTTAAACATAGCAAATGGCAAATTTTTATCAGATAATATTAAAGTTTATTTTCTTATGTAATTTTATTTTAATTCAAATCAGTTAATATATGATGATAATAAAATATTTTTCAAACTTGAATATTTTTATATAATAAATTTATAAATCACCTTCTGGGTGAGTCTTCATATTACGTTTCTCCAAATTCTGATTGCATTTGCTCCATTTGTCTTATTTCTGACAAATTAGCAGTATTTTCAATACCGGTTATCAATTTTTGATAGGATGATCGTACCATTGATATCTGAATACCGTTTTGATCGCCTCGCCGCACTGATCTCGGCGGTATATTCAATTTTGTGTTTTGAGGTCCGGTACGTAGTAGAATCCAAGAAAAATGATTTCGTATCGGTACCGTTTTTAAAATCTTTTGGGTTTCTATCCATCCTTTCATATTCCACTGTCTTTTAAACCAATAGCCATCTACATTTCGTGTTCTCAAAATTACAGATGTGATTCTGTCTATTCCATATGTCCAATCTTACATTGGTCCATTCATTTTCTCTGATCCTCTTTAATTTTGGTTCGGTCTATATTTTCTAGAATATACATTATTTCAAATAAATGAAGATTGGCCAAAACATGTATCGCTTCTCTTCACCTTGCAGCTACACCCGCTCCTCCCCTTGATCCTCCACATTGGCCATCGATCTCGCGTCGAACCCCGCTACCTTGAGCCGCTCTCACCAGCCAACTCGCAATCGCCTTCCTTTTCACACCTCGTTTCCATCCTCACAACACCCTCATCACCTAAACTCGGCCATGCCCACACCTGAAGGCACACCCGAGTTCGCCATCACCCAGGCTGCCATCACCGATCAATTTGCCTCCAATACCCTACGTAGCTCGACCCGAACCTTCCACCATCAGAGCATGTAAACCGGTCTCTTCTTTTATGTATATGTTGAAATATATATATTAGTCATATGCTGCCTAGTTTTATATTTTTTACATGATAAGCTATGTTTTGTATGTATATAAAAGTTTTTTTTTCAAAACTTCGTATATTTCTATTGTTATTTACATGCGTAGGTTAGCATATATATAAAATTAGGTTTTGAGATGCATTTGCGTATTTTTTTATAATAGTATTTTATTTTATGATTTATTTTATAACTTTATGTTATGCAAGTTATATACGATAGTTATATATATGTATATTACAGTCTGTATATATAAGTTTGGCTATGGTATATATAAATAATGTCTACATTTATATGTTGTTGTATTTGTATATTATGTTTATATACGTATGTTATATAGGATTTGGTTAAATGGGTCAGTATATAATAATTAAGTTAGTATATGTAGATATATCAGATGCTTTTGAAATTTTTTGTCTGATTTCGTTAATAGATATATATTAGTATTCTATAGTATGTGTTATTGGTTTTAGTATTGTATATAGGCTATTATTTGAATAGATGTATATATTAACATGTATTTCGATTTTCAGTTTATATATACATATATCTTGGTCATATGAGTTTACATTTATATATATGTATATCTATTATATATATTAGTACATGAGTTTTGTTTTTGATATATAATGTAACGACCCACCTTTTTGGACAGTTTAAACCGACGATCAAATAACATGCCGGTTCCAAACCGTTCAAAAGGGAAGATGGTTATTGGGGTAAATAAGAAAAGAAAAGAAAGAGAAATAAATGAAATCAAATAACACAGAATCTCGCAGCGGAACGATAAAATATAATAGTCAAATAAACAGTTCATGAAGCTGTTTACAATACTTTGATCATTATTTATACAACCTTTATCAGAGTTATACATATACAACAGAATAAATAAAATAATGCAGCAGACAACATGATGCAAAGATAATAAGAGTAATAGTATACCAAATCTTCGTCTTCGTCCTCTAGAATAGATCTTCAATAAGCTGAAAAACTCAGGTCTGACCCGAGCGTAATGAAAAGACAAACATTCGAGTCAGGACTAAAATATCCTTATGAAAGTTAAATCAATCGTAATCAAATATGAGTGTAACGGAGTCAGAGATGTTTACGGGGTTTGACATCTCATATCCAGTGTCAACGTGCGTGCAATAACTCAAGAGATGTTACGAGATTTTCCATCTCTCAAGGATCCGTTAAACTATCTACTATGTAGTACAATACGCTATTATGATATGTCTACAGTAAAGTAAAAGTATTAAAATAGCGTTAAGGCGTTACCATAATTCCCCTTAACACATTTTTATAATGCCATAGTCTATACAGCACCGTAAACCCCACCGTAAACTAGTGATTATCAGAGGGTACCCCATAGGTATTACACAAAACAAAACGTAGTGTCGTGAATAGGATAATCAGTATGACAAGGTACATAAGGCGATACCAACTAGGATACTAGTAGTTGCGTGATCCGGACTGATGTTGAGCATAGCTAGCAGCTACCTCAACACTGCGAAACAACACTCTCAAATCAAAGGGTGCGCCCAAATCGAATCACAAAAGTAATAGATATGGTATCGAAGAAGTGTGTCCGCTAGAGATGGCGAACCTCAATGGCTCGGAGCGGATCCTGTTTTAGTCATGTCAGGGGTCATCCAATATCGTTCTCTTTCTTCAATCAACGCGTTCACCAAACCATCCACTTCATTCTGGATCAACACTCCGCGTATAATAGTTATTAAAGTGGTTTTCGGTATCGACAGAGAGTATGTCCATATCCGATCTTGGTCTCTTTAATAACTACGTATTATTACACCGGTGGCTCTTTTACATTTCAAATCAATTCATAATTTATATCAAAATATCATATTCGCTTCAAAAATCAAATCCATTTCAAATATCATCATATCTACTCAAAATGTAATGTTCCGTTTCGAAAATCAATTTTCTTTTGCCTCAATATCTCATTTCGATTTCCAAATCATTTCAAATTTCAATTAGGTTGCAACTTCATTTAGACCAATTCGTATTTAAATTTAAGATTTAAAAATAAACATTTCACCTTATTGACCAGCTTGAAATTTTAGAAAAATAGTTTTTAAGTAGTTTAAAAGTAGTTTAAATGATTAAAAGTAGTTAAAATACTTAAAATATTTAAATGGATTTCAAATAGATAAATTAATTTAATATAGTAAATGTAGGTTAAACTAGTTTAAGTATTTAAAATGGTTTATATAACAGAGTAATTTGGAAAACAGAATGAAACATCTTCAAAACCAAATCCATTTCAATTATAACTTCCCAATTCAAAACAATTCCAATTTCCATTCTACCGATTCAGTTTCGATTTCAATTCAAATCAATGTCAACTTTGACTTCAAATTAAATCAATTCCACATTCACCTTCAATTAATTCAATTTCAATTTATATCGATTTGGAGCTTGATTTTCAAAATATCAATTTATAGCACTTAACAAAATTATCCTTCAATATTCAACTTTTAAATTCAAATTTCAAATATGATTCAATTCCAAGCTCAATTTCAAAATATCATTTTTATGTCACCTTTACTTAATAATACTCAAAGCTCGAAATAATGTTCAATCTTTAAAACAAATAGATTTTCGAAATTCAATCATATCCTAATTTTTAATCTCAAAGTCTCAACTTTAATTATTTAACAATTTCCATTAACCAAAATTTATTTCAACATTCCAACTCAAATTTGCAATAAATTCGATTTCTATAAATTGATTTTATTTATAACATTTAAATCAAAACATTTAAATGAATTTCAAATCAACGATTTTAAAATTTATTAATTTAGCCAATCCGGTGTCCGTATATAATTTTCTATAATATGGCCAAGTGATTAGTTATTTCAATTAAATGTCAGGGATGAATATATATAACTTAAATCAAATCACAGTTTCATATGTATGCATAACAGGATATATATAAGCAAATAAACATCCAAACATTTAAATATCAATCAATAGCATCGATTGAAATACAACATCTAATAGACAATACAATTCACGACAATTTCATAGTTATCAATATCAGGTAATTTAATCACAATTCAATTTAAATTTAAATTTTTGACTGTCAATTTAATTTTCAACGGTGAATTCAAGTGACAATCTATGTGACAATTAAAGTTTATCAAACAACGATAAACAAAGTTCATATCACTTTATAATGTCAAATTTAACTACCGTAAAGATATTCAGTACGTTGTGAGCGTTATAAACACTCACCTTGATTTTTCGTTGTCACCGAGACGTTCCGGTTTGGAACTAAACCGGACGACTCCCGATTTTAGCCCAAAATTTAAACTATCTCCAAATTCATCCAAACCAGTTTCATTTTGAAGCTCTCGTCATTACGATCGCAACACAAAAAGTTTCATTCCAATCGGACCTCGTATGTAGAAGTTATACATTTTATAAGTTATCGACATTTGAATTTATAAAACAATTTATATTGGTATTTAAAATAAATTCATACCCAAAGTAAAAGAGGACCAGCCCAACTACAAAGCGTCTTCTCCCATCCTTAGCCAATGCCTACACACGAAAATGCACAAACCCACAATTGCCGTGCACCAATCTCCGATGATACGGAGCTCCGATACTCTGTTCGACATGCCGTCTTCGCCAAACTTCTTCTCTTCGAAGTCTCCACCATCTCGACCACAAAGCTACATGCTCGGCAACACCTAGGAAGACGCGACCTGAAGCACTCCTCTCGACCACGATCAGGTCGCATGCTCCAAACAAGAGTCGCACAACACAAAACTCACCACCGGGCTGCTATTCCGCGTCAGGAACTCGAATCAAAGCTCCGTTTCGCGAATCGAAGCCTATATCCTCCACGATTTCCAACCCTAGTTCACGCCTAAGAATGGCTTCGACCCCAATGGTTGCCGCAGCAATCACGAAGCATACCAGATCAAAGATAAAGCAAAAATAGGATTTTTAAAATTGGTTTCGAGATTTTTAATCGAGTATTGGAAGAGACAGAAACTTTTGAAGTTTGGATTCACTATTTTCCTACAGCCTGAAGCTTGCGTGCGAATTTAAAAGGGAGCAGACCTGATTCTTGCGTATGGGAAGCTTACTACAGTGATTTAAAAAGAAGCTGATGTGAAAAGTTGACTAGACAATATATAAATTTAAATTTCAAAACATCCCAATTTATGCAACTTAAAATCTTGAACCCCTATCGAGGCATGTTGCTAGGCGTTTATAATGTCATACCCCTATTCCGGATGCAATGGAAAAGGTTTCAAGCCCTAATTCGATCGTATGTCAAGTTATGGAAATAAACGATCAATTTTAAATTAAATCGATTAATTAATTTCTAAGCGTTTTGAGCTGCCACGGTCAAACGGCGACTCCAATTGCTATGGAAATTGAAACCCGATAATAATAAACTATTACAGATCTAATTGAACTGACTTTATCGAATTCCGAGACTGTGCCCCGGAAGGCTATTTTAACTCGTCGATTAAATCAACGACTTTTCAAAATTTACAGAATTGCTTAAAATTCCAATTTTAAGATCTTATTAACTCTATTATAATCCAAATATAACTTATATTCACTTTGGAAACCAATTTGAATCATATTAAATCAAATTTCAGTTATTCACTCTATTTTCATATATTAAATTTCAATATCAAATTAATCATATCAAATTCGGAATTTAATTATTCAAACATTTGTAATATTAAATTTAAACAAATTTGATTATTCTTAAATCACTATCTTTTGAAATATTCAAAAACGAACTTATAAAATTTAACAAATTCAAATTAGAGAACAATCATTTCCATTAAAACAGTTATTCAATTCCCGTTATTTAATTATTCAATAAATTTCAAATATTAAATTTAAACAATTTAATTGTTCAATATTTGACGGATTTCAATATTGGATTTTTAAATAAAATTTCATTATCAGTCGATTACTTTATTACATCAAATGACTTCCACATTATTATTTAACTTCAGTTAGGGATAATGCACTCAACTAATATATAAAATTGCATTTCAATTGCAATTGGTTCCCAAATTCAATTCGACTAACTAAATGAATAGGTAACTTAACTAATTACCACCGTTAACTTTTAATTACACTTATACGTTTATTATTTACAAACAAGTGTCACAATTACCTATACAATACAAATTCGTTCCATTATCGTTGACTACATATTATTTCAATTTGATTTGGGATTTCATTCAATTCATAAATAATTAACTTAGATAAAATTTGTTGCAATTCATTCTAGTTATTATTGCCATACATAAATTACAATTTTTTAATTCTTCCAACATTAAACCATGAAATCTTATTAAATTAACATTTTTAATTATCGAATTTTTACGGGTCGTTACACTTTCCCCCACTCAAAACTTTTCGTCCTCGAAAAGGAAAATGAAGGGAAAAGAAACTAATTAAAGAATTCAACATTTGACATATTTTATTCAAAATTATCAACTTATAAAACAATGAAATTCCATTTATAAAGTCATAACTACGCTTCCACTAAGTTACTCCGAACGGCTTTCTAACTTTAAAAGTTAGTTATCAAACAAGTTATAAAATTTTAAAACTCGAAAATTTTCTAACACTCGAATTTAAGAAAAAGTTCGGCAGAGTCTCCTTTGCACGGCTTGATCCGAAAAAAAATGACAGTATATATATAACAAATATACATCTCATCAAGTGATGAGGCATCCCATAGGGGAAAAAAGTGTAAAAGTACGGTATGTAATCCGAGATATGTACCTTATATATTATTAGCGAGCATATACGGCTAATATAGCGCGAAAGCGAGCTCCAAATGCGAAGCAAGCGCAATCCGCACCTACTAAACACTCAACAGACCATGAGAAACATGCATATATGAAAATAATATCAGTATACACCATATAGCAACATAACAACTACATGTGCCAACATAACAAATGCAACAAAACAACAAATGCATCCACCAAATCAATTATCATCCAACTATCATCCAACAAATCCATAACCAATCAATAATAATTCACTTCTCATTACTATTTATTGACTTGGGTTTCAATTTTAATCACAGTTGATTCATTAACGTTGGATTTTACTAACATTCATTCTCAATTCAATTAGTTAACATTCACTAATTTATATTTACATTAGTTCATTTCCAATTTGAATCAAATTAAATTCTATTTAAATTCATTTAACTTCCAATTTGATTTCAATAATTTATAGCTTTCAATTTCATTAACACTTAATGAATTATATACAATCAACTAAGAATCATATAACAACCAAATTATACCCAACATAACCAAATTATTAATTTTACATTCAATTTGGTTTACCTCTTTCAATTCCAATTGATTCTTAGCCATACCAAATTCTTTTGTTTACATTTACTTCATATTCAGTTTCAGTTAATAACCAATTTATTTGCGGAACATTTTATTAATCATCACTTTAATTTATAGTCATTCCATAAAAGTCTAACTTCTTATATATGACTTTTCTTAGTTTATAGTTATCTCAAAAGTTACAAATTTATCTTCACATATTTTTCTTTTTGTTGCAAATTTATATTTAATTCTACAACCAGTTTACAAAGACATTGCTTGACTCAATGGCCTTTTCTTAAGTTCACTTACTTGTTCCATTTATCCATTCATCATTTCATGCTATATTTAAGTATATAACATTTTTATCACAACCAAATTTTCCATTTATATACATTTTAATTCCTTTTGAGTTTTCCTTACTTGTATACTTCAATTATTTTCAGGTTCTGTTTAGTTGTACAATATCTCATTACATATCCAAAACACATTTCAACTTCTTAATATTTGGTAAGTCATATTATATGTTATTAGAATGCAAATTTGGTATTATACAAATTTATAGAATTTCATTTACATAATTAGAATGTTCACAAATTTGATTTATTTAAATCCTCTTTACCTTTCAACTTTAAAGGTACACTACAACTCTAAAGTTTTCCCAAATATAAGCTTAGATATCTTAATCCTCTTGTTTTATAAATTCTGGTTATTCACATTTCATTCAAATAATTTGAAAATTACTAATTAACATAACTTAGAAATTTAAATGCCCAGTTCTTTTCAAATCGTTTGAAATAAACATATACACTTATATCTTTAATATATCAAATCATACCTTTGGAGTTTGAAACAAAACCCATTTACCCAAAATAATTTAGAAGAAAAACAAAGCTTCTTAGAAGTCTCCCCCCACTTTGAGACTCGAAAATGAACGTCGATGATGCTGCGCAGTCATCACCGAAATTATTTTCCACCGACAGAAGAGAGGAGTACTTAATTCATTCCTTCTTAAAAATCCTTTCAAAATATTTCCATAAGCATTTTCCAACTAATATTACTATATATTTCTTCAGAGCTTTGAGAACCATTTTCAAAATCCAGGGTCTAAATTCAATATTTCTCAATTTAAATCTATTTTAATTTATAAGTCACCTTTATAAAATATTCTTATAAGATTTTCTTTCTTAAAACATTCCACTAATGTTTTATTATTGTTTATTTTTCAATAAACCTTATTTATTAAAACACAATATCCAATTAATGATAACAATCAATATTATCATTTCCAATAACCAAATAAGCTAGATAGATCACAATAATTTTTGAAAATAAATTCATTATATACAAAATATAATTAGGGCAAAATTATTTCATTTACCCAATTTCAAAACAATACTATGTTGAATTGTTCTGTTCAAGTGTTTAGAGATCCCTGTCAATGACGTTAATTACTCGTATTGACCGGAATCCATAAGCCACTCAACAAATCAACCGACATAATATAAAACATTTTATATCACTAACAAATACGCTCTCTCATATATATACACTCAGCGACTCATCATACGGTATTACTACTCTATTTATAAAGAGTCAGACCCCACAAACCTAAGGTTATCGCTAAACCAAAGCTCTGATACCAACTGTAACGACCCACCTTTTTGGACAGTTTAAACCGACAATCAAATACACATGCCGGTTCCAAACCGTTCAAATAGGAAGATGGTAATTGGGGTAAATAAGAAAAGAAAAGAAAGAGAAATAAAGGAAATGAAAAAACACAGAATTTCGCAGCGGAACGATAAAATATAATAGTCAAATAAGCAGTTCATGAAGCTGTTTACAATACTTTGATCATTATTTATACAACCTTTATCAGAGTTATACATATACAACAGAACAAATAAAATAATGCAGCAGACAACATGATGCAAAGATAATAAGAGTAACAGTATACCAAATCTTCGTCTTCGTCCTCCAGAATAGATCTTCAATAAGCTGAAAAACTCAGGTCTGACCCGAGTGTAATGAAAAGACAAAACACTCGGGTCGGGACTAAAATATCTTTATGAAAGTTAAATCAATCATAAATAAATATGAGTGTAACGACGTCAGAGATGTTTACGGGGTTTGACATCTCATATCCAGTGTCAACGTGCATGCAATAACTCAAGAGATGTTACGGGATTTTCCATCTCTCAAGGATCCGTTAAACTATCTACTATGTAGTACAATACGCGATTATAATATGTCTACAGTAAAGTAAAAGTATTAAAATAGCGTTAAGGCGTTACCATAATTCCCTTTAACACATTTTTATAATGCCATAGTCTATACAGCACCGTAAACCCCACCGTAAACTAGTGGTTATCAGAGGGTACCCCATAGGTATAACACAAAACAAACGTAGTGGTCGCGAATAGGAAAATCAGTATGACAAGGTACATGAGTCGATACCAACTAGGATACTAGTAGTTGCGTTATCCGGACTGATGTTGAGCATAGCCAGCAGCTACCTCAACACCGCGAAACAACACTCCCAAATCAAGGGGTGCACCCAAATCGAATCACAAAAGTAATAGATATGGTATCGAAGAAGTGGGTCCGCTAGAGATGGTGAACCTCAATGGCCCGACGCGACTCCTGTTTTATTTATGTCAGGGGCCATCCAGTATCGTTCTCTTTCTTTAATCATCGCGTTCACCAAACCATCCACTTCATTCTGGATCAACACTCCGCGTATAATAGTTATTAAAGTGGTTTTCGGTATCGACAGAGAGTATGTCCATAGCCGATCCCGGTCTCTTTAATAACTACGTATTATTACACTGGTGGCTCTTTTACATTTTAAATCAATTCATAATTTATATCAAAATATCATATTCGCTTCAAAAATCAAATCCATTTCAAATATCATCATATCTATTCAAAATGTAAGGTTCCATTTCGAAAATCATTTTTCTTTCGCCTCAATATCTCATTTCGATTTCCAAATCATTTCGAATTTCAATTTAGGTTCCAACTTCATTTAGCCCAATTCGTATTTAAATTCAAGATTTAAAAACAAACATTTCACCTTATTGACCAGCTTGAAATTTTAGAAAAATAGTTTTTAAATAGTTTAAAAGTAGTTTAAATAATTAAAATACTTAAAATACTTAAAATATTTAAATGGATTTCAAATAGGTAAATTAATTTAATATAGTAAATGTAGATTAAAATAGTTTAAGTATTTAAAATGGTTTATATAACAGAGAAATTTGGAAAATAGAATGAAACATCTTCAAAACCAAATCCATTTCAATTATAACTTCCCAATTCAAAACAATTCCAATTTTCATTCTACCGATTCAATTTCGATTTCAATTCAAATCAATGTCAACTTTGACTTCAAATTAAATCAATTCCACATTCACCTTCAATTAATTCAATTTCAATTTATATCGATTAGGAGCTTGATTTTCAAAATATCAATTTATAACACTTAACAAAATTATCCTTCAATATTCAACTTTTAAATCCAAATTTCAAATATGATTTAATTCCAAGCTCAATTTCAAAATATCATTTTTATATCACATTTACTTAGTAATACTCAAAGCTCGAAATAATGTTCAATCTTTAAAACAAATAGATTTTCGAAATTCAATCATATCCTAATTTTTAATCTCAAAGTCTCAACTTAAATTATTTAACAATTTCCTTTAACCAAAATTTGTTTCAACATTCCAACTCAAATTTGCAATAAATTCGATTTCTATAAATTGATTTTGTTTATAACATTTAAATCAAAACATTTAAATGAATTTCAAATCAACGATTTTAAAATTTATTAATTTAGCCAATCAGGTGTCCGTATATAATTTCTATCTTATGGCCAAGTGATTAGTTATTTCAATTAAATGTCAGGGATGAATATATATCATTTAAATCAAATCTCATTTTCATATGTATGCATAACAGGATATATATAAGCAAATAAACATCCAAACATTTAAATATCAATCAATAACATCCATCGAAATACATCATTCAATAGACAATACAATTCATGGCAATTTCATAGTTATCAATATCAGGTAATTTAATCACAATTCAATTTTAATTTAATTTTTTGACTGTCAATTTTATTTTCAACGGTGAATTCAAATGACAATCTATGTGACAATTAAAGTTTATCAAACAACGACAAATAAAATTCATATCACTTCATAATATAAAATTTAACTACCATAAAAATATTCAGTATGTTGTCAGCATTATAAACACTCACCTTGATTTTTCGTTGTCACCGAGATGTTCCGGTTTGGAACTAAACCGGACGACTCCCATTTTAGCCCAAAGTTCAACTGTCTCCAAATTCATCCAAGCCAGTTTCATTTCGAAGCTCTCGTCATTAAGATCGCAAGGCAAAAAGTTTCGTTCCAATCGGACCTCATATGTAGAAGTTATACATTTTATAAGTTATCGACGTTTGAATTTATAAAACAATTTATATTGGTATTTAAAATAAATTCATACCCAAAGCAAAAGAGCCCAGCCCAACTACAAAGCTTTTTCTCCCATCCTTAGCCAATGCCTTCACACAAAAATGCACAAACCCACCATTGAGTGGTTTGTGGTGGATCTGGAAGGAGGATATGTCTTGTTCTCGGGTCGTAGGGCAGTAAGGTAGTGCTTTGTTTTAATTTAATTTAGTAAATATGATTTTGAAAAGAACTAAATACAGGATTATTTTTTTTAGGTTATGAAATGTATATAAATTAGTTTTTAGAATGTATATAAATTATATTCCGAAAAATATATCTATGTAGTTCAGAAATGGAAGTGACTAGATATGCATGTTTTACTTATTACCTTAATTTCAAATTAATGTTTTATGGAGATAGATTTGTCTAATAAACTCATCCCATTATTTTAGTTGCTAAAAATATTTTATTAGAGGGAAATCAGTTGAAATTTAATTTTTAGTTCATAATAAGTCCATCGGTTAGTAAATTTCTAAACGGGGATGTAATTGTTCAATTAATTCAAATATTGATAAATTATATCATGACTCTTACAAGGTCTAAAACCATGGAAAATCTAGTCGAGATCTGGATTGGATTGCAAATAAAGCAAAGGTGAGTAAATCTCGCTCGTCTGGTATTATTTAAATTTAAATGGTTAAATTTAAATAATTGGTTGATTGATTGAGTTGATTGAATGTGTGCTGAAAATCTGTGAATTTGGTTTTGTTTAATTTCCGAGTTTATAAGGATTTAATGATTGGTGATTCATTAAATAGGTAAAATAATTTGAATGGGTAATGAATTAATTCAATTAATTAATGATTGTACTAATTAATTTAGTAATTAAGGGTTTGAATTAATTAATTAAAGATTAAGTTAAATTAACCTAGGACAATAAATTAATGGTTGATAGGAAATTACTTCATGTAATTAATAAAATAAAATTTCTTGTGTAATTAATCAAGAGATTAATTAAGATAGTTAATTAAGAAATAATTTATTTATTTACTGGAAAAAAATAGATAATTACAGGTTGAGATTGCTCGAGAATGATTGATATTGTGGATGAATTAAAATAATTGATTTAGATTGGACCAAATTAAAATATAATTGGAAATCATTAATATATAATAATTGATGAAATTAAAAATTGATTAATAAAGATTAAATCAAGTCAATAAATAATGACTTATGAGAAATCAATTACTAAGTAATTAAGAATTAATGTAATTAATATAGACAATTCACTGATGAAGTAATTGATTTATTTGTAAAGTAATTAAAACTACTTATTGATTTTTGGGTTAAGAATAATCAATATCAAGGAATTAGTTAAAGACGATTACTTGAATGGAATTGAAAAAGAATTAATCCATGGTGATTAATCAAGATGGAAATTGAAGTTTGTCTAATTAATTGATTTAGAATTAATTAATGTTAAATGAAGGAATCTAAATGGTTGAGGTTAGAAATTCCATTAGAATTAATTGAGTTAATTTGGAAATGATCAAAATTGATATGAATGATAGAATGGTATTGGATGCTTGAATGAGACGATATTCCTGATATGAAATGATGAGTATTTCACTTTGATAATTTGGGTTTGGATGACACGAGTCTCGAAGAGACTGGGTTCGGGTATTAGGAAATACCCGAAAAACCACTTCGAATATAGATTGGTATGTGAAATTCATATATTGGAATGAAAAATAAATAAAAAGAAAGTGGGCTATTTAAATCTAAGCTTTGGTACTTAGGTAATGGATGTGTGAAATTAGTTATGTCTATAATATATTGTGCACTTGTAAAATTTGGTTTGAGTTACCCCGGGTTTTATATAAGTTGATTGCTTTGGTATTCCATGTTAGTTGGGTTTACTCACGCTGGTTTCCAGCCTGACCCGGGTATTACTTTGATGTAATGCTCGGGTCAGACCGAGTATTACAGATTTTTTTCCAGGTAGGAACGTTTTGGAGCTCAGGAGGCGAGCTGGATGGCATTATCGTATAGAGTATTCCGATGTATTTATATTATTGTTAATCTGAGACTTGATAATTGTATATATTCGGTGACTGTATATATATGTGAAACTCTGATGTATATTAAATGTAATCGATAGATATAGTATTCTTTTGTAAACTGTTATTATTTATTATATTTTATCCGCTGCGAATGTGAGATGTTTGGTGTTTCTATTCTTCTTCTTCTTCTATATCTTTCTTCTTTTCATAATTATCTGGAATTTTCGGCTTTGAAAATTTCGGGTCGTTACATTTGGTATCAGAGCTTAGATTAACTGGTTCATATTAGATTCATCTACTAATTTACTTTGGTTTCAAATTTGAAATTGTTTTGTGGTTAATAAAAAAATTTTCCCAAAAATTTTCAAAAATTTTCTAACTCCCAAAAATTCCAGAAAATTTTGGCAGAGTCTCCTTTGTACGGAGGAGCTTTTACAATTTGACAAGAGATATAAATATATATACAATGACCCACACGGTCGGAAAAAGCAAAAACATTTCATATTTCCTTTTTGTATTGCGTAGGCGTACCTTATTTAGCATTTTAAGCATGCGGCTTATTTATTTTAGCAATTAGTGGATCCATTTCTTCAATGGAGTGGAGAAGTTTCATTTTTTGGCAGCGAAATTCGATGGCGCGGATGCCTAAAGTTATATGGGTTTTTGCTGTGATAGCTATGTAATCCCAGTTGTAGCTGCGATCTATAGCGGGTTCCATTGTGTAATCGTGGGGCGTGGAGGCCTACAGTTATCTATGGATTTTGTCAGGACGGCAACGTAACCATCGAGTTAACTGCGACCATGGATGGGGGTGATGATTTCCAGAGCATCCTCACTAAAGATATTTCTTTTATTTTCAAAAACTGATTTCTATATTTTTAATAAAATTATTTTCCAAGTATTTTCACTGGGTGTTGGAAACGGGTTTACCAAATACTTATAGATTTTCAGTCGTACGCCTGATCAACGTATAACCGAATTTTTGTGAGGACAAGGATGGACTTGTCAAAACATTGAGTTATAAAAGTATTTTATAAAAACTATTTTAGAAATATTATATAGATTTTTAAAGCAGTTTAAAAATGATCAAAGAAAATTTATCTGATTTTAAGCAATTCAATAAATCTGGTTTAGTTCCTTTTCGAGGACGAAAAGATTTAAAGGGGGAAGGAATGTGACGACCCTAGATTTTGGTCCTATTATTTTAATAAATATTTAGTTTAATTTAAATAAAAAGTAAACTTATCATTTTAAAATGAATATGACTTTTAGAATAATTACCTTTTATTTGTATGGATTTGTATTTTTTGAAAGGAAATTGATTTGAAAATTTAAAATAAAATCTCTTA
Source organism: Allium cepa (assembly GCA_030765085.1). Lineage (NCBI taxonomy): Eukaryota > Viridiplantae > Streptophyta > Magnoliopsida > Asparagales > Amaryllidaceae > Allium > Allium cepa. The sequence goes on from CM060938.1 coordinate 428,278,282, forward strand.
ATAATATTCACAATAAAATCTTTGTTATATAATTAAATTGAAATGCTTACCGTGTTAACATCCATAAATATATATATATATATATATGGATAATAATGTTTAAAATAACATCAAATTCTATCAATATAGAGTTTAAGTATAAAATGTGAGTGAAACTTATGACTAATTTAAATATTGATAGTTCAAATACAAATAAAAATAAAAGTAAAAACAAAATATCTTTATACAAAAGTAAAAGGAATAAGTATGTAAGAACAAAGTATAGAATAAAGTAAAGCACAAGTGTATGAAAATAAACCAGACAAAATATATATATATATATATATATATATATATATACACAAATTATTCAAGCTAGAACAAGTATCTTCATTTACAAGCCATATGTCTTCATACAAATATTTATCTACAGCAAACATGATGATAATATGTGTAAACATGAAAAGGAACCAAGGCATTAAATGCCATCATCTCTAGCAAGAACAAAATCATATCAGCCTCCATAGAAAAAAATCTCTGACCATTGTTGCAGAAAGAAAATAATCATCCTACAAACTTAATTTTATATATCATCTCTTCCTTATTTCATTCGTTTATCACAACTCAGCAAGCCAGAAATAATAAAATAAAGTAAATAAAACAACATGCTGAAGAAGGCAGCCTACCTCTCTATTTATATCTCTACCTTGTTCCTTTTCTTTCACTGGAACCAAGTATAACAAAGGAGATAGATATCACTGCATTTCACAACTTAAACCAAATCATACAAATTCAACTCAAAACTGATTCAAAGCTTAACGCCACTCAACATAGTATTTTAGTTTCCGGTAATTCAGTTTTAGTTTCAAGGATCTACAGATTTAAAATTTTCAGCTCATCAAAATTTTTAGTCCCTGCACATTAATCTGGTGAGTAGTCCCAAATTTTGATCTGTTCAAAATCCTGTAACATTCAGAAATTTCTTGAAACAAAGTATGGCATGCATTTGCAAGATTAGTTGCATGAATTGCATATATATGTGTGTGATGTGAGCATGCCTGGAAAGTATGAATACCCTGTTCTGATTTACAAATTTCAAAGATCAAAGTTTTAATATCTCTTGCCTAATTCATTTTTAAACCTGGATGTATAAATGAAACTTGTTCATGTTAATAAGATAATTGATTTAAAAATGTTCCTTGTAAGAATCTGAGTATAGTTTTAAATAAAAGGGAAGATAAACAGTGAAATTCAATTCATATCAAAAATTTTGATACAAAGAATTCTGGTTTCTTGTATAAAATCTTCTTGTTTCCGAAATCTAGGGTTTTTTAAAAGCAAAACTATGATTTTTAAGTTAGTAAATCTAGAGAAATCGAGGTTGAACGTGACATAGGTTTCGAGAGTTTTCCTGGTGATCGGCAAAATTAGGGCTGTTGGGGTTCCGGTCAGAGATGGCTAGAGGGTCGGTGATGAGGAAAAAAATGGCGAACGATTTTATATTGTGCCGTGGTTGATGCGGTGAAGCTAACTAGGGTTTAAGGCAAAGTTTAGTCAAGGAGGATTGTTGATAGAATTTGATGTCTCGATGCCGCCGGAGTAGTTCGTGAATAGGGAAAATTGTTCGTGAGTCTTCTGCGAAGTCACGGTCGAAGAGTCAAACTTCCTGGTGGTGGGTGGTGGCATGTCGAAGTGATTTTTAGGTGAACAGTTCTATCCTGAGGGCCTCGTTCTTCTCATTTTTGTTTTAGGATGGGTTTGTTGATGTTGAGTTGTTGATAGGGTTAAGATGGTCGATGATCACCTGCTGGGGGTAGCAACGATGGTGGGAGGGGGGTCGATCATCAGTGCATGTGCACGTATATCAGTACGTCTCTGGCTGTGTTGGATTTCTAAACTTTGATCAGGGAAGAAGAAGGATGGGTTGGGGTAAATCATGTGTTAGCTCGGTTTATGATCGGGATATTGGGCTTTGGGCTCGAAGCATTTTAATTGCCTTTACTATAGGTAACCATGTTTTGAAATTTAATTGTTACTGAACTAACAAGTTTTGAAAATTGAGGTAGAAGATGAGGAAACCCGTAGTTAGACTCGAGCTATTCTGGGATAGAACCTAGGTTGGTTTAAATGTAGAAATTTTAAAGGGTTTTCACAAAGCAAGTTTTAAAATGTAAATTGAATTAAATATTAAAATTATTATGTAAAATAAATGTTTTCTTAAAACATTTGATTTAGAAGATTTGAAGTTTGTTTAACTTAAATTTGTTGAGTTAAATTTGTAAGTCGTTTAAAATCTTAAATTTTAATTTAAAGTTTAATCTAAAAGTGGATGTTTTTGAAATGTATTTAAATTTTGTTATTGATAAGTAATTCATTAATAAAAATAAAGATTTATCTTAAGAAATAATTAAGATTTGGATAATAAATATCTAATTAATTAAATAGGGTAATTAAGAGTAATTAATTAGTTTAATTTAATAATGATTAAGATTTACTAATTAATAGTTAGGGGTTAATTGAGTAATTTAGTGGTAATTAGTAACTAATTAATTACTTAATGGAAGTAATAAAGGATTAATTACTTAGTGTAATTAATTAAGGATTTGTTGATTAAGGAAACTAATCAATGATTAGTTGAATAATGGGTATGATTTATTAAGGGATAATTGATAAATGAAATATATATGAGATACTTAATTTGAGTGACTAATCAAGGTTCAATGTAACTGGTATGGATGGGTAAAGAATAAATAAATATGTAATTAATTGAGAGTTAATTACTTATTGTAATTAGGGAGTGATTAATTAAGGATGATTAATCAAGATGAATAATTAAAGAATGACTTATTTAATTAAATATAATTAATTAATGTTAAACAAGCAAGATTTATAGGTAATAAGTAATTAATTCAATTCATTGGTAGATAATTAAAATAATTAGAAATGGTATGACTAAAATATTGTGCTTATGGATGATTGCATGGTATTAAATGCTTTGAATAAATTGATATCTCTATTGTGAAGTGTTGTGTATTTCATTTGGATAACTTGAATTAGGTTGACATGAGACTCGAAGAGACCGGAGTCGGGTATTAGGAAATACCCGAAACCACTTCGAATTTTTAGAATTGATATGTGAAATCTATAGGCTGGAATAAAGTGATTTAAATGAATTGGATTATTTAAATCTAAATCTTGGCACTTAGAAAATGGATGTGTGGAATAAGTAATGGGACCTTGTAAATTAATACGAGTTACCCAGGTTTATATAAGTTGTTTGCTTTGGTATTCTATGTTAGTTGGGTTTACTCACGCTGGTTTCCAGCCTGACAAGGGTGTTACTTTGGTGTAATGCTCGGGTCAGACCGAGTATTACAGATTTTCAAGTTAGGACGTTCTGGAGCTCAGGAGGCGAGCTGGATGGTAATATCGTATAGAGTATTTTCCACAGTATTTATATTATTGATAATCTGAGTCATGGTAATTGTATATATTCAGTGACTGAAATGTATGTGAAACTCTGATGTATATTAAATGTAATCGACAGATATAGTATTCTTTTGTAAATTGTTATTATTTATTATTATATTTTATCCGCTACGAATGTGAGATGTTTGGTGTGTCTCTTCTTCTTCTTCTATCTCTTTCTTCTTTTAATAACTATATGGAATTTTCGGCTTAGAAAATTTCGGGTCGTTACATTTGGTATCAGAGCGCTAGGTTGAGTGAATACCTAGGCTCTTGAGTGATTTCTTTCCTGAGAGAGCGTATTTGTAATTTGATATATATATATATACATATATATATATATATATTCATTTCTATCTATTTGTTGGGTTACCTGTTCGGGTTTTCCAGTATAAGGATAGATTGGGTAGTGGTGTGTGTAACACGACTACCTGTGGTTAGAAGTATATCTGACGAGACTGTAGACCTAATACCGTCTCGAGTGAATTTGTGGCATAAGGAAGTTTTGGGAGTCCATTTTTGTAGTACAAGATTGGATGAGTAGAATTTGGATTTTGTCAGTTGAGTAGAAGCTAGAAATATTATCTTGGTAACTCAAGAAGTAGTAGTTGTGTGTTGAGATGCAGTAGCGATGGATTGTTTCCGAAGAAGTTCTCAAGGATCTTTGGATAAGGAAGTGTGTCTGCATTAGTTTTGAGGCTGAGTTCAGTTGAATGTTGTGTTTGGCTTTGAGGCCTGAGTTTTTCGAGGAATTTTGGATTAAGGAATTTTTGGCATCAGTAGCAGTGTTGCAGCTCAGATTGTTCTGCCGGCATGCGAGGAGATCATCTGCCAACAGTTCTTTAGAGGTGAAGTTTAGAGGCAGTTTAGTGGATCCATTTCTTCAATGGATTGGCTAGACAGTTGAAGAAAATTTGAATTCACATGGAATTAGAAATTCAAATTGGAAATAAGAAGATATAAAAGTTAAGGTGGTAGAGTAATAATGTGAGAGATATATAATGCTCATATTAAACTTAAGAAATGAAGAGTGAAATTCTTAAGTAAATTTGGTATTGAGAAAATTTCTAAGTGGATAGAAATCAAAATAATGTGAATAAAAGAAATTGATATGGTTGATAATCAATGGATATAAATACGTAGGATGTACGTATATTATTTTATTCGCATAACAATTTGATCCAGATTCGAGCACAGAATTTCGAGATAGTTATATATCGATCCGAGTTAGGATTTTTCACTGATTTTCGACGACGAACCATGGATATGGATTTTGGTTGATTCTGGGAAATTCTCTATCATAGTTGTGACTATGCACGGAGAATGACAGTTTCTGATCAAGAAACCAGATCTGAGTCCGCACTAGGAAGTCGGGTGGACGATACTAGTCGGAAGTGAAATTGTGTGATCGAGCGAGCGATCAGATTTGATATTGCGTACGAATGGTATATGTACATCGTACGGGCCTGATTAAAATAAATATTGAGATTCTGTAAAGAAGTCAATAAAATTTGGGAAGAGTTAATATTGTAGATTTCAGTATTGAATTGCTAGAACAGGTGTCTGGAATTTATTGTATATTCCATATATCCCATCTAAGGGAATTTGTTCATAATTCATCAGTTGATAAACCAGTAATTCAGGAATCCAGTTTGGATTGTTAATCATCGAGAAACAAACTCTCGATAATGTTAGGGAATTTTATCCGGATTTGTGTTCGGATAACTAGTGTTGTTAGTTATGATAGACTGTTTGGTTGTTTGCTAATGAATGAATGGTATCTATGTTGAATGGTTGGTATAACAGCTTTTAAAATTATCTTTGTTTTAAATTTCGGGGACGAAATTCTTTTGAGGGGGGAGGAATGTAACGACCCTGGATTTCGACCCCGGTTATTTTAATAATGTTTAATCTATTTAAATATAAAATGTGAATTGATCATATTTAAATGAATATGATTTTGGAAATATTGCCATCTATTTATATAAACTGTATTTTAAAAAGGAGATTGATTTGGAAATTGAAATAAGTATTTCAATAATATTCACAATAAAAATCTATCTTATATAATTACTTAAAATACTTTACATTGTTTATATTTAGTATAAAATAATATATATAGATAATAATGTTTGAAATTCTAAAATAAGTTTCTTAACAATATTATTAATAAAATTTAACTCATATAATTAAATTAAAACGCTATACATTGTTAACATTTGTTAAATGAATACATATGCTTGATAATGTTTAAAATTTAAAATCTAATTCTAGCAATACAAAATATAAAGGTAAATTATGAGTCAAATTTACGTATATGATTTAAATAAATACAAATGAATCATAAAAATGAGGATAAATGTAAATATAACTTACGAATCTAATTCAAATATTAATGGCTAATATAGAAAATATAAAATATAAAACATAGACAGATGATAATGTTCAATATAAAATATTAATATTTGTGTAAGTCAAAAATATCAATATAAATGAATGAGTAAACTCATGAATATAAGTTTATTATTTATAGCTAAAATACAAATGGGAATAAATATAAAGACAAGTATAAATAAGAAAATCATATATATTGTACATAATTGAAATATTGTTAGCTGAAGAAACATAATATTTAAATTGCTTCCATCTCAGCCAACCTTTGTCATTTCAATTATGTATAAAATAAAATAAGCACAAAGTGTATAGGATAGAATGAAAACAAAGCCAAGCTATGAAACAAACATTTTTATACAATACACATGTATCTTCATTCATAAGCCAACATTTACCTGCAAAAAAAATAACAATAATTTAATAACAAAACAAAATATCTTTATAACCAAAGCTTCATACATAAGCCAAGATGTACCTGCAAGTTGTACACCTACTAATATCAGAAACTATTGTTAACAAATTTGAAGACATGCATTAATTAGCACACAAATAGTCTTTTCAGTTTTACATATGAATCTTACAGCCGAGTTACAATATCATTTCAGTATATTAAATATGAAACATGTCAAACAAGTAAAAACCTGTCCAAATATTACCTGTCCAAACCTTTCTATATATGTTCATCATATTAGTATGTTCATTTGTAACTTAACTAAAACCTAAGAGCAAACCTGAAACAAATAATAAAAGCAAGCAAACCTGAGAAGAAGAAAGTTTGGAAGCATCTTGCCCTGAAACTCCATTGAAGTTCAAACAAAAACTGATCAAAGTTTGCAGTTTTAACATTTCAGTTTCAAACCTCTGTTTCTAAGCAACTAAGTTCCAAACTCAATGCTTTCTGTTTACAGGCAGGTGAGTAAACTAAATTTTTAAAAAGTTTAAGCCAATTTAAATAGTTCAAATTTATCTGATGAATTGATTGTATATGCTTCAGTTTGTATGTGTTGAGATCCACTGTGTTCTCTGTAAATTGGTACAGGGTTCATATTTGAATCATTAACTTAAAGATATTCTTATTTGATCATTGATAAACTTTGATTTCCTTAGCAAACAAGATGTAAACTTAAACTAAGATATCTAAAGGGTAATTACAATCATTTCATAAGTACTTCGCTGTAATATTGATACACAGGTAGATTAAGTGATCATGGATAATACTCGAATGTTACAAAATGTTGATTTAAGATTTTATAATGAATCTATACTGCAAATCCTAAATTTTACAACAAGAATCAAGATTTATGGATTGATATTTAAATAGCAGTTAGTAAATAGACAAACATTTTATTTTTGCAAATTCCTAGATAATGATACAATTTAGATTGTTGAAATTTGTCTTGAAGGTAGTTCGAACATTCAAGATGTTGGGAAAAATACTGAATAATTTTTCAGATTCTTGAATTTGTCGAATGAAGCAAAATTAGGGCTTGTGTTCTAGTTTTTTTCATGTTTGTAAAATTGTGGTTTCAGCCTCATCGCGTGTTCGAGTTGATCGCGGTTCTGGGGGGTGTTAGGGGAGGATGTGGACGAGGCATTGGTGAAGCATCTTCGCCTGGGATGGTCAGTGGCAGTAGGGGCGAAGCAATGTCTGAGGGTAGTTCGAGTTTTTGTTCATGCGTCAGGTGATTTTTCGAATTCGTTCTGTTCGAGTTATTTTGAGTTCTGATTTCGAGGAATGGGCCGATTTGTGGGTTGTTGGGGGTGATTGAAGTGGTCGGAGTCGTGGCAAACCACCGTGCACGTGCACGGTGGCGTTGGAGGTGGACTGGGTTGCCATGGAGTGCCGCTTCTTGTCGCGCTCGTGAAGATGGCGCTAGTGCTTCGAGTTTGATTGCGTGCCTATATTTAGAACCTGTTGTTCAAATTACGTTTTAACTTTTAACTAATTTACTGTAAGAAAAAATTGTAAAGAGAAGAAGAAGAGGTTCAGGGGAAGGCTCGGGTGGAATGTATGAGTAACCCGAGGCATGGCACGAGTTTTCCAAGGTAGTGCTCAGAGTTTTGTAAACTATAGTTATGAACTTTCAAAGTAAAGCTAAGATTGGGAGCTGGTTTCATGTTTTAATCATTTTACATTAATACTTAACGATGTTTAAGCCTTAATTATTATTATTTTAATCAAGTAATTATAGTATAAGTTAAGTAATTACTTTAAGCTAGAAGTGTAACGGATTAATGTTTAAGTTTGCAGTTAGTAGTAATTTGAGTTTCAAAATTTTTAAAGAAATTTCTTTTAATTACTTACAGGAAGTAAGTAAGAATGTTTAAGGGATTGATAAAATCGTAATTAACTACTTAAGTTAATTTACGACTGATTAATAGTTAATTAATCGAGTAATTTAATTAAGAATAAATAAAGGGTTAAGGAAGTAATTAGCAGTTAATAAATGGGTAATTAAGTTGATTAATAATTAAGATTATTAATTAAATGGTTAGTTAAAGTAAATAACTGGGTTAAGAAATAATTAAGTAATTGATAGTGTGAAATAAAATAAGTATGTAATTAAGACTAAATGATCATTAAGTAAACAATTCGAAATGAAATAGGAAATTAATTGTTAATTAATGATTAATTAAATAGAGTTAAGTAATTGACTCTCAGGTAATTAATTCTAAAATTGAATTAATTACAAATAAGATTTAAGGGTAATTGCTTATGGATTATTGAGTAGAATATCTGCTTGTGATATTTATTTAATGATATTCTGTGATGCTCTGTGATATGTTATGTTATATCTATAATGCTCGTATATGTTTATCTATGATAAATGCTATGTTAATTCAATTGTTGAATTTAAATTATTTAAACTGTTTAAGTTAATTAGACAACTTGGCCCTTAAAATGGCATTTGGATTCGATGAGACCGGGATCGGAAGAATCAAATTTGATTCTCCGAAAGCCACATCGATCCAATTTAAACGTTAGGTCGTGAATCCTGAAATGAAGATCGAGATGGTGTTTTCAGAATGCAAGGGTTATTGTCGTTGACTCTGAGGGTGATTCCAGAATGAGTGTGACGAGATAATGCCTTTGTTTTCGTTCGAACCCGGAACGAACTTGTATGGATTGAACGCTTTCAGCACATCGTCAGGTGGACGATGGGCATTCTAAGTAATATGTTCTATAAAGGTAATCGCAGCCTCAAGCCTCATCAACCGGGAATGGCTAAAACAGGGGAGATGCAGCAAGGTTAGGTGGGTCATGCCCAAGCAGGACAAGATATTTCCCCTGTCTAGATGTCCCTTTATATTTCGGCTGTGTGGGCGGTTGCTAGCAACAACCGCGGGGTTTATCTTGTTCGGGACTGTTCAGTAAGGAATGGTTCCGGCCTTGTGTTGTAGGGGGTCGGGAGTGATCCTCGGTACGGTGATCTAGGCCCCGTACTGTGATGGGCGGTACCCCAGTAGCCCTGCCATTGATGGAAATCCATTTTCCCTACGAGATCCTACGGTTTTGATTTGTATTACCCACCTTTGTGGCTAGTAGCTAGAATTTAATAGATGTAACAATTTCGGCTATTTTCTATTTACTTGAAAACCCTAGACACTATTATAATATCACTGGATTTCCTATGAAATGTTTTGGTTAGCGTAAGGTAAAAACTTACCCGTATTTATTTGTGGGGAGTCTTACGTGATACCTTTATTTTCAAATGTTTTTCAAAGTTAAACAATTTAAACCGTTTACTCATACCAGACCCATGTCTGACCCGGATTTTATATTTTGTTTTTCATAAACTCTTGGGTACTCAAATTTTTATAAGTAGCCAAGTGATAGGTCTCGGACTTGATTTCTGAAGGAGTTTGGAGCTGGAGTTTCAGGACGTATGTAGCTATCTATCTAGTTCCGCTGTGTCAGTAGTTGATGTATGAGGTGTACTGTACCCCTGATGTATATAGTGATAGATGTATGCATGATTGTCATATGTATATTGATATTGTATAACTCTGATATATGTAAAAACTATGTAACAGTTATATGATATATTATATTTTGTTCCATTCCGCTGTGAGATTCTGATGTTGCTGTTCTTTCTTTCTCTTTCTCTTATATTTCTATCCCTTTCTTTCTTATTGATGATACGTCTTTCTGGTAGTAGAAAGGCGGGTCGTCACAGTTGGAATTAGAAAGGCGGGTCGTCATATTAAAATAAATATGATTGGAAATACTGCCATTTATTTATATAAACTGTATTTCAAAAAGGAGATTGGTTTGGGAATTTGAAATAAGTATTTCAATAATATTCACTATAAAAATTTATCTTGTATAATTACTTAAAATACTTTACTTTGTTATATTTAGTATAAAATAATACATATAGATAATAATGTTTGAAAGTCTAAAATAAGTGTCTTAACAATATTATTAATAAAAATTTAACTCATATAATTAAATTAAAATGCTATGCATTGCTAACATTTGTTAAATAAATACATATACTTAATAATGTTTAAAATTTAAAATCTAATTTTAACAATACAAAATATAAATGTAAAATATGAGTCAAATTTATTGTATATGATTTAAATAAAATACAAATGAATTATAAAAATGAGAATAAATGTAAATATAACTTATGAATCTAATTCAATTATTAATGGCTAAAATAGAAAATAGAAAATATAAAAATATAAAATACAAATAGATGATAATGTTCAATATAAAATATTAATATAAGTCAAAATTAAATATAGGGAAATAAGTGAACTCGGGAATCTAAGTTTAATGTTTATAGTTAGAATACAAATGAAATAAATATGAAATATAACTATAAATGTAAATACAAACAAGGGTTAAATGAAAACACGAAGTATAAAATGGAAACAAAAACAAGTATGACATAATAATAAAACAAATATACAAATAAATATCTATGACAAGTTGCCTGCAAAGTTCTACTTAGAAGTAATACCAGACCAAATGAAATAATACTAGCTCAAAAATAATCTTATGATATTCAAGCAAGCAAATAAAAAAAACAAATCTTTATACTCAATGGCTTCATTCACAAGCTACCTGAAACATATCTCTTCATACAATATCTATGTACAGATTACAATATCAGGGAACATTAATTAGGTGTTAACAAATTTGAGGACATATTCATTAAGCCTAAGTACAATTTGCCATTTCAGGTTACAAATAAACATTTCAGCCGAAATCTCAAGTATTTTTCAGTCATATTTGGTCAAAACAAATAAGGTTGTCCAGATAATACTCCTTCATACTACTGTTATCTTATATATATGCAGTTGCTTGTTAGTTCTAGTTTGTTCAACAAAACACATAACAAAAACTTGAGAAAACTAAGCAGGAAAAGGAGAGAAAACTCAAATTTAAATTCAAATAAAAACAGATTCAAAGTTGCAGTTTTAAACTTCAAGCAACCAGATTTCAAAACATCTATGCTTACTGTTCTTTGTTCAGGAATATTATAGGTGAGTAAACTTATTATTTTCAATTTAAATTTGTATATTTAACTTACAAAGATATGTGCTTTGATGTCTGCATTAAACATGTTGTCTTGAATACTTCCTGTTCAATATATGAAGTTGTTCTTCAGGAGCTTTGAATATCTATACAGAGTAAAGCTAAGAAATTGCAAATACTTCTTCATGTAGATGTTTTAAAACCTGGATATTAATGTAAACTTAAGTTGTTATCCAAATCAAAGGCCTACAATCTTGTTTTGAGGTTTAACAGTATTTTATCAATACTGTTTATTCAAGTATCAGGAAAAAGAGAATTAAAGTCAAAACTTTGAATGTTTAAATTTGTAAATTTAATAACATGATTTGATTTCATATACATAATTTGGATTTTTAACATAAAAATTTTGATTTTTAAGAAAAGATATTCAGAGCAGTTTTAAAGAGGAGCTGTAATGGATTTTCGTCAATTTTGAATGATGGAGTTAATTTTAATTGTTGTCAATTGATAGGAAGCAAGATTGTAACCCTTTTTACACAAGAAAAATGTTAAATTATTTTTCGAATACACGGATTATGAGATTGGGATTAAAGTAGGGTTTGGGCATGAGTTTTACTGGGCTCTGTAAATTTCCGTTTGCGACTCATAGGATGGATCGAGTGCGACGTGTGTCAAGGGGGAGGTTAGGCAGGGACTGGACGTGGTGTAGGCGGAGTGGTTTCGCCTCCGGTGGTCATGGATGGTGGGGCGGGCCATTTTTCTCGATGACGTTCGAACCTTGGGTTCGAGCATCAGGTCATTTTTTGATCTGATAATCTTCGAAGGGATTTGAGTTTGGATTTTGGTAGTTGAGACGTTTTGGGATTTGCTAGTGGCAGCGCAAGTCGCCGGAGGCGAGGTGAGCCACCGTGCACGTGCACGGTGGCGTAGTGGTGTTCGTTGGTCTGTGAGTAGTCGCGTGCTCGTACTCGTGTAATTTGAGTGTTGCTTCGGGGTTGTCTTCGGGCCGTTGAGTGCGTAGCTACAGCAGTTCAATTTTCAACTAATATATATATATATATATATATATATATATATATAAAGTGAGACGAAGAATAGAAACAGGAAAAGGGAGAAGAAGGGGGAATAGGAAAGATGGGACGCGGGGAAATCACGAGGGAAACTCGAGTTTTCTCGAGTAAAGGGTGGTGCGGTCTCGGGTACTTTCCCAAATGGACGTGTATAATTTTTGTATAAATGTTTAACTAAGTTAATTAAACAATAGTTAGGTAGTTTAAGTTAATATTTAATTTAAAAGTTTATTTAAGAAAAGACTATAGAGATAGGTGATTATTAATAAGTAATTAGGATGTAATTTCTATTTGAAATTTTAAATTAAAATTTTAAATTGATTTTGTAATAAAAAATAAAAAAATAAAAAAATCGTATTTTAAAACAATTTAAATCGTAAGAATGTTCGCTAATTACTTAGAAGTTAATTCACAAATAATAATTAATTTAAGTGGTTAATTGAAGATTTTATAGTTAATAAAATTGATGATAGATGGTTAGTTTAAATAATTTGTGGTATCTGAGTAACTAATTAATCTATAATAAGTAAGTTATGAATTAATAATTAATAATTAGGAATCAACTAATTAACTGAGTAATTAAGTATCAAGTAATTTAATTATGAATCGATAGTTAATTAATTAAGTAGCTTGATTAAGAATTAATTGTTGATTGATTAAGCAATTAGCGGTAAATAAAAGGGTAATTAATTTTTATTAATAAATAATTAAATTTATTAATTAATGATCAGGTAATAGTTAATTATGTAATTAAAGTTAAATCACTTGATTAAGGAAGTAACTGATTAATAATGTGAAATAAAGTAAGTATGTAATTAAGACTAAATGATTAATTAAAAAATCATTAATTAAACAATTTGAAATGAAATAGGTAATTATTTGTTAATTAATAATTAATTTAACAGAGTTAAGTGGTTAACTCTCAGGTAATTAATTCTAAATTGAACTAATTACGAATAAGATTTAAGGGTAATTGCTTATGGATTGTTGAGTAGAATATCTGCTTGTGATATTTATTTGATGATATTCTGTGATGCTCTGTGATATGTTATGTTATATCTATGATGCTTGTATATGTTTTATCTGTGATAAATGCTATGTTAATTCAACTGTTAAATTTAAATAATTTAAACTGTTTAAGTTAATTAGACATCTTGGCCCTTAAAATGGCGTTTGGATTCGATGAGGCCGGGATCGGAAGAATCAAATTTGATTCTTCGAAAACCACATCGATCCAATTTAAATGATAGGTCGTGGATCCTGAAATGAAGATCGAGATGGTGTTATCAGAATGCAAGGGTTATCGTCGTTGACTCTGAGGGTGATTCCAAAATGAGTGTGACAAGATAATGCCTTCGGTTTCGTTCGAACCCGGAACGAACTTGTATGGATTGAATGCTTTTAGCACATCGTCAAGCGGGCGATGAGCATTCTAAGGAATATGTTCTGTAAAGGTAATCACGGCCTCAAGCCTCATCAACCGGGAATGGCTAAAACAGGGGAGATGCAGCAAGGTTAGGTGGGTCATGCCCAAGCAGGACAAGATATTTCCCCTGTCTAGATGTCCTTTTTTATTCAGCTTAGTGGGTGGTTGGTCGCGCCAACCATGGGGTTTATCTTGTTCGGGACTGTGACGACCCTGGATATAATGGGTTGAGTGAATAGATAAGAAATTCCACTTAATTAAATTGTGACGACTCGGCTTCCTACGCCCATGAAGACGTGTCATCAATAAGAAAGAAAGGGATAGAAATAGAAAAGAATAGAAAGAAAGAATAACAACATCAGAATCTCACAGCGGAATGGAATAAAATATAATATATCAACATAACTATTACATAGTTATATATACATCAGAGTTATACAATATCATATAACATGACTATCATATACATGTCTATCAGACCATACATCTCAAATATCATAAACTAACTAACACAGCGGAACTATATAGATAGCTACAAACGTCTGGTCTTCTGCTCCAACTCCTCCAGAAAACTCTATACTCCGAATACCTATCACTTGGCTACTCATAAAAATTTGAGTACCCAAGAGTTTATGAAAAACAAAATATAAACTCCGGATCAGACATGGGTCTGGTATGAGTAAACGGGTTAAAGTTGTTTAACTTTGAAAATCATTTGAAATAAAGGTATCACGTAAGTGTTATAATTGTCAGCAAATTGGACATTTGGCGGGGAAATTCGCGTCAAGGTGGACTCGAGTGAAACTCGAGTTTGATTACTTGATTCTTCGGGTTGTTCCTGGGTCAGTGATTGAGTGCGTGGGTGAGTATTTGTAGTTTCAACAGTTTTTAAAACTTAAGCTTTATAAATGAAAAAAAAGACAAAGGAAGAAGAACAGAGGAAGGAGAAAAGGGAAGTGCAGAAGATTCACGCGAGAAGATTTCAGGGTAGTCTCGTGTTTGACCCGTGTTAATCACGTTGTTGTCTTCAGTTTCTAAGTACTGGAATTTGCTATCTGTAACATTAAGTTGAAAATATATATTTACGTTAAGCATTAATCAAGTTAAGGATGTTGACAAATTGATTTAAACTAAGATTTACTTTAATATTACTGAGGAAGTTTTACAGAAAACAAAACGAGTAAATAATTTAAAATCAAAGTTAATTATGCTTGTAATAAATTTATAATTGTAACTTAATAGTAGTTCAAAATGTAACCAAATTTGTAATTAAAGATTTTAATGATAATCTTGTATAAAATCATTTGTAATTAAGAATTTAATTAATCATTTGAAGTTGATTAATTAACAAATCATAGTTAACTAATTAATTAACTAATTAAGGATTAAACGGTTAGGTTAATTAATAATTAATGATTAATTAAATAAATAGTAATAATTAATTGTGTAATTGAGTTTTATAAATCAATAATTAATTTATTGATTAATAATTAAGTAATTAATTAATTAAGTAAATAATTAATAAGTAATTAATAAATTGAAATAAGTTAATTAATTAGTAATTGATTTAGCAAGACTAAAATATAGTTTACTCTTAAGTATGAAATTAAGTTTAAAATAAATCAAACTAAATGTTGATATGAATCAATAATTCTATTTGATTGCCTCTGATGTTTATTTATATCTTGTGATGTTCTGTGATATTCTGGATATATCTGTGATGATTGTGTATGATTTATCTGTATTAAATTGCTATATGTTTTATCTGATGTTATTTATCTGGGTTAAATTGCTATATGAATTCGATTGTTGAATTTAAACTGTTAAGTTAATTAGACAACTTGGCCTTTAAAATGGCGTTTGGATTTCGATGAGACCGGGATCGGGTATCGATTTGATATTCCGAAAACCACATCGATCCAAATTAAACGTTAGGTCATGTAATCTCAAGTGAAGATCGAGATGGTGTTTTCAGAATGCAAGGGTTATCGTAGTTAACTCTGAGGGTGATTCCAAAACGAGTGTAACGAGATAATGCCTTCGGTTTCGTTCGAACCCGGAACGAACTTGTATGGATTGAATGCTTTTAGCACATCGTCAGGCGGACGATGAGCATTCTAAGAAATATGTTCTATAAAGGTAAACGCAGCCTCAATCCTCATCAACCGGGAATGGCTAAAACAGGGGATGTGCAGCAAGGTTAGGTGGGTTATGCCCAAGCAGGACGAGGTATACCCCTGTCTAGATGTCCCTTTTATTCGGCTACAGTTCAATTCAAAGTGGCACAGGATATAATGGATATAATGGGTTGAGTGAAAGGTAAAGGGGTATTGGTCCATTCTTCCTAACTAGTAATTTCTGGGACGAAATTCTTTTAAGGGGGAAGGAATGTGACGACCCGGAAATTTTAACGAATTAAATTGGAATAATTAATTGTTTTTAAAAAAATGATTAAAAGTTAATTTTAACTTGAATTCAAGATATCAGTGTTTACTTGATTGTTAAATCATCGAATTATATAGTTTAACTATTGAATCATATAATTTGAAATTGGGTAAAATGCTAAATCTGGAGTTTTAAGCCTGCTAAAAATAATTTGAAGGCTTATAAAATCTATAATGATGATACTGAAGGTAATAGAATGGTTGGAATTTAATTTAAAGGTAATTTGTTCAATTTTAATAATATATTGATTAAATTGGAATTTAAGAATAGCCTTCCGAGGCACAATCTCGGAATTTAACGAAACAAGTTCCATTGGATCCGTAATAATTAGTTATTATCGGATTTCAGTTTTCGTAGCGATCGGAGTTATCGTTTGACCCTGACTGCTCAAAACGCTGAGAACTATTTTAATCGATTTAATTTAAAATTGATCGTTTACTGCCGTAACTCGTGCATATGATCAAATTAGCCTTCGAAACAAGTTCCATTGTGTTCGGAACGTGGGTAAAACCTTATAATCGCCTCGCGGCATTACTTAAGAGGAGTTCGAAATTTTAAATGGCAATTAACAAGATTTTTTGGGAATTTTATAATATATAATTTAATAAATAGTCAAAGATATTTTTACTCATAATCTTTCTCAGGAAGCTTCTCCACGCTTTACATTATTCCCGACCTCTCTCTTTCTCTAACCTTGAACAGAATCGAGCGCATGAAGAAAAAATTAAAATTTATTAATGAAGTCATGGCCGAAGTCTTCATTTCTAAAATCAATAGAAATCGAAAAAAAAATTCAAATAGCCGAGTTCAGATCTTCTTCAAAATCCCTCTTTTCAATTCGAAATCCATAGCCATACTCGAAAAAAAAAGAAAAAAAGGGAGGGCGAATCACAGTCGAGTGGGGAAGAGGCGGGGTCGCGAGAGAAAAGGGGAGGCCGAGAGAAGTTGCATGCTCGTTTTCGAGCCATCTCGAATCGCAGCGTGAATTGAAGGAGGTGGATGCGTTCGCGATCGTGAGGCGAAGGGAAGCGCGATTGCAAGCATGGTGGAAGCAGGCAAGGGACGACGCTGTAGTTTGCGCGATGGTGGTTAGGGTGGGTTCGTGGAAGGTGCAGTGTCGAATTCGAGATCTCGGCGATTGCATTTTTGGGTCAGGCAACCATGTTTGGGTGAGGGCAGCGGCTGGTCGAGGTGGACTAGGGAAGTTCATCGGCGAGGATGATGGTGAGATTCGTAGGATTCATGTCGAGGCTCAACGCAGCCGGCAGCGAGGAGCCGTGTTCTTCAATTCCAATCGATGGCTTTTTCTGTAGGCTAGTTCGACTCTGTAGGGTGTTCGTGCGAGAGTGTTGTAGCGGGAGGAGAGCAGTAAGGTATTGTTTATTTTAATTTTTGAATTAATAATTATTCACACTTATAGATTTTAAAGATAATGATAAAATAGATTTAGATAGCTAAAGAGTTATAATCTATTCATACGAGGTTCAAATCTATGAAAAACAAGTCGAGTTTGGCTAATAGCGATGGAGTGGAACGAATTTGCAAATTTAAAGAAGAGCAAAGGTGAGTAAATCTCACTCTGTTGAATTTTTTATCTAAATTTAGAAGGCTAAATTTACATAATTGGTTGAATGATTAAATTGATTGGATGTGCACTGATGATGATGTGACTTTGGTTTTGGTTGATTCTCGAGTTAATTGTGGTTTGAATCGAAATATTGGGGTTTAAGTTGTTTAAACTTAAATCATAAAAATGAATTGTTTTCATTTTAATTAGGATTTAATGATTTGTGATTCATTAAATAGTAGGGTAACTAAAATGGATAATTAGTTAATTAAAGTTTAAGTTAATCTATTAAGTTTAATTAATCTAGAAATAATCAATGGATGGTTTGATAAGTAATTAATAAAAGATGATTACTTGTGTAATTAATCAAGAAATTAATTAAGATGATTAAATAAAGAGAAATTTATTTATTTAATGAAGTAAATAAACAGATAGCTAAGTATAGGTTGAGATAATTCAAGAAAGAGTAATATTGTGGTTGAATGAAGTAATTAATTTGGATTAGGATAAACTGAAATATAATTGGAAATCAAAAATTTATATAATCAACGATGTAATTAAAGATAGATTAATTAAGATGAATTAATCAGGAATAAGTGACTTAAGAGGAGTTAATTAATATAAGTAATTAAGAATTAATGGAGTTAATTACTTATTGATTTTTGTTAAGTACAATTAATATCGTGAAGTTAATTTAAGATAATTACTGGAATGTAAGAGAAAAACAATTAATCCAGGGTGACTAATTAAGATGAATAGTGAAGGGTTGACTAAATACTTGATTTGGATTTAATTAATATTGAATGAAGGAATCTAAATGAATGTGGTTAGAAATTCAATTAGAATCAATTGAATTAATTTGTATGAGATTAAGCATTTCTTATGGATGACTGAATGGTATTGGATGCTTTGTATGAGTTGATATCTCTGATATGAAATATTGTGTTTACATTTGGATAACTTGGAATAGGATGGCATGGGACTCGAAGAGACCTGAATCGGGTATTAGGAAATACCCGAAACCACTTCGAATTTTTATAAATTGATTTGTGAAATCAACAGGCGAGATTGAAATGATTTAAGCGAATTGGATTATTTTATCTAAGCTTGGTACTTAGAAATTGATATGTGAAATAAGTATTGTCTATAGCAAATTGTGAATTGGTTAAATTGATGTAAGTTACCCGGGTTTATATAAGTGGTATACTTTTGTATTCTTTGTTAGATGGGTTTACTCACGCTGGTTTCCAGCCTGACCCGAGTGTTACTTTGGTGTAATGCTCGGGTCAGACCGAGTATTACAGATTTCAGGTAGGTATGTATTGGAGCTCAGGGGACGAGCTGGATGGCAGGAGCGTATAGAGTTCTTTCGCTGTATTTATATTATTGTTACCTGAGACATGATAATTGTAAACATTCAGTCGCTGTATTAATGTGAAACTCTGATGTATATTAAATGTAATCGACAAATATTCTTTTGTAAACTGTTATTATTTATTATTATATTTTATCCGCTGCGAATGAGAGATGTTTGGTGTTTCTGTTCTTCTTCTATCTCTTTCTTCTTTTCCATAACTATCTGAAATTTTCGGGTTAGAAAATTTCGGGTCGTTACATTTGGTATCAGAGCTGAAAGGTTAAGCGAGAACCTTGGCTCTAGTGGGGATTACTCATTAAACAGAGTCCAAAGTATTCTGGAATGAGTTAAGTGTATATATATGAGCGCGTACTTATTATTTTCTTATATAAAGATTTTAAATGATTTTATATAAAATATATATTTTTGGATATATAAAGCAATATTTCCTTCTAATAAATATTAAGGTGATTGGTTGTTAAATTATTGGAATTAAAATTTAGAAGTAATACAATACAACCAAATTGAAGTCTTGAATTAGAATTAAATGAAGTAAAAACGAAAATACAACCAAATCGAAATTTAATTAATTGAAAATGAAATTCTAAAATTAGGATTCAGGAATTAAATTATTTAAAAGTTTAAAATAAATGTAAGTTTGAAATGGGATTCAAACTGAAATTTAATCTTGAAATTATAGAAATAAGAATAATATAAAAAGTAAATGGGACTTGTTGCAAACAATGGATTGTTTAAAATTTGATTTGAATTTAAACCAAAGGTGGTTTACAATTTTAAAACATGGCTGGGAGGGCCAAGAAATAAATATGTATGGATATACATGATATCAAAGATAATTTGAAATAAACTCTAAATGTTGAGTTTTGATTTTCCCTGAAATGTGATGGGAAACCTAAAGTGATATAAGTCTTGAACTTATAAGAGGGAAAGAATTTTGAAATTTGAAGTGAGAATTCAAATTGAGTAAGATTGATTGGATTAAGTAAATCGAATTTAACTTGGGAGAAGTTACATAAGTTTGAATGAACAACTTGAATTGAAAATTTTAAGATGAAATTGGAATTTAACTTAGGAAGTTAAATGGTTGATTTGAATTGGGAATTTGTGTGATCTCAAAACGGGTTTGAGATTTAAAGATTGAAAATGGATGGACGTTTTAAAATAAATTGGATGATATCATCCTATTGTTAATAAAATAAATTTGAATAATTGAATTGTAAAATAAACTTGTTTAAGAACTGGCTTCAAACGGGGAGATAAAATTTAATAATAAAATAAAATTGTATTGAACTCTTATTTGCACCTTGAAATACATAAGTAAAGATAATTTAAAATGGGATTTTGAGAATTGGACTCAGAAATTTGGTTTAAAGAGTTAAATCAACCTTTGAGAATTTAACTCGAACTCATATAATTCGAGATAGTTTAAACCTGGGATTGGAATTGAATTAGTTCGAATTGAATCTGATTTGAATTAATTGGATTCGTGACTGAAGACGGATAAGTTTAAAATTTTAAATGGAAATATTGGATTAAATTGAAGTGATATAGATTCTGAAATTAAATTGATAATAATTCAAATTGATTGGAATAATATGAAATTATAACTTAAAATTGAACATGATTAAAATCAACTAGAATTTGATTTAAATTTGGGAAGGAATCAAGATTGATTCAACTTGAATTGGGAATTAATCAAGTCCAATGGAATTTGGAGTTATTTGAATTGGAATTGGGTCAATTTAAATGGAGATTTAAATTGAATTGTTGGGGAAGTGAACAGTTGGCTTTTGACTATTTTCAATATAAACCGTTTTGATATAAACTTATTTTTCTATGCTATTAAATATATACAACTTTTCTTTCTTAAAGCTAACTTATTTTATATTTATTTTACCATTATTTTTTAAGCTATTTAACCATCTTTCAACTGTTTCTTAAACTAATTACTATTTTTGAATTATTTCACAAACTAATTTCTATTTTACAACTATTTTGCAATTATTTGGAATCTTTGAAACTATTCAATTAGTTTTCGACTATTTTACAATTAGTTAATTATTTTATAGCTATTTGGTGAATAAATAATTATTTTCAACTACTTGTCTATTTTTAAAATTTTCAAGCTATTTACTAAAACTGGTCGGAGTTCAAACTGTTAATTGGTTTAAATACCCAACTGAGTTAAGAATTGAAGTGACAATTCAATGGGAATTAAAGGAAATGTGAATAGAAAGGAAATTGATCTTGGAAAAAGTAATCAAATTTGAATATTTGATTTTGAACAAACAACGTTATATATCTTTGTTATATAAGATAAATCTTCCATTGTTGAATCTATTGCTGGAAGAAAAGGATTTTTGAACATATTTGAAGTATAAAAGGAGTTTTATACGAGATTGAAATGATCCAAATTTTTGGAAGTTATATATATTTGAATATATATATAAAGGATCTTATGAGGATTTTGGGAAAAAGGTTTTGAAAACCTTTGAATTTGGAAAGGCTTTTGATTTTGGGTAAAATCAAAATTGAATTTGAAAAGCCTAGTTTGATAATTATCGATTTTGGGATAATCGATTTTGTGTAAAGGAACTTTGTATGATATCATACTAGGTGTATGATTTGGAAGATACTATATGTGTATAGTATAAAGTGTTTTGATGATTGCTCTGGGGAAAAAGGCGCTCCCTTGAAACGAACTTCTCAGGAGTGCCACCGGGTGGTGCTGCCTTGAGCCCAGGGGGTTCTAAAGTTGATCCTGTGAGGAGTCCGGACAAAACTAGTTCCTGAGGATTATGAGTAGTGTATAACATAGCGGAAATCGTGTGTGCCCCCGAGAGCCAACAGTCTGCGGTCGATTTTATATCGGCAGACTGCGACCTATGCCGGAGTGGAGAAGTTTCATTTCGACAGCAAAAATCAGAGGCCGTTGAGAGCCTGCAGTTACATGGACTTTTGCTGCGGCGGCAACGTAACCCTGGAAGTACTGTGATTTGTGTGGGATCCATGGCGTAATCAAGAAGCCGCGGAGAGCCTGCAGTTACATGGATTTTTGCTGCGATGGCAACGAAACCCTGGAATGTAACTGCGACCATGGATAGGGATGATGATTCTCAGAGTATTCACACCAAAGATATTTTCTCTATTTTCAAAAACTGTTTTCTATATTTTCAATAACATTATTTTCCAAATATTTTCACTGGGTGTTGAAAACGGGTTTACCAAGTACTTATAGATTTTCAGTCTTACGCCTGATCAACGTATGATTGAATTTGTGTGAGAACAAGGATGGACTGGTTGAGACATCGAGTTATAAAAGTATTTTTATAAAGAGCTATTTTATTAAGTATGATGTAAATTTAAAAGCATTTCTAAAATTTTAAATAAAGGTGTTGGAATATTGGGAAAATAAAAACGAAATCCAAACTAGAATTTCAATGAAGTGATTTGTAATTAAAATCAAAATTGATTTAGAAATTGGAAATAAGCTAATTGGTTAAATAATTGTGTAATTGAGTATGTTAATAAAATTTGACTTTGGTAAATAAATGGATTGTAAGTTAATTGTGACGACCGCCCATGACTCCCGCACCAAAACAAGGGAATAGTGCGCAGAAAGGTGTGCCAGGCAGCCATGGACGATAGTCAGGGTAAAATAAAATTCGCAGAATCTCTATCGTAACTCACAGCGCATGGATAAAATACAATAGAGAATTAAAATATAGTGAAGCTCAATAGAACACAACATCATCATATAAGCAACATAGCAGTTTATACAATCAAATGAATCATCCATACATCAGAGCCTCACTACAACACTCAATCAGATACAACAGCGGAACCCAGTACATATAGTAAGAAAACAAATATGCAAAGCCTCCTGCTCGTCTTCGTCATCTTCAGCGTAGAACTCCTAGCACAGCACCTGTCACCTGCTTACCTAGTCTGCCCATCCCAACATGGATGAACAGCCCAAGGTAATAAGAGGAGACATAAAACCTTGAGTCAGACAAAGTCTTAGTGAGCAGTAAATTAACTATCAAACATACCAAAAGAGCATAAGGAATAAAAGGAATAGGAACCAAACCATCCCACTCCACCACATCTCACAGTGATAGCCCCCAGACACAAACCAAAGAGAATCAAGCATAACAATATAGACAATTAAGGTAAAGCAATAACCACTCGAGTCAAGGACGATGTTTTCCAAATACAAACCCCCAAGGCCTAAACCAAGATCAGATAAGCACCCAGAAAACACCGCTCTTGAAGCCGAATGATGATACAACCAAACATCCAAACACCCATGACTCTGGCTATCACTGTTATCATTGCCTTGATTTCACCGTTAGTTGAATGACCGCCTGTCAAGGGCTAATGGTAACCCCGGTTTAGCCATAACTCCGCACGTCATCGTGACCCGTGCCTAAGCCGAACGCATCAGCCCAGAGTACTAGCACGTCATCATGACCCGTGCCTGGAACGTCATCGTGACCCGTTCCAACGTACCCTTGCTTTGAGTATGCTAGAACCTTCAACAACGATGAGATCTTAGCCTCCTAGTCATCCTCCTCGACGACCATCCATACTAGCTCAAGCGCCTCTCAAGCTAACCATTATCCACCCCAACCCGGACCGCATCACCGAGTTATAACTTTGCACGTCATCATGACCCGTGCTTGGAACGTCTTCGTGACCCGTCCCATCACATCATATGCCTTGCCTCATCATATCATAGCAAAGTCTCTCAACTTGGAACGTCATCATGACCCGTCCCATCTCAACATCACACTTTGCTTCATCGCAACATAGCAAAGTCTCATCTCAACATTATGGCTTGCCTTCTCGCATCATGGCAAAGTCCCATCTCGATCTCATGCTTCGCCTCTTCGCATCACGGCAAAGTCCCATCATCGAATCCATCCATATGAGCTTCCACATCCGCTTCATATGCCATCGGCAGCTTTCAACATTCAAGAGCCTTTCCACTTAGCTTTTGAATCATCTTCACCATCTTGTTCCAAATCAACTACAAGCTAACTTGGAGCAATCCAATCTAACATACATTCAAACATTCAAGCATTCAAACAAGATATATTAAGCAATATCAACTATAATGGCAATTTCGTAAATAAGTGAGCAAAAGTCCAACATATGTGAAATCATAGTTTTTAGCATAGGTCTATCAAATCTAAAACATGGGTTTTATCTCTAATACTTGTTAAATCAACTTTCATAGATAAACATCTTCAAATATGATGGATCTACATGCAGACTTATGGAAAATGCGAGAAAACGCTAACTTTAACACACAAACATATCACCAACTCCATATACTCCTTTGGATCCGCGTGAGAGATAACTACCACTCACCAAATCACCAAAACAACCTAAAATCAATCAACTTCAGATCTGGACAGCAAGGTCTTGGACTTGATCCGGAGAAATCTCACTTGAAACGGTGAATTCTAGCTCAAACGGATGAAAATCTTCAACTTGGACACTTGGATCTTCGATCTTGATCTTCGATCTTCAACGGATGTTAGCACTTGATGGAAGTAGAGAAAGAAGATGAAGAAATGCTGTAGTCGAGTCTTCAAAATGGCAGCACTTCGTCGCTTCGAAATCCGGTGCCAAAAAGTGAGCCAAAGCCCTCTATTTATAGGCTGGATCCCCCATGAGTCGTCGCCCATAACTCGTCGCCGACCCAACTCCTGAGTCGCCCCCGACTCATCCCATGCCGACTCAACAACTCCAACGACCTATGCCTAGCCGACTCAACACAGGCCATTCACACGACTTAACAACCCAGGCCGACTCATCAACACACTGCCGACCTATACGACTCAACTACCTACGAGACACGACTTAGCGACTTAACCTTATAGCCGACCTAACGACACACACGACCCAACACCCTACCGACTCATCTACACAACCGACTCACCAGGCAACCGACCTACACTAAGTCGTACTAAGGTCCTATTTGCCACACGACTCACGACCTACAGCCTCACCGACTCAACATCTACCGACTCAACTCCCTAAGTCGGTCACTTCCTTAGGTCGGTCTAAACTACTGGATCCCTAACACTATGAGTCGGCAACGACTCATTTTGCTAACCCTTAACCCGCTGACTCGGCCTAGGCCATGAGTCGTTCCTCTCTTGACTCGGTCACATACTAACTCGGCCACACCTACACTCGCTCCTTCTCTAAGTCGCTCTAACACTATAAGTCATTAACTCTCATGAGTCGGCCACCATGAGTCGGTAACGACTCAAGCCTTAACTCGGCTATGACTCATCACCTGACCCACTAACTCGTCCAAACGACTTACCTAACTTAAGTCGGTTGCTTCCTTATCTCGGCCAACACTCCAACCCGTAACCCCTCCTTGAGTCGGTCCCCTATGAGTCGGTCACGACTCATCCCTTAGCTCGGCAATGCTCATGAGTCGGTCACAACTCATACTTCACCCGGGTTAACTTCTAAACGACTCAAGCTAGAGGCAACACAAACAACACTATCGACCTGCCAATTCTACGATTTATCGACACGTAAAATACGGGTCGTTACATTCTCACCCCCTTAGGAATTTCGCCCCCGAAATTCCAAGCAAACAACAGCAATCAAAGGTATTCCGCATGCCTACCATCCAAAGCAATCAACAAACCATGCAACCAATTCTAGCCTAGCATGCAGAATTCTAAGACTTAGAACAAGCTACAAATTCATGAGATGTCACGACACTTTAGGGCCATACCTCGAAGAGTCCGGGATGAGCTGCCTTCATCCTCTCTTCCTCCTCCCATGTACAGTCGTTGACATCATCACTCCATTGTATCTTGAGCAACGTAATCGTCTTTCTCCTAAGCTGTTTCGTATCGGTTTCAACAATACGAAGCGGCTTACGAGGTCTCGTAACCACTGGATCAACCTCTAAGTCTTCACAGCTATCAGCAGAAACCACCGTACTTGGGTCGTGCACATACTTCCGTAGATAAGATACATGAAAAACATTGTGCACACCCGCCATCTTTCCCGGTAACTCCAATCTATAAGCGAGCTTTCCAATTCGCTCGATAATCGGGAATGGTCCAACGAATCTCGGAGTTAACTTTCCTTTGTTCCCGAATCTAATAACATTCTTCAATGGAGAAATCTTCAAGAAAACCATATCGCCTACGTCGAACTCCAAATCCTTTCGACGATTATCAGCATAACTTTTCTGACGATCTTGGGCTGCTTTCATTCTTTGCCGAATGATCTCTATACAATCCGTAGTCTGTCGAATCATCTCTGGCCCAAGTATCAGCTTTTCTCCAGCTTCCAACCAACATGTCGGAGAGTTACACGGTCTTCCATATAATGCCTCATATGGTGCCATACCAATACTCGACTGATAACTGTTATTATAAGCAAACTCCACCAAATGAAGGTGATCTTCCCATGATCCCCCGAAGTCCAAAACACAAGCTCTAAGAAGATCTTCCAAAACCCGGTTGACTCTCTCAGTCTGACCATCTGTTTGAGGGTGATAAGCTGTACTCAAACACAACTTAGTTCCCAAAACCTCTTGGAAGCTCTTCCAAAATCCACTAGTGAACAATGGATCTCGATCGCTCACTATACTTTTCGGAACACCATGGAATCGAACAATCCACTTCACATACAACTCAGCCAACTTCGATGCAGTTCTTGTCGATCGAACAGGAATGAACCTTGCACTCTTGGTCAAACGATCTACAATGACCCAAATCCCTTCATTCCCTGACCTGGTTCTAGGTAGACCATCGATAAAATCCATCGACACTTGCTCCCATTTCCATGTAGGAACCTCTAATGGCTGAAGCAATCCACTGGGCTTCTTCTGCTCAGCTTTCACCAACTGGCAATTCATACACTTGGAAATAAAGTTTCCAACATCCTTCTTCATACCTTCCCAGTAGTAGGTTCTCTTCATATCCCGATACATCTTATTTCCACCTGGATGAATTGTCAACTTCGAGTGATGACTCTCCCTCAGAACTTCATCTCTCAATCCATCTACATCGGGAACAACTAGTCGCCCTTGCTTTCGAAGCCAACCCTCTCGATCGACCTCGAATCCTTTATCCTTCTCTGGTTCCAATCCAGATTCCAAATCACGGATAATCTTGACAAGCTTATCATCTTTCTTTTGGCTCTTGCCAATTCTTTCCACAAGAGTAGGCCTTATTGATAAGTTTGCCAACATTTCAGGTTCCAACTCGCATCTAGGCCTGAAATCAAACCCAGCCAAATACTCAAGACTCTTCCATTCCGAAAACATGGCTCCCAATCCTGCATGTCTTCGACTTAACGCATCAGCTACTGCGTTACCTTTTCCCGGAGTATAGGCTATACCAAAATCATAAGATGCTAGAAACTCTAACCACCGTTGCTGTCGAAGATTCAAATCCTTTTGGGAGAACAGATACTTCAACGACTTATGATCTGTAAACAACTCAAATCTAACTCCCAATAGGTAGTGTCTCCACATCTTCAAAGCAAACACTATCGCCGCTAACTCCAAATCATGAGTTGGATAATTCCTTTCATGCGGCTTCAGTTGTCGACTAGCATACGCAACAACTTTATCCTTCTGCATTAGCACCGCTCCCAGTCCAGTGCCACATGCATCGGTGTAAACCACCATCTCCTCATTCCCACTTGGAATAGTCAATACAGGAGCACTCGTCAGTCGCTCTTTCAGGATTACGAAAGCTTGCTCACACTTATCATCCCATCTGAACACTTGGTTCTTTTTCGTCAATCCTGTCAACGGTGCAGCTATCTTGGAAAAGTCTTTAATAAACCGACGATAATATCCTGCTAATCCAAGAAAACTTCTCACATCAGACGCATTCTTAGGTCTAATCCAATCCTGGATCGCTGCTACCTTAGCGGGATCAACCGCTATTCCACTTCCAGAAATAACATGGCCTAAGAACCTCACTTCATTCTTCCAGAAGTGACACTTCGAAAACTTAGCCTTCAGCTGATGTTTCCGCAAGATTTCCAAAACAACCTTCAAGTGCGTCTTGTGCTCTTCCTCAGTTCTGGAATAAACCAAAATATCATCCACGAACACAAGCACGAACTTATTCAACTGATCTCTGAATACTCTATTCATAAGATCCACAAAATATGCTGGCGCGTTAGTCAACCCAAACGGCATTACCAGCCACTCATAAAACCCGGATGGTGTCCTGAAAGCAGTCTTCGACACACTATCCCTTGCCACTCTCAACTGGTGAAATCCCGTTGCCAAATCCATCTGAGAAAACACCTTAGCCTCGTGAAGCTGATCAAACAAGTCATCTATTCTCGGCAATGGATACTTGTTCTTCCTAGTCAACTTATTCAGCTCACGATAATCAACACACAACCTCAACGATCCATCCGCTTTGGTTGCGAACACAACGGGCGCACCCCATTCGGACACACTTCTCCGAATGAATCCTTTCCGTAAAAGGTCATCAACTTGCACCTTCAGCTCTTGCTGCTCCCTCGGTGCCATCCGCCTAAGAGGCATCACAACAGGTCTGGCTCCCTCAACTAGATCGATACGAAACTCGATCTCCCTATGCGGCGGCAACCCTTTGACTTCGTCAAAGACATCCTCAAATCCATTCACAATAGGCACCGATGACAGTCCATCCCGTGGAACAACCAGCGAATACATGAAGCTCATGAAGACGCCTTCTTCATGCTTACATCGTATCACAACCTTTCGCCCATCCACATTCCCGACTGTCACCTCCAGCCTCTCACAATCAATCCTAGCCGCATACTTCCTAAGCCAGTCCATACCCAAAATAATTCCGAACCCCGCAAAGTTCAGAACAAAGCAATCACAAACAAACGAGCAGTCATGACTCGACACAACTAGACCACGGCATATCATACACAAGCATGACGAACCCCCAACTGGATTAGTCACCACCAATGGCCTATCAACAATATCCGGTTTCATACCTAACCGGCTTACCAAATCATCACAAACAAAAGAATGCGACGCTCCAGTATCAAACAACACTCTAACTGGAACACCACAAATAGAAAGAGTACCTTGAACCACCACACTCTTCCCCTTTTCTTCAGCAGTCGGAGCTTTTGAAGACGATGGAACAGCCCCCAAAGCATAGGCTTGCACAACCTGCCTATCTTTCCTCGGTTCTGGACAGTCCTTCTTAATGTGTCCCAGCTTATCACAGTTGTAACACTTCAACTGCACCTTCGGATTCTTGCAATCCCGAGAAAGATGACCCTTCTGACGACAGTTATAACAAGTCACCTCGCCTTTTGGCTTCTTCTGACCATCCTTTCCCTTCTGTTGCTGCTGCTTCCTCTTCTTGTTGCCACTCTGCTGTGGTTTAGATCCTTCCCTGGTTACAGCAACAACAGAACTTTCCCTAGGAAACAAGCTCTCATGCCTCAGAGCTTTCTCCACAAGCTTCTCAAATGGATCGTCCAAGTGATCCACCAACTGCCTTCCCAGATAAGCATCCAGACCAGTCACAAACTTTTCGTTCTTCTGGTAGGGAGAATCAATATATGATCTGGCATACTTGGACAGAGCCTCGAACTCAGAAATATACTCAAGAACAGGCCTCCCACCTTGCTTGAGCTCAACAAACCTCTTAAACAAAACAGACCTCTGAGCAGTAGAGATGAACTTAGCTTCAAATCTAACTTGGAATTGCTCCCAAGTTATCTCCTCCTCTGGTGTATCTATAGTGATAGAATTCCACCAATCCGCAGCTCTTCCCTGAAGCTGTCTCGATGCAAGCTTCCTCTTGGTTGCATCCTCAATCCCTAAATCACCAAAAATCCTTCGGCAAGCATCCATCCATCTCTGCACTTCAATAGTCGATTCTGTCCCCAAGAAAGCTTTCCCTCCAAGCGAAGTATAATCCTTGCAAAGCTTGGCAAAATCCACTGGCCTTGGAGCCTGGACTTGAACTCCTACATCCACAGAAGATCCTGAAGCTGGTACCCTCCTCATGATCGAAGTCATCATTGCTTCGAACATCGCAGCATAGTCAACAGCTTCCCTAGCAGCACGGCTATCTCTCGCAGCTTGTCTCTCGCTTCTGCTCATCCTTAATATCTGTAAAAAGAATGATTAGAACACCTTAAGAAACAACTGCATAAGGAGTTCAAATCCATCTAAGCTACTATATTATATATAGTAATCATCCATCAAAATACAATTACGTCTCTCTTACGTAACTACGTCAGCGAGCGTTGGCTAAAATCGATTAACCAAAGCTCTGATACCAAATGTGACGACCGCCCATGACTCCCGCACCAAAACAAGGGAATAGTGCGCAGAAAGGTGTGCCAGGCAGCCATGGACGATAGTCAGGGTAAAATAAAATTCGCAGAATCTCTATCGTAACTCACAGCGCATGGATAAAATACAATAGAGAATTAAAATATAGTGAAGCTCAATAGAACACAACATCATCATATAAGCAACATAGCAGTTTATACAATCAAATGAATCATCCATACATCAGAGCCTCACTACAACACTCAATCAGATACAACAGCGGAACCCAGTACATATAGTAAGAAAACAAATATGCAAAGCCTCCTGCTCGTCTTCGTCATCTTCAGCGTAGAACTCCTAGCACAGCACCTGTCACCTGCTTACCTAGTCTGCCCATCCCAACATGGATGAACAGCCCAAGGTAATAAGAGGAGACATAAAACCTTGAGTCAGACAAAGTCTTAGTGAGCAGTAAATTAACTATCAAACATACCAAAAGAGCATAAGGAATAAAAGGAATAGGAACCAAACCATCCCACTCCACCACATCTCACAGTGATAGCCCCCAGACACAAACCAAAGAGAATCAAGCATAACAATATAGACAATTAAGGTAAAGCAATAACCACTCGAGTCAAGGACGATGTTTTCCAAATACAAACCCCCAAGGCCTAAACCAAGATCAGATAAGCACCCAGAAAACACCGCTCTTGAAGCCGAATGATGATACAACCAAACATCCAAACACCCATGACTCTGGCTATCACTGTTATCATTGCCTTGATTTCACCGTTAGTTGAATGACCGCCTGTCAAGGGCTAATGGTAACCCCGGTTTAGCCATAACTCCGCACGTCATCGTGACCCGTGCCTAAGCCGAACGCATCAGCCCAGAGTACTAGCACGTCATCATGACCCGTGCCTGGAACGTCATCGTGACCCGTTCCAACGTACCCTTGCTTTGAGTATGCTAGAACCTTCAACAACGATGAGATCTTAGCCTCCTAGTCATCCTCCTCGACGACCATCCATACTAGCTCAAGCGCCTCTCAAGCTAACCATTATCCACCCCAACCCGGACCGCATCACCGAGTTATAACTTTGCACGTCATCATGACCCGTGCTTGGAACGTCTTCGTGACCCGTCCCATCACATCATATGCCTTGCCTCATCATATCATAGCAAAGTCTCTCAACTTGGAACGTCATCATGACCCGTCCCATCTCAACATCACACTTTGCTTCATCGCAACATAGCAAAGTCTCATCTCAACATTATGGCTTGCCTTCTCGCATCATGGCAAAGTCCCATCTCGATCTCATGCTTCGCCTCTTCGCATCACGGCAAAGTCCCATCATCGAATCCATCCATATGAGCTTCCACATCCGCTTCATATGCCATCGGCAGCTTTCAACATTCAAGAGCCTTTCCACTTAGCTTTTGAATCATCTTCACCATCTTGTTCCAAATCAACTACAAGCTAACTTGGAGCAATCCAATCTAACATACATTCAAACATTCAAGCATTCAAACAAGATATATTAAGCAATATCAACTATAATGGCAATTTCGTAAATAAGTGAGCAAAAGTCCAACATATGTGAAATCATAGTTTTTAGCATAGGTCTATCAAATCTAAAACATGGGTTTTATCTCTAATACTTGTTAAATCAACTTTCATAGATAAACATCTTCAAATATGATGGATCTACATGCAGACTTATGGAAAATGCGAGAAAACGCTAACTTTAACACACAAACATATCACCAACTCCATATACTCCTTTGGATCCGCGTGAGAGATAACTACCACTCACCAAATCACCAAAACAACCTAAAATCAATCAACTTCAGATCTGGACAGCAAGGTCTTGGACTTGATCCGGAGAAATCTCACTTGAAACGGTGAATTCTAGCTCAAACGGATGAAAATCTTCAACTTGGACACTTGGATCTTCGATCTTGATCTTCGATCTTCAACGGATGTTAGCACTTGATGGAAGTAGAGAAAGAAGATGAAGAAATGCTGTAGTCGAGTCTTCAAAATGGCAGCACTTCGTCGCTTCGAAATCCGGTGCCAAAAAGTGAGCCAAAGCCCTCTATTTATAGGCTGGATCCCCCATGAGTCGTCGCCCATAACTCGTCGCCGACCCAACTCCTGAGTCGCCCCCGACTCATCCCATGCCGACTCAACAACTCCAACGACCTATGCCTAGCCGACTCAACACAGGCCATTCACACGACTTAACAACCCAGGCCGACTCATCAACACACTGCCGACCTATACGACTCAACTACCTACGAGACACGACTTAGCGACTTAACCTTATAGCCGACCTAACGACACACACGACCCAACACCCTACCGACTCATCTACACAACCGACTCACCAGGCAACCGACCTACACTAAGTCGTACTAAGGTCCTATTTGCCACACGACTCACGACCTACAGCCTCACCGACTCAACATCTACCGACTCAACTCCCTAAGTCGGTCACTTCCTTAGGTCGGTCTAAACTACTGGATCCCTAACACTATGAGTCGGCAACGACTCATTTTGCTAACCCTTAACCCGCTGACTCGGCCTAGGCCATGAGTCGTTCCTCTCTTGACTCGGTCACATACTAACTCGGCCACACCTACACTCGCTCCTTCTCTAAGTCGCTCTAACACTATAAGTCATTAACTCTCATGAGTCGGCCACCATGAGTCGGTAACGACTCAAGCCTTAACTCGGCTATGACTCATCACCTGACCCACTAACTCGTCCAAACGACTTACCTAACTTAAGTCGGTTGCTTCCTTATCTCGGCCAACACTCCAACCCGTAACCCCTCCTTGAGTCGGTCCCCTATGAGTCGGTCACGACTCATCCCTTAGCTCGGCAATGCTCATGAGTCGGTCACAACTCATACTTCACCCGGGTTAACTTCTAAACGACTCAAGCTAGAGGCAACACAAACAACACTATCGACCTGCCAATTCTACGATTTATCGACACGTAAAATACGGGTCGTTACATTAATAATGGAATATGGAAGTGAATAATAATAGAAAGGGTTGGGTTGCAAACAAAACCTAGATAAGTAGAAATAAATTAAGAATGGTTTTGTATAAATAAAATAAATTCGCAAATGAATTAAGAAAGTGAAATATAAAATGAGTTAATGGCATTAAATAATAAATGAATGAAGTCTGATAGAATAAAAACAAAATCAAGTTGTGATTGGAATTGGATTATCAGACTGAACATAAGTTCGGTGGCATAATAATTTGAAGTATAAATGAGTTAAGTATGTGTTGGATATTATTTTGATAAATTGAGAGGGTGAATTAAAATTAAAATTAAAATTAAAGTAGATGGGCTAACTAAATTAATGAGATTTGATTAAACGAGAATCAAATCGAAGTAAACTTAAGTTTGATGATGGAATAAATTAAAGTAAATTAACTTAAGCTTAAAATTTATGGAAGCTTGGCTTCGAATAAGGATAAAAGCCCATTAAATAAAAGCTTGGATTGAATTACTTTGGGAATGGCTAGTAGTATACAAGAATGGAATGTGTCGAGCTAAATAAAATGATTGTGAATAAATTAAAATGGAATTGAAGTAAATAAAATTGAGTTGGAATCAATTTTAATAGGTTATAAAACTTAAGTAATTATTTATTCACATGGATATTATCAAATTGCGTAGAAATAATTGTCGTTTAACGTAAACTAGATTTAATTAAATTTTATGGATTAGTGGAAGCAAATATAATTGATTTTTGAGTTAATTGAAGTGAATATGAGTTTGTTTTGCTTAAAAATGAATTGAATGTAAACAATTGCATTGTAAACCATTAAAATTGAATGTAATGGCATATAAATTTGGTTGAAAGCAATTGGATTAGCTTTAAATTACATAAATCGCTTATGGTAAGCGTTTGGTGTTTGTTGTTTTTGAAATGCTTGTGTTTAGCCAGTAAAAGTAAGTGAAATGCTAATAGAATTTCTATATATGGCACTTACATATTTAAATTGAGCAAGTACAGGTACAGGGAAGCCGTTTGGCTAGATTTGGGTATGCTAATTGCTAAGATAAATAAGCTGCTTGCTTAAAAGCTAAATAAAGGTACGCCTACGCAATAAAAATAGGAAATATGAACTGTTTTTGCTT
The DNA here is from genome assembly GCA_030765085.1 of Allium cepa. Classification (NCBI taxonomy): domain Eukaryota; kingdom Viridiplantae; phylum Streptophyta; class Magnoliopsida; order Asparagales; family Amaryllidaceae; genus Allium; species Allium cepa. The sequence continues at coordinate 428,312,970 of CM060938.1, forward strand.
TTTCCGACCGTGTGGGTCGATGTATACATATTTATATCTCTTGTCAAATTGCAAAAGCTCCTCCGTGCAAAGGGGAATCTACCAAAAAATTTCGAAAATTTTGGGAGTTAGAAAACTTTTGAGACTTTTTGAGAAAATTTTTGTTAAGCAATTAAACGATTTTAAATATGAAACTGAAATAGATTAGTAGATGGAACTAATAAGACTCAGTTATAAATGGAAATGAAATTTAATATTCAAAATTGAAATAAGTTGAATTCGTATTAAAACAGGAAAAAACAAACTTGAATAGAAATAAATATGAGACCTATATAAGAGAATCTATAAAGTGATTTGTAATGTTACAATTGGATATTATTGGTGAGTAAGATACGCAGGGATTATAAGGAAAAGTATGTAAAGATTTGGAAGGGCTATGATTGGATATTATTGCTAAGTAGGTTAAGCAGGTATTAAATGGGGAAAAGGAATTGGATTTTATTCCAAGATAAATTTGAATTGCCCGACAAAAAGGCATGTGTTTAAATTTCTGTATGAAATTGGATTGGGTTTTTGATATAGCCACTTGGCTTTTGTTTTCTTTTTGGAATTAGGGAGCCCGTAGAGGCCTTTTGTAGTTGTACCGAGCTAGTCGCGCAAAGGAGACGCTGGCAAAATTTTTCGGAAATTTAGAGAGTTAGAAAAAAATTTGAGAAAATTTTGATAATTCAAGAGTTGGTTAAATTTAAATTTAAAGGATTGAACAAAAAGGGTAGTGTTTGAAACTATAAAAGGTTTTAGGAAGTTATTAAGGTGATAGTGGGCCTTTAATAATAGATAGTTGGTAGGATGATGAATTGTGAGTTTTGAGAAAGGTAAACGGGTATTGGTCCATTCTTCCTAACTAGTAATTTCGGGGACGAAATTCTTTTAAGGGGGAAGGAATGTGACGACCCGGAAATTTTAACGAATTAAATTGGAATAATTAATTTTTTTTAAAAAAATGATTAAAAGTTAATTTTAACTTGAATTCAAGATATCAATGTTCACTTGATTATTAAATCATTGAATTATATAGTTTAACTATTGAATATTAATTTTAAATTGGGTAAAATGCTAAATCTGGAGTTTTAAGCCTGTTAAAAATAAGTTGAAGGCTTATAAAATCTATAATGATGATACTGAAGATAATAGAATGGTTGGAATTTAACTTAAAGGTAATTTGTTCAATTTTAATAATATATCGATTAAATTGGAATATAAGAATAGCCTTCCGAGGCACAGTCTCGGAATTTAACGAAACCAGTTCCATTGGATCCGTAATAATTAGTTATTATCGGATTTCAATTTTCGTAGCGATCAGAGTTGTCGTTTGACCCTGGCAGCTCAAAACGCTGAGAACTATTTTAATCGATTTAATTTAAAATTGATCGTTTACTGCCGTAACTCGTGCATATGATCAAATTAGCCTTCGAAACACGTTCTATTGTGTTCGGAACGTGGGTAAAACCTTATAATCGCCTCGCGACATTACTTAAGAGGAGTTCGAAATTTTAAATGGCAATTAACAAGACGTTATGGGAATTTTATAATATATAATTTAATAAATAGTCAAAGATATTTTTACTCATAATCTTTCTCAGGAAGCTTCTCCACCCTTTACATTATTCCCGACCTCTCTCTTTCTCTAACCTTGAACAGAATCGAGCGCATGAAGAAAAAAATTAAAATTTATTAATGAAGTCATGGACGAAGTCTTCATTTCTAAAACCAATAGAAATCGGAAAAAAAAATTCAAACAGCCGAGTTCAGATCTTCTTCAAAATCCCTCTTTTCAATTCAAAATCCATAGCCGTACTAAAAAAAAAGGGAGGGCGACTCGCAGTCGAGTGGGGAAGAGGCGGGGTCGCGAGAGAAAAGGGGAGGCCGAGAGAAGTTGGGTGCTCGTTTTCGAGCCACCTCGAATCGCAGCGTGAATTGATGGAGGTGGTTGCGTCCGCGATCGTGAGGCGAAGGGAAGCGCGATTGCAAGCATTTTGGAAGCAGGCAAAAGCCGATGCTGTAGTTTGCGCGATGGTGGTTGGGGTGGGTTCGTGGAAGCTGCAGTGTCGAATTCGAGATCTCGGCGATTGCATTTTTGGGTCAGGCAACCGTGTTTGGGTGAGGGCAGTGGCTGGTCGAGGTGGACTAGGGAAGTTCATCCGCGAGGCTGATGGTGAGATTCGTAGGATTCATGTCGAGGCTCAACGCAGCTGCCAGCGAGGAGCCGTGTTCTTCAATTCCAATCGATGGCTTTTTCTGTAGGCTAGTTCGACTCTGTAGGGTGTTCGTGCGAGAGTGTTGTAGCGGGAGGAGAGCGGTAAGGTATTGTCTTTTTTAATTTTTGAATTAATAATTATTCACACTTATAGATTTTAAAGATAATAATAAAATAGATTTAGATAGCTAATAAGTTATAATCTATTCATACGAGGTTCAAATCTATGAAAAACAAGTCGAGTTTGGCTAATAGCGATGGAGTGGAACGAATTTGCAAATTTAAAGAAGAGCAAAGGTGAGTAAATCTTACTCTGTTGAATTTTTTAATCTAAATTTAGAAGGTTAAATTTACATAATTGGTTGAATGATTAAATTGATTGGATGTGCACTAATGATGATGTGACTTTGGTTTTGGTTGATTCTCGAGTTAATTATGGTTTGACTCGAAATATTGGGGTTTAGGCTGTTTAAACTTAAATCATAAAAATGAATTGTTTTCATTTTAATGTTAATAAGGATTTAATGATTTGTGATTCATTAAATAGTAGGGTAACTAAAATGGATAATTAATTAATTAAAGTTTAAGTTAATCTATTAAGTTTAATTAATCTAGAAATAATCAATGGATGGTTTGATAAGTAATTAATAAAAGATGATTACTTGTGTAATTAATCAAGAAATTAATTAAGATGATTAAGTAAAGAGAAATTGATTTATTTAATGAAGTAAATAAACGGAAAGCTAAGTATAGGTTGAGATAATTCAAGAAAGGGTAATATTGTGGTTGAATGAAGTAATTAATTTGGATTAGGATAAACTGAAATATAATTGGAAATCATAAATTTATATAATCAAAGATGTAATTAAAGATAGATTAATTAAGATGAATTAATCAGGAATAAGTGACTTGAGAGGAGTCAATTAATATAAGTACTTAAGAATTAATGGAGTTAATTACTTATTGATTTTTGTTAAGTACAATTAATATCGTGAAGTTAATTTAAGATAATTACTGGAATGTAAGAGAAAAATAATTAATCCAGGGTGACTAATTAAAATGAATAGTGAAGGGTTGACTAAATAATTGATTTGGATTTAATTAATATTGAATGAAGGAATCTAAATGAATGTGGTTAGAAATTCAATTAGAATCAATTGAATTAGTTTGTATGAGATTAAGCATTTCTTATGGATGACTGAATGGTATTGGATGCTTTGTATGAGTTGATATCTCTGATATGAAATATTGTGTTTACATTTGGATAACTTGGAATAGGATGGCATGGGACTCGAAGAGACCGGAATCAGGTATTAGGAAATACCCGAAACCACTTCAAATTTTTGTAAATTGATTTGTGAAATCAACAGGCGAGAATGAAATGGTTTAAGCGAATTGGATTATTTTATCTAAGCTTGGTACTTAGAAATTGATATGTGAAATAAGTGTTGTCTATAGCAAATTGTGAATTGGTTAAATTGATGTAAGTTACCCTGGTTTATATAAGTGGTATACTTTTGTATTCCTTGTTAGATGGGTTTACTCACGCTGGTTTCCAGCCTGACCCAGGTGTTACTTTGGTGTAATGCTCGGGTTAGACTGAGTATTACAGATTTCAGGTAGGTACTTACTGGAGCTCAGGGGGCGAGCTGGATGGCAGGAGCGTATAGAGTTTTTTCGCTATATTTATATTATTGTTACCTGAGACATGATAATTGTAAACATTCAGTGGCTGTATTAATGTGAAACTCTGATGTATATTAAATGTAATCGACAAATATTCTTTTGTAAACTATTATTATTTATTATTATATTTTATCCGCTGCGAATGTGAGATGTTTGGTGTTTCTGTTCTTCTTCTTCTATCTCTTTCTTCTTTTCCATAACTATCTGAAATTTTTGGGTTAAAAAATTTCGGGTCGTTACACAAATGTAACGACCCGAAATTTTCGAAGCCGAAAATTTCAGATAGTTATGAAAAAGAAGAAAGATAAGAAGAAGATCAGAAACACCAAACATCTCACATTCACAGCGGATAAAATATAATAATAAATAATAACAGTCCGCAAAAGAATATTATATACGTCGATTACATTTTAATACATCAGAGTTTCACATATATACAGTCACTGAATATATACAATTATCATATCACAGATTGACAATAATATAACACAGCAGAAATACTCTAAATGTTCCTGCCATCCGGCTAGCCTCCTGAGCTCCAAAACGTCCTTACCTGAAAATCTGTAACACTCGGTCTGACCCGAGCATTACATCAAAGTAACACCCGGGTCAGGCTGGAAACCAGCGTGAGTAAACTCACATAACTTGTAATACTAAATTCAAATCATAAAGAATAAAACCCGGGTAACTCGAAGCAATTCACAAGGCCGCTATTTATTATAGACATCACTTATCTCACATATAAGTTTTCTAAATACCCATGATTTAGATATAAAATAGTCCAACCCCTTTAAAACACTTCACAATATTAATCATTCTTAACCAAAATCAATAAGTAATCTTAATTACTTCATCAATTAATTTAACTATCTTATTACAGTGATCCCATATTACGTATATTAATTAATTCCTCATAAGTCACTTATTATTGATTACTTAAACTTAATTAATCACTGTTTAATTACATCATTAATTATATAATTTAATGATTTCTCATTTACATTTCAGTTTATCCTAATCTAATTTAACCACGTTTAATAATTAATCATTAATTAAACCACAAAATATTTTTTTATTAATTACATTAAGTAATTGCTTATCAACCATCCAATGATTATTCTGAATTACACTTAATTAATTAACTTAAAACTTAATTAATTAATTAATTCAAACCCTTAATTACTGAATTAATTAACCCCAATCATTAATTAATTTAAATTCAATTATTATTCATTTTAGTCATCCATAGCAGGATAAATTATCCATACCATCTCTAATTAATTAAATCAACCAACATTTAATTAACCAAGTACTTTTCAATCCTGCTTATTAATTAACTGCAACCGATTAATTAATCTTTCATCCTGATAATCCTCCTTTATAAATTTTAATTTTCTTAAATTTACCCTTAGTAATTAATCTTTAATTTAATCTCATAGAAAAATTTCTCTTAAGCATTTACATAAATTACTCTTTTACTTAAAAATGACCTTCATTAGTGGTCCTAGATTACGCTAGTAATTATTTCTTAATTTATCGACTTTTAAATTAATTCCTTAATTATTCATAATTTAAATAACTCAAATTCTTTATCTTTATTAAATATCAAATTACACCTTTTCAACTTCCATTTGAAACCATTTTATAACTTTATTCTAATATCGAAAGAATTGGAAGCATTTTTCAAATCAACTGTAAAAAGTGTTGGAAACAATTTGCAAATTAATAATACGAATGGAAGTTATAAAATCTCCTTAAATGAACAACTTCAAAAAAACATGGAATCTGAATTATTTGAACTTTGAAATTCATTCAACTTATTTACAAATTCTTAGCCAAACTTAATTTTACCTTTTTTCTCTAATTTCGTTCAGCCCAATTCCTTACCAATCACCATAAAAATTTCCTAGCATTTTTCCTGTAATTAATGACTTATCAATCACCTTCAGGTCCAATACCAGCAACCCTAACCACGCCGATCGACAACAAATGACTAAAACCAAGAGTCTGAACAACTTGAGATAGCTCATCACTGACGTACATAAAAATCGTGATTTCCATATTAAAATTTCCCATTTACAGACTTGAATCAGATTCTAGAATCAAAACTAGAATTCTAAACATTCGATTTTGGCTTAATTTTGAACAGACCTGATATTTTTTTCTGTTTTTGAAACAAATACCTCACATATTTATTTGAAAGTATTTGTAAAATTTAACTTATATTCCTACAATCATTTCCTCTTTTAAGATCAAGGTTAAAATTTGATTTGTTTAAGAGGTATAATTTATTTAAAATTTGGGCCCATTATTTTTAATAGAGAAGATGTAGATATACATAATCTCATAGATACACAGACATATAATAATTTCCAACATGAATTTACAGTCAACAGTTTGTAAATCATATATACATCCATGCATTCTTATTCAATCCAGTTAGAATCACACAATTTTAAAACTGTTTTAAAAGTTTACTCACCTATTTAGCAGAGAACATAGAACAACTTCAGGAAGCTGTAAGCTTGATTCCCTTTGATCCTTCTTTACTTTATTTAATTGAGATGTTATTTTAATTTGCATACTGATGATGCTACCCTTTCCTTTTTCTGATTTGCTGCGTTCCTTTTGAACGAACAGGAATAAGATGGTATATAGAAATAGCTTTGAACAGAGGAGGCCATAACTAGTACAAACTTTACTATCAGATTAGATATTTATATTTTTTTGTATGTAGGCTGAAATGATTTTTCTTGCAATTCGAATGACTAAAGTTGTGTTGAGATGATAAGTATCTAATGTTAATGTCTCCCATCTTGTTTACATTTTTATTCTATTTGATTTTTTTTTAATTATATGTACTTAGATTTTGTTTTCTTCTAGCATACACCTATGAAATACACACATTCTTGTCTTACCTGACTTTGCTTTTATTAAACACAAAAATATACACAGCAACATACTGGTTATTATTTTGAGTTAAAGATTTTTTTGTTTATTCTTGCATAATTCGACTGAACATGTTTTTATGCTGAGATGAAAGCATTAATTGCATATGTCTTCCCATTAGTTTACACATAATTAATATTGGCTGATATTTATAATTTGTACAAAGATATTTTGAATATTTTATGAATAGTTTGTCTTCTTTTGCTTACATGATTTACACAGCAAACTTGTTATTATTTTCTTTCATGTTTATGTAAGATTATTATAGTTATTGTTTACATAACTTCTTAGTTTTATTTTCTATTTGTAATTAAATTTTTAAACCTTTCATTTATAACATATGTTTGTATTTATATATTCTATATTTCTATTTATATCTTATATTTACATTATAGTTTTCTTATGTTTATATGTTTATGTTGATAACCATATATTATTTTATACTTATGTTTAATATTCATGTTTAATATTGATAGGATAGTTTCTTTTAAACATTATTTTTAAAGACTACATTTATATTCATAGATATATATATTATCGGATGTTAATAATACAGAATCTTTAATTTTTATTGAATAAAACAAATTTTTGTATAAATATTTTGAATGAATTTATTTTAGATTTTCGAATCAAAATTTTCTTCACAAAACATATATAACTGATAAATGTCCAAAGATTTTATCAATTTATAAATTGAAAAGCTTGTATTCTATTTAATTAGATTAAATTATTAAAATAATGTTGCCAAAATACCGGGTCATCACATTCCTCCCCCCTTTGAATCTTTTCGTCCTCGAAAAGGAACGAAGCCAAATTTATTGAAATGCTTAAAATTAGATAAATTTTCTTTGATCATTTTCAAACTACTTTAAAAATCTATATAATATTTCTAAAATATTTCCTTGAAAGTGGTTTGAGATCTAAAACTACTTGGATATAATAGGTCTAGGGTTTAAATACAAAGGAGTGTGTTTGAGTAAGAGTTGTATTTTAAAAATAGTTCAAGAAGAAAAATAAAAATTTATAGTATGAAAATTCGAAATGTTACAAGAAAATTCACCAAAAATGGAAATTTTGAACATGATGAATTGTTATTTTAAATATACCACATGAATTCTTATGCGAAAATAGGATTTTTAAAACGATAATGATGATTTTAAACTTTGTATGCATAGAGTAGTTCTAAGATGAACTGAAGGCGGGTTCATGGCAATTCTAGGCGATCGGCGGGACTGGAGACGTCGAGGTTGGGCGAAGAGGTGGACGAGCCTACTGGGGTAGTGAGAAAAATGGGTAAGGGTGGCCATGACCTTGGTGGCAGCGGCGGCGTTCATTTTCTTTCCGAAAATCTTATTTTGGTGGCGTTCGAACACGTGCTCACCGCGACTTCCTCCGAGCGTCGAGTGGCACGCGATTGGAAGGGAATGGAGCTTGGGGGGTGGCGGAGGTGCGTCCGGAGTGGTTGGGTGTTGAGTGGTCGGCAGTGGGTTTACGGATCGATTTTTGTGATCAATGATGGGTTCGAGTTTCTCGAGCTTTGCTCGATTTTTAATGGCGATGTGGTCGACTCGTTTGTTGATGTATAGTCAATGCCGAGGTCATTTGCGACTTGTTGGAGGGTTCACCAGTCGCCAGTAGGTCGTCAATGCCTTGTACACGTGCACGACGTAGGCAATGATGTCAGGTGGTATTATGTGAGGGAACTCGAGTTGGAACTCGAGCACAGGTGGGCTTTGTGCATGGGGTACTTCGGGCTCCTGAGTTCGTGCGCGCGAGTGTTTGTGGGACTGCAGTTTTTTTTCATTTCAACTTAGCTTTCTTTGTTTTAAAAAAAAAGGGAAGGGAAGAGATGAGAGTTTGTGTGAAGGAAGAAAGGGGGTAAACCAAAGATTCAGGAAGAAATCTCGTTTACCCCTCGAGTAAACAGTATGTTATCTCGGGTTCTATTTTTCTCATTATTAGCGTTAATGACTTTGTTAACAAAGTTTAGTACTTATAAAATAATTAAACATTGGCAAGTTTTAAGATAAAATTTGATTTAAAATTTATTAAAATAATTTTGCAAGTGTCAAGTTAATAATTAATTTTTAGTATAAGTTGATTTAGAGTGTAATTAATTTAAACACTTTAATTAACTAAGGTAATTTAAGATTAAATAAATTTGTATTTAAAGATGGAGATTATAAATCTAATGTTTTAATCAATTTGAAATTAAGAGTTTAATTAGCTTTTTAAAGTTAATTAATGAATAAATAGTAGTTAGCTAATTAAGTAATTTATCAAGGATTAAATGATTAATTAATTGATAATAAATGTTTAATTAAAATAATTTGTGATAATTAAATAAGTAATTACTTAATTAATTTAAATTGTGGAAGTTAGTAAGTATAGGTGATCACTTAATTAGGAATTGATTAATCAAGGTTAATTAAGGAATAATTAAGAAATAAGTAATTAAAGGGTTACTCACTAAATGTTAAGAAGATTTTTAATAATTACTTGATGAAGTAATTTAAAGAGAATACTCGGTATAATGAATTAAGTTAATGTGGTTAATTTAGTTAATTCGTTAAGAAAATTATTGATGATGGGTTAAGTATAATTACTTAATGTTGTTTAGGAACTATAATTACTTAGAGAAGTAATTAATGGATAACTACTGGGTAAAATAAAAAGGAGATTTACGAAATGGGAAATAATTGAAGGATAACTACTTAGTGGAAGAAAATAAGAGTTAATTACTCGGTAAAATATATAAAAGGATTTATTAGGATACTAAATCAAGGGATTTGATTTAATTATTGTAGATAATTAAATGATATTGAATGATATTGATTTTTTTTTAAATGCGTATGAATGTAAATTATACCGAATGCTTGGATTTTTGTTGTCCTTGGTATGTGAGTGAGATGCTTATGATATAGTGCTGACTTTGGATTATTTATCAGAATAGAAGTGCTATGTAAATCTATGACAATGAGAGTAAATAGTATTATTCAAAGCTTGAACAGCTTTGTTTTTAAGACGATATGAGATTCGAAGAGACCGGTGTCGGATATCAGTGAATACTTGAAACCACTTTGATTTGTTTGATATGTGAAATAAAAAGGCTAGAATGGAATGAATTAAGTAAATTAAACAAGTTAATCTAAGCTCTGATACTTCGAAACCATTATGTGGATATGGGCTGTCTAAACAAATTTTGAATTTGTAAATTGATATAAGTTACCCCAGGTTTATATAAGTTGATTGTTTTGGTATTCCACGTTAGTTGGGTTTACTCATGCTGGTTTCCAGCCTGACCCGGGTGTTACTTTGGTGTAATGCTCGGGTCAGACCGAGTATTACAGATTTTCAGGTTAGGACGTTCTGGAGCTCAGGAGTCGAGCTGGATGGCAATATCGTATAGAGTATATCCGTTGTATTTATATTATTGTAAATCTTGGTCATGATAATTGTAAACATTCAGTGACTGTATTAATGTGAAACTATGATGTATATTAAATGTAATCGACAGATATAATATTCTTTTGTAAACTGTTATTATTTATTATTATATTTTATCCTCTGTGAATGTGAGATGTTTGGTGTTTCTGTTCTTCTTCTTCTATCTCTTTCTTCTTTTCCATAACTATCTGGAATTTTCGGGTTAGAAAATTTCGGGTCGTTACATTTGAAACTACTTGGATATAATTTATAGGGAAGTTGGTCTGCAGTTCGATGAAGGCGTAGGAATTTGGGTCGGAATTTAGGGATAATTGCGAGCTCGGGTTCGGTTCATGGAGGCTCTGGATTTAGACTCGATGGCGAGGCGCGCGTGGCGAGCGGTGTAGCGGCGTATGAGGTTAGATTGTGGGTCGACAGCCACGTGAGGTTCTCTGATCTGGAGTTTAGGCGATGTAGTGGCAGCTTGATTTGGTGAGCAGCCTTTTGCTTTTCCCTTTTTGTTCTGTTTTAAAATTTTGGGAGAGATATTCAAATATATATATATAAATTTAGAGATTGATTTTGGAAACATATATAACTGATTCATGTAAAGGGATGGGTTTGCAAAAGAGTAATTTAATTGGTCAAAACGCTTTTAATTTTTTTTTAAAGTTAATGTTCATTCGAGAAAAAAAATTAGTTAAATTTAAATTAATAAGTGATAACGTACTGTTCGAGTACTTCAAATATTAATAACATGTAAAATGTTTTACAAGGTCAATAATCAAGAAATCAAGCAGTTGGATCAGATTGCAAAATTTAAGGGGGCAAAGTTGAGTAAATCTCACTCTGTTAGATTTAAAAAAAAATTGAAACGGTTAAATTTAAATATTTGGTTGAATGATTGAATTGATTTGATGTGCACTGTGAATTGATGATGTGACTTTGGTTTGGTTGATTCTCGTGTTAATTGTGGTTTGACTCGAAGTGTTGGGGCTTTAAGTTGTTTTAAATTTAAATCATAAATAAGAAAAGGGTTACAAGTTAAATTTAATAAGGGTTTAATGAATTGTGATTCATTTCAAATGGAAGAGTAATTAAAAAGGATAAGTAATTAATCCAATTAATCAATGATTTAGATTATTTAATTCCATAATTGAGGATTTGGATTAATTAATTAAAGTTTAATTTAATTAATTAAGTTTAATTACTTTAGAATAATCAATGGATGGTTTGATAGATAATTACTTAATGTAATAAATAAAATAGTATTACTTTGTGTAATTAATCAAGAGATTAATTGAAATAACAAATTAAGGAGTAATTAATTTATCAATAGAGTAAATATGAAGACAGTTAATTACAGGTTGAGGGTGTTCGAGAATGAAGAATATTGTGTCGAATTAAAGTAAAATATAATTGGAAATTATTAATTTGTATAATTAACGATGTAATTAAAGATTGATTAATTATGATCGATTAATCCATGATAAGTGACTTCTGAGAAATTAATTTATATAAGTAATTAAGAATTAATGTAATTAATATAGTTAATTAATTTATGAAGTAATTAAGATTTACTTATTGATTTTAGGTTAAGTGTAATTAATATCGTGGAATTAATCAAAGATAATTACTTAAATGTAATTGAAAGATAATTAATCCAGGGTGATTAATTAAGATGAATGGATAGGAAATGGTTGATTGATCAAGTGATTTGGAATTAATTATTGAAGGAATCTAGGTGATTGAGGTTTGAAATTCAATTAGAATCAATTGAATTGATTTGTATGTGATTAAGCTTTGCTTGAGTGATTGAATGGTATGGGATGCTTTGAATGAGTTGATATCTCTGATATGAAATGTTGTGTATTTCATTTGAATAACTTAGGTTAGGATGACATGAGTTTCGAAGAGACCGGGGTCGGCTATTGGGAAATAACCTAAACCACTTCGAATTTTTATAAATTGATTTGTGAAATCAACAGGTAGGAATGAAATGATTTAAGTGAATTGGATTATTTTATCTAAGTTTGGTACTTAGAAATTGATGTGTGAAATAAGTGTTGTCTAAAGCAAATTCTGAATTTGTTAAGTTGATATAAGTTACCCCGGGTTTATATAAGTTTGCTTTAGTATTCCATGTTAGTTGGGTTTACTCACGCTGGTTTCCAGCCTGACCGGGTGTTACATTGGTGTAATGCTCGGGTCAGACCAAGTATTACAGATTTTCAGGTAAGGACGTTCTGGAGCTCAGGAGACGAGCTGGATGGTACGAACGTATGGAGTGTTTCCGCTGTGTTATATTATCGTAAATCTGTGATATGATAATTGTATATATTCAGTGACTGTATATATGTGAAACTCTGATGTATTAAAATGAAATCGACAAATATAATATTCTTTTGTAGACTGTTATTATTTATTATTATATTTTATCCGCTGCGAATGTGAAAAGTGAATGTGCTAAGCTTAATAAATTCTCGAGATAGTTATTTCAACAGTGAAGAAGAATATTATAATTATTTAAACACTTAACCAAATGTAACGACTCGAATTATCGAAGCCGAAAATTCCAGATAGTTATGAAAAGAAGAAAGAGATAGAAGAAGAAAAAGAAGAACAGAAACACCAAACATCTCACATTCGCAGCGGATAAAATATAATAAATAATAACAGTTTACAAAAGAATACTATATCTATCGATTACATTTAATAAACATCAGAGTTTCACATATATATACAGTCACTGAATATATACAATTATCAAGTCTTAGATTAACAATAATATAAATACAGCGGAACACTCTATACGATAATGCCATCCAGCTCGCCTCCTGAGCTCCAAAACGTTCCTACCTGAAAAAAAATCTGTAATACTCGGTCTGACCCGAGCATTACATCAAAGTAACACCCGGGTCAGGCTGGAAACCAGCGTGAGTAAACCCAACTAACATGGAATACCAAAGCAATCAACTTATATAAAACCCGGGGTAACTCAAACCAAATTTTACAAGTGCACAATATATTATAGACATAACTAATTTCACACATCCATTACCTAACCCAAAGCTTAGATTTAAATAGCCCACTTTCTTTTTATTTATTTTTCATTCCAATATATGAATTTCACATACCAATCTATATTCGAAGTGGTTTTTCGGGTATTTCCTAATACCCGAACCCAGTCTCTTCGAGACTCGTGTCATCCAAACCCAAATTATCAAAGTGAAATACTCATCAATTCATATCAGGAATATTGTCTCATTCAAGCATCCAATACCATTCTATCATTTATATCAATTTTGATCATTTTCAAATTAACTCAATTGATTCTAATGGAATTTCTAACCTCAACCATTTAGATTCCTTCATTTAACATTAATTAATTCTAAATCAATTAACTAGACAACCTTCAATTTCCATCTTGATTAATCACCATGGATTAATTATTTTTCAATTCCATTCAAGTAATCGTCTTTAACTAATTCCTCGATATTGATTATTCTTAACCCAAAAATCAATAAGTAGTTTTAATTACTTTATAAATAAATCAATTACTTCATCAGTGAATTGTCTATATTAATTACATTAATTCTTAATTACTTAGTAATTGATTTCTCATAAGTCATTATTTATTGACTTGATTTAATCTTAATTAATCAATTTTTAATTTCATCAATTATTATATATTAATGATTTCCAATTATATTTTACTTTGGTCCAATCTAAATCAATTATTTTAATTCATCCACAATATCAATCATTCTCGAGCAATCTCAACCAGTAATTATCTATTTTTTCCAGTAAATAAATAAATTATTTCTTAATTAACTATCTTAATTAATCTCTTGATTAATTACACAAGAAATTTTATTTTATTAATTACATGAAGTAATTTCCTATCAACCATTAATTTATTGTCCTAGGTTAATTTAACTTAATCTTTAATTAATTAATTCAAACCCTTAATTACTAAATTAATTAGTACAATCATTAATTAATTGAATTAATTCATTACCCATTCAAATTATTTTACCTATTTAATGAATCACCAATCATTAAATCCTTATTAACTCGAAAATCAAACAAAACCAAAGTCACAGATTATCAGCACACACTCAATCAATCAACCAATTATTTAAATTTAACCATTTAAATTTAAATAATACCAGACGAGCGAGATTTACTCACCTTTGCTTTATTTGCGATCCAATCCAGATCTCGACTAGATTTTCCATGGTTTTAGACCTTGTAAGAGTCATGATATAATTTATCAATATTTGAATTAATTGAACAATTACATCCCCATTTATAAATTTACTAACCGATGGACTTATTATGAACTAAAAATTAAATTTCAACTGATTTCCCTCTAATAAAATATTTTTAGCAACTAAAATAATGGGATGATTTTATTAGACAAATCTATCTCCATAAAACATTAATTTGAAATTAAGGTAATAAGTAAAACATGCATATCTAGTCTCTTCCATTTCTGAACTACATAGATATATTTTTCGGAATATAATTTATATACATTCTAAAAACTAATTTACATACATTTCATAACCTAAAAAAAAATTCCTGTATTTAGTTCTTTTCAAAATCATATTTACTAAATTAAATTAAAACAAAGCACTACCTTACTGCCCTGCGACCCGAGAACAAGACATATCCTCCTTCCAGATCCACCACGAACCACTGCACTGCAACATCACCAAACGCGAACCCTAATTGTTGTCGAAGTTCACACTGACCAGAGCTTTGAAGCTCGCGCTCTTCCAATTACCACGCGGCCTTCGATCGCAACATTCCTACTTACGACGAACTCTCCGGCGATGCCTCGCGAGTCCCTCGCGAACCCTAGCTTCGAATAAAACCGCCATCTTCCAACATCGCGCTTTCCTATGCCCCGCTCCTCCTCTGGTTCGTGCCTACGGTGATCGCGATTAGGAGTCGTGGCCTGAGGTGACGATTTCGATCTGCCGAAGACTTGGCCTAAGGGTTTTGGGGTGAGGGATTTCGGTTTGTCGAACGAATTCGTTTCGACCCTTCCTTTTTCTTCTTGTTTTTTAGGATGAGTTCGATTTCTATTTTCATTAGAGAGAGGGGGACGGGGAACATATTTCCTATAAGTGGCTTCGGGTGCAAGCTAACCAAAATCACGTGATTAAGGTGATGCAGTTTAGACCTTTAATTGATTTTATATAATCGAATATTGAAAATATCTTGTTTTGCATTCTCGAAAACTCGAACCCCGAATCAAATATGCCGTTAGGCATTTATAAGGTTTTACCCGTGTTCCGAACACAATAGGACATGTTTCAGAAGCTAATTCGATCTCATGCGTAAGTTACAAGAGAAAACGATCAATTTAAAATTAAATTGATTAAAATAGTTCGAAGCGTTTTGAGCTGCCACGGTCAAACGACAACTCAGATTGCTACGAAAATTGAAATCCGATAATAACAAACTATTACGGATCCAATGGAACTGGTTTCGTCGAATTCCGAGACTGTGCCTCGGAAGGCTATTTTTAAATTCCAATTTAAACGGTATATTATTAAAATTGAACAAATGACCTTTAAATTAAATTTCAACCATTCTATTATCTTCAGTATTATCGTTATAGATTTTATAAGCATTCAAATTATTTTAAACAGGCTTAGAATCACAGATTCAATAATTTACCCAATTTCAATTATTAAATTCAATATTTAAACTATACAATTCAATGATTTAATTATCAAGTGAATATTGATATCTTGAATTCAAGTTAAAATTAACTTTTAAATATTTTAAAATCAATTAACTATTCAAATTTAAATTGTTAGAAATTCCGGGTCATCACATTTCTCCCCCCTAGAAGAATTTCGTCCCCGAAATTACTAGTCAGGAAGAATGGACCATTACCCGTTTACCTTTTTCCAAAACTCACAATTAACATCCTACCAACTATCTTTTATTAAAAACCTATTATCACATCAACCAACTTCTCAAACCTTTCATGGTTCCAAATCATATCCCTTTGCTCAATTATCTAAATTTCAATTTAAAAACCAAATTTTGAATTATCAAAATTTTCTCAAAATTTTTCTAACTCTCTAAATTCCCGAAAATTTTTGCCAGCGTCTCCCTTGCGCGGCTAGCTTGGTACAACTACAAAAGGCCTCTACGGGCTCCCAAATTCCAAAAGAAAACAAAAGCCAAGTGGCTACATCAAAAACCCAATCCAATCTCATTTAGAAATTTAAATACGTACCTTTTTGTCGGGCAATACAAATTTATCTTGTGGAATCAACTCCAATTCCTTTTTCCCCTTTAATACCAGCATATCTTACTTAGAAACAATATTCAACCGCAACATTTCCAATCATTTTATACATCTTCTTACATAGGTTCATATCTATTTCAAAATTAGTTTTTCCATTTCATATGAATTCAATTTCTCTTCACTTCTGAGTATTAAATTTTATCTTTCATTTATAACTGATTCATATTAGATTCATCTACTGATTTACTTTGCTATCAAATTTGAAATTTTTTTGTCGTTAATAAAAAAATTTCCCAAAAATTTTCAAAAATTTCCTAACTCCCAAAAATTCCAGAAAATTTTGGCAGAGTCTCCTTTGTACGAAGGAGCTTTTACAATTTGAAAAGAGATATAAATATATATACATCGACCCACACGGTTGGAAAAAGCAAAAACAGTTCATATTTCCTATTTGTATTGCGTAGGCGTACCTTATTTAGCATTTAAGCATGCGGCTTATTTGTTTTAGCAATTAGTGCAATCCAAATCCAGCCAAACAGCCTTCATGTACCTGTACTTACTCAATTTAAATATGTAAATGCCATATATAGAGAATTTATTAACATTCTACTTACTTTCAATAGCTAAACATATAAATCACTAAACATCAAGCACTAAACACTTCCTATAAACAATTTATATGATTTAAAGCTAATTCATATGTCATTTCATTTAAGTGTTAATGGTTCACAACTCAATTTCTGACATTCCATTGATTTATAATCCAAACAAGCTCATATTCACTTCAAATGATATAAAATCAATTTTATTTCATCTCTATCAATTCAAAGAATTTTAATTATTTTTGAACACGCTACACGACAATTACTTTATGCAATTTTGACGATATTCGCTTGATAGAGTATTTAATTTGAGTTCTTAACTACTTTAAATTTATTTCAACTCATTCTATAATTGATTCTGTTTCATTGCTAATTTATTTACCAACCATTCATTGCATTTCATTTTATTTCCGCATTAGATTCATGCAAAACAATTTATTAAGCTTAGCACATTCACTTATTCTCATTTACATCAATCCCCACTTGGATTATCACTTCAATTTTTATCTCAGTTGGGTATTTAAATCAATAACAGTTTGAACTCCGACTAGTTTTTATATTTAGAAAATAACTTGAAAATTTTAACAATAAATAAGTAGTTGAAAAAATAATTATTAGTTTGCAAAATAGCTATAAAATAGTCAATTAATTGTAAAATAGTTGGAAAATAGTTAAATAGTTCCAGAATTTTTTAGGTAATTGAAAAATAGTAATTTATTTGTAAAATAGTTGAAAAATAGTAATTAGTTTATAGAACAGTTGAAAAATAGTCAAATAGCTTCAAAAATAATTGCAAAACAAGTATAAAATAATTTGACTTTAAGAAAGAAAGTTTGTATATATTTAATAACTTAGGAAAAAAAGGGATAGAAGAAGAAAGAGATAGAAGAAGAAGAATATTATAATAACAGTCTCACATTAATTGTTTAAACACATTTTGATATCGAGTTATAAGTGAATGTTATATAGTTGCTGAGCTCTTATATAGTTGCTGAGCTCCACGGCATTTTGATAGTCTTGATCAAAATTAATTAAAATACAATATTTTCATTTATAAGTAAATAAGATTTTGGATATTATTAGTTGTATATGTATTATAAAGGAATTTATAATTTCAAAATGTAAAATAGACTCTTTTAACAATATTTAAAATTAAATCTGCTTTATTCAATTAAATTAAAACTTATGTATGAATGACATTTAATCTCAGATATATATGAATGCATTTAATAATAATAATATTTACAATAACACGACTACCAACGGTTGGAGTTTAAAATGATTGAGGTTGAAAGAGTATTTGTCGAGACTGTAGACCTAATACCGTCTCGAGTGGGCTTTGGGTGGTGTAAGGATTTCATTGATCTCTGAAGGAAACCTGTTAAGGTTCGGAGTTCATCTTTGAAGTGTAAGTTTGGATGAGCTAGAGTTTGGATCTATCGGTTGGACAGAAGCCAGTCATGATATCTTGATACATCAAGGTGTAGTAGCTGTGTGATGAGACACAGTGACTCTCCGAAGATGTTTTTTTGGAACAAGTTAAGGAAGAGTGACTGCTTCGGTGTTGTGGCTGTGATCAGTTGGGTGTTTCTGTTTTCTTTGAGGTTCGAGTTTCTTAAAGAGCTTTGGATTAGGAAGTCTTCTGGCTTAGCAGTTTTCTTGGGTAACTTCAGAAGCAGCAGAGTAGTTCCATTTCTTCGATGGATTGGCCACATAAGCTTAAGCTGTTCTGATTAGTTAAGAGAGAAGGCAGTATCTTTGGAATGAGGCTGGATTGATCATAAAAGTGACTTGCGATAGTTTAAGTGTTCTTTTGTGTTTCAGAGATATTTTTCTGGATGTCTTCAAGAAGTCAAAGAGCTGCTAACATCTGGAGATTGAGTTTGGTATCGACTGGATTTCAGAAGTGGTACCGATGGATCAGCTTAATAATAGGATGATTTTTGAGTTTGGTGAAGCAGCTCATATTTTGAAGGAACTTCTGAGTTAAATTTTGGATATGTGAACTTTATTTTTGGAATGTGTTGTCCAGTCTGTGCTTGAGTTCATCTTCAGCATTTTCATCAGTTCAATCAGAGTTGCGCAGTGGAAGCATGGTGGCAGCTGTTTTAGTTTGGAAGCAATTGGATGTTGCAGTGTTTGGACTGGAGAGTTCTACAGGAGACTTTTCAGAATCTGAGGCCAGTTTGGAGTGCACCTGTTTTATCTTTTCCCGATAAGAGAAGTGAGTTCTGTTTCTGTTTTGGAATAGAGTGTGTTCTGAGTTTTGGTTGATGTTGGGAGATTATTTTGTTGGATTGTTTTTGGTCCAGCTTATTTCTAGGAGCATCAGCAAGGGTTGAGCTGATCAGGGAAGATGTAGACAGCCCAGGATCGTCCGTAGAGTTTTGTGGATAAGACACGAAGGAATTTGGATTTCCAAGTCAGGGATTTGATATTGGATAAGTGCTTGGTCTTCAGGATTAAATTGTCAGTTTGGATAACTGGAATTCGTTGTGTTTCACGTATCTTTGAGGGAGTACGTGTAAGATTTATCTCTGGTTGTAGAACCAGCAGTTCATGGAGTTTTAGTTGTTGATTCAGACTTGTCTATAGTCTGATATCCTGTCTTGTTTTGTAGATCTAGATGAGTAGAAGTTCTGTAGAGCGAGTGTCCCGGTATTTATACTTGGGGAAACTCGAGAAAATTCTATCAGGAATTTTGTCCGGATAGTTAGATTTGTTTGTTTGGATGAATTGTTTGCTATGGTTGTTAGCATATGGTTGGTATATGCTTGTGTTTAAAATTTAAATCTTTAATTAGATTATTAAATTACCTTTATTTTAAAATTCGGGGACGAAATTCTTTTAAGGAGGGAGGAATGTGACATCCCGGAAATTTGGGGCAATATCAATTTAATCATCTACATTAAAAATTAAATTGATTTGATAATATTTGTTAATAATATTTGAATTGATTTAATAATCTCCTTTTAAATAAATATTTAATTGATAGTTTATCTTTTAAAAGCTAATTTAAATTGTTTCTATTTATAATATATATATGTATATATTGGTATATATTATAAATAGATAAGTTTTGTTTTTAAATTTATTGGATAAAGCTATGTTTTCTAATTCTACTGTTTTTGATAATATGGAAATTTAATATTGAATAAATAATAATACGATTTTAAAAATACTCAAGATAAATTTAATTTGTTTAAAAATAAATTTTAGACTAGACTTTAAATTTAAATAAAAAGTTTTGTTTTGTTTTTTTTTAAATATAGCTTGATAAATAAGTATTTATATTTTAAAGAGATAGTTTCTTTTGAAAATTTATTTTTAATTTAATAATGAGTTATATTTAAACAATATTAATAATGCAATATCTTTACAAATGGATTTTAATATAAATAGAAATTGTTATTTTAAATATATATATATATATATATATATATATGTATTTTGGAAAGCTATGATTTGTAAATTTAAAATAAAGTAAACTTTATAAATATTAAACTTAAGAATAAATCAAATGTATGATGTTAACATAAGTACAAAAATATAATAATATGTATAAGCATAACTAAGCATAGAACTTAATACATAAGTTAAAATTTATAACTAATAACTAGAAATAAACAAAGTAAAAATAAGGTTAAGGCAAGAAAGTAATGAAAAGCAAATGACTAAAACAAATTTTATAATATGTAATCATGTTTGTACAATAGTTATGTTGGCAAATAAACAAAATAAAATAAATGCTGTAGCTTGTAGATAAAAACTCGGGCAATATCAAAGTAAAAGCATATTTGGCATAAGTAAAACATAATAGACTTTGTATAAATAGGTCTGTAGCCTGTAGATAAAAATGCAAAGCAAAGTATAATTAAAGAAATACAACGTAACAAAGTAAAGTATAAACAAAGAAATGTAAAATATCTAAATATGAATCATGGTATATAGGAACATAAAGTACAATAAAACATATGCAGGCAAGTATATATATGTATAAAGTACAAAAGCAAATCAGGTAAGCTATGAAGACTGTAAATAAGATGCAAAGCTAAGCAAAAATATCTTTGTGCATGTTAAACATATAAGGAAGTTTGTAGAGCAAGCTAAAGCAAAGCAGTAGAAATAAGATGCTGGCGTAAGAAATGATAAAATTAGCTAAGTAGGGAACATAAGTACTTAAACATTAAATGCTAGCACAACTTTAGTCAGTTCGAATTGCTTAAAAATCAACTCAGCCCCTAATTAAAAGATTTTGCCTGATAAAAACAAAAACATAGTGTACCTGCATGTGCTCAAACCAGATGCCACCTTCCCCTGAAACCTTTTATATATACCATGTCTTCTTTTATATTTTCATCCGTTCAACTCAGCATAGCAAGCTTTTCTTTTTATAACTGAAGCTTTGTACAACAACAATACATCAATACAAACTAGAGGATTTAACAGAGGAGATTTCAGTTTTCAAAGCTCGCAAACAGCTGTGCTCTGTCTTCATTTCCAAACAGTGAGTAACTTTACCCTTAAAATTTAAAGCAAAAGTTTGGTTGTATGTTGTGCTGTGATAATTATTGCATATCTTCAAGGGTGTCTGTGTATTTAAATTGTTAAGTTCTGATATATGATGTACGCATACCAGGAATTCCTCTGCTTCCTGTTTTTTTTAAGTTCTAGTTTTGATGTTTATTTAAAACCTCTTGATTTAATCTCTATTTCAATTCAAGTTTCAAATGAAATTTGTGTGTTACATCATCAATTCTAATTTAACATTTTACTTAAGGTAAATAACTTAGTATTTCTTCTGGAAATGTAAAACACAGAATAAACTTAAATTTAGTCAAAAATAATTTGTCATGGTTTATAAATCCAGGATTATGATTCAAATACTAATACCAAACTTTGATTTTTAATACTAAAATGGAAATTTTAGTGAAGGGGTTGGTGTGTATTTCTGTTTTAACCAAAAATCAGAGTTTTAGAGATTTCTGATGATATATGGAATTTGGAAGGTCGTGAATCTTTCTGGAGGTAGATGAATGATTGGTAAGTGAAGGAAAATTACCAGTTTGGTGTTCTGATTTCTGTGTAGATGATAGTGGAGGATTTCTGTTCTTAACCCTAGTTTAACTGGGCTTGTTTGATCGATCAACTGCATTTTCTATGATTGATCGAGAGTTACTAGATTTTGGGGATTTGTAGTGGGGTTGTAGTCGAAGCGGTGACCGGAGTTGGGTGGCCACCGGTGGTCAGAGCATCGAATAAGTGACGTTGACAGGTTCGAGAGGGGAAAGGTTGTTGTGTTCCAGGTTTGGGTTTCGAACCCATGTTCGATTCAGGTTTTCATGACAAATTTGGGTGGTCGTGACGTTGTCTGGAGGAGGTCGGCGACATGTTGAAGCTCAGGTGGGTGGCCGGAGTTGGCTGGGGCCACGGTGCACGTGCACCGTGCCATTTAAGTGTTGGGGCGTTTTTTTTCTGTGTGCAGGTTTTTCTGCCTCGGGGAGTATGCGAGTCACTCGAGTATGTGACTCGAAGTAAGGAAGGGGAGACTCGAAGCGATTCTGGGATGGTTCGAGACAGTGAATGGTTTCAGGCTTTAGCAAAACATGATTTGTTTCAGTTTTAAATTTAGTTCAAAATATAAACCAAGATTTAAAAAGTGTTTGAATTCAATGTTTAAAGTAATTTTAGATGAAACTTTTGATTCTAAGGTTTTCAAAATGAATTTGGATTTTAAATCAAGATTTAAAATCAAGGCTTTACAACAAAGTTTGGAATCAATGTTTAAAACTAATAGATTCAAGTTTACTTGAAAACCAAATCTGAAAGTTAAATCAATTATAAATATGAATGTTTTAAAAATAAGTTCAAAATAAATAGTTTTGAAAGTAAATTTGTTGAGAAAAGTTTTTAAATGGAAAGTAAATAAATTGTTTTAACTTGAACTTGCAAGTTAAAACATTAATGTATTTTGGAAATTTTGAATTTTAATAAAAGTTAGATAGTTGAATTTAAAAGGGCTTTCCTTATATAAGTTTCATATGTACGTAATTAATGTTATTTACAAGATTATAAATGGAATTTAAATTTGATTAAGGTTTGAATTAATAATCATTTTGAATCTTAAATTCAAAATGAAATTTTGAATTTAAATTTAAAATGTAATGTTCTAATACACTTGAATATTAATTAAGTCATTAAATAAGAAATAAATTATCTTAAGAATAATTAAGGCATTAAATGGTTTAATTAATAAGATAATAAAGGAATGGTGTATTTATTAAATTTATAAATTAATAATTTAGATTAATTTATAAATAAAGATAAATTAAGAAAGTAATTTAAGAAATGCTATTAGTTAACGAAGATAATTAACTAAAGATTATTAATAATTAATTAATGTGATAAATTAGTTTAATTAATTAAGATAATCATTTGTAAAGTGGTTAAATGTAATTACTTGATAAAAGTAATTAAGAGATTAATTACTTATTGTAATTAATTTGGACAAAATGATTAATTTAAGTTAATTAATTTAGTTTAATTAATTTAAGAAAATCATTTGATAATTGATAAGTATAATTACTTAGTGTATACAATGGAGCATAATTACTTAAGGAAGAAATTAAAGGTTAATTACTGAATGCAATTAGTAAAAGATGATATGTTAATGAAGTAATTTGGATAATTACTTTTATAATTAATCAAGGGATTAATTAGTGAAGATAATTAATTATGGAATAATTAATATAAGTAATTAATGATAGTTAATTACTGGAATGTTATTAATCAAGGATGATTAATAAGTGTGTTTAATTAAAGATTAATCACTTAATGTAATTAAATTAAATGAAGTAATTTAATTTAAATATGAATTAAAGATCATTAATTAATATAATTAATGATGTAAATTAAGAATTATTTAATTAAGGAAAAATTAATAATGTGGGGATTTATTTATGAAATTAATTAAGAGTGAATGTGATTAATTATATTTAGTTAATAAATAAAGTAATTAAATGTTAATTACTATGAATGATTTAGGATAATCAATCTGTGAAATTAAATAAAGACTAATTACCTATTGTAATTAGAGATGATTAATCAAAGGTATTTTAATCAAGATAAATATTTAGAGAATAATTAATTAATTTGATTTATAATTAATTAATGGTTGGATAAGCAGGATTTATAGATGAAGTAATTAATTTAATTTACTTTAAATTAATTAGAGATAGGAGTAATTAATTTAATTCATTTTAAATTAATTACAAATGGTATGATTATAAATCATTGCTTATGGATGAATGATATTGATATTTCATTTGATGATTGTGAATTCAGATCTGACATGAATAATATCTATGTGATATAGATGCTTGGTTTAAATATGGTAATATTTAATTATCTGTTTGGATGATGATATTAATTATCTGTATATGATGATGATATGATTATCTACTGTGATTTATTTATCTGTGTGTATATTGATAATATTGAATTAAACTATTAAGACTAAATAGACAACTTGGCCTTAAAAGACACGTTTTGGATTTCGATGAGACCGGGATCGGGTTTCTACATTTGGAACATCCGAAAACCACATCGATTCCAAATTAACGATAGGTCGTGAATCTGAAGTAAAGATGAAGATTCAGAATGCAAGGGTTATTGTCGTTAACTCTGAGGGTGATTCCAAAATGAGTGTAACGAGATAATGCCTTCGGTTTCGTTCGAACCCGGAACGAACTTGTATGGATTGAATGCTTTAACACATCGTCAGGTGGGCAATGAGCATTCTAAGAAATGTTTCCTATAAAGGTAATCGTAGCCTTAATCCTCATCAACCGGGAATGGCTAAAACAGGGGAGGTGCAGCAAGGTTAGGTGGGTCATGCCCAAGCAGGACAAGGATATACCCCTGTCTAGATGTCCCTTTATTTTTGGCTGTGTGGGCGGTTGATTGCAACAACTGTCGGGGTTATCCTGTTCGGGACTGTTCAGTAAGGAATGGTTCCGGCCTTGTGTTGCAGGGGGTCGGGAGTGATCCTCGGTATGTTGATTTAGGCCACGTACTGTGACGGGCGGTACCCTAGTAGACCTGCCATTGCATGGAACCCACAATCCAATAAGTGCCAACGGTTTTGATTGTATTACCCACTTTTGTGGCTAGTAGCTGAAATTTAATAGATGTAACAATTTCGGCTATTTTCTATTTACTTGAAAACCCTAGATCTATTATAATATCACTGAATTTCCTATCAAATGTTTTGGTTAGTGTAAGGTTAAAACTTACCCATGTTTATGTGTGGGGAGTCTTACGTGATACCTTTTATTTTCAAAAGGTTTTCAAAATTAAGCAACTTTAACCTGTTACTCATACCAGACCCATGTCTGACCCGGAGTTTATTTTGTTTTCATAAACTCACGGGGACCCAAATGTTTACGGGCAGCCAAGGGATTCAGGTTAGCTTTGACGAATTCTGGAGGAGCAATGGAGCAGGAGGCTTCAGCGTTATAGATATATATATATAGTTCCGCTGTGTTGGTATCTTTGACTTATTTGTTGAGCTGTGTTGTATTAACTAGACATGTGTTTATAACTGTCTAGTATGTGATGTATTATCTGTATAACTCTTATTGATGTTGTATATTATGTAAATACTTATGTAATTATTATAATTTTATTCGTTCCGCTGTGAGATTCTGATGTTGTTGTTCTTTCTTCTCTATCTTTTCTATTTTCTCACCCCTTTCTTTCTTCAAGACGATACGGTTTTCTGGGCGTAGGAGTTCTCACCCCTTTCTCTATCGGATGATACGGTCTGAAACAAAATTTACTCGAGTGCACCCAGGTCTGCTTCGAGTCCTCCACTCCCCTACTTCGAGTCATATACTCGAACGACTCGAGTATGTCCCGAGTTAAAACCCTGCACACAGAAAAAAAAAACAAACCACAGCCTTTAATGCCACGGTGCACATGCACCATGGCCCCAGCCATCTCCGGCCATCCACACGAACCCCAACACGTCGCCGACTACCCTCAGATAACATCACGACTACCCAAAATCCATCACCACGCCCAAATCAAAAACGAGCAGTAAAAAGCAAAACCTGGAAACACAAGACCCAACTCTTCCCAAACCTGGAAACTTCACTGCGCCTCAAACTCCGACCACCAGAAAACCACCACCACCGACCACGACTTCGCCTACCATCCCTCTACGCGCTCCCAAACCCCCATCGAACTCAACGCTTCGAGGCGTTCGAACCGACCTAAAATGCTCCACTCAGTCCAAAACTAGGTTTACCTACTGAAAACAAAAGCCACCATCGCCACAGTGATCGAGAGTGCCTCTGACCATTTTCCATGGCCTCTCCGATCACCCATCTTCCTCCATAACGAACCTCAACCACTCCGATCAACGATACTTCGAGAGGCGACCCAAAATGCTCGAATTGATCAACCCAGTAAAGCATGTTCTAAGCTCAACTAAAAAAAAATGTAATTATAGTTTTAAAAATCCTTATTACAGGCAAGAATTCAAGTTATAAACTTGAATTGATATTTTAAAATGTTTAAAATCTCACCTAAATCAAACAAGTCCTGTTCTTTAAATTTCTACAGAGCAGTTCTACTTTGCACACTTAAATACAATTTTTAAAATTTTCTCTATGATCATACAAACTTATCTTGCTTAAATACTAAGTCCTATCATTCAACAGATTTAGCAGAGATAAATTTTGTTTCAAATCTGAGTTTTAAGTTTTATATACAGAGATTGTTTCCAGGCTATTAAACAGAAAAGCATCATATATTTATAGGATTGCATCAATATATATACACACAAATTTACTTATTCCAGACATAAGAATCATAACTGAATATACTTAAGCAAAATTTTAAATTTAAGTTACTCACAGATTCGAAGAATGAAGACAAATCTTTGAAAACTGTTTTGAACTTCTGAAACTGTAAAATACTTTTGCTTTGTTCTTTTTTTTCTTTAATTCATCTTGCCTTTGTGGTAATGCTTCATTTGTAAACAAAATAAAAATGCTACTTGTATATTTTTGGGTTTACTATGACTATGTTGAACGAACTAAAATAAGAAAGGCATGTATATAAAAGAGTTTCAGGGGAAGGTGGCATCTGAGACAAGCAACTTTTGTAGGTACACTTATGTGTTTTGTTTTATCAGGCCAAATCTTTATATTAGGAGGCTGAAATGATCTTTTAAACAAATTCGAAATGACTTGTTTGCTGCTAAGAAATGAAAGCATTTATTAATTAAGTACTTTATGTCTCTACTAACCTCATTTTTGTGCTTAGATATTTTACATATCTTTGTTTTATACTTGCTTCGTTTCCTTGCATTTCTAAATTTCTTTTCAGGCAACATACACATTTTTTTTCTTGCTCTTGTATCTTTCACTTACAGGCAACATAATCATTACTTGCCTGGTTTTACTTTTATTATTTTGTTTTCATACTTGTCTTTGTAAGCTTTATATCTTATGTACATAGCTATTTTATTTTAGTCATTTGTTTTCTTAACTTTGCTTTGCATTCCTTTCTCTAACCTGCATATGTTTAGATATTTTATTTATTACTTTCTTCCCTTAGTCTTATTTACAGGCTACCTTCATATTTACAATGCCTGGTTTGACTTTGTATTACTTCATGTTCATACTTGTCTGAATCCTTATTTACAAGCTACCTGCACATATTTTATTTTTGCTTTACTTTGTCTCTCTTTTATAAAGTTTATTTTAAATTAAAACATTCTTGAAAGAATTTATTTTATATCCCAAATCATAGCTTCCCAAAGTATGTGTATATATGTATGTACATAAGTTTAAAATAACAAATTTTGATTCATTTAAAAATCCATTTTAAAGATATTTCATTATTGTTATTGTTTAGAAATAACTCATTATTAATTTAAAATGATTCATAAATGAAATCACTACATAAATAAATTACTTATTTTATAAAGCTAAAGTAAAAAGAACAAAACAATCTTTTATTTAAATTTAAACCTAGGCTAGAATTTATTTTTAAACAAATTAAATTTATCTTGAGTATTTTTAAAATCATATTATTATTTACTCAATACAAAATTTCCAAATCATCAAAAATAATAGAACTAGAAAACATAGCTTTATTTATTAAATTTAAAAACAAAACTTATCTATTTATAATATATACCAATATATACATATATACATTATAAATAGAAACAATTTAAATTAGCTTTTAAAAGATAAATTATCAGTTAAATATTTATTAAAAAGGAGATTATTAAATCAATTCAAATATTATTAACAAATATTATCAAATCAATTTAATTTTTAATGTAGATTATTAAATTGATATTGCCCCAAATTTCCGGGATGTCACATTCCTCCCCCTTTAAAAGAATTTCGTCCCCGAAATTTAAAACAAAGGTAATTTAATAATCTAATTAAAGATTTAAATTTTAAACACAGGCATATATCAACCATAAGCTAACAATCATAGCAACCAATTTATCCAAACAAACAAATCTAACTATCCAGACAAAATTCCGGATAGAATTTTCTCGAGTTTCCTCAAGTATAAATACCGAGATACTCGTTCTACAGAACTCAAACAACCAATGCTACTAAGCTACAGAGCTTCTACTCATCTAGATCTACAAAACAAGACAGCATATCAGACTATAGACAAGTCTGAATCAACAATCAAAACTCCCTGAACCGCTGATTCTACAACCAGAGATAGATCTCACATGTACTCCCTCAGAGATACGTGAAACACAACGAATTCCAGTTATCCAAACTGACAATTAAATCCTGAAGACCAAACACTTATCCAAAATTAAATCCCCGATTTCAAAATCCAAATTCCTCCGTCTCTTATTCACAAAACTCTACGGACGATCCTAGGCTTCCTTCATCCTTACTGATCAGCTCAACTCTTGCTGATGTCCTTAGAAACAAACTGAACCAAAGAAAAAC
Source organism: Allium cepa (assembly GCA_030765085.1). Taxonomy (NCBI): domain Eukaryota; kingdom Viridiplantae; phylum Streptophyta; class Magnoliopsida; order Asparagales; family Amaryllidaceae; genus Allium; species Allium cepa. Next base: position 428,342,148 of record CM060938.1, read on the forward strand.
CAACAAAATAATCTTTCCAATATCAACCAAAACTCGGAATGCAAACTCTATCCCACAATCAGAAAACAGAACTCACTTCTCTCATCCGGAAAAGATAAAATAGGTGCACTCCAAACTGGCCTCAGATCCTGAAAAATTTGCTGTAGAACTCTCCAATCCAAACATTGCAACATCCAATTGCTTCCCAACTAAAATAGCTACCACCATGCTTCCACTGTGCAACTCTGACTGAAAGATGAAAATACTGAAGTCGAACACAGAATGGACAACACATCTCAACATTAGGGTTCCACAGATCAAAAAGAAAACTCTGAAGTTCCTCCAAAATCCGAGCTACTTCACCAAACTCAAAAATCATCTTATTACTAATCTGATTCATCGGTACCACTTCTGAAATACAGTCGATACCAAACTCAATCTCGAAATGTTAGCAAATCTCTGACTTCTTGAAGACATCAAGAAAAATTTCTGAAATATAAGAAAACACTCAAATTATTGCAAGTCACTTTTGCGATCAATCCATCCTAATTCCAAAAATACTGCTCTCTCTTTACCAAACAGAACAGCTTACGCTTATGTGGACAATCCATCGAAGAAATGAAACTACTCTGCAGCTTCTAAACTCCACTGCTGACTCAGAAGTCAAAAACTTTCTTGCCAATACACCAATGCCATGAAATTCCTAATCCAGAGCTCTTCGAGAAACCCGGACCTCAAAGCAAACAAAAACACCCATCTGAACACAGCCACAAAACCGAGCAGTCACTCTTCTTTACTTGTTCCAAAGAAACGTCTTCCGAGACATCCATAGTCACTGTGTCTCATCACACAACTACTACACCCTGGTGAATCAAGATATCATGACTTGCTTCTGTCCAACCACAGATCCAAACTCTTGCTTAACCAAACTCTTACACTTCAAAAATGAACTTCGAACCTTAACAGGTTTCCTTCAGAGATCGATGAAATCCTTACACCACTCAAAGCCCATTCGAGACGGTATTAGGTCTACAGTCTCGACAAATACTCTTTCAACCTGAATCATTTTAAACTCCAACCGTTGGTAGCCATGTTACACACACCACTACCCTATCTACCTTTATAACTTGTATTGGAAAACCCGAACAGGTAACCCAACAAATAGGTAGAAATATATATATATATATATATATATATATATATATATATATCAAAATTACAAATACGCTCTCTCAGGAAAGAAAACACTCAAGAGCGTAGGTATTCACTCAACCTAGCGCTCTGATACCAACTGTAACGACCCGAAATTTTCGAACCCGAAAATTCCAGTTAGTTGTGAAAAAGAAGAAAGAGATAGAAGAAGAAGAAGAAACACCAAACATCTCACATTCGCAGCGGATAAAATTTAATAATAAATAATAACAGTTTACAAAAGAATATTTTATCTGTCGATTACATTTAATTTACATCAGAGTTTCACATTATATACAGTCACTGAATATTTACAATTATCACAGAATTAAATAATATATTTACTGCGGAAATATTCTACGCTTTCTTGCCATCCAGCTCGCCTCCTGAGCTCCCACACGTACCTACCTGAAAATCTGTAATACTCGATCTGACCCGAGCATTACACCAAAGTAACACCCGGGTCAGGCTGGAAAACAGCGTGAGTAATGTCAACTAACATGAAATACCAAACAAGCGGCCTATATAAACCCGGGGTAATTCATATCAATTTAGCCAATTCACAATTTTCCATAGACAACACTTATTTCACATATCAATTTCTAAGTACCAAAACTTAGATAAAATAATTCAATTTCACTTAAAACATTTCATTCTTGCCTATTGATTTCACAAATCAATTTATAAAATTCGAAGTAGTTCGAGTATATCCTAATACCCGACTCCAGCCTCTTCGAATCTCGTACCTTCCTATCAAAAGTTATCCAAACGAAAACACGACATTTCATATCAGAGATATCAACTCATTCAAAGAATTCCATACCATTCAATCATCCATAAGCAGAGTTTAATCACGTACGAATCAATTCAATTGATTCAAATTGAATTTTAAACCTCAATCATTTAGATTTCTCCATTTGCCGTTAATTAATTCCAAATCAATTAATTGGTCAACCCATCATTATTCATCTTAATTAATCGCCAGGATTAATTATTTTTCAACTACATTCAAGTAATTATCTTTCATTTACTTCTCGATATAAATATTCTTAACCAAATCAATAAGAAATCGTAATTACTTCATGAATTACTTAACTATTTCAATTACATTAATCCTTAATTACTTACATTAATTAATTTCTTACAAGTCATTTGTTTTGGATTAACCAATCTTAATTAATTGGTCTTTGATTTCATCATTAAACATCTAATTTAATTATATTAATTAAACCCACAATATTAATCATTGAAATCTTGCTTACTTACTAATAATTAGTTACACTCCAGTAACTTATCATTTCCTAAATATCCAACTTAAATTTATCGCCTGTGTCTCGTTTTAAAGGATAGTTAATTTTCTCTAATTAACCTCCTGATAAATTTTCCTTCAATTGCTTCTACTAAGTACTTACCCTTCTCATCAATTTCACCAAGTAATTTAAATCTGAATTACTTCCATTTATTGCCCATCCATTAATTTATTACCTCCAGTAATTTCAAATATCACTAATTTCCTCACTAAGTATCCTTACTTTATAATTTACATTAAGTAATTATACCTATCAAATTCCACAATTGATTATCCTTAATTAATTAATAAAATTAATTATCTTAAATTAATCACATCAATAAATCATTTAATAATCCTTAATCATTGACCTTTCATTAGCTATATTCGTTAACCAATCCTTAATGTACTTCTATGAGTACCTAACTTAAATTAATCACTTAATTACAAGTTAATTCGTTAATTAATTCTTAATTACAAACTATTTAACTTCTAATTACATCATCAATTTACAGACCTTAACTAAATTTATCTTTAATTACTCGAATAACCAATTCTTACGCATCGATTAACAATTTAAACTTATTTAATTACATCTCATAATAGTAACTGATTTACTGATCATTATAAAAAACATTTAAATGTTTCTTTCAAATTCATTTAAACTTAAACTTTGTTTTCTTTCAAATTTAAACAGCAAATCAATTATATGGATTAGAAATTACTCACTGAAAATTTGATTGTGAGCAAACCCTAACCACGGCCTCAACGACGCCGCCTCCAACTTGACGAACCCCATCACCATCCAAAGCCGCGAGCACGCTTCATCCTGTCGCCCACAACATCGTCCCCAGATCCCACTACAACTCGAACCACCAAGTCGCTTGACCGCGCTCTCACTTGAAGTCGTTGCCACTCCGATGCTTCTGCGAGAGAGCCTGACTGAAACCCTAACGCGGCCTAACCTTCCTCCCTCTAGCAATGATCGCTCGAGTTCACATCGCGAGATCAAACCCTAACGCGGCCATGGATACAACACTCGGTCGCCATTTTTGTTTTTGTTTTTGTTTTTTTTTACTTGATGTCGAAAATACAAGAATTCGAGAGGAGGAGAACGAATTTCAACAGAAGGGGAAGATACGTCTTTAAGGGGAGAGGGAAGCCTGTTTGGAAAGGAAGAGAAGGCGTCTTGAAGAAGGTTGCTTATTATTTTTATTTTACATATTATTTTTATTTTTTATTAATATTCTTATATTTTACAAGCTGTTCGAACGGACTCCGAATAAAACAAGCCGCCTGGCATTTATAAGGTTTTACCCACGTCCCAAACACAATGGAACATGTTTCAAAAGCTAGTTAAATCGAATACGCGAGTTATAGAAGAAAACAATCAAATTTAAATTAAATCGAATAAAATAGTTTCTAAGCGTTTTGAGTTGCCAGGGTCAAACGACAACTCTGATTGCTACGAAAATTGAAATCCGATAATAATACAATATTACGGATCCAATGGAACTGGTTTTGTCGAATTCCGAGACTGTGCCTCGGAAGGCTATTTTTAAATTCAATTTAAACGATATATTTCCAAAACTCAACAAAACATTTCCAAATTCAATTTCAACACTTTCACTATCTTCAGTATTTTCATTACAAATTCTATAAGCCTTCAAATTATTTTTAACAGGCTTAAAACTCCATATTCAACATTTTACCCAATTTTAACATTGCATAATTCAATAATTTAATTATCATGTAAATATTGATATCCTGAAATTCAAGTTAAAATTGACCTTTAAATATTTTAAAAATCAATTAATTATTCCAATTTAATTTGTCAAAATTTCCGGGTCGTCACATTCCTCCCCCCTTAAAAGAATTTCGTCCCCGAAATTATTAGTTAGGAAGAATGGACCAATACCCGCTTACCTTTTCTAAAAAACCAACAGTTTTATCAACTTGCCACAATATCTTTTTATTAAAGATTCACTATTATCTCAACCAACTTCCAAAACCTTCCATGGTTTCCAACAATCCCTTTTTACCCAATCGTTTAAATTTGAATTTAAACGATTAAAAAATTTCTCAAAAATTTTCTAACTCTCTAAATTTTCGAAAAATTTTGCCAGCGTTTCCTTTGCGCGGCTAGCTCGGTATAACTACAAAAGGCCTCTACGGGCTCCCAAATACCAAAAGAAAACAAAAGCCAAGTGGCTACATCAAAAATCCAATCCAATTTCATACCGAATTTTAAATACATACCTTTTTGTCGGGCAATTCAAATTTATCTTTTGAAATCAAATCCAATTTCTCTTTGCTCTTTAATTCCTGCATATCTCACTTAGCAACAATATCCAATCGTAACCTTATAAATCATTTTATACATCTCTTTACATAAGATTCATACCCACTTCTATTCAAATTAGTTTTCACCGTTTCATATGAATTCAATTTATTTTCGATTTCTAATATTGAGTTTTATCTTTCAAGTAAACTGATTCATATTAGTTTCATTTACTAGTTTACTTTAATTCCCAATTTATAACCGTTTTGTCGCTAACCAAAAATTTTCAAAAATTTTCTAACTCCCAAAATTTTGAAATTTTTTTGGCAGAGTCTCCTTTGTGCGGAGGAGCTTTTGCAATTTGACAAGAGATATAAATATATATACATCGACCCACACGGTCGGAAAAAGCAAAAACGGTTCATGTTTCTTATTTTTTTATTGCATAGGCGTACCTTATTTAGCATTTTAAGCAAGCGACTTATTTATTCTAGCAAATAATGCAATCCAAATCCAGCCAAACGGCCATCAGGTACCTGTACTTACTCAATTTAAATATGTAAGTGCCATATATAGAGAATTTATTAACATCCTACTTACTTTCAATAGCTAAACATATACATAACTAAACATCAAGCACCAAACACTTCCTATAAACAATTATATGCTTTAAAGCTAATTCAATTTCCTTTCAACCAATTCATATGTCGTTCCATTTAAGTTTTAATGGTTCACAACTCAATTTCTGACATTCCATTGATTTATAATCCAAACAAGCTCATATTCACTTCAAATGATTCAGAATCAAATTTATTTAACCTCTATTATCTCATAGAATTTAATTTCTTTGGTTTTATGCCAAACGATAATTATTTCATGCAAATTTTGACGATATTCACTTAATAAGGTATCTATTTTAGTTTATAACTATTTCAAGTTAATTTCAACTCATTCTGAATTTAATTTAATTTCATTTCTAATTTATTAACCAACCATTTATTTAGCTCGACACATTCCATTCTTGGATACTTCAAGCCATTTCCGGATTAAATTAATCCAAGCCTTTATTTAATGAGTTTCCACTCTTATTCGAAGCCGAGCTTCCATAAATTTTAAACTTAAGTTAATTTACTTTAATTTATTCCAACGTCAACTTAAGTTTACTTCCCTTTGATCCTCATTTAATCAACTTCCATTAAATTCAGTTAGCCCATCAATTTTAAATTTTAATTTTAAATTCACCTTCTCACTTTATCAAAATAATATCCAAGCACATACTTAATTCATTTATACTTCAAATTAATATACCACCAAATTTAAGTTCAGTCGGATAATCCAATTCCAATCACAACTTGATTTAGTTTTTTTTTCTTTTTTTTATATATCAATCTACAAACATTCGAAGTGGTTTCGGGTATTTCTCCTATACCCGATCCCGGCCTCTTCGAATCTCATGTCATTCTATCCCAAGTTATCAAAGGGAAATACTCAGCATTACATATCAGAATTATGAACTCCTTCAAATCATCCAATAGAGGGGAGTGGAGGACTCAAATCATCCAACTTGAAATAACCAAATGTAGCGACCCGAAATTTTCGAGCCCGAAAATTCCAGATAGTTATGAAAAAGAAGAAAGAGATAGAAGAAGAAGAAGAAGAACAGAAACATCAACAACTCACATACGCAGCGGATAAAATATAATAATAAATAATATTAGTTTACAAAAGAATGCTATCTGTCGATTTATATTTAATATACATCGGAATTTCACATATATATACAGTCACAGAATATATACAATTACCATGTCTCAGATTAACAATAATATATATACAGCGGAAATACTCTATACGCTATTGCCATCCACCTCGCCTCCTGAGCTCCAGAACGTATCTACCCTGAAAATCTGTAATACTCGGTCTGATCCGAGCATTACACCAAAGTAACACCCGGGTCAGGCTGGAAAACAGCGTGAGTAAACCCAACTAACATGGAATACCAAAGCAAACAACTTATATAAACCCGGGATAACATATGTCAATTTAACCAATTCACAATTTGCTATAGACAACATTTATTTCACATATAAATTTCTAGGTACTAAACTTAGATAAAATAAATCCAATTTACTTAAATCATTTCATTTTATCGTACTGATTTCACAAATCAATTTATATAAATTTGAAGTGGTTTCGGGTATTTCTCAATACCCGACTCCGGACTCTCCGAATCCTAAGTCAATTCTAAACCAAATTTTAGTTTAAACGATACAATTTTAAATTCAGGATTTCATATTTACACAATTTATCTCAGATAAATAAACCCACAATATCATAGTTCAACCAAGAATCTCATATCCCAAAGAATCACAAATTACATATCAAAGATCCCAAATAATCTAAGATATTCAATATGTCTTAACCATTCATAGGCGAGATTGATGGTTAACAAATTCTTAATTAATTTAATTTAATGACCTAAAATAAATTAAATTAGTTACATTCCAGTAACCTAAAATAAATTAAATTAATTACAATCATCAATTTATCACCCTTCAATTATCTATCTAAATTAGTTATCCCTAATTACCTTCATTTGGTATCAGAGCTGAAAGGTTAAGCGAGAACCTTGGCTCTGGTGAGGATTACTCATTAAATAGAGTCTGTAGTACTCTAAAATGAGTTGGGAATATATATATATATATATATATATATATATATGAGCACGTACTTATTATTTTCTTATATAAAGATTTTAAATGATTTTATATAAAAGTATATTTTTTTATATAAAGAAATATTTCATTCTAATAAATATTAAGACGATTGGTTGTTAAATTATTAAAATTAAGATTAAGGAGTAATATAATACAACCAAATTGAACTCTTGGATTGGAATTAAATTAAGTAGAAATAGAAATACAACCAAATTAAAATTTAATGAATTGAAAATGAAATTCTAAACCTGGCCCTAGAATTCGGAAATTTTGTTTCAAAATAATGAAAAAAAATAATAAGTATTATTCGGATAATTGGGACTTGTTGAAAACAATGGGTTGTTTGAAGTTTGATTTTGATTTAAAACCAAGGGTGGTTTAAAATTTTAGAACATGGCTGGGGGGGCCAAGAAATAAATATGTATATATATGTATGGATATACATTATATCAAAGATAATTTGAAATAAACTCTAAGGTGTTGATTTTTGATTTTCCCTGAAGTGTGGTGTTAAAAAACCCAATATGATATAAGTTCTGAACTTATAAGAGGGAAGGAATGTGACGACCCTGGATTTTGGGAATATTATTTTAATAAATATATAATCCAATTGAAGAAGGTGTAAACTTATCATTTTACAAATGTATAAGACTTTTGGAATATTAGTTTTAATTAGTCAAATAAATAAATGTATGAAAAAAAATTAATTATGTATAAATATTGAATTATAAATCTTTGAATATGATAAATCCTAAAGGAAATAATAAATATCTAGGCATATATATATGTTAAGCATACGTATATCTAGTTATATAAATAAAAAGGGTAAACATGGTAAGTCTAAAATATATTGTATATGTTTATGTACCTAAGTGTCTATGGCAAATAATAGTATAAAAAAAAGGATGTCTATGTGAATAAAATGAAAGCATACACATGTGGTTATGAATATGGTGAAAAATGCAAGCTAAAGTGTAAATATTAAATAGTGGGAAGACAAGTATATATATGTATATAATAATAACAATATACATAACTTTGCATATATTTATAGCACACAAAAAGGGTATATATACAATATAAAGATCTTATAAAGATAAGTGTAAACAAAAGGGGGAACACATAATTTAATGCCAGCGTACAACATTTCTAGTCAAACTTGCAAAATTTATAATCAAGTCAAAAGCATATCTCATGAAATCAAAGCAGCATACAAAAAAAGTCAAGCCGACATTTTCAAATTAAAATCTCTGCTCAAAAAAAAATTGAGGCTTACTGAATAAGCAGCCTACCCCTTTTCTTATGTTTACATCCATTTTTGTCTTCTTTTTGGATTCATTCGAAAGCAAACTGAAGAATCAAAACAAGGCAATACTCTAGTTTCAAAGGAGAATGGTGAGTAAACAAAACCTTAAAACTTTTGACAGGGCTTCTTATATTATATATGTAGCTATAGGTATGAACGAACTTTGATCTGAAATCAAAGTACATAGGATTGTGATGTTGCTATGAAATTGATCATGCGAGTTTAGAATTGAATGGTTCCACCTGAGCATCAAAAACTTGGACCCTTGTCTAAAGTAACCTCTGTTCTTGTTTTTCTGTAATAGTTTAAAAACTGCTAAAAAAAATCAGTAAAATCCATATGTGCTTAATTTTAAGTTTTGATTCAAGAAGGTAACTTGTTGTTTTCAAGTACAATGTGTTTTAAAAATCTATATCATTCAATGTTATCTTAAAACTGTGGGTAAAACAAACCCAAACCTTGACTTACAGTGAGTAAATTATATGTACTTTTAGATGCTGTAAAATTTTGTTTATGAAGCCTTGAAGTGTGTTGTCAAGAATGCTTGAAACAGTAATACAAGAATGTTTGTATATGAACATAGGTTAAGTGTAACCAGGGTAAAGCTACGCAATATATAACCGTGAGTAACTTTTTGTTTAAAAATCTTAAGTATATAAACCTGGTTGTTTGAACAATATTTGGAATGAGAATGTGATGTGAAAATTTACAAGTGCGTTCTTCTGTGTGTATATGTGAAGGTATATTAGTATGTATGTGTAGTATTCTATTTCCAGGCCCCTGATTTAGACGAGAAATCACTATTTCTTGAACAGATCCTTATTAGGTTTAAAGTTTCAAACAAAAATAGTTTGTTTACCGTAAATTAAAGTTTTAAAATTTTAATTAAGTTAAAATTTAACTTGAAGTGGTCCTGAGAACCAAAGGTGCAATGTAACAGCTGTTTTGTCAAGATTTCAAACATTCTAATTAAATGTTTCAGGTATGTAAACTGAAAATCCATCGAGAAACATGATTTTTAAAATAAAAATCATAATTTTTAGTGTTAGAATGGATGATCTATTCAATATTGACTAGAAATGGGTTTTAGTGAGTTAATATTGACTAGAAATGGGTTTTAGTGAGTTTTCTGGTGGTCAAAGGGGTTTGGGTGGCCGAGGTTCCTTCTGGGGCTAGCTGGAGGATTGGGTGGTTCGGCAAAAATGGTGGGTGCGGCGACGATGGACTATGACAACGGCGGTGTGAAGTTTTAAGTCCTAACCCTAGTTTTGATCATGGGGGTTTGAGTGGCTATTGTGACGGCCATGCAGAATCGAGTTGGCCAAAGATAGGGGAAAAGAAAGTCTAGGAAGGGAAGTAGCCCCGGGCGAGGCGGCAAGAGTTGCTGAGATCATCAACGACGGTGCGGGGTAATTTTAGGGTAGGCATGTTTCCTGAGTATAGACGAATTTGCCGTTTTTAATTCCTGGTGGTTTTGAGGATTCCTATGGTGCCGAGAGGGACGAGGGAGGCTTGGGTGATTTGCGGAGAAGGGCGGTGGCGGTGGACGATGATCAGAGGGTTTGTGCACTTGCACCAAGTTCAGGCGGCGTGCACGTTTTAGAAAGGAAGAAGAAGATGGAGGTAAAAGTTAGAGGGGAAGTACGGGAGGATGAGTTAATTCGAACGTGCTCGAGAAAATGTGAAAAGAACGCGAGGGTGGGCTTCGGGTAAATGCGACTGATATGGTGTGTTATCAGTTGAAGAAAAAAAACTAAATGATGATCAGTTTTGGTAGCAAAATAATTTGAGTTGTCCTGTTGAAAACAAAATTTCTATAACAAGTTGAAGCAAAGTTTAAAACAAGATTCCAAATTTAAGGTAATTTAAAATAAAATGTTTTGAGTTAATTGTTTGGTTTTGTCTAATTAGATCGGGATAATCAGTCAAGTTTAAAATCCTTAGGTATTTCCCAATGTAATTTATGATGGAATTACGTAAGTATTTTAATATCAGTGTAATTAACCTTAAATCAATTAAAAGTTCTCTAGAGAGTTTATTTTCAAGCATTTGGTTTAAACAAGATATAGGTGATGATTAAATAATCAATTAAGGTAAAGAGTCTACCTTGTTTAATTAAATGTTGATTCATATAGATATTTTAAGGAAGAATGAATGTTATTAATCATTGGTTATTTTGTTAATGTGACTAATTAAACAAGGTTAATTAATCATTGTAATTAATTAAGATTAATAAATAATTGGAGGATGATTAATTAATAATTAAACGTTAGTTAACCAAATGAAGGTAATTAGGGATAATTAATTTAGATAGATAATTGAAGGGTGATAAATTGATGATTGTAATTTATTTAATTTATTTTAGGTTACTGGAATGTAACTAATTTAATTTATTTTAGGTCATTAAATTAAATTAATTACAATCTCGCCTATGAATGGTTAAGACATACTGAATATCTTAGATTATTTGGGATCTTTGATATGTAATTTGTGATTCTTTGGGATATGAGATTCTTGGTTGAACTATGATATTGTGGGTTATCTATCTGAGATAAATTGTGTAAATATGAAATCTTGAATTTAAAATTGTATCGTTTAAACTAAAATTTGGTTTAGAAATGACTTAGGATTCGGAGAGTCCGGAGTCGGGTATTGAGAAATACCCGAAACCACTTCAAATTTATATAAATTGATTTGTGAAATCAATATGATAAAATGAAACGATTTAAGTAAATTGGATTTATTTTATCTAAGTTTAGTACTTAGAAATTTATATGTGAAATAAGTGTTGTCTATAACAAATTGTGAATTGGTTAAATTGACATATGTTATCCCGGGTTTATATAAGTTGTTTGCTTTGGTATTCCATGTTAGTTGGGTTTACTCACGCTGTTTTCTAGCCTGACCCGGGTGTTACTTTGGTGTAATGCTCGGTTCAGACCGAGTATTACAGATTTTCAGGGTAGATACGTTCTGGAGCTCAGGAGGCGAGCTGGATGGCAATAACGTATAGAGTATTTCCGCTGTATATATATTATTGTTAATCTGAGACATGGTAATTGTATATATTCTGTGACTGTATATATGTAAAATTCTGATGTATATTAAATATAAATCGACAGATAGCATTCTTTTGTAAACTAATATTATTTATTATCATATTTTATCCGCTGCGTATGTGAGTTGTTGATGTTTCTGTTTTTCTTCTTCTTCTTCTATCTCTTTCTTCTTTTTCATAACTATCTGGAATTTTCGGGCTTGAAAATTTCGGATCGTTACATTTGATTCAAAGTTTCTAATCAATTTTAATTTCTGAGTTCACTTCTCAAAATTCCAATTTAAATTATTTTATTAAAAATATTTAATACAGTTTTTTTGAAAATAGATGAAATAACTTTGGTGAGAATGCTCTGGAAATAGAAGTACATATGAGATCAAAATCTATGTTATAGTTGTTGTCTATCTTATTTACTTATATAGTTGCTGAGCTCAGGAGACGAGTTGATATCAAAATGTTATATAGTTGCTGAGCTCTTATAAAATTGGATGATTTTAAACACGTAATACTATTAAAGAGATAGAAGAAGAAGAAAGTTATATAGTTGCTCTGGTACCAACTGTAACAGCCCGCAAATCCGTACCCCTTGAGTCAACACTATTCTACAATAATCAACTCAAGTTGTACAGAAATACGAACCATTTGGGTTAAAGAAGAAGAGGTAGAAGAAGAAAAATAGAAAACAACAACAGAATCTAACCATTGCAGTGGAGTAAAATACAATAGATAGTAAATGATCTTTACTCAAAATCAAATATATCAGTTGACATATATTACATCATCAGAGTACATTAATCACAACTCACATCAATAACATACAATGGACACACAACAACTCAAACAGCGGAATATATATATATATATATATACAAATACGGGGGTACGTATCGCCATCCTGCTCGTCTCCTGAGCTCCACAGCATCATATCCTGTATTCTATAATACTCGGTCTGACCCGAGCATTACAGTTAAATAACACCAGAATCAGTCTGGAATACCAGCGTGAGAAAATCACACTCAATTGATTATTAAAGTTTCAAAAATCCTTTGAAAACAAAAGCATCTCGTAAGACCACGCCACAAATAAACATGTCAGGTTTTTACCTTACGATAGCTAAAACAAGTTTTATAGAAATCCTCTGATATTATAATAGGGTCTATATACAAATACTTATAAAATAGCCGAAATTGTTACATGATTAAATTCCAGCTATTAGCCACAGAGCGGGTAATACAAACAAAACTCGTACAAGGCTCGTAGGGAGAATGGATTTCCAACTAATGACTAGGCACTGGGGTACCACCTGTCACAGTGTGGGGCCTAGATCACCGTACCGAGGAGTACACCCGCTCCCCTGCAACACAAGGCCGGGACTACCCCTTACTGGATAATCCCGAGTGAGATCACCCCATGGTTGGGATCAGCAACCGCCCACTAAGCCGAAATAAAAAGGGACATCTAGACTGGAATGACCTCACACTGCTTGGGTGCTACCCACCTAGCCTTGTTGCATAACCCCTGATTTTCAGTCATTCCCATTTGACGAGGCTTGAGGCTAAGCGTTACCTTTATAGAACATATCACTCAGAATGCCCATCGTCCACCTGACGTTGTTTCACAAGCATTCATCCATACAAGTCCGTCCCGGGTTCAAACGGAACCGAAGGCACTATTCCTACTACATCCATTTGAAAATATCCTCAGGATTAGTAGCAATTAGCCCTTGCACTTCGCTGCTCCATCTTCAAATCCAAAATCGTTTACACGAAACGTACAAACCGGATCGAAGTGGTTTTCGAGTATTAAATCTCGATCCCGGTCTCTTCGAAACGATCAACGCAGTTGGCCAATATTGATAGTCGGTTATTTAACTATCAATTTCTATTCACAAGCATCCATCAAACAATAAATAATTTCCTAAATTATTTATTTATCTCAAAAATATCTTCACAAGACAAATTTCACTTTCAAACCCTGTTTGAAAACAGTTTCAAACATATTCCTTTCCCGGAATAATTTCCCAATATATATTTCCACTGAAACGCCAAGTATAAAATACTTTTAGCTTTAAAATAATTTAAAAGCACTTATTTATAAAATATATTTCATAGCCTTAAAAATTTAAAACTACTTTAATACTTAATTAAATTATATACTTAAGGAATATTTAATAAATAAGGCTACTGTTATTAAAATATAAAACTAGATTTTCTTTAAAAACAAATACCAAATCATTTAATAATTACTACGATAATAGTTTTGAAAAATATTTATTTTAGAATTTAAATATTTAAAAAATAATAAATTTTCTAGGATATGCTTTTTAAATCATCATTAAACCTTTAACTTATATTCAAAATTGCTTAAAAATCGTACTTGGCTATCCAGTGAAACACTCTTCTCTTTCACATCTTTAAAAATGAATCACTATTTATTTTTAAACGAATTTCCATTTCTTTATAAATTTCCACTTTAAATTCATATTTAAAATATCCACCGATATTTTATTTCACCTGATAACCCAGTTTAAAAATTGCAAAATCTCATTTAAAATAAATTCTTTATTCATTCAAATAATATCACTTAAGCTTTACCATTTATTATTACCCCTAGTAATTCAAATTCCTCTTATTCCAAATTTGTTAGAGCTTTGCAATCACTTATATCTTATTTTATTTTCAATTCATTATTAATTTATTCCAATTCACTAGAATTATTTTACTTAAAAATTTACTCTTTTATTTCTTTCGAAAATACAATACTAGGGATTTTATATTTTACTCTACCGTGATATTTAATCCAACCATACCATTCAATACTTCAATTATTCATAAAATCATCACGGGATATCAACTATTCAGAACATAGAATATTCAATAATCTAAATAATTTTGAGGGGTCCAGTTGGATCCCTCCAACCTGTTTCCCTGCATCCAAAGATGTCAGCACAATAATATGCCAATTCCAGAATATAACATACTATAGCACATCAATTAATTTCAACCATTCAAACAATTATTTAAATTTAATCATCTAAATTCAAATTTAACTGAGTGAAATTAACTCACCTTTGTTTTATTTGCAGTCTACCTCTTTATTGTTATTATTTGCCATTTGATTTTAAATCTCTTACCTGAAATATATAAATTCAGGTCTTATGCTTATTTATAGCCCAAGAATATTTTATTCCATGGATTTCTAATTCTGATTCTTATATAAGTTATTCTAAATTATTTATTTTAGAATTTCAATCCATTAATAATATTTATAACTAATTCATGTCATTATTTTAATTAGTTTCATTTACTACCTTATTTTAATAACAACATAAGTTATATACAAAATTTTAAAATCCGTAACAGCCCGCAAATCCTGCTCAGGTCAGACCGAGTATTACAGATTTTCAGGTAGGGACGTTCTGGAGCTCAAGAGGCGAGCTGGATGGCAAGAACGTATGGAGTGCTTCCGCTATATTATATTATTATATATCTATGACATGGTATTTGTGTATATTCCGTTTCTGTGTAAATGTGTAACTCTGATGTATTAAAATGTAAATCGACAGATATAGTATTCTTTTGCAAACTGTTATTATTTATTATTATATTTTATCCGCTGCGAGTGTGAGTTGTTGATGTTTTTGTTCTTCTTCTTCTTCTATCTCTTTCTTCTTTTTCATAACTATCTGGAATTTTCGGGTTTGAAAATTTGGGGTCGTTACATTTGGCTGTAACGACCCGACTTCCTACGCCCGGGAAGACGTATCGTTTTTAAGAAAGAAAAGGGTGAGAAAATAGAAAAGATAAAGAAGAAAGAACAACAACATCAGAATCTCACAGCGGAATGAATAAATTATATTAATCACATAAGTATTTACATAATATATAACATCAATCAGAGTTATACAGATAATACATCACAATACTAGACAGTTATAAACACCTGTCTAGTTAATACAACTCAATACAATACAACTCAAACAATATGACTCAGAGATACCAACACAGCGGAACTATATATATATCTACAGCGCTGAAGCCTCCTACTCCATTGCTCCCTCAGAATTTGTCAAAACTAACCTGAATCCCTTGGCTTCCCGTAAAAATTTGGGTACCCGAGAGTTTATGAAAACAAAAAAATAAACTCCGGGTCAGACATGGGTCTGGTGTGAGTAACAGGTTAAAGTTGCTTAATTTACAAAAATCCTTTGAAAACAAAAGGTATCACGTAAGACTTCCCGCACATAAACATGGAAAAGTTTTTACCTTATGCTAACTAAAACATTTGATAGGAAATCCAGTGATATTATAATAGGTCTAGGGTTTTCAAGTAAATAGAAAATAGCCGAAATTGTTACATGATTAAATTCCAGCTACTAGCCACAAAAGTGGGTAATACAATCAAAACCATTGGCACTTATTGGATTGTGGATTCCATACAATGGCAGGGCTACTGGGGTACCGACCGTCACAGTACGTGGCCTAGATCAACGTACCGAGGATCACTCCCGAGCCCGTGCAACACAAGGCCGGAACCATTCCTTACTGAACAGTCCCGAACAAGATAACCCCGCAGTTGGCTGCAGACCAACTGCCCACACAGCCGAATAAAAAGGGACATCTAGACAGGGGAAAATCCTGTCCTGCTTGGGCATGACCCACCTAACCATGCTGCAAATCCCCTGTTTTAGCCATTCCCGGTTGATGAGGCTTGAGGTTACGATTACCTTTATAGAACGTATCTCTTAGAATGCTCATCGCCCACCTGACGATGTGTTGAAAGCATTCAATCCATACAAGTTCGTTCCGGGTTCGAACGAAACCGAAGGCATTACCTCGTTACACTCGTTTTGGAACCACCCTCAGAGTTAACGACGATAATCCTTGCATTCTGAATCTTCATCTTTACTTTAGATTCACGACCTATCGTTAATTTGGATCGATGTGGTTTTCGGATGTCCAAATATGGAAAATCCGATCCCGGTCTCATCGAAATCCAAAACGTGTCTTTTAAGGCCAAGTTGTCTATTTAGTCTTAACAGTCCAATTCAATATTATCAATATACACACAGATGGATAATTCATAATATCACAATAGATAATCACATCATCATAAACAGATAATTAATATCATCATCAAACAGATAATTAAATATTATCATACTTAAACCATGCATCAATATCACATAGATATTATCCAACTCATACCTGAGATCACAATCAACCAATGAAATATCAATATCATCCATAAGCAATGATTTATGAATTACAATCTAAATTAATTTAAAATGAATTAAATTAATTACTTCCATTTTTAATTAATTTAAAATAAATTAAATTAATTACTCATTCCATAAATCCTGCTCTCACAACCATTAATTAATTATAAATCAAATCAATTAATCATTCTCTAATTACAAGAAGTAATTTAGTCATTAATTAATTTCTCAAATGAATTATTTTAAATCATTCATAGTAGTTAACATTTAATTACTTCCCTATTAGTTATTCCATAATTAACAATTCTTAATTACATCATTAATTATATAAATTAATGATCTCTAATTTATATTAAATTACTTTATTTAAATTAATTACATTAAGTGATTAATCTTTATTTAAACACATTTATTAATCACCCTTGATTAATAACAAACCAGTAATTAACTACCTTAATTACTTATTAATCATCTCATGATTAATTAATTACATAAATTAATCCTTTGATCAATTACAAAAGAAATTACCCAAATTACTTCACTTACAAATCATCTTGCATTAATTTCATCAAGTAATTATCATCTAATTACTTTTCCAAGTAATTATACTCCATTAATTACACTAAGTAATTACACATACCAAATCATCAAATGATTTCTTAAACTAATTAACTTAATTTAAATCTTATCATCAATTACTTATATATTCTAATTGATCATCTTTGATTTAAATATCTTTTGCTGCATTTATGTAATTTCCTTAATTTATTTTCAGAAATTAATCTTGAATAAATCCATTAATTAATTACATTTATATAGATGTATTACCATTTAATTATCTTGTTGATTTATTATTCCAAAATTAATCAATTTCCTAATTACATTTTCCACTAGTTATTTTATTAATTTTGTTAAGAATACTAATCTTCAAATCACATAATATTACCTTCTTGATTAATAATATACGGTAATTAACCATCCTTAATTATTTACTCCTTAATAACAAACTTAATTAATCCCTTGATTAATTTCAAGTAATTATACTCCAATTACTTCCATTAACAACAACATCCAATAATTTCATCAATTACTTTACTAAGTAATTTACTTCCAAAACAGTTAATTAAACTAAATTAATTAACTCAAATTAAATCAATTTACACAATCAATAAGTAATTACTTCCTTAATTACTTTCCAAATAAATAATTACATTTAAACTATTACAATGATTATTATTGAATTAATTAATCCAATTAATTTATTAAAAATCAATCACATTAACTAATTATAAAATAATCTAGTTAATGATCTTCATTAACACTTATTTAATTATTTTCTTCTAAAATAATTAACTTATATTGATCATTATTAATTATAAGTTTGATTAACCATTAAAATTTATTAATTTAAATAAAAATCTAATCTATGGTTCTTAATCACATATAAGTTACTTAATTCATTATTTACACTTTAATTACTATATTTAATCTTATAATTACTAATTTAATTAATATAAATCATTAATTGTTCATACTTAATTTACTTAAAGGTTAATGAATATAAATTCTAAAACTTCATAACTTAAAGTAAACCATTCTTATTATTGATTTAATTTTCACTTTCAATATGTTTAAAACATTTATTTCAATTTACTTTCTAAATAAAACCCAATTTATCCTTAATAAAGTTTAAAACTAATTTTTTTCCAAAACCTTTTTAAACTCACATGTTTAAAAGCATATTTTAACACTTAAAACTTATTTAAATCAATTAAATTTATAAACCTTTATTTTATTTCCAAATCTAGAATTTCAATTTTAAGTCCTAATTTCAAAACTAACTTGAAATCACTGTTAAACTTTGATTTAGTACTAGTTTTTAACTTTGATTTTAAATTTAAAACAAAAGTGTTAAAAACTGATAAAACTGTTGATCTGTTACAGCTTAAAACTCTGAACAACATCTACCCGAGCACCCCCTTTGTTTACTTCGAGTAAACACATGAAGTAACCCATGCGTTCTCGAACCCCTGTACTTCTTCTCCCCCAACTAACCAAGCAACCCAGACCACCCACGTACATGTGCACGTGCACGATCACCAGACCACCCCTAATCTTCGGCCGAGGACATCAACACGACGACGATCTCTCAACAATCGCTCTCACCAACCCAGCACCCATGAATTTGTGAAGCAACTAAATCAAGCAATCCAGAACCCATCCCATCACCTAAACCTCCCTCGTCCAGGTGCTTCCCATCACCGGCATCTCTAAAACTCCGGCCACAGCCTCGTCCATCTCCCCTCTACCTCTCCTCAAACCCACGTGACACTCGGTGCATCTAATAGGATGAACGAATCAAAGGTTCTCGACCCTACAAAACTAGATTTACGAGCAAAAAATGCTCACCGCCTTTACCACGTTCATCGAACCACCATACGAATATTTTTCCCGCAACCACACTTCACTCTTACGCCTCCGTCCAAGATCCCATCCACCACCAACCCGGGAATCATCAGAAATCGACAAAAACCCACTTCACGATCAACCGAGAACTTCTCTTCCAATCCCTATCTAAAAATTCTGATTCAAGCTTTAAAAATCAAGTTTTCGTGTACTAGTTCCATTTACATACTTGAATCTATGAATTATTAGGTTTGGATGTTGACTGTTTTAAGGTTTCCTAAGTGGTTCGGTATTTCCGGAGCAAAAATACAATTTGTTTTTAGCTCAATAAAGCCAAGGATATAACAAATATATTTATTCAAACTTAGGTTCAAATCAAATCTTTAATCAGGAACAAATAAATTTGGGTTAGCTTTAAACCTGGAACCAAAGTCAGGAAACAATCCAGACACAGAGCAATGTACACACACTTATTCAAATACACACAGATATATCTTTACAAACATTCTTAAATTTAGAGAACAAGCATACCACCGTTTAATATATACTTAAAACATCTAACTGATGAGGTTACTCACCTGCATTTGTGAAAGAACAAAGGCTACAAATTCGAGCAGGTCCTTAAATTTGAAATCTGAAGCAACTGAAAATCTCCTTTGTTTGATCCCCTGGTTTGCTGAGTTGTTGTTGGATGTTTGTTTAGGTTTTTAATGAAGTTTATTTTATATTTTTGCTCAGCTCGAACTGAATAAGATGAAGCTGATTTATAAACAAGTTTTACAGGGCATATGCAGACAGGTTGATTATACATACAGTGTATATTCTTGTACAAGACTGTGTACACTTTGTACCATATCAGAGAATAATTACTATTGCTTAATTGATTAAATAGATTTGTTCCCTGCTTGGAGGCTGAGATAAGAAAAATGCGGCTTGCATTTAATGTTTAAGTACTTTATGTTTAACTTACTTTGTTAATTATATCCCTTAACTTGCCTGCATACCCTACAGCCTACAACATATCCTCACTTTACTTTGCTTTTGTTTGTTCAATAATATCTAGTGTTGTCTTCCCTAGCAAGCCTTCACATATTTTATTTTTCTTTGGCCAGAGGTTAGCAAACACTGAAATGATTTCTATAACATTCGAATTGACCTTCTTTGTTGGCTGAGGTGAAAACATTTAATGTATATGTCCTTTGTGCTTGTATATGTTCAAAGACATATCTTATATTTGCCTTGCCTACTTATTTGATTTTGTGTTTTTTTTCAGCCTGCACATATTTGATTTGCTTCTAGATTTTATTTGTTGCCTAGTTATTTTGTTTGTTTCTACTTACTTATTCATGTGTTATGAATAAATATGTTACTTGTCTTATATTTTTATTTTCTAATTTATCTTATAGTCTTGTATTTTTATTTATTAACATTATTTAAAAGTAACACATTTATCAATTTGAAATGATTTATAAAAGAAATTATCCTTTTGTTATAAACTGCTTATTTTATTAATGTGCCGTTTGACAAAATTGCATTAAAACTCATATATAATTTTAAATCCATATTTTTATCAAGATATACAAAAAAGAAAAGAAAAAAAATCTTTTTGTTAATAAATTTAAATCTAAACTTAAGTTAAAATAAGTTTCAAACTATTTAAGCATTTATCCTATGTATTTAAAATCACATATTTATTTATTTAATGGCTTTGAAAAACTTATATTAAATAAATCATAATTCCTAATCCACTAAAATTTATATTAGAATTTGAAACATAATTTATTAGTTAAACTTTTAAAAACAAAGCTCAACTATTTACAATGTATACAAATATATACATTTATAAATAGAAAACAATTCAATTAATTTTTAACAGATAAAATTTACCAATTAGATATTTATTAAAAGAAAAGTATCAATTCAGATCTTATTAACAAAGATATATCAAATCAATTTAATTTTTAATGCAGATTATTAAATTGATATTGCTCGAAAATTCCGGGTTGTCACAGCCGTGCACCAATCTCCGATGATACGGAACTCCGATACTCCGTTCGACATGTCGTCTTCGCCAAACTTCTTCTCTTCGAAGTTTCCACCATCTCAACCACAAAGCTACACACTCGGCCACACCTAGGAAGACGCGACCTGATGCACTCCTCTCGACCATGATCAGGTCGCATGCTCCAAACAAGAGCCGCACAACACAAAACTCACCACCGGGCTGCTATTTCGCGTCACGAACTCGAATCAAAGCTCCGTTTCGCGAATCGAAGCCTATATCCTCCACGATTTCCAACCCTAGTTCACGTCTAAGAATGGCTTCGACCCCAATGGTTGCCGCACCAAGCATGAAGCATACCAGATCAAAGATAAAGCAAAAATAGGATTTTTAAAATTGGTTTCGAGATTTTTAATCGAGTATTGGAAGAGATAGAAATTTTCGAAGTTTGGATTCACTATTTTCCTACTGCCTGAAGCTTGCGTGCGAATTTGAAAGGAGCAGACCTGATTCTTGCGTGTGGGATGCTTACTACAGTGATTTGAAAAGAAGCTGATGCGAAAAGTTGACTAGACAATACATAAATTTAAATTTCAAAATATTTCAATTTATGCAACTTAAAATCTTGAACCCCTATCGAGGCGTGCCGCTAGGCGTTTATAATGTTATACCCCTATTTCGTACACAATGTAAAAGGTTTCAAGCCCTAATTCGATCGTATGTGCGAGTTACGGAAATAAACGATCAATTTTAAATTAATTTCTAAGCTTTTTGAGCTGCCACGGTCAAACGGCGACTCCGATTGCTATGGAAATTGATACCCGATAATAATAAACTATTACGGATCTAATGGAACTAGTTTCGTCGAATTCCAAGACTGTGCCCCGGAAGGCTATTTTAACTCGTCGATTAAATCAACGACTTTTCAAAATTTATAGAATTGCTTAAAATTCCAATTTTAAGATCTTATTAACTCTATTATAATCAAAATATAACTTATATTCACTTTGGAAACCAATTTGAATCATATTAAATCGAATTTCAGTTATTCACTCTATTTTCATATATTAAATTTCAATATCAAATTAATCATATCAAATTTGGAATTTAATTATTCAAACATTTGTAATATTAAATTTAAACAAATTTGGTTATTCTTAAATCACTATCTTTTGAAATATTCAAAAACGAACTTATAAAATTTAACAAATTCAAATTATAGAACAACCATTTCCATTAAAACAGTTATTCTATTCTCGTTATTCAATTATTCAATAAATTCCAAATATTAAATTTAAACAATTTAATTGTTCAATATTTGACGGATTTCAATATTGGATTTTTATATAAAATTTCATTATCAGTCGATTACTTTATTACATCAAATGACTTCCACATTATTATTTAACTTCAGTTACAGATAATGCACTCAACTAATACATAAAATTGCATTTCAATTGCAATTGGTTCCCAAATTCAATTCGACTAACTAAATGAATAGGTAACTTAACTAATTATCACCGTTAACTTTTAATTACACTTATAAGTTTATTATTTACAAACAAGTGTCACAATTACCTATACAATACAAATTCATTCCATTACCGTTGACTACATATTATTTCAATTTGATTTGGGATTTCATTCAATTCATAAATAATTAACTTAGATAAAATTTGTTGCAATTCATTCTAGTTATTATTGCCATATATAAATTACAAATTTTTAATTCTTCCAACATTAAACCATGAAATCTTATTAAATTAACATTTTTAATTATCGAATTTTTACGGGTCGTTACATATAAGTTATATATTTGACAATATGATATATTTTGTTAATATTTTTAATAGTGTCTGGTATATATTCATTTGTACAGATTTATATATATGGGTTTAAAGGTATTTATATACAGCATGTTCAAGTTCTAGTAAATTGTACAGCAAGGTATAATTTATATATGTCAGTATATGTGAGTTATATATATAGTATTATAGTATATGTATAACATATAAATATTATTTTAAATTATAATGTACATATAATTTTATGTTGTTGTTTGGTGATATATAATTTTAAGTATTGTTGCTAGCACCTATATATATATATATATATATATATATATATATATAGTCTAGTTTGAATGTCAATTTATATCAGCGTTATATACATATATTTTGTTGTTGGTTTACAAATTTTACATAATATAATATTTTTAAAAGTAGTACTGTATATATATATATATATATAGTAGTTTTATATATAAGTTATGATTTAAATTAAATTGTTGATTACGAGAAAAATTCATAATATAATATATATATATATTCTATTTCTATCAAACTGATGGATTTTTTCTCATTGATTCCTCTCTATCAGCTTTCTCCGTCAAATTCGTGTCAATCTAGCTTTTCTTTGGAAGTTGTTCTTGCATTTCAAAACTCATTCCATTGTCAAATCTATCTAGCCTCGAAAGGTGAGCAATCACTCATGATTAACGTTCTTAAATTTATTAAATTTATTTTCAATTGAAATGACAATTGAAATATGCTGTTGTTAGTTATCTACATTGCTATATATATGCTGTTATCTATATTTATTCACCTTTGATACCTGATACTATTATTTGTTATTTATATTGATTATATACGTCTGTTATATTATTATCATATATGTTATCACTCTGCAAGTTCCCTATTGGTATAGAATTCTCTATGGGTTGAAATGATACATACCCGAACGATTTGTAGAATAGGAGAAAATCATTATCGGTTGAAATGATAAACCCAAGCGATTTTCATTGAATTGAATTTGGGATTACGGGTTGAAATGATATATACCCATATATATATATATATATATATATATATATATATATATATATATAAATTGCGGATTGAAATGATAAATATCTGATCACTTGACCATAGGATAGAAAATTATATACAGATACCATTGGTATATATATAAATATTTGGAAAATGATTTCTATGGTTTTTGGAAAAAAGTATGTGGTTTATTAAATATTGATTTTTAAGATATTATATATAAATGTATTTTATAAAGTTAAAAATTTAGATTTTTAAAATTATATGTTTTGAAAATTGTATAGATATAAGTTAATTTTGAAAATTTAAATTTTAATAATTTATTTATAAATCTTATATTTTTAAAATGCATATGTGGATTAATGTTTAATATTGTTTAAGTAAAAATTTATATTTTCAAATATAGAGTTTATTATGATTTTAATAAATACAGGTTGGAAATTGGTTTGAAATTATATTTATTTAAAAATTATACTTAAATAAGTTTGATTTGAAATTTATTAAATTGGAAATTTTAAAGATATGATTTTATAAGTTTAATTTGATTAAAAGTGACTTAAATGAATATTTCAAATTTACATAAATTGAAATGGGATATTTTGTTTTTTTAAATTTGTAAATTGAAGTTGTATTTAGATGTTATTAAAATGATTAAGTAAATATTTCAAAATTAAATAATAGTAAAGTGAATTTGATGTACATATGAAATTGTTGAATTTAGTTTTGAAAATGTTGAATATTAAAAGCTTTGAAATATATTGAAATTGAAATGACTTGTTTTGTGGTTCAAATATATATTTGAAATCGATATAATCTGAAAGGTTTATTTAGAAACTTAATTGAGTTGAATTTGATGAATTGAGATTGAATAAAATTTGAATTTTGGAATTCAAGTTGATTTGAAATAGATTTGTGAAATTTGAGGAAGCTATTGTACTGTATAAATTATCTCAAATTATATTTAAAACTATTTATATATTTTCTTTATAAATTATTTTATTGTAAACTATTTTATTATAAACCATTTTAAATATAAAATATTTTATTAAACACTATTTTAATATACTAATTATTAAATATAAAAACTATTTTAACTTAAACTCTTTTTATTTTATAAATTATTTTATTATATATACTTTTATTAATATTTAAACTATTTAAAGGGAAGTGTTATGGTTTTCCAAAGTGTTATGTTCTGAAATTGTTATAACTTTGAAAGTGTTATGATTTGTGAAGTGGATATATTTGAAATGGAAATGATATCGTATTGATATGATTTTGAAATGGAAATGATATTTTGGTTTTGAAGTATAAACTATTTTGAAATGACCGCGGTGTTATAATAATGATTGGTTGTTAAAGTCACCGGGATCAGATATTGTCATACTCTCTACCAATACCGAAAACCACTTTAACAACCATGTAAGCGGTGGAGATTTCAGAATGAAGTAGGATGGTGGCGACGACCCTAAAGGTATATCTATGTTGATCTAACTCTCGTGAGTTAGCATAAGGTGGCTAAAACAAGAGCGATTCCGGGCCAAGTGAGGTATCACCTCCTATCGGTCACATTCCTTCGATACTAAATTTTGAATTTGTGATTGATTTTGTGGCAACACCTTGCTTTTCTGATTTGGGAGTGTGTTCCTATGTGGGCGGTAGTGGCTGCAATGTGCTACCACCTGCCCGGATGCGTAACTGGTATATCTACCCTAGCATTGCCTTATTGTGCCTTGTCACCTACTCTATCGAGACCACTACGAGTTTGTTTTGTGTTAGCCTCCCGATCAGGTGGTATTATGGTACTGTATAGACTATTGGCACTATAAATGTGTTAAGGTGGAAAATTCAAAGCCTTAGCGCTATTTTTAAATAGTATACTTTACTTTAGACATTATTGTAATAGGGTATATTACTACATAGTAGATAGTTTAACGGATCCTTAGAGGATGGTTATCCCAAACATCCTTTAAGTTACTTGTATTTCAGTTGTTACTTCATTTGAGTTGGACTTATTGATATAAGAATGTTAATCCTGACTCAAATATTCTATGTTCTGCATACACTCGGGTCAGACTGAGTGATACAGCTTTTGAGACACACCTTTGGAGTTGGAGCTTCATTTGGAGATCTATCTACATCTTTCAGCTTGCGGTTATTAAGTTGATCCCAGTAATGTATTCTGATCTTGTATTTGACTATTCTATTTGAGACTTCTGTTGTATCTTATTTAACTCTATTATATATATAGTAGCTTCATCAACTACTATTCTTTTGTTTCACCTGCATATTGTATATTACTCTGTGTTTGTGATTCTATGATTTATTTATTTACTGTACATGCTGAGTTTTTCCAAAAATAAATTAACAATATGGTATTTTGAGCAAATCAAATTCGGCATTAGTGGATGTGAATGGTTGAAAATACCAAGATGTTACAAATATACTCAAGGGCGTTAATTACCAATTTTGGTGCTAACATTTTGGTGCTTTCACTGAGAACAACATTCTTAAGTTATTAGGATCTATTTTGTCGCTACTGGATTAAAGAAATCCCCCGAAGGAGATCCAATTCATTCACAAGAAGTCCATTGATTCTACTCAAAGTTCCTACCAATAACTCTACAATGGGAAGACCTCGTACTAGATCAGCCTCTCACAACGTGGACGTCAACGAAATTGATAGCGTCTAACAAGTAGGACCCAACAATCAATAAGTTAATCCAGCGCAGGGACTATCACCGCCCAAAACCAAATGGAAGTTGTCACTAGGACAGTGTTCAACGAGCTGATGAGAGAACTCATGAAAAGAAGGAGACAACTTAACGAACAGATTCAAACTAACGTCAACCTCATGACTCGGCTTACTCAGCCATAGCATCAGAATGCTGGAGGAATCCCCGCTTCTTACTCCTCATCCGACAGCTCTGCTTCATCCGATGAACCTCCTAGGCTTAGACGCCGTAAAACTGAAACAACGCAAACAGGTGTTGCTGATTGATCAACTAGGAGTGGTCTAGATTCCTTACCTGGAGCCATGGCCCCTCACTTACACCAAGGAAATCACACCCAAGCTTGAACAAGAAACTTAGGATCTGGAGCATGAGAAGCTGGACAGCTAGCTCATCAAGGTCCTAATGAAGCTGGTCCGCAGGATATACGTTTGGCAGATCACCAAATGAGAAGTCAACAACCAAAACGGTCTCGTAGATTCCAACCTGCCATCTTCCATACAAACCCAGACCTATCGGCTATGGTCAGAAAGCTGATGAGAGAAAATGAAGGTTTGTCCAATGATGATTAGGGGATATCCAGGAGTCATACTCCATTTACAGATACTATTCTACATGCCGAGTATCCTAAGAAGTTTAACTTGCCGACTACTCCAGCCTACGAAGGAAAGACCGATCCCCGACAGCATGTGATGATATATGAGTGGATGATGGATTCAGGTAGAGCAAATGATGAAACTAAGTGTATATGCTTCCCAATAACTTTATCTGGAATCGCTACCATGTGGTTCACTCGACTTCCTCTACGGCTATCTCCAACTTTGATGCATTAGCGACAAAATTTGTTGAACAGTTTAGGATTCATGCGATTCGTCCCAAGGACGTGATGTCCTTGTCCGGTGTGATTCAGGCTCTAGGGGAGTCGTTAAAGGAGTACTTACAAAGATTTCATGTTGTGACTACTAAAGTTAGCAACCCAAATGACCATGCCAATCTTATGGCCGTGATGCGAGGAGTAGATCCGGATTCAAAGTTTGGCGATTGGCTGGCGGAAAAGCCTCCGACTACACTAGAATGTTTTTATTCAAAGGCACATCAATTCATAAGAAGGGAGGAAGCCAGGTGGACAAGGCAAGACAATGCACCAGGGCCTGGCAAGCAGTCCATAAAAAGCAACATTGATGTAAAACAATCTGGTGATAACTCAGGGAAAATCCAGGTCAATGTGCTAAACAAGCTAGAGCAATCCAAAGGATCCAAAGGAGGGAATCTCAGAAATAAATGGGAAGCAGGAAAGTGGAAACCAAGGACCCCAACTTACAATGATTACACTCCTCTAAATGCATCTTTGTAAAACATCTACCTATCGACTTGCAATACTTTTCAATATTGAAAGCCATGTCCAAAAGAGTCCACTGAGGAACAAAAGCGGACTGGGAAGTATTTCCACTTCCATGAGACTTACGGGCACAATACTGAGGATTGTAGGCACCTCCATGATGCTATAGAAAAGCTGATTCGATAGAAAAAGTTATAAGAGTTTGTTAAGAACCTGTAGGAAGGCAGACAAGGAACATCAGACCCCGGTCACAGGCAAGCTCCACGCCATCCAGAGGAACCTGCTCAAACTGTTGGTAGACTAGTCATAAACACGATAGTCGATGGGCCGCATCCTGTAGATAAGAATTGGCAAGAAATGGAGTGGTATGCTAATTCCCTAAAGCATGCAGATTTTGAATGTTGTTCAAACACGGAGGATGGAACCCCAGCTAAGCAGCTGCGAATGATGACCGATGATATAGTGTTCAGGAGTAGAGATGCTGATCAGGTGGAGGCTTGTACAGTTGACTTGATGGTCATCTCAGCAATGATTGGGCCAGCATTTGTGAGAAGGATATTGATTGATTGTGGAAGCCCTGTTAACATCATCTTTAAAAAAGCAAATGATCATACAAAGATGGAGACAAAGGATCTAAAACCATCTAAAGCTCGTGTTCTTGGCTTTAATGGTGCAATTATTGATGTAGTGGGTTTTGTTGAATTTCCAGTTAAACTTGGACAAGGTGAACGTAGGAGGGTGCGAATCCTACCTTTCATTGTTTTGGATGTCGATTCTCCATAAAATGTGTTTCTGGGTCGACCAGCCATGGTAGAGTTTAGGGCAGCCTTGGCCCTATGGGTTTAACCTTGAAATTTCCGACAGATAAAGGAGGTGGTGTTGTGCATGGCGATCAGGCGACTGGTCGTGCATGTTATGTGGCTGAGCTGAGAGATGACCAACGAAGAGAGAAAGGAAAGGTTGTGGACAGCTCCATCCGCATCCGAGTCACCGAAGATTGACAGTAATGCCCAAGCCTTGGCTCGGGCAACACGATCGGATCTATAGAGACATAGATCCGGGAGACGATGATGAGGAACCCAAGGAGGCAAAAACTGCACCTTCTGAACTGACGGCTGACATTCCAGTCAGCCGTGATAACCCATCATGGGTACTTAAGATTAGATCACAACTCAACCCCTCGATGACCGAGGATCACACTGATTTCCTCCGAGCGAATCTGGATGTTTCCGCTTGGACACATTCTGATATATGCGGGATTTCCCCGACATTGCAGGTCATATATTGAACATAGACCCGAGGTACGTAAAGTAAAGCAAAAAAGGATAGGCAGGGACCCGGAGAGGTCGGCTGCTCTCAGAGAGAAGGTGAACAAACTCAAAGCCAATGGGTTCATTCGCGAGGCCCTCAACCCTGAATGGGTGTCCAACCCCATGCTAGTGAGAAAAGCAAATAGGAAATGGAGGAACTGCGTAGATTACTCAGATCTGAACAAAGCATAACTTAAGGATAGTTTTCCTTTACCCAGAATTGATCAGCTAGTTGACTCAACAGTAGGACACGAGTTATTGTCGTTTATGGATGCATACTCGGGATATAATCAAATCCCGATGCACATTCCGAATCAAGAACACACTCATTTTGTCACATATGTTGGACTTTATTATTATGTAGTGATCCTTTTGTATTGAAAAATGCAGGAGCTACTTATCAACATTTGGTGAATAGGATGTTTAAAGACCAGATTGGTAGGACAATGGAAGTCTATGTAGATGACATGCTCGTGAAGTCACGGTAGTCAAACGACCACATTCGAGACTTGGCAGAAATGTTTGATATACTCAGGTATTACGGAATGAAAATCAATCCTCTGAAATGTTCTTTTGGCGGTGCGTCAGGAAAGCTCTTGGGTTTCATTGTTAATGCACGAGGAATTGAAGCTAACCCAGAAAAGATTCAGGCTAATCGATACATACAAGTGCCCGGAACTATAAAGCAAGTAGAAAGCCTGAATGGAAAAGTGGCCACACTGAGTCGATGCATATCCAGATCGACAGACAAGTGTATTCCTTTCTTCGATGTAATAAAGAAAGGAAAGAGAAATTTTGAATGGATGCTCAACCGCGAGGATGCATTCCGAGCTATGGTAAGGCATTTGGAAAGTCCCTCGGTGTTATCAAAGCCAATAGACCATGAAATGTAGTATATACACTTGGCCTATTTCAACATGCCATCAGTACGACATTGGTTTGCGAGGAGGACCGAGTTGAAAGGCCGGTGTACTACGTAAGTAAACGTCTAATGGGGGAAGAAATAAATTATCCTAAAATTGAGAAGCTAGCCTACTGCTTGGTGATTGCATCACGCAAGCTTCGTCTATACTTTCAGGCGCACCTAATCAGTGTTTATACTGATCAACCCTTGCGACAAGTACTCCAATGACCAAAAACTTATGGAAGGCTGTTAAATTGGAATATTGAGCCGAGTCGGTTCGATATCACCTACCTGCAATGGAGGGCCATACAAAGGCAAGCGTCGGCGGATCGTTGAATTTACCGTATCAAACGAATCAAACAGCGATGATGTTGTTCCCCCCATTCGATGCAAACTATCCAACGACCGTTGTTCTGGGGGTGATGTAATTCTTGTGACTCTTGAAAATCTATCAATTTTTTACGCTTTGAAGCTCGATTTTCCAGCTACAAATAACGAAGCCGACTTTGGAGCATTGATTGCTGGCTTGAAACTTATCAGGGAACTTGGAGTAAAATCGGTTGAAGTCTTTTACGACTCGCAATTGGTGGTGTACCAAGTGCAGGGGGACTATCAAGCAAAAGGAAAAAGGCTTGCCACATACCTTGCTTGGGTTCAAGAGCTGTTAGCGGACCTCGAATATTACGATATTTCACACATCCCATGTGAGCAAAGCAGGGAAGCCGATTCATTTGCAAAATTCTCAAGTACTGGTGAAGCACAGCAAATGGGATTGGATCCCGTCAAAATCTTACATACTCGAAGTATAAATGATATAGAAGTAGTTTATGTTAGAAACAGAAGTCGAGAAGGAGTCATGGATAACCCCATTCAAGCAATACCTTCTACAATGGGTCTTGCCTGAAAGAAAGAACGAGAGACGACAAGTCATTCCCAATGCTTCGCAATATGTAGTGTAGGACGGAATAATGTATCAGAAGGGATTCTCGGTCCCCTTACTTCGGAGCATTGCCCACGGTGAGATAAAATGAGTCCTGAAGGAAGTTCATGAAGGAGAATGTGGTGACCATACTAGGGGGCAGGCTCTAGCGAAAAAGATCCTCCGCTATAAATACTATTGGCCAACTATAAATCGCGATGCTGCGGACTACGTAAGAAGATGTTGTAAATGTCAAAATCAAGCTCCGCTAACAGAACTCACAAAAATGGTTAGTCCCTGGTCGTTTGCAATATGGGAAATCGATATAATCGGTTCCTTGCCTATCTCCAAAGGTGGTGAAAATACGCAATAGTTGCGGTCGATTACTTTACCAAGTGGGCGGAAGCAGAGCCCTTAGCTACAATCACCACCAAAAAGGTCATTAATTTCATTGTGTGAAACATCATATGCCATTTTGGTCTCTCGCAAACCATCATTACGGACAATGAAAATTAGTTCGAAAGTAAGGAGTACGTAAAATTTTGTCGAAAATATAGCATTGAGAAAAGGTTTGCAGTAGTTCCTTATCCAAAAGCCAATGGACAAGTAGAAGCCATGAACAAAATAATCAAACCCATACTGAAAAAACATTGGGAAAATGCTAGAGGTAAATGGGTGGATGAGCTTCCAACAACACTTTAGGCTTACAGAACCACCCACAAGTCACGACTGGCCACACTCCATTCACATTGGCATATGGCATGGAAGCCATTATACCTGTGGAACTTGAAGTTCCTTCACATTGGGAAAATCATTATGACCTTAAGACGAATTGGGATCTCTTGCTGGAATCATTGGACTTTGTTGACGAGCAACGTGAAGAAGCTGATTTGAGAGCGACCGTATACGGACACAGAGTCGCTCAATATTATAACGAAAAATTCCTGCCGAGAATCTTTGATGTGGGC
The DNA here is from genome assembly GCA_030765085.1 of Allium cepa. Lineage (NCBI taxonomy): Eukaryota > Viridiplantae > Streptophyta > Magnoliopsida > Asparagales > Amaryllidaceae > Allium > Allium cepa. The sequence continues at coordinate 428,374,594 of CM060938.1, forward strand.
GATCTCATTTTGAAGCGAGTTTTCCCGTTCCCATCGCGTATGAATCCCACATGGGAAGGTCTGTACGTCATTGAACGGAGGCTTGGAGAGGGAACTTTCAAGCTAGCGACCATTGATGGCTCCCGAGCATGGAACAACGAGCATCTACGACGTTATTATACTTAGTCTATTTCTTTTGCATTTTAGCTGCAATTATTTCCAGTGTATGTTCATTTTGTTGTTCTTAGTTTTCGTCATGTAATAAGGCAATTCAGTTTGTTTCCAATAATAAAGGATTGAAGCCATCTTTTCCATTAACTATTGACATTTCTGTATTTTACGATCCATTGACAAAAAGTAAAGTACATTATTCTGTCTGGCGTATGAATGCGCACATAAACAACTTAAAAATCTCTGTCCCCAGAGTGCGGACTAGAGTACACTGAGTCCCTAGAGTGCGGACTAGAGTATAAATGACTTAAAATCTCCAAGTTCCTTGAGTGCAGACTTAAGTACTCTGAGTCCCTAAAGTGCGGATTAGAATATAAACGATTTAAAAATCTCTAAGTCCCCAAAGCATGGATTTGAGTACTTTGAGTCCCTGGAGTGCGGACTAGAGTATAACGGCCCTTTGAGTTTGAAAAGAAAGGTTATGTACTAGTTTCTAGCCAACTCTCGACTGTTCGAGGAGTTTCACCTTCTGAAATAGGAGATAGAGCTTAAATGTCAAGTCCAGGATCCCCTGGGTCATAGCCAATATGCTGCTCGAAGGGGTCAAGTGATGGACGACCACTCGGCTGAATAGGAGGAGGAATTGGAGACTTAGTTTTGGACGGACCGACAGTGTCATTCTTTCCTTTTGACGAGAAGGAGTCTCTGCTATAAAGAGCTTTCACTACAGATAAGTCTGAAGGCTCATTCCCTTGGAGAAATTCCTTCACTAAAGCTCCTTCATCAACCTCTTCAGTTTCCAACTCAACCTTTTTTATTTTTATTAAAGTGTCCTATGCTTCGGCCAAAGATTCGAGGTAACCCTCGTCAAGAAATGTTAGGTCGCGATGCATCAGAACTCGAGTATTATACTCGGATATGAGCAGATCAAACGTGCACTTAATCTCCTCCCTACCAGCCTCAGGAGCCGCTTCGAGGAGAGAATCGATTTTCGAAAGAGCCACTCATTCGCCCTCCTCATGGGCTTCATTCTTTAGCGCTTCAGCCTTGGAGAGCTCCTAATTGAGTTTTGTTTTTAGGAGTCATGTAGCAACAATTTCGTCACAATATCATTGTGACTCCTCTTGAGCAGCAGTTTTTTCTTCCTTTTCTTTGAAAAGTAGCTCTTCCAATTCTTTAACACATTGGGTGAGCGCATCTCTCTCCTTTTGAATGGAGTCTTTCTCTAAAGCTAAGACACTGCAGCGTTGAACCGCTTCATCAATCTCTTTCTTATGTATGGCCTCTAAGCATTTGACTGGCTCAGCAGTATCTTTAGCATTCTTTGGAGTAGCCTCAAGATGAGATTTATACGAGGTAAGCTCTTCATCCTGGGCTTTGATGATGTCCTTATCATCGACGGCCTCAAGCTTTAAGCGATCGATTTCATGCTTGCGCTCCGTAGAAACTTCATAATTTTTTTTGGACAAATGAAAGAACGCATCATGTTGGACGTAGACATCATTGTTGCAAGCAATGACACGCTATTTAATGTGCCCTAGAATAGGATGGATTGCAGGAAGAAATTTGAATCCATCAAAGCGTACTTTTGGGAATATGGCTTCAAGCTCGGCTAGCTTTTCTACTATCGATGGATCGTGTGCAGGGGATGAAGAAGTTTGTCTAGCCGAAACCACGGACTTTTTGTGAGGCTCACAAGCTTGCCTGGTGTTTGATGAATTGGAGTATTGGTCGCGAGGAGCTTTAGATTGAGAACCCCTTTGACTTGATTTCTCCTTGCTTTGTTTTGGTTGAGGAGGATCATTAGGGTACGAAGAATGACTGTAGCTTTTCCTTCGACACGACGATGAATCTCTAGGACGATAATCTCTATCATTATTGCCATATCTATCTCGGCGTTTACCGAACCTCGAGTCTCGGCTGGAATAATTGAAGATAGAGGACCCGTGGAGGCGGTTGAATCCATGAGAACGTCCCATATCACCTGCACAGAAATTAAGTGAGGGCAAGTTATCAAGAATAACATAGTGGCTAGAGTTTAAGTGCATCATGTGGTATAGGTGTTAGTGTGTGTCCTAGTGTTTCCCTCTGACGGACCAGTTTCTTTAGCTTTACTTATCGGAGTTTTGTCTCCTTGGTGATGGGCTTGAATGCCTTCACCGCCTCTCGTGGGCAAATGAAGTTTTAGGGCCTCTGGACCACCGAAGCCATAATTGAGCAAATCATCGGGAATAGTAAGGTCTGATAAGCCTTTCAATGAACCCAAGTGTTGTGGCGATGGTTCTTTCTCCACTGGAGTAATCGTCACTTTCGAGGTTTCGCCCACTACCTTCTTCCTTAGCTTGTAAGCTAGTTTCTTTTTTCCCTTTGAAGGGGGAGGTGGCTCATTAATGAAAGGTGCATCAACCACTGGTCCCAGAACATGACTTGTATTCTTACCCGGCGCTCCTAGCACCCTAGCTTCCCAGATCTCACCCTCCTCGGGTGTGTCAAGGGCACCACTTGTAGGAGGCACTAAAGGTCAAGTCTGTCCTTTACTCTTCTTCGACGCGGGTCCGGTTATAGTGGCACTGGATGGAAGATTTGTTCAGCGACCTTCCGCCAACATCCCAAACTTTATGAGAGACTCATTGGAAATGACAGTTTGATCTCCCGGCCTTCTATGGGAGTAGCGTGAATGGCCTCAATGGCCTCAAGTACCCAGAGTGTGACAACCCGAAATTTTAGACATTTGAAATTGGAATATTTAATAGATTTTAAATATTTAAAAGTTAGTTTCTAACTTGAATTTTAAATGTCACTATTTATTGAATGGTTTAATTATTAAATTAAAGTAAACTCTACATTTTAAACACTATATATATATATTTGTATGATTATTAATTAAAATATTAATAACTTAAGTTTAAAATTTAAATAAGAATAAATAAAAGGTTTATAATATTTCTTTTAGTTACATGAAATAAATAATAAGAAAGTATAAAATATATACAAATGGACATTTATAGGCTTTTGAAGACGCATGTATACATGTGGCAAATTTGTTCCTTAAAATAAATTTCTTAATCAAAAAAAACATATAACAATGCCGCTCTTTCTTTTATTTTATTCAAATCAAATAATGGTCCAGCCAGAGAGGTATCGAAAATCCTCTCGGTTAAATAAATAAAAAAATCCTCATCATCTCGTTCGAAATTGATTGCCCGCAACCGAAATCGAACGAGATTCGTTCGCTGTGCTCGTCGTGATCTATTGTAGAATGCTCGAACTCGAGGAGGCGCGATGGGGGAGGAGGAAGTGTTTCCCAGATTTGGGTTTGTGGGTTGGCAATCGATTTGGGCGCGTAGTCGAGCATGGCGGTGGTTGCCGCGTGCATGCAAGTCGTCGTCAAAAAGGATGACGGCGCGGTCGATTTTAGCAGGATCGAAGGTAGAAGTGGGGAAGTCCAGTTTGCCTCGTGGCAGCATAAAGTTGGAAGTATTCGCGATTTCAATTTCACGTAAGAGAAATTTGGGGTTTTTTTGCATGCACGGTGCTCGAGTGCAGGAGGGTTGGCCTCGGGCGAGGAGTGGTGGTTCGAAACAAAGGCGACGCAATGGAAGGATAGGGTGGTGGTGATCGTAGCTGGTGGTCGGTGGGGCACGCGAGCGATGGGCGGAGAGCAGTGAGGTTCGAATTTATTTTCCAGTTAATTTTGATTTACATACACATGCATATAGGATAGGAATAAACAAAAAAAATATTTGGATTGGAAAAAAATTTCAAAACTGGATTTTCTACAAATATGTATATATATTGAAGAAAAGAGTTTTATAGCAAAGAAATGTAATGTTTTTTTATTGGCAGAGAAAATTTTATATAGGAAAGATTTTTGAAAAACAGCATATAGGGATTTTAAAAATGTTAAAGAATTTATATAAAATTTAATTTTTAAACCTCTATTGACAATTTTATAAATATATGTAGATGCAAAAGAAAAATAAATAAATATATATATATATACACACACACATTTTAATTTACCAGTTTATTTTTAAATAAGGTATTAAGGTGATTAATTTGTTTAATTAACTCATTTAATTATTTTTTGTTACCAAAAGATTTTTATAAGGAAAATTAGTTTAAATTAGATTATTAGTTTAAAATAAAATCATTGGTTAATTAAATTAATCATGGGAATTTAATTGTTCGATTTAATCGAATATTAACAAAAATCGTCTAATGTTTATATAAGGTTTAAATCGTGAAGAAAACAAGTCGAGATGGAAATGGGTTGCAAACAAAACAAAGGTAAGTAATCTCACTCATTTGGATTACCTTTTAAATTTAAATAGTTAAATTTAATTTCAGGATTGACTGCTTGAATTGATGATTTATTATCTTTCTGGATGTGGTATTACATATAGTAGTATTTATATATTGGAGTGATTGATTTCCTGCATTATATAGAGGATGAGACCTTATGCGCCCCACATAATAGTGGATGACCCTTTATACCGCGATATCCCTCTCGGAGTGGGATTGGTATTATTATATTGTGCAAACATTTGTGGATGCAAGGAAATAGGTTGGAGTGATCTAACTGGATTCCTCAAAATGTTGAATTTATTTCATATTCTGTGATATGATTTTTTTGACAATCTATAATAGATTATATTGGTAATTGAAATTATTGAATGCTATGGTTTGGCTGAATATATTTTGGTATTTTATGATATCAGAAATATAAAAATTGGATTTTTGAAGAGAAATAAAGAGAGAATTTTTAAGTAAAATATTTATATAGAATTTGGATAACTAAAGAATGAATCGGAAAAGGATAAAAAATGATTTTTAAATTCTAATAAATAAATTCGGAGTATGGGTTAGGAGATTTTTGAATAAATGGGAATTAATGAATTTTTAAACTTAAGTGATATTATTTAAAAGAATAAAGGATTTATTTTTAAATTCAAGGTTTAAAATAGTTGGAAGAGATAAGAATAATTTTGGAAAAACATGAAATTGGTATTTTTCAGTTTAAATAAGATTTTAAATCATAATAAAGGAATAAAATCTGAAATTAATGGTTTTTGAAATAAAATTTAGAAAGTAAAGGAATTTATTTTTAAATGGAGTAAATTTTGGTAATCGATTTGAAAATTGATGAGATGTTTGAAACTGTGCTTAAAGGAATATGAGACTATGGAATTTATAAACTGGGTTTATAAAATGAAATAAGATATCAGTGGATATTCGAAAGTATAAATTCACGATGGGAATTTATAAAGGAATGGGTAATTTGTTTTAAAAGTAAATGGTGGTCTATTTTTAAAAGTGTGGAAAAGAAAATTTATGGATTTGGGACGTAAATTGGGATAAATCGAAAAGGTTTTATTAACTGATTAAAAGGACTATTTTGGAATGGAAGTGTATTTCTCTAAAAGGCCAAGTATGTTTTCAAAGCAGATTTTATAAGTTAAAAGTTTTAAAGTTGTTTTAAAAGAATGTTTCAAAAGAATGTTTTTGAGAATTTATTATTATTATTGGTTAAAATTCTAAAGGTAAATATTTATTAAGTTAGTTATAGTAGTAATTATTTCAAAATGTTAAATTGGTATTATGATTTAAAAGATAATTATTAAATATTTATATTTTATAAAGTTGTTTTATTTTAAAAGTAGTTTGGCTAAAGTTTTTATATGAAAAAAATTAGTACAAAATTTCATAACTTTTATTTTTAAATTTAGTTTTGGCTTAAGTTTTTCATGAGATATTATTATTAAATTTCATAACTAGTATTTTAAAAAAATTGTTTTAAGTATTTTTTATTTAAAATGTTTTAGAGTATATGTATTTTTGGATAAAGTGATCTAACTTATTTAAAAATCTAAAGTATTAAGGCTTGGTGATTTTCAGTGGGAAGAAAACAATTGGGTGAAAATTTATTCCGCAAGAGAAAAAATTGTTTTGAAAACTATTTTCAAAGGGTTGAAGTGTAGGAAAATATCTTGCAAAGATATTTTGAAATAAATAATTTGGGAAATTATTAAGGCCTTATAATTTTTTGCGGATGTTATTTGATAGTTAAATAACCGACTATCAATATTGGCCAATGCGCTGATCATTTTGAAGAGACCGGGATCGGGGTTAATTTCCTAAAAACCAATTCGATTCGGTTTGCACGAGGAAGACAAGAGCTTGGAGATGAAGATGGAGTAGTGAAGTGTAAGGGCTAATCGCTACTAATCCTAAGTGTGATTCCAAAATGGATGTAGTAGGAGTAGTGCGTTCGGTTCCGTTCAGACTGGGAATGGAATTGCATGCACGGATGCTATCAGAACATCGTCATAGGGACGATGAGCATTCCAAGTGAGATGAGTTCTAAAAAGGTAACGCATAGCCTCGAGCCTCATCAACCAAGAATGGCTAAAACAAGGGAGGCATAACAAGGCTAAGTGGCTAGAAACCAATTAGAGTAAGGTCATCCCTATCTGGATGTCCCATTTTATTCGGCTGTGTGGACGGTTGCTGATCCCAACCGAGGGGTGATCTTATTCGGACTATCTAGTAAGGGGTAGCTCCGGTCTTGTGTTGCAGGGGATCAAGGTGGATCCTCGGTACTCTGATCTTGACCAGGTACTGTGGCGGACGGAACCCCAGTAGCCCTGCCATTGTATGGAATCCAATCTCCAATAAGCACCTGTATGGTTTTGATTGTGCCCAACTATTGCTGGAACGTGAGATGCAAGCATTCCAGCTAGATTCTATTTTACTTTCTATAGACAATATTATAATATCAGGCGAATTTGACAAAAAAAAATTTGGTTATCGTAAGGTAAAAAACCGGCATGTTTATTTGTGGCATGGTCTTACGAGATATCTTTTCAAAGGATTTTGATAACTTTAATAATCCAATTGAGTGCGTTTTCTCATGCTAGTTTTCCAGACTGACTCGGGTGTTGTTTCACTATAATGCTCATGTGAGTATTACAGGATACAGGAAAGGATGTTATGGAGCTTAAGAGACGAGCTAGATGGCGAGACGTATCAGACGTATTTGATGTATTATCCGCTGTGTATGGTTTGTTGCATAATCAGTTTCTATGTGGAAAAGTTATTATAACTGTCCAGTAATTGTTTTAATTGTGTTGTACTCTAATGATGTAATGTATAAAACAGATATAGTTATTTTTGTTTAAAGATCAGTCCTTATCTATTATATATTGTTCCATTGCCTTTGTGAGATTCTAATGTTGTTTTCTATTTCTTCTTCTACCTCCTTCTTCTTTCTCTTACGGTCTGATTTTCCAACATTCGATTGTTCGGCATTTAGTACCGTGGACGTATTGATGTCGATTTTCGAGCGTTGAGAAGGCCAGTTCGTTACACGGTGCCTTCGAGACGTGGGCTGATTCCAGTAAAAATCAAAAAAGGTTTAGAAAGAATGCACTCTCTGCCGTAGAGAGATATTGATCCGAAAAAGGAACTTACTCCCTTCCAGCCATCTTCTCGCAAAGCCTAGGGGACAGCGTACATAGAACCATTTCTGCTTGTATTGGGTAAATTTACGGCATGCTCCCATCAAAATCTAACACTGAGAATGTGGCTCGAGGAATATGAAAGATGGACAGCTCTTACAGCAATAGATGTAACAGATGTCACCAAGAGTGGGGAGCCTGAATAGGATACTCATAAAGAGAGTACAAGTGCCATAGATGAATGCATGACTATTGAGATATAGCTGTGACGGGGTGATCCCTATATACCGTAGCACTTTGCAAAGAAAGCAGTTGAATGGTGGCACGCTACTGACCCAGCACATGAATTTGATGCAAGCTGTATATCCAGTTGGGGGCAGGTGTGGACGATCTCGTCCCGATGGAACTAATACGCCATCAAAAGGGATTCCATGAATCGAGCATAGTCGATGAAGAGAAGTTTTGTTGATTTTTGAAGCTTGGGAGTCGATAGTGTTATCTAAAATAACAGCTCCATCAATCACATCAGGAGCCGGGTCAATAGTTTCCGCAGATGGTTATGGGATATCTTGTGTAGGAGTTGTCGATGGATTGGAAGTTCCCACTACTTCCTGCTGAGAACTCGGCTGAGGTTTGTTTGAAACTGTGGTGGAGCTCGACTTTCTAGACATCCTAAACGAGCATCGAATTTGGGTAAACACCTGTTCGAACTATACATGAAAGACAATCAATATTAGATATAACGACAGAAATATTCCCCTGTGTGGTGCGTACTAGTGCAATCATTCGAACATAAGTGTGAAAAATGTTGAAGATTTAAAGAGTTGTGAAGTGTGATTGAGCTTAAACTATTGTCTTTGAAGACCGTCATGCTGACCATCTTCAGCAATTGGTTACATGGTTGACGGTAGGAGTATTGAAAACAAGCAGTGGGATCGTAAAGGTTATTGCTTATGTTGTTAGGTTCAAATAACATTCGTGGTTTTTGGAGCTATAGAATGATAAGTCTAGAATTTGTATGCTTTGGTTCCTATAGTTGTTCGTTGCTTTGTACTCAGGCAAGGAATGATTTGTAATTAGCATGTGCATTGGTCGAAGTTAGGTTAGTTATAGTCAGTTAACACTGGTCCAAATTCCCAATACCGAACCACATTTGTCGCTCGGTACCGAGCTAGACAGCCTCGTTCGGCACTGATCCGGTTGCATCCCTCTCCCTCATACTCTAACTAGTTATTTTTCCCAACAACTACCACCTACCTTCTTCTCTAAACTCTACCAACCCACTTATTTCCTTTTCTCCCAACTTCAAACTAATTGAACACTCATTTCCCTTCTCACTACCGAACACCACTCTGAAATCACCAAGTCGCTCTCTTTCCAGAACTGCCAAACGACTGAACGACTTCCACCCTAAGGACCAACCCCAACTTAGTGCTAACTACGCCTTTTGTTTTGCGCTGGATGAACAAACCATTACTTCCAGCATTGAAGCTCACCAAAGTCGCCCGTTAACTTACCATAGGCAGCTACGAGCAACCTCTCTCAGGCGAACAACTTTCTCTCATCTCTCTCATCCACCATGGAGAATCAACTACGTGTGTTTCGAATCTAAGCCTCGCCCAGAGTGGCACGTTTAATAAGCCTACTTTGGCCTACTTTGGGATATGAATCCTCGCCTACATGAAGTGTTGAGGTAGGAACATACGATTTCTTAGACTTGGAATAGGTGGCAAAGAAGGGGCGCGTTTGACATGATGTTCGAATGAGAAACATAGCTATTCAAGAATAGGGTGTGCTTCGGTCTAGAAAACACAGGAAACAAGAGTTATGAAATGGAAGTGGAGAAAAGTTAGTGGTGGATGGCTTTTATATGGAAAAAGTAAAGCCACTTAGCTAAAGACTCGATTGGCATGATATTATGGGTCGGTAAAATTGCTTGTTGACCCATACCAGGCGACCAAGTGAGTGGGTCGGCGCTCCTGTGCCATGCGCACCTTAAAATAAAAATAAAGAATAAATGTATATGTATATATATATGTATGTATATTTTATACGAATGTGGTCAAAGTGCAAATGAATAAAGAAAGTGTATGAAGTATACATATATGTGTGAAATAATTGAAAATATGCCCATCGAAGGTGTTGGTTAGTTACAGCTCGAAGTAAACTAGTTTATGAAGGCCGATATGTCTCGACAATTCAAAGCGCATTTTAACACGACGACCTTTGGGGGGCAAATGTTACCCAGCAGTTTGGCCCGGCTACAAGGTCATAGTTGCATAATGAATAATTGGGTTCGATCGTAACTTGAGCCAAGAAGAGGTTAAACCTATGAAGGTTTGGTTCCACTAAGTGATTCGGCAAGACTACGTGGATCGGTGGGATGGCATAAGTGTGGGTCGGCATCACTTGTTAGGTCGGTTGTGTGTATGCGTCTGTATTTACAGGTATGCATAGTTCGGTCAGAGTGGCTCGGTAGTGTGCATCCTTGCAAATGTGGCTTGGTCAAATAAGTTTTGATGTTGCTCAATCATGCTAGAAGAACTATGGTGGTTTGGTTAGACATGGCTCACACTCTCTATATGACTCGGCACGAAGCCCCTGTAGGATCAATTTCACCCTAAAGGGGGGAATAGGGTGACAGTATTAATTTTAAAAATTAATTGCGGAAGCTTTTAGAATAATTTCAACACGGATCATAGAATAATAGCAGCACAGAAAAATAGCAGAATAATGAAACGCAGAAATAGAACGACACGGAATTTACCCAGCTTCGGCAAAACCCTGCCTACATGTTGCCCCCAAGATTTCTACTAGAAATTAAGTAGTCACACGCTTACACACGTAAACTCGCGGCACCCGCTACTGACTAACCTAACTCTACGCTCAAAACCCTGCCACAACTCAGCCACTGAGTTGCGAATTCTCAAACTACGCCACGTAGTTTGTCCCCTAGTCACACGACTAGTAAATACAACGGTTTAAAATTTAAAAATAAATTTAAAAAGCAATTTAAAACCAAAAGACAAAAAACCCTAACTAAAAAATTAAAAAAACCTTAATAAAACAAAGCCGGCCCCCTTTTTTAATTTGGCTCGATCCTCTTTTATAAGCTTCATTCCTTTGTGAAAATGGCGGCCGTTCCTCTTTGCAAATTTAGGGCTTTCGAATTACAATCGAAGCTGTGCCTTCGTTGATTGATCGATAGGGATTTTACGTGATAATTTGTTCTCGTTCGAGTTCCACTCGGCTGCTCCGATGTTGTTCGAGTTCGTTTGATGACCGGTATGCGATTTTTTTTGCCTCTTGCTTCGTCTGATTTGCTTTGTTTTTAACTCTCTCGATGAACTTTGAGTGCCGATGATGTCATCTTTTTATAGGGGTCGAATACCCACTACAACAGTTTATGCTTTTCATAGCGTTTGAAAAACGCTAACAGGCTACCATAGCATTTCAGAGAACGCCGTGGAACCACAAGCTATGGTAGACCGGCAGCATTACATAGCAGAAAGGAAAACGCTATAACATCTAATAGCGTTTACAAAAGGTCATAGCGTTTGCAACCTACAATAGCGTTTTTTTGTTGTTATTAAACTTAAACACTATAGGGAATTATAATCCTTCATTTAACTTCTATAGCGTTTTTGATCACATTTTATAGCGTTTCATCAAACCATGTTATAGCGTTACAATGTTTTCCGATAGCATTTCTTGTCATGTTTGCATAGCGTTTTTGTTTTCTACTATAGCGTTTTTGATTCTATTATAGCGTTTTTGGTGGAAAAATCTTACATCTCATATAGAGTTGCGATAGCGTTTGATGAATCAATAGCGTTTTCGATCACATTTTATAGCGTTTCATCAACCATGTTATAGCGTTACAATGTTTTCCGATAGCATTTCTTGTCATGTTTGCACAGCGTTTTTGTTTTCTACTATAGCGTTTTTGATTCTATTATAGCGTTTTTGGTGGAAAAATCTTACATCTCATATAGAGTTGCTATAGCGTTTGATGAATCAATATCGTTTTTCAAACGCTATCCTATATAATATTAATTTTCAGCATTTGTTTCAATTTTCATTTTATTATATTACATATATACATATATATATATATATATATATATATGCACACAGGTAGATATATGTATACACATTACACATACAGATATATATATATATATATATTAAAATGTGGATCCCAAAAATAACAAATCGAGAAGATGACAGCAAATATATGTAACAATGATAACGTTGCAGTGAATTCTAATTTGGAAACACACAATCAAACCAGTGGAAAAGTTTCAAATAATTCTGCTAATATTTCAAATACTACAAGACATGGTCGCATGATAATAGTTCAAAATAGTCTAACAAATGAACACAAATACTACAAGACATGGTCAAATGATAATAGCTCAAAATAGTCTAACAAATGGACACAAATACTCAGTTATGGAGACGATCATACGAAAATGGCTACTACAGAAGATTCTTGCAAGGATCTAAACATTGCTCCAGGTTGCTTCAGTGTTAACCAAGTTCCTGCATTAAATGACAAAGTAGACAAAGTATAAAAGTGCTGAAGCTGTTGACAAAGTATAAAAGTGCTGATACTTTTCAAAACAACTAATATCATTTTCTGTTAATTTTTTCTTTATCCACAAGGACAATAAAATTATTTCCATGTTTTTGAATTTGAATCAAACCTCAAAGCTTTCGGTTTGTTTTCCAATCATCAGAGTGACATAAAAAACTCAAGATTTTGGGTAACTTCACAGTTCAATGAAAATGAATTTTTTGTGTCTTATTTCTGAAACTTTAATTGATTATAGTCTAGATTTAAACAGCAAAAATTCAACCACTGAACTAATATGATTGTCAGTCATAAATTTCTGGACCACATAATCTAGTTTCCATTTGTAGTTCAAATACCATCAAACATCCCCTATCCTCAACATCACCAACTCAACATATATCATTAAACTTCCAAAACACCCCACAACAGCTTCCCCATTGCAGACCACCCACTTTACTGTCACAACCACCAACATCCTACAATACAACCTCTTCTTGTAAACTCCATACTTCACTGATCATCTCTGATCACATCTGACCATCAACTCCACTACAACACACTCCTCACCTTTCAATCTACTGCACATACTACTCAAACCATTCAACATCTTCCTTCATCCAAAACGCATACAACATCCCCTTCAACAAGCACATTTACATCATTTGCTTCCCTGAACTTACTACACTTAACCACCTCTTAATATTTACAAACGCATATAACATTTACATCCTCCTCAAACACTGCACTTTAAACTTCCCATCTTCATAGCCTGTGCAACTGTGCTGCACATTCAACAAACCAACCTACTGGCCATACACACCACAACCTGACATTCTAACCCACCTGAAAACTATCTCCATGTCCACCAAGTTTGCAACTTCTTCATCTACCATACTCTACAATTCTCTGCAATACATCACCAAAACATACTGCCTCATTCAGACAATCACCACCCCAACTCCTCCTCTATTCCTACACAACTGCTAACATCCACCTACAAACATCTCTAGAGTTCCTAAACAAAAATCCCACTATTACCACCAACATCCCTCTGCAACAACTTCTCTACTGCTGGTTCACTTTTGCTGACCCCTACATTCAAATCAACAATCCCTTCCTCCATCAAATACCCTTATCTGCCCCAGCAACTTTCCAATCATTCACCACTTCCTCACACACCAAAAGAAATTCACTTTACTTGCCAATACAATCATAAAACTAACACTATTCCATTCAATCTCCTGACCACAGTGCCACATCCAGTATCACCTTCCACCTCAGCCTGTCAACAACATAACTCCACCTTCACTGACTTCATACTTCACTGATAACAACACCCTATCTACAGACAACCCACCCCATACTTCACTGAATTCATCATTCTGTCTTAACCCACCCCATACTTCATCACTACAGCCCACCCCATACAACTCTGCCTTAACATCGCTAAGCCACCCAAAATTCCAAAAAACCACTACATTACCACTACATAACATCGACAGCCATTCAAACAACCTACAACCACCCCGCCATTCATAAAACATCACTACAAACTGCTCTTACCACACAATTCTAAACTACCAAAACCTTCTCGCCGTCAAACTGCAAAGCTCATCACCACAAATCTTGCAACTGCTATTTCCCCAAATACTTCTCCGTAATCGCAAATCCAAAAATCACCGAACCTCCAAACGCGAAACCAACCACAACCTCAACTCCCTCTGACAGCACTCTGCCACATTGCAATTCAAATACCATCAAACATCCCCTATCCTCTTCTCATTATTTTCCTGAGCACCATTAGCCAAAAACAAAAAATACTACATCATCATAAATATATAACTGTTTAAAAAATAGGAAATTATTTTGATATTTATATTAAATTATTAGTACCCAAGAGCGCTGAAAAAATATTGCTACTTCTATGTCAAATTTTACAAACTTATTAAAATTATTTTTGTATTCGGTTAATTGTCTTCCTATTGTACCTACCATTTACGCAACATAATGCATGCAGCATTTGAGAATTGGTTATTCCAATATTTTTCATGCTTTAATCAATGATTTATTGTGATGAGTTTTCATACACATTATTAAAACTGTTCACTGTACCAAATACAACTGAACCATTCAAAAATTTAAAATAAATGTATGTTGTCAACAATATGTTGAAAGGAGTAAACAAAGGTAAAATTGCTACATCATAACATGATTTCATAAAATTATCTTTAGATTTGTGTCTAGTGGATACATATCATATGCACACAGATAAGTCCTATATGAACTTAGGTTCCAAAATACTTTCGCTTATGATTTTAGAAAAATTTCAAAAAAAAAATAGAGCTTCACATTTGTATAGTATTATTACTATTTATACTCATCTAATAATTCATAATTAGAATTTGCTTCACGTAATGAACTCCAGCATACAATGAAAGGTTTGCTTTGAAATGCTATCTTAAGAAAATTACCTAGCCAGCCAACCTAGATCATTTACAATCAATGATAGTGTTATGCAATTGTAATTGTTGCACCCTCATGTTGATGAAAATTTAGTGAAAAAACATCCTTCTTGTATCAAAACTATGCCTTACAACATTAGTGAACAGTTTTTGCTTTGATTTGAAATCTTTGTTTATTTCCATTTCTGAAATTGATTATCTCTTTTGATGTGGGTGTGACTATAATTTTTGTTATCCTCTTTAACATTTCATGTTTCTGTATTCAATAAATTAATGGTCGTTATACTCAAAAACTTAAAGGTGGTTGTTTATATGTAAATTTTTTAATGATAATTTAAGTGGTAAAAAATAATATTTGTGATGTCACTTGAAATTTCATTGATCTATACATGTACAAGCTATGTAGTATTAACGAATAAATAAAGTTGAACTGGTTCGAGCATTTTGCACAATAAATTACAATAGTTATACAGGTATTGAAGTCATGAACCAATACGAATGTCTTCTTTAAAAGTTTTATCAAATTTTCTGTATTTGCAACATTCTTTTACTCAAATAGTGTCCCCCACGGCTGATTTCTTTTTAAAAAAATTTATATGACAATCACCATTGTCTCAATGGTTAAGTGATTCGACTTTGGTGCGAGAGGTCACATGTTTGAAACCTGTGTAGTGTGATTCGAACATTTATTGACACATGATTTGTGGTTTGTTGTCCCAGTGACATGTTGTATCTAAGTACCATTTCCAAAAAAAATTACACAACTAATTATATTTCACTACATTACCATTTTGCCACAACTCCAGCTTCACACACACATTTACTACATTTCTTCATTTAAATTCTATATTTGGTTATATATATTAAAAACATGAGTTATCATATTTAAGAGCACATCGTTTTAGCACCTGCAACTTAATAATATCCGCCTTACCATATTACTTTGCACAACAGATTGTTTATCATTCCACTGTTATAGACTATTAAGAATGCTGAAACTGTCGCTTGTATAATTTTTTAAAAAACGAATACGAAATTTGTTACTCGGTTCAAGAAAGAAATCATTGCGTTAGGAATTATAATAATTATCTATGCTTAGTAACACTAAATGAGTTATTAATATTACATTTTCATACACATGTATTATATACTTTGTCTTATTTTAATATTTCGCAAATTTAACAATGATCAAGTTTGAATCCGTGCAACGCAGTAGCTACCTACTAGTTCGTCTATATATTTCAGCTTCAATTCTCACAGAGTTGCTAAATGCCAAAGATTAAACTACATAAAGACAACATAAATATTCATTCAAGGAAATGAATTTCGCTAAGCTGAAAGTTTCATTTGAAGAAGTTAATTTCATCGTCGTCATTTTCCCCTTTGGGACTAAAAGTTCGCAAGTGTGTGTATGTGTTTCTAAGTTTATAGTGAAAAGTTTTGGTATACTAAAGAGAAAATGCCAACTTACAATCATATATGAAACCTTATAAAGTGTTGATTTTTACCAAATGAATCCAATAATGAATATTTGTTTATGTAACTTATTTGGTTTCAGATCAAAGAAATGGCCAATAGCTTTGAGTCAACTGATTTTGGTCCACATAATTGTTCATATATGTTGTGCCTGCATTTACATAATAGAAAGATCTATATTGCGATATCAGGAAGTAATAACAAAGTATGTACAAATGTGAAGGAAATGAAGCTAAATTTATCCTTCTTGATTCCCGCAAGGCAGTGATGTTCTATTTCACCTTTACTAACTTTGTTTTATGGATTTCAGAAAAGTACTATACTTGATAGCCAAATGCAACCATTTTAATAGGAAGATTAAGGGCCGTAACAAACCCTAAACTAAGATTAAAAGGCACATAACCAAACAACACAAAAATAGGTATTAAAATGTGCACATTAGGCAAGCATATTAACAAATTATTATTTGAATTGAAAATTTTGTTTAAATAGTTTTGTTGAAATCTGATGGTTCCCTTGTTAGCGTCACAATTGATTTTGTTCAAAGGTCGGTTCTATAATTGTGTCGTGGTGGTCATTCAGTGTCCCTACCCATTGACAAATGTCGTAAACTGAAACAACAAACTGAAAGGCGATGAAGCATGAAGACTTAAACCAGACTGAAGAGGTGTTGAACTAATCGAAAGGCAATGAAGACTGAAGGGGCCTGAAGGCTGAAGCCAGACTGAAAGGCAATGAAGCCTGAAACCAGACATAAGAGTAATTAGGGTAGGACTGAGACAACAAACTGAAACAACAGGCCAAAGTAATATCCTAAGAATAAGCACACGGGCAATCAAACAATAGGTATGGGAATTAACTGAAGTAATGGTTGGTGATAAGGCTGAAGCTTTGAGGCCTGAAGCAAATAATAATAAAGCAGCAAAAGGAAGCAACCTGAATGCATGAATGCTTAAAAATTCGGGCATCAATTTGTCGTGTAAATGCAAGTTGGACAAATATGTGCCTAATATAGTGCCTCAATGTAGTAAACTGGTGCAGGTAACTAAGGGCAGGCATGGAACACTCTATATGTTGTATGCTCCGCTAGTAGTTGAAAGATCAGAGCATGACATTCTAGAATTACAGTGCCCAAAATAAACAATTAACAAAGGAACTTGCTCTAGGGCAGAAGCAATAGAAAGTAGCAGTCAAAGCAGAAGCAGCAAAACTCATGTTGTAATTGTTTGCTTTGAATTGCACATATAATCATTTTTGTTAGAGCCAATAATGGAGGATCTAAGGCTCTAAGCCTTCTGTACAATTTATGAAGCATGTAAATCATAATTCAGTGGACTACCAATCCAGTACAAACCAATATTAAATGCTCCACTAAAGAGAAACTAGATGTTTTATTCACAATAAAAATTGAATGAGTGATTAGATTACTAAACAAAATATAATGGTTTTAGAAACATCCAATGCAAATCCAATTGGCACACAAATATGCGAGTTTTAAAACAAAATCACATTAGTATACACTTTTACTAACAGACATGGTTTTATGCGATTGGTATATATGCTGCATATGTAGGGAACTTTTTTAGGGGTTGTTTCATTTGCGTGTGGTAGTAAAGCACTTGATTATTCATCTTTCTATTTAACTTAAAATACTTTTCTTCAAATTTTTATAAGAGGAAAGAAATGATAAACTCCAATGAAAAACTAAGAAATACTCACTTTATTATAACCAAAATTTGAATGCATTATAATAATAGTTGATTTGGATTGCACCAAAACTTGATCACCGTTATGTAATAAAAACTTTTTGACACATGCCACCCCCATATATTTTTGGGAAATAATATAATACGAACTCCAGTCATTAGGAATTCCAAACATATTATCTATAAACATAATTCAGAAAATACAAACAAAAGATATACAGACAATTTTGTTGTGACTGATATTTGAAATCATAACCTCCTTTATACATATGAATGTTAAATTTGCCTTAATGCAAAATTCTAGCTAGCCATAATATAATTATAAACATTTTAGCTAGCAGCCATAGTTTAGAAAATAAATTCACTTATCAATCCCGATTTTGTAAAAGGGGAATATAGTAAATCTTACCTGGCTGAAGCAGAAGAATCCACCAAAATAAATTTGATCCAAAAATAAGAATTTGCAATAGCGGAGTTGAGGAAGATGAGCGAGCAAAGATTTCAAAACACGTATTGAAATCGCTGATTTTGGAATAAGCAAGCAATTAATTCTCGTTCTGGATCTGAAGATTGATTGCAGTTTGGACAATAACAATTGTTCCCATATGATGTTTAGGATCTTATGAACCAAAATAATATGAAAAAATATATCATAAATATTATAGCACCTCTCACGGAGGTTCAAATTGGAGAAGCGTAGATTTAGGGTTCTAGGTAAGTAATTGACGACTGCGGTTCAAATTCGTAACTGGGTTTAACTATTGGGATCGATTGTGCGAGAGAGAGGGAGAGAGTTCAATTTGCGATCGACTGTTGACGAAGGCGGTTAGGGTTTCGCGATTCAACTTTGGCCCGCGTGTTGAGTTTTAGGAATTTCATGGAGCTTGGTTGTTTTCTAGGTGATGATGGAAAGAAGATGAGTGTTTTTTAGGAGGTGATGGAATTTTTTAATTGCCGCACAAAATAAATTTTCTCCCACCCTTTTTATTTTATAGCACTGATCACATCGTATTTTTTTACTTGGTAGCGTTGGATACCTTACTCGCGCAATGGTTATAGAGGAATAAGCGAAAACGCTATGCATTGATGCTATCAAAAGTACATATTTTTGTAGTGACCTAAATTTTCGTCGTATATTTTTTATTTGAATTCCTCAAAACTCTCTGTCGCTTGATGATGCTTGAACGTTTGAGATGATTTATGACTTTTCAATTCGAATATATTTCCCTTGCTTCACTGTCACGGTTTTAGCTTGAAACCATTCGATCCTTCCTTGATTGTTATGGCAGCTACTTTCCTATTTTATTTGGATTTGATTTTTGACTTTTTCAATTTTTATGCATACCTGATTTCTGACTTGGTCAACTTCGATGTTGATTTGTGAATTCAACATTATTCTTCTGATAACTTTGGCCTTGACACTGATCGTGTTTACTTCTCTGTGTCTTCATCATTGATTTGGTTTGAAAACACCAGCGGCCTCATTTTTGGTTCGAAACTTTTTTCAGTAGCTCACAGTTTTTAGTTGAAACTTCATTGACCTTGATTATCACGGTAATATTGAATTTTGTGGCCACCACGGCATGATTTGCATTTGACTTCGTATTTGCAATTTGTAGTTTACCTTTTGTTTTAGCAATATTATTCCTTTCTATAACAACCAAGATAAAATGCTTTTGCGATCATGCTTAGCATTGCATTTGTGTCGACTCTGTTTTCGTTGTAGTCTTCAAGCATTGTTGGGCCACTTGATTGCTGAGTCACTTGATTTTCAGACCATATATGAGTGTTCATGAATGTGTGCATCGATGTACATGCATTTGCCACTGTTTATTTGATAGTGTACTGAGTGAAGCACGATTAGCTTGACCCTTGTTTGGTTTTTGTTGGCATTTGTTTGCTGTTATGTTGGTGGCATTGTGCCTTAGCCTTGCTTGTGCATTGCCCCATACATCTGTTGCATCCACATTGTCGCTGTTTGATATAGTTTGCATTTCAGTTGTACTTGCTGTCTTCATTTGGTTGTTGCAGTCACTTCCATACTTGGTCGTACTATCCGCCTGAGTTTGCTTTGGTTTCTTTTATAGTTGTAGTCTGGTTATTGCTTGATAAAGAGGCTGAACCTGTTAGTCGAGCTTGCATACTTTGATAATCATGTTGTTGGCTTATGCTAGTTCATTCATGTTGTATTTGCCATTCATTGTTGCCTTGAGTCTGTGCATTGATATTGGCTACGACGAACTTGTACATCTCTGTCTGAAGTAGTTTGAACTTGAATCTGGTTCTCTTGTCGTAGTCTTGTTCGACATTACTTGAACCTTTGCTGTTTGGTTGATGTGCATGTGTGTTTTGTTGAAGTGGTTGAGACTGGTTTCTCTATGGCATATCTGGATGTCTTCATCATTGACTCAATTTTGTCTTGACCCATTGTTTCGTAATTGCACCTGCGTTGAATGTTGTACATATGATCTTGGTGCATTGCTTCGAGTTGTATTATTGAATACTTGAGTTTCACTGAACTTGGTTTTTAGACCGTTTGTGTTTTGGTGCTGCAGTTGAGTTGAGTCAGTGACTTCACCTTTTGCATTTTGTTTGTGGTCTGGTGCCTTCTTGAATTTTTGCAGTCTTTCGTGAACATGTTGACTTTTGGTTGGACTATGCATTTCACTTGAGTTGAATCCAGCTTGTATCTCGGATTTGACCTTGTGCTGAAGTTTGTGACATTATTTTATCACACTTGAGTTGAATCCGGTATATTGGATTTGACATGTGCTCACTTGTCCCTGTAAATCACTCAAGTGTATATTTCGATGTGCACGACCTTGTGGCATATACAGTGATACACTGTGTATGTCACAAGTTGTTCGTGTATGATGGATTCAAAATTAAATGATGACGAACAACCCAAATAACCGAGGCAAATATTATTTTCAAATTTCACATTTTATTTTATACTACAAAAATATTTCCTTTTCAATTTTAATGCGTCAATATTTATCTTTGTAGATTGCTCAGATGCTGGATTCAATTTGGAATGAAGTTGAAGATAAAATACGAGTTGAGTGAATGAGTGATATGTAGTGAGATCAGATGTAAAAGTGAAATTGTGAGGTAATTGAATTTGTATTGTAATCAAAGTTGTATATGTATAGTGAGAGCTTGAATTTGTACTATTAAAAATTGTAACAAATATTTGTTAGAATAAAAATTCTGTTTGAATTCAAATTCTGCATTATTTATTTTTATTCAGCAAATATTTATTTAATCTATGAAAAATGAAATAGCACATTACCAAATACATTTACACGAATATATATATATATATATATATATGTTTATTATCATCAAACAAAAATCATATAATCGCATATTCAATAATCTCCCCCTTTTGATGATAACAAACATATATTTAAGATTTTGAATATGTTAAATCTATTTGATCATAGATATACTCTAATTGCTCCCCCTATTTAAATGCTTTCTTTCTACACAACGCTCCCCTTATATATATGCATACAAATAAAAATATGCAAATGAGCCTGGATGCAAATGGAAAATATTTGACAACCTAGATGAAAATGGAAAATATTTGACCTTTGCTTGATTTTATTTAACAAAATCTTAACTTTTCTCTCCCCCTTTTGTTATCAGCAAAAGAGTAATAGTGTTAGAGAAAATAGAGATAATGTAATCGATATTAACCCAACATTAAAACTCAATTAAATATAAATATTAAATTTCAATAAAAAAAATCAAACAAAAATCATAACTACCCTTGTTAGGCGCATATTCCACTTTTAGAAATAATGGAAATGATGTCATCATATAAAACCATACAGTTGCATCTGTTTGTGGTACATTTATACCAGGAATTTGAATATCTACTAATCATGCATAACCGTTAGGACTTTTAAATGAGATTAGTAGTATTCCAATTTAATTTTAAAAATGAATTTAAGTATATTCTAACCACGCATGACCATGAGGACTTTTAAATGGGATTAGAATCAACTTGTTTATTTAATAAATCAATTTTGATATGCGCTCCATACATGCATAACCGTGAGAACTTTTAAATGAGTATGGAAGCACATAACAAATTCCAAGTAATTCACCCATGCATAACCGTGAGGACTTTTAAATGAGAGTGAATACTTTGGATTTTATTTTGTTTTTTAAAATGAAAAAAGAATGGTTCCTGTTTAAAGTACCACATATCGACAAACTATATTGAATTTTTGATGAGCGATGGTCGATAGAAATATGATAGACATAGAAATGGTCATGGAATCTTTACCCAACAAAGAGTTTTATAACTCTTGTCTGAATTTCTAAAGAAATTTTTCTAAATATACTGTCTTGAGTAATGTATGATAAATATCAACACTCGTCACTTTTTCAATCACTGTTTATCTTTTCGATAATTATTAGGGAGTTAGACTAGTCAAAATTGTCATTTATAATCAAATTCAAAAATAATTATAAAATCAATTTATGAAAATATGGTCAAAAATGATTTTCTCGAAGGGGTTACATAAGAAAAAATTTCTGCTATTTGAAAATTATTTGAACTGAAAAATATGCAGATATTTTCTTAAATAAACGATGCAGTTACTAAAAATTACGTTCAACTAGAAAGTTTTCTGTCAACTAGATTACCAGTGTGATCTGCATCTGAATTTCTCTTTCACTCCAAATTATCACTAATTGAATTTGATAGACCAGACCATGAAGTGTGCACCAAAAAATTTCAAACTCAATTTTAACAGCAATTCAAATGACATTCTCTTGAATTTGAATTAAAGCCGTGTAAATGATCAAAAACAGTGAATGTAGTGTTAGCCGTATTAAAACCAAATGTATTATCATCCAACAAAACACTATTTTTAATCCAAACTAATATATATGAAGTAATTCAAAGAATCTAGAGATTTTTATAGTTTTTTTGGCATAAGAATATAATTGGTTAACAATTTTGAATAAGTCAGAATCAAAATCATCATCTTTTCATCATCTCAATATTGGCTGATTTTACTTAGATTACTGTGCAGAATATCACATGTCGTTCAAACAAATATACCATTACCTGTTTACCTTTACAATATTTTTCATTGTTATCCAATGTGATTCTGTCACCTTTATACTAGGCTAAGGAACTTTGCTTTGTCGCCCATTGCATTTCTGCAATTGCCAAAATCCAGATAACACTGTTATTGTTCCTTAGCCTGTCATCACACCTACACGGGAAAAGATTTTTGTGACCTATTTGTTTTTATAGGTCCATGGTTGTTAGTGGTAGAATATTTAGAAAAGTGATTTTGTGGAGACCCAAAACTATTTATATATGTTCCTTTTGGTACCCAAATTTGTTTAACTTTGAGAGATTTTATATTTGTGCCTTTTGGAACCCAAATTGGTATAGTTTTCACATGTTTGGGTCTATACCAACAATTATTGTGATAGTGTCTATATTTTCTACAAATTGTGTACATAGAATTTTCTTGATTAATATCGCTTTCAACATTTTCGGATTGATTATATCCAAGTCCTTGTCTAGCTGTATTAACAGTTTGCTTCCCTAATAGCATATTCAGCGATTTTTCACTTTTTGAAAATTTATCTAAAGTTGTTGACAATTGTTGGACTTGTATTTTGAGAGATTCATTTTCGTTTAACAATTTTATGCATTTTTTAATAGAATTCTCTCTCCTAGTATTTTCATTCTCTTTCAAAATCAGAATTTCATTTTCAAGTGATCTTAAATTAATTTCTGATTTTTTAATTTCTTCTTCGAATGTTGGACACTTATCACACTTAGGGAATCTTCTTTGATAGGTTTTAACTAATTGGTCAAGTTGTTTATTTAAATCTATCAAAGTATCTTTTTGTGATTCAAGTTTGGCATACTTCTCCCTAAGTCGTTCAAAACAGCCATTCACTTCGTGGAAATATATAAGTAATTCTGAACGAGAGAGTTTTGATACCTCGCTTGGCTCGTCATTGTCACTGTCAGTTATTTCACCATGAAGACACATGTCTGCTTTCTCATTCTCACTGTTAGCACTTTGATTATCTTCATCACTTGTATTCCACGTGGCTGCCAAACTTCTCCTTTTTGATTTCTTTTCAAAGTCACGTCGATTTTGAGGACAATTGGGCTTGATGTGTCCAGGTTGGTTGCACTTATGATAGATGATCTTTTGTTCTTCTGGATTGTCCAATATTTTATTTATTCCGCTTTTCAATTTTCGATTTAGAGCTGGATTTCCATATTTGTAATTCGACCTTTTGACTTTCTTTATTATCAGCTCCAATTCTGCTGCTCCATCATCATCATCATCATCACCATCACTTTCTATTGTTCCTTTGAGAGGCATAGATTTCTTTTGAGTATCTCCTCCTTCACGTTCTTCCTTGAATTTCATTTCTAGCTCATAAGCGGTGAGATTTCCCGATGAGTTCTTCGACTTTCATTTGTTTCAAATCTTTTGATTCTTGAATGGCAGTCACTTTGGCTTCAAAACTTCGTGGAAGGACTTTGAGGATTTTTCGGACTATCTCCAACTATGTGTATGTTTTCCAAGAGCTTTTGATTTGTATACAATATTGGAAAGTCATCCATGCATCTCTTTAACATTTTCTTCCTTTGCCATTGTGAAATTCTCGTATTCGCTGCTTAGCTTGGCAAGGCGAGATTCTTTTACTTGAGATGTTCCTTCGTGAGTCACTTCTAGTGTGTGCCATATTTCCTGCGCAGTTAGACAGTGTGAGACACGATTAAATTCAAATTGATCCAATGAACAGATAATAGAATTCATAGCTCTAGCATTAGCATTTTGTAATTTATTTTCTAGTTCTGTCCATTGATCCATCGGTTTATCTATTTCCTGATTATCTACCACTATACCAAATACTGAGATTTGCAACTAACCATCCGCGCATTTGGCAATGGTTATTAACCGTTGCCATTTAGCAACGGTTAATCACCATCTTGGTTCAATTAGCAACGGTTTTTTATCGTTGCTAATTGGGAACGGTTATTAACCGTAGCTTCTTTGGAGACAAATGATGGCGGTGAATTTCATCCTTTCGCGCCATAATTTTTGGCGCGTTTCGTTCCAATTAGCAACGGTTTTCAACCGTGGCTAATTAGCAATGATTTGTAACCGTCGTAAATCTTTTAGCAGGGACGGCCCAGGGGCAAGCCCACCAAGCCCCTGGGATGGGGCAACCAACTGAGCCGGGCAACACCAAAAATCTGTTTTACTTCAAAGTTACAGCTCAATAGCAATCTCCATGTTGGCAATGCTCGAACCCAAAAAAATTAGGGTTTCAAAAATCAACGCTTTCTAAATAATCGTCGCTGCATACTCGGCTATTCCATCAGCCATCGTCGGCTCATGCTTGCCTCCTACGCGATATTTTCTACTGCTGATTTGAAGTCCTGCTACAGTCTCTATACTGCCACTGCTAATTAAGTATGCGAATTTCTTGTTTTGAGTTGTCTAATTTTCTAAAATTGAGTCTCCCTTTTACTGCTTTAGATTTCATTAACCTTGAAAATGCCTGAAGCTAATAACTTATTAGCATTTAGTTATAAACAACTAGTTTTCTGTAAATAATCGTTTAGGAATTGAAATTTGAAAGCTGAAGCTAAAAGACTAATAATTATTTAGGAACTGATACTTACATTGATGTACTATTTTTCCTGCAGTGTGTGTATGTCTACCCGCAAACATTTAGGCAGAATCTAATATGATTTGCATGTACACTTAACTAGATACACTAGCTTGTAAACTTGATACATTTTGTTGAAAATTAAATACACTGTTTTGTAAACTATTTGAGACTATAAGTATTGCAGCCCACTTAATGTGGCAACTTTTGTATAAAAAGTTGGTACTTTGTTATGTTATAGTTTTGTATGTGATTTTATGCTTATATATGAAAAAGAAAATAAAAAAAAATTTACATGTTATATAGTAAGGGGCAAAAAAATTCACATTGGACTTGGTCAACCGATTCTTTGGGCCACCCTTGCTTTTAGGATTGATGTTTCATTAAGTTTTTGGGGATTGATTATAGATCTACTACTCTTTAATAGTTTGCCAAAGTAGAGATGCACCTTCTAATCTGAACCATCAGAATACATATTTGATGTTTTAAGTGTACAGTGTTAGAGAACCAAGAAACAATTGGTTATGCAAGGGATGATCTTTTTACATTCATATATGATTTGTTTTACAAATTGTAATGTACTATACTGCACTGCATGCTAGTTAGACATAGCTGCTTATAGTGACCGCTAGGGTATAAGTTGATGCAATGAATTTTGTTTTACTAAATATGAGACCATATTTAGTAAGTGGATAAAATTATTGTTAATGGCGCAAGCCAAGTATCAGGAGAGGGGTAATGCATAGACATTACTCTAGTGCTACAAAATGGCGCCGTAGTAATGGCAAATTTTTTGGAAACAGTTTGATGCTAATGTTAAATTTCAAGTGAAATCAGAAGAATATACATCTGTTTAGTTAATATCAGAGTTGAACTTGGTGGAAAGCCATAAGATATTGTTACCCATGATTTCTTATTAGCTCTTGTTATTTTCTTTCAATATGTCTTTTAGTATAGACAAACAATGGATGAATCAATCTAATCGAAGAAATACAGAATATGTGGAAGGTGTGAGAAATTTCGTTAGATTTTTCGTTGAAAATGGTGGCAATAAGGAAAAGTATTCGTGCCCTTGCACGCGGTGCAAAAATGGAGATACATTCAAATTAAATGACATTCATTTTCATTTGCTTAGATATGGCATTGTTCAATCATATACCGTGTGGTGTTTTCACGGGGAAAGAATACCGGAGAAGCCAAAACAACAACCGGTTAGTCATGCCACAAATACTGATGAGTCCGAACATATTAGGATGGAGGATTTGATCAATGATACAGATAGATTCCATCAATTTCAACCTACAAGTCAGTTGCATGATAATGCTAATATTGGTGAGCAGTTTGCGGATAAATCATTTTTTGATAGTGCAACTGCAACAGAGCCATTGTATCCTTCTTGTCCAAAAGAGATTACAAAGTTGTATTCCATTGTGAAACTGAATAGCTTGAAGACCCAATACGGCTTTTCAGACAATGGTGTGACTGCACTACTCGAATTCATAAAGGAGTTACTCCCCGAAGGTAACACGCTACCGTCAAAGTACCCCGACGTAAAAAAGATCATTAAGCAAGTTGGGATGAATTACATAACTTATGATGCATGCATTAATGACTGCATCTTGTACTGGAAAGATAATGCGAACAAAGTTTCATGTACAAATTGCAACGTACCAAGATATAAGACATCATTCGACGAAGAGAGAAAAGCTACCACAGTACCTCGAAAGACCTTAAGACATTTTCCTTTAATTTCTAGATTGAGAAGACTGTATACTGTACCATGGATAGCAGAAGCGATGACCTGGCATGGTCGTGCCAAGTCCGGTACAACCATAATGCGTCATCCGCATGATACTTCTCAATGGAAAACTACAGATTCTTTTGATTCTTCGTTTGCTGCTGAACCACGAAATATCACGCTGGAATAGCAACAGATGGTTTCTGTCCGAATGCTTCTTGAACTAACCCTTACAGCCGTTGGCCAGTAATTGTAGTACCATATAACTTTCCTCCGTCTTTGTGCATGAAAAGAGACTTCTCAATGTTAACATTGTTGATTTCTGGGCCAAAACAACCGGGGAAGGATATTGATGTTTATTTAGAACCTTTGATAGACGAGTTAAAGCAGTTATGGGAAGAGTCGTTACATTTGATTCATTTAAGAAATCTGAGTTCATAATGAGAGATAGAGTGTTGTGGGCAATCCATGATCATCCCGCTCTTAGGACTTTATCGGGATGTACAACTCACGACTACTTTGCATGTCCTATTTGTGGAGAAGAAACTACATCTGTTTATCTCCCTGAAAGTAAGAAGATTTTTTACATGGGACATCGTAGATTTCTTGCGTCCGGACACAAGTTTCGATACGATAAGACAAATTTCAACAACGAGCAAGAACTTAAGCGTCCTCCAAAACCACTGACTGGTTATCAAGTTGAAAAAAAGGTAGCGAATATAAAAATGAAAGTTGGTAAAAACATACCGGAAATTGGTTGAAAACGGAAAAAGACAATCGATGAAGAAGTTCCTGCATGGTATAGGAGGTCGAATTCTTTGATTTGCCATATTGGAAAACAAATTTGACCCGACATAATATTGATGTTATGCATACGGAGATGAATGTCATGAAACATTTGATCAACACAATTATGAACCATAAAGACATGCCAAAAGATGGGATCAATGCATGGAAGGATTTAAAAATCATGGGTATAAAACAAAAGTTGTGGGTGATAGAAGATCCTGAAACAAGTAAAGTAACCATACCAAATGCGACTTTCACTTTGAGCAAAGAAGAAAAGATACGGTTTTGCACCGTTTTGAAAAATTTGAATGTGCCGAGCAAATTCTCTTCGAACTTCCATAACAATGTGAGCATCAACCCTCCTGAACTAAAAAATATGAAGTCACATGATTACCACGTCATAATGCAACATTTACTTCCGGTATTGCTTCAACATTGTTTTCCGCAACATAAGGATCTACGGAATGCTATTCACCACATTAGTCTCTTTTAAAACATTTTGTGCTCAAAGGTGATCAACAGGGAACATCTTCTAAAAGCAAAGGCTAGTTGGTAGAAGCAATGTGTGTTATTGAAAAACATTTTCCGCCTGCATTTTTTGATATCAGTATTCACCTTATGGTTCATTTAGCCGATGAAGCATTAATTTCCGGTCCTGTTAGATATAGGTGGATGTACCCATTTGAACGGTAAATTGCTAATTTTAGTTATGTACATAATTATTCGATTTAAATAGCTATTGATGTCTACATTTTACAATTATTCATCTTCATAGGTTGATGAAAACATATAAAGGATATGTGCGCAACAAAAGATATATTGAAGGGTGTATTATAGAAAGATATATTGTACAAGAAGGATATAAACTTCTGCACCCTTTTAAATTGAGTTGCTAGCTGTTGTAGAGCAAAGACAGGTGAGTTTGAAACTCACGCATTTAATATATATGTTGCCTGGTTGCCAAAAAAAATTCTCTGTAATTCACTTCTGGCATTAAACCTAAGTCATTATTAGGCAAATTTGGGTCTAGTTCATATGCTATGAAACTTGGGCCATCGCTGCATGTTTGTGAATTGGTTTTGGGTAGCATGACTTTTGTTTTTTGTTTATATAAGTTTTCATCTTAAAAAAATCTGGTGCACTGTCCCTGATGCATGCGAGTAAATCCTTTTGTACCTGCGTATGCACTGCCCCTGAACCATGCAAGTTTATTTCTTTGTTACCTGCATGTGTTATTTTTGCAAATTACATGCTTTATACGTGTGTTTTACTTTGATTTTTGTGTGGAAATTCATGCATGCGTGATATATATTGCATGTATAATTTTCTAAAGGCAAATGGTTCCAAGATTTAAAACTTTTATTCTTGCGTGTGTAGTGTCCCTGAAGCATGCAAATATACCACCTCTAATATATGCGTATCCTTGCATTGAAATTATTTCATGCGCACACTTATGCTTTTGCGCCCATATATACCACCTCTTAAATGTTTGGGAGCTTGTTAGTTCTGTAAATGTGATTCCATATATTCACTCCAAAAATGCTTATATAACAGGTACTATATGCCGATATTCCACAGCATTAGTAATTCATGGAAACCAGTACCACCCATATATGAAAAAGTGTTGTTGGACAAAATTTTATTGCCGGATGAGCTAACCGCCAAAATATGTCGACAATTTACCGAGACCATTGGGGATGTTGGAGCCGGAGGTTATGTGAGCCATCAGAAGGGTTTGATACGATATCTTTAGTCGGAGGTATTGATATTTCTGACTTGTTCTTTACATATATTGCTGATTTTCTTTTGTTTGCTGTATATGAAATTTGCATATGCAAATGCATGTGTATTTTGTCCTGGTCTGTCTTGTTTACAAGATAATCGACAATTTATCAAATACTAGGAAGTAAAGCTTTTACCTTCCAAAAAAAAAGGTTGAAGCCCATTATATTCTCCTTCAATGCCTCTCAAACTAAAAAACAACCGTGTTTAAAAATTATTATAACATTATATATTTGCAACTTGAAAGAAGTGTTGCCAACTCGTACAAAGCATAAAACATTATATTGACTTTGCATTTCAAAGTCTGAGCTAGAAAGATAATCAAACATTCACCAATTTTATTTTGATATTCGAAATAATAGAATAGAAATAGTTCAAGTTGGATAATGAATTGCATTCAAGATTCAATGCAACCTCTATTAGTGGTAATTAATACTTATGTCACACGGACCGAGTCAGATTACATCCAGTGTCTTTTCAAGACTGACCAAAAACAAGAGGGTTGATAATCTAATTTCTTTGTACAAATTTTCCTTTCTGCAAAATTTACATTTCCAATTTGCATTTACTGTTCACTGTTCCTGCCTTTCTAACAACAAATAGTCCATTCACAGCTCCACATACCAAACTGCTTTGCTTTGCATTTAATCACCAAACAACATCTCCAATTCAAAACTGTCACAATACAACAGCCTCCCCCTATACATTCCTCCTTGCTGACCACCAGTCACTACCCTTGCAATACCACTCCATCACCTCTACCATACATCATTCCTTCTCCACTGCTCACCCCACAAACTTCTCCCTTCATGAAATTCAACACAATGCACAACTGACACTGTCTCGACAATAATACATCAATCTGCCTCGACAACATCCCTTCATAACATCATCTACACATATCCCCTATTGCCACTGCATAGAGTAACGATCTCCACATACTTCATCCACTCAGCCAAAATCATTTATGCAGTCATCGACACAAAGCCTTCACTGACACTGGCCACCTTTGGCCTTTCACCGAACTTCTTCAAACCAAAACAAATTAAGCTCTGTTCCTCCCCCTTGCAAATTGCTTACAGCAATCAAATGGCTCATCCAAACCATTTCCAATTACAACTAACTCTACTGCTCGCCATCATTTCTTACATTCACCATCAACTCACTCTACTGCTCACCCAAACCGCTTCCCAATACTGTCCTACCCAATACACTTCTACAAACCACCATACCTTTTTCTGGTTTGGTAGATTCCATTTCCACCTGTAAATCATACCTACCATTGATGCAATTAATTTGTTCTGTTTATCTGCAAGTGCATAACGTTGACCAACTCTTTAGTATATTAATTATTAATATAATATATGCATAAGGTTACCCTTGAACTTAGTATAATATATGCATATGTTTGCTGCCACTTTTACTTGTGCATTATTATTGCTTACACAGGAATTCCGTTGCTCTATTAACTGAACTTGACCAAGCTAAAATTCACTGTATGCTTTGAGTTTAAAACCAGTTTTTACTTTTGCTCAGGAATTGGATAGAATTCTGTATGCATCACAGGATGAGCCAAAGAAATATCAGCTTCGGCTAACCTGCTCAGCATCCTTTTAATGTGTTTATTATATGTAGACTTCACTGCTTGCAAAACAATGTAGTGTAATTAATGAAATCTTTGTACTTATTGTAATAAACAATGCAGTGTAATAAGTATGATATTCCGGCACGGTAGCATTCTGTTTGCAAAACAATGAGTGTAATTATAAGTTTGATAATTTTATATGTATGGTATATGTGCGATATGTTTATAGTGCTTGTGTACCAATATTTTGATATTCTGGCATATTTTGATATATATTGATATTCTGGTATATATACTGAGATATGCGTGTAACGCAGTAGTGAGTTACAGATGTGATTTTGTAGGAGCAGGAGCAAACACTATGTGCAACGGGTGTTAACCGTTGCTTTATGTGTGACTTTGGGCATAAAGCAACAGTTTTTAACCGGTTTTTACTGGACATGAAGCAACGGTTAGTAACCGTTACCTTTTGTACATTAAGCAAAGGTTTATACCCGTTGCCTATTGTCATAAAGCAACGGTTTATACCCGTTGCCTTTGGCCCAGTTTGCAATGGTTTATAACCGTTGCCTTTGGCCCAATTTGCAACGGTTAATACCCATTGCCTTTGGCCCAATTTGCAACGGTTTATACCCGTTGCCTTTGTCCCAATTTGCAACGGTTTATACCCGTTGCCTTTTGGACATAGAGCAATGGTTTTCTCCCGTCGCTAAATTCAACCACTCCTGTTTTGAAGACGGTTTTTACCCGTTGCTTTTGGACTTAACAACGGTTTTTACCCTTTGTTAATAGCTTATAATGGTGTAGTGTACACTTTAGCTGGTGTTCTATAACCTGTCTCAACAATGTTCCAAGCGTTAATGGTTTTGAGAAAAAATTTCATTCTATTTTTCCAGTAGGCGTATTCACCATTGAACTTTGGTGGTCTAACTATGGACTGACCCTCAGCAAAAGCATTATTAAAAGAAGCCATTTTTTTAAAAACTTCAACTTTTTAAAACAAAGATGGATTTTTGAAAAAAAATCAAATTTTTAAAACTATAAACCGACTTCTATTCCTAGCTCTGATACCACTTGTAGGATCGATTTCACCCTAAAGGGGGTGAATAGGGTGACAGTATTAATTTTAAAAATTAATTGCGGAAGCTTTTAGAATAATTTCAACACAGATCACAGAATAATAACAGCACAGAAAAATAGAAGAATAATAAAATGCAGAAATAGAACGACACAGAATTTACCCAGCTTCGGCAAAACCCTACCTACGTGCTGCCCTTAAGGTTTCTACTAGAAATTAAGTAGTCACACGCTTACACACGTAAACTCGCGACACCCGCTACTGACTAACCTAACTCTATGCTCAAAACCCTACCACAACTCAGCCACTGAGTTGCGAATTCTCAAACTACGCCATGTAGTTTGTCCTCTTATGACACGACTAGTAAATACAACGTTTAAAATTTAAAAATAAATTTAAAAAGTAGTTTAAAACCAAAAGACAAAAATCCCTAATTAAAAAATTAAAAAACCCTTAATAAAACAAAGTCGTCCCCCTTTTTTAATTTGGCCCGATCCTCTTTTATAAGCTTCGTTCCTTTGTGAAAATGGCGGTCGTTCCTCTTTGCAAATTTAGGGCTTTCGAATTACAATCAAAGCTGCGCCTTCGTTGATTGATCGATAGGGATTTTGAGTGATAATTTGTTCTTGTTCGAGTTCCACTCGGCTGCTTCGATGTTGATCGAGTTCGTTTGATGACTGGTATGTGATTTTTTTTGCCTTTTGCTTCGTCTGATTTGCTTTGTTTTTAACGCTCTCGATGAACTTTGAACGCCGATGATGTTATCCTTTTATAGGAGTTGAATACGTAAATTTTCGTCATATATTTTTTATTTGAATTCGTCAAAACTTTTGCTCTGCCGCTTGATGATGCTTGAACGTTTGAGATGATTTATGACTTCTTCAATTTGAATATATTTCCCTTACTTCACTCTCACGGTTTTAGCTTGAAACCATTCGATCTTCCTTGATTGTTACAGCAGCTACTTTTCTATTTTATTTGGATTTGATTTTTGACTTTTTCAATTTTTATGCATACTTGAATTCTGACTTGGTCAACTTCGATGTTGATTTGTGAATTCAACATTATTCTTCTGATAACTTCAGCCTTGACACTGATCATGTTTACTTCTCCGTGTCTTCATCACTGATTTGGTTTGAAAACACCTGCGGCCTCATTTTTGGTTCGAAACTTTTGTCAGTAGCTCACGGTTTTGAGTTGAAACTTCATTGACCTTGATTATCACGGTACTGTTGAATTTGTGGGCACCATGGCTTGATTTGCATTTGACTTCGTATCTGCAGTTTGTAGTTTACCTTTTGTTTTAGCAATATTATTCCTTTCTGTAACAACCAAGATAAAATGCTTTTGCGACATTCTTAGCATTGCATTTGTGTTGATTCTGTTTTTGCTATAGTCTTCAAGCATTGTTGTGTCACTTGATTTCTGAGTCACTTGATTTTCAGACCATACATGAGTGTTCATGAATGTGTGCATCGATGTACATGCATTTGCCACTATTTATTTGATAGTGTACTGACTGAAGCTCGATTAGCTTGACCCTTGTTTGGTTTTTGGTGGCATTTGTTTGCTGTTATGTTGGTGGCATTGTGCCTTAGCCTTGCTTGTGCATTGCCCCATACATCTGTTGCATCGTTGTAGTCTGGTTGTTGCTTGATGAAGAGGCTAAACATGTTAGTCGAGCTTGCATACTTTGATAATCATGTTGTCAGGCTTATGCTAGTTCATTCATGTTGTATTTGCTATTCACTGTTGCCTTGTGTCTGTGCATTGATATTGGTTGCGACGAACTTGTACATCTCTGTCTGAAGTAGTTTGAACTTGAATCTGGTTCTCTTGTCGTAGTCTTGTTTGACATAACTTGAACTTTGCTGTTTGGTTGATGTGCATGTGTGTTTTGTTGAAGTGGTTGAGACTGGTTTCTCTGTGGCATATCTGGATGTCTTCATCATTGACACAGTTTTGTCTTGACCCATTGTTTCGTATTTGCACCTGTGTTGAATGCTGTACATATGAACTTGGTGCATTGCTTCGAGTTGTATTATTGAATACTTCAGTTTCACTGAACTTAGTTTCTTGACCCTTTGTGTTTTGGTGCTGTAGTTGAGTTGAGTCAGTGACTTGACCTTTTGCATTTTGTTTGTGGTCTATTGCCTTCTTGAATTTTTGCAGTCTTTCATGAGCAAGTTGACTTTTAGTTGGACTGTGTGTTTCACTTGAGTTGAATCCAGCTTGTAGCTCGGATTTGACCTTGTGCTGAAGTTTGTGACATTATTTTATCGCACTTGAGTTGAATCCGGTATATTGGATTTGACCTGTGCTCACTTGTCCCTGTAAATCACTCAAGTGTATATTTCGATATGCACGACCTTGTGGCATATAGAGTGATACACTGTGTATGTCACAAGTTGTTCGTGTATGATGGATTCAAAATTAAATGATGACGAACAACCCAAATAACTGAGGCAAATATTATTTTCAAAATTCACATTTTATTTTATACTGCAAAAGTATTTCCTTTTCAATTTTACTGCGTTAATATTTATTTTCGCAGATTGCTCAGATGCTGGATTCAATTTGGAATGAAGTTGAAGATAAAATACGAGTTGAGTGAATGAGTGGTATGTAGTGAGGTCAGATGTAAAAGTGAAATTATGATGTAATTGAATTTGTATTGTAATTAAAGTTGTACATGTATAAAGAGAGCTTGAATTTGTACTATTCAAAATTGTCATAAATATTTGTTTGAATAAAAATTCTGTTTCAATTCAAATTCTGTATTATTTATTTTTATTCAGCAAATATTTATTTAACCTATGAACAATGAAATAGCACGTTACCAAATACATTTACACGAATGTATATATATGTTTAGTATCATCAAACAAAAATCATATAACCGCATATTCAACAGCCCCTGGCTCGGTGCTCTGTTGTTGGTGTGATACTATATTGGTGGTTCGGTATGCATTATTGGGTCTGTATGTGTGTTCTTGGATAAGGCAGCGTGGTACGGCTGGGATTAGGTCAACCTTAGAGGTTCCAGTTCATATGGGTCAGTTGCTTATGGTTCGGCATTTCATTTGTGGCTCGGCATAAAGTTGTCGCTCAGTAATTTATGGATCAGATATTCATGGCTCGGCATGTATGTCCCATTGAACTTCAGAGAGGTAGCAGGTTGTTGGGCATTAGAGGACTAACCTTATAACACTTTATCTCGTGCCGCTCCTCACTATGAGTCAATTAGGGGATTGCTCCGAGTCATCTACGAAGAAGGGCTGGCCCGATATTGATGCTTCGACAAACATGGGACAGTGCACGTTGGTTCGGTTATGTTGGTTCGATAATAGTCGTTCGGTGCTCCTGGATCGGCTAAATCTAGTTGTCACCTATGGGCCGAGTTACCTCACTCATGGGCCTTGGCAGAGGGTTCAGCTTGTCTTCGTCTATAAATAGAAGGGTAAGGGTATGGTTTAAGGGGACCTTTTTTCGGGAACTCCAAGGAGACTCTGCCATTTTCAAGACTCATTTCCTTTCTGTTAAAACTCGTATTCAATTTTTTGGTGTACGGATTGTATTTGTATTCAGTTATTTGAAGAAGCAATAAAGATAAAACTCAAAGTGGACGTAAGCAGTTACGCCGAACCACCATAATTCTGGTGTTCTCGTTTCTTACTGTTATTATTGCACTCGAGTGTGTTATTCCTTAGTTTTAGTTTACTTTATTCATTAATCTTTCTACACAAATCTACTCAAGGATGTTAGTGATCAATTTTGTTGCTAACACATATATGTGTCTATGATACGCATATTATACTATACATTAATAATACTATTAATATAATAAATCTTTATTATAATATAAATAAAATAATGATTTTATTTAAAACTTAGCTAAGATCTAAATAAATATAGACTTTATAGGCCAATAAGAGACAAATGGAATAATATTTTTGAAATTTACCCATTTACCATGATACGTGCTGGACCAGTTCCAACAATGGCATCAAAGCTTCATGTTCAAAGCCTATGCAGCCTAAATTAGTAGTATTAGGGTTGACTTATTAAAGCATACACAAATGGTAGGTTATTTAAAAAAATAGTGTCTAAGGTTAGGTTTGGCTAATCAAATATTCTTCCCTACCTGGCTATTGGCCTGGTCCAAAAGGATGAGGTAAGCCTAAAGGTAATCCCTAATATAAATGCCCAAATTGATTTAGGCACTATGCTAATTTTCAAAAGCTAGTTTGAAATTAAAATAAAATTTTAAGTTTAAAAGTTTAAATTTCTAATATATAAAAATAATATTTTAAATTTAAAAGTTAAATTAAAAATAAGTAATGATTTTAAAATGTTATAAAATAATTTTCAAAATTCTTTTGAAAATAAAATAATTATTTTACAAAATTATTAATTAATAGTTGGATTAATAAATTGAATATTTGGTTAAAAGTTATTTAATTAAATTAAATAATATATGCATCGATATATGTAACATCATCTTAAGATGTTAAGGTAGTGCATTACATAATTTTTGAAATAAATTAAAATTAATTAAAATTATCTGATCAAATAAATTAATTAGATTCTAATTAATATACAATATAATACATATATCGTCCGTAGTAGTGGTGCGGTGGTAGGGACACTTGCAACCCATTAATGAGGTCACGAGTTCGATAACCATCTGCCCTACTCCCTCAAGGTGGGAATTTGTATTTCCCGTAAATCTAAAACAACAAGGTCATAGAAACAAACGCTTCCTGCTGGGTAGGCTAACCTTTCATCCCTAGCTCTGGTTCGAGTAGTTGGGTTGGGGCTCTACTCTTCATAGTGGAGTTTTTGAAGAAAATATAATACATATATTTATGATGTATGTATAACACTATAAATGTTATGGTAACTATTCAATATAAATTTTTTAACCTGTATTGTACATAATTAATTAATATTATTAATTAAAATGTTAGTTAATTATGTAATTAATCTAATTAAATAAGATTTAATTAATATAATCAATATAAGATTATACATAAGATTGTTATATAAGTTAATTGAATTATAAATGTTATACAAGAATTAAACTTATATTATAAAAATGCATAATAAAAGGTGGAACGCTAAGAAACCCAAATAGACTTAAGGGATATATGCATACATATAGTATGTTTACTGTGGTTTCTGATGTGTCCAGCACTTGAATCATGAAGGTACTTCATAAGTGATGCGTTATTACATAAGTCGATATCACTAAATTAAATATGTTAAAGATTATGAATCTTTAACATAAGAGTTGACCTCTATCATTTATATATTAATAAATTACTTACATACTCTCTCGTTGTTGAGAAAACTCAAGCTAGTGATGTTATGTCTAGTATTTTTAATCTATAGAATAGATGAGGTAAGATAAGTATATGTATTTGTTGAGAAAACTCGAGGTAAATATATTAGACTTAGGCCATCGTGAAATAGTAGGTACAAGTGAATAATCTCTTTCGATTTATTTAGCAAACTTATAGTCGAAATAAGATTAGGAAAAAGAATCAAGAGTTAGGAGTTGTATATGATACAAAAGTCAAGGTGTTTACCATTGTTTCTGGCGCTATGACTTGTTGAGAAAACTTAAGGTCAGAATCCTAAGACAGACAAGTCTTAATACACAATTGTGAAGTCAAAAGACTTTTACATTTCGTCTTAAGATTTGGAGAAATATAAAAGAATATTGGGAGCCTTATTAGGTAAATGAAACAGTAACATTTAACTTTCTAAAATTACAAGAGCATATGCTATGTATAAATCAAATTAATCCACATTCATAAATTTATGCGTTTAATATTATTTAAAAAATATTTATCAGATAAAAATATACAAATAAAATAAATTAATATTGAAAAATAAAAATATAAAATATATTTACTAATAAATTATGCATGATAACCTATGCAAGTGCCTAATTATATGATGACTCTGTACGTTCTTGCTTGGTCATTTACATGATCATTTTCCCGAGACTATGTCTTGGCTTCAATGAATTTCAAATTATAAAAGCAATATAAGAATATTGTAATGACCAAATTTTCGACCCCCGAAAATGACACTAATATGTCCACTGTATTGCGTTCCTAGCAATCAAATGCCATAAAACACAACTGTTAGCGGAAGGGAAGGAAGAAGCAGGGAAGAGAAGAAGAAAAAGAGAAAAGATACTAAAACAACACAGAATCTCACAATCATAGCGAAACAATATATAATATAATGTCAATGATCTTTACAAATAAAGCTATTATATACATACATCCATCAAAGTACAACAATAATTCATAATCATCATCCTAGACAGTTACAACAATATGTCCTCATAATTACTGATTATTTCAACAACAAAGGAGTGGAAAATAACATATACGTGAGTGCGACTTAAAGACCTCTAACTCATCTCCTGAGCCCCAATGCATCCAAAGCAATCTATAGATATACTCAGTATGATCTGAGCATTATACTAAATAACACCCGGGTTAGTCTGAAAAATTAGCAAAAAAAGCGCACCAACTTGATTTTAGAGTTATAAAAACCTTTAAAATCAAAAATATCTTGTAAGACCATGTTGCATATAAACAGGACGGATTTTTACCTTACGATAACCAAAACATTTTTACAGAAAATCCTCTAATATTATAACGATGTCCAGAATACAAATACTTACTAACCAAGCAAAAATTGTTACATTAATTAAATTCTGGCATAATAGGTATATAACTAATACTGCAAAGGCTCATATTTAAGAATGGATTCCATGCTATGACAAGGTAAGGAACTGCCTCACGAAGGTACATCTCTAGATAAAATGTACCGAGGTCTCATAAGAATATCTTGTACCCCTACCACACAGGACAGGCCTACCACTTGACTAGTTGTACCGAATATGATCACCCCTTCCATTAATGGGCCTCGAAACAAACAAATGAGAGATAATACCGATCTACATTTGGAACGACCATACCCTACTTATAAGCGACCCACTTGGCCTTGCTGCATGCCTATTTTTATCATTTCTCGGTTGATGAGGATCAAGGCTACGTTTTAACTTAATATAGAACTTCCCACTTGGAATGCTAACACCGCCATCCAAGAAACAACGCAATACTAGCATTCATCCATACAAGTTTGTTATGGGACAGAACGAAATGCTTGAGAGCTCCATTTTCAATTCCATCATCATCAAGATTCTTCACTTCAAAATGGTTGAGTTGGATCGAAGTGGTTTTCGAATAACATACCTGATTCTAGTCACTTCGAAACAACATTGCATGATTTTTAAAAAACTCAACCAGAGTTCTTTAGGAAATAAACAGTCAATGATAAGAGCGAAGATCACCTTCTAGCCATTAACGGATGGATTTCTTTATCATTTCTTCTAGGACAACAAAACCAGATTTATACGCACAGTTTACCATCTTCGGAGATGACTATACTATATAACTCACATGTTTCTCCAAAATATTTCCAAAGTTACATTTTGGTTCCAAATTCGATAGTCAATTATATAACTATCGAATAACACCAATCAAAGATTTAATTCCATAGGGAAAACTAACAATGGTTAAGCACACAAGAAACCACTAACCTCCTTTTAATTTATCTTTCATTAACTGAATCCACTTTGAAAATTGTTGAATCAAAATAGTTTTTACAAAGATATATATATATACATACACACACATATTCACAAATCCCTATTGTAACAACCCTGAATTTTGAACAATTTAAAAATGAAAATATTTAATTAATTTTAAATATTTGAATGATGGTTTAGTTTGAATTCCCAATATAACTATTAATTGGCGATTAAATTTTAGAATTTAATCTATTGAATATTGAATTTGTATTTTAAATTCAAACTAATGACTTAGAAAAATAATTTGGATACAAGAATTATTATTTATGTAAATTTATAAAAGGATGGTTAGTTTTAAATAACAATTTTCTTTTCTTTAAAATAAAAAGGAATATAATTTTAATCAATATAAAATAAATAGAGAAATACACATAGTTAAAAAAATTAAACAACAAAATTTACAAAACAAAGTAAAGAAAATAATCTATACAAAACAAAATTGAATTCAAAATAAAAATAATAAAAAAATAAATATAATTAGTACACTGTCTTACTTATCAGCTAAAAACACGCCATCACTCATGCCTTCAACCACGCCCAAATTCACGCACATTCCCCATTTCAAAGCATGGCCGACATCTCCTTTCCCTTCTCTTTTATATCCGATACCCCCTTTTCCTCCATTTCAAATCATACGAAAAAAAAATCGAACGAAAAATTAATGGCAGCCTCTCTCGTCTCCTCTTCATCCTTCGATCCAAATTAGGGCTTGCTCGACCCTCCTTCCCATCGCTCGCGGCTGCTTCTTCTTTGCGTCGATCTCGGCTCTTCGTTTAAGGTGAGTAATTTTATTACTCACATCTATCTCAAACTCAAGTATTTAGGGTTTAAATTCTGTGTTTTAGTTCGTATAAAATTGATGGAATTTGTCAATTATGTTACTCGGCTGTTCGAAGTTGTTTGGATATTGATTTTTGGCTTGGTTTGATTTTGTGTTTTCCTTGTTATCACGGCATTATCTCATGACCACTATGGTTTGATGATTTTTATACAATTTCAAGTCTTCGGCCATCACCGTTGCAACGAGATTGCTTCAAATTTTTACCTGTACTATTCGAATTTGTGACTTTTGTTGTTTGGGTTGATTTTTGCACTGCAGTCATATTCGACTGTTTACACATGATCACTGATTTTTGGTCGAGACATATGTTGTAAGTCTTGGAGCTGGTTTCTTTGATATGTACAGCAGTCTGGGCAGTTTGTTCATGTCTTCTGGCCACTGTGTACTCCACTGTTGCCTGCCTTGTTTTCAAATTTACTTCATGTATTCAATGTACATGCTGCATCCTTGATATCTTTGCTGTTTGGCTGAACTGATTATTCGAACTTCATATGCACATTTTTGAGTTTATCTTGCAGTCTGTTTGTCATACTTCAAGTGGTCTTCATATATACTTGTTTATGTCTTCACTGCATAACTTTTAACTTAAGTTGCATTCCTTGATTTCCAGTTGTATTCGGTCATTTGAGGCATTGCATTGGATCTGCGTACATGTGCTTTAATGCTGTTTGATTTGTTGAAGTTTTGCATTTGAGTTGAGTCATGACAACCATGGCTTGACCTTTGCATTTTTGTTGTTAGGTGCCTTCTTGAATTTTTACAGTCTTGTTGTACTGATTGCCTCTTTGAATCTAGGTAGCTCGTCACTGTGTTGCACTTGCTTGACCCAGTTTTGTAGTTGCATACTTGTTATGCACTTTTCATGTTTTCTTTGGTAGTGTTGCAGTATATATATACGAGCTTGATTCATATTTATGCCACGCATTGAGCATTGATTTATATTTGGATTGCCTGACCACTTTATTTGCCTTTGTGGCCTGGTTCCTTTATGTTGTAGTGTACCACCGCTTTTTGAGTTGGTGTTGCAGTTGCATTGAGTCAGATAAACTATTCATATGCATTGATGTTGACTTTTGTCACTTATGAAACTGCTGTTTCACTATGTTGTTCTGCATTTGTATTCATGTTGCAGCTATTCCCTATTGCATTTGCTCATTTAAGTTGCTCTAAATCATCATGTC
The DNA here is from genome assembly GCA_030765085.1 of Allium cepa. NCBI lineage: Eukaryota > Viridiplantae > Streptophyta > Magnoliopsida > Asparagales > Amaryllidaceae > Allium > Allium cepa. Next base: position 428,416,776 of record CM060938.1, read on the forward strand.
ATTTGTTCTGTTTCATTAGAGTGGTAGCTTGAAAGCTTGGAGTCTTTGTGCTACAGAGACTTGTTTCAAATTCAATTGCATAGTACCATGCTGTGTTGTCTGGTTCGATTGTACTTGGAAATTGTCTGCAGTGTGCATATCACTGCACTGTTTTGGTTTCACTATTGTTTTGTGGTAATATTGCCCTTATATTTTGGTGGTGACTGCATTCTTGTTGCTGTTTGCTTTGAAATCAAAGTGGGGCCGCAGTTTCATTTTTATGAAAATTTTGCACTTGTTGAAATGTGCAGTAATAAGTTATTTGGAACTTGTTTTATTGAATTTACTTGGGTATATGCAAAACAATTGCATTTCGACCTTGCCTAGTTGCATGGGTTTGGTGTTGCAGCTGTGTTGAGTCACTGACTTGACCTCTGCAACTTTGATTTCTGATAGTATTCTATGTTGAGATGATTTCACATGTTGTTGTGATGAGGCAGTGCACGCAAGCGTGAACTGCAGTCACACGAGGTTAACATTTTAAAAATGTGGCGAGGCCGTACACGCGTGTGTGTACTGCAGCCCTACCAAATCTACTGTTTTAATTGTTTTTTTTCTATTGATGGAAATTGTTTTATGTTGACAATTCAATATACTTTGAATCAATTTTGATTATTTTGTAGTTAATTGCCGTTTAGGCAATTCTGATTTTTTTTTTCTAAATTATCTTCATCAATAATCCTTTCATCTATCTTCATTGATAATCTGAATCTACTGATTTGTTGTTTAACACTGTTAAGTGTTGTATTTACCGTTATCCGATTTCTTGTTGAAGGATCGGATAGGTAAATTTATTTTTGACTGTCGTCTAATTGTTGTTTGATATTTATTGCCTCTATGCACTAATAACTGAGTTTGAATTAGACTGACCTGTGTATTATTTTCTTTTGAATATAATACTCGGGTCAGACCGAGTATTTTACAGCTTGAAGATTTTCAGGCCGCGAAGTTAGAGAGAGTTGTGGAAATTGCTTCACTTTAGCTTTTCGAAAAAAAAATTTGTACTTGTAAAAGATATATTCCGCTGTATAAAAATTTAATGCATTGTATAAACTCTGATGTATGTAAGAAAATTCATTTATGTGAAATATTATGATTATTCTGTGATTCTGTGGCTGATTCTGTTTAAACTCTATAAACTGAATAACAATCCGTCATTTTGAACGTCTCAAGTTGGTTTAATTACCGATTGGGGGCGGTCAGAACGGCGGGTCGTTACAAAAGTGGTATCAGAGCTTTGGTTTATACAAAGCTCGGTTTATGATGTTTAATATGAATAGTTACTAGGATCACTTTAAACAAAAGTGTTTTTCAAATTTAAAGAAGTATAAAATTGTTTTCTTAGGAAAATAAAGGTATTTTGAAAATTCAAATTTTTCCGAAAATTCCCCTCTTTAAATTTAGGTTTGCGATAGTTTCTCTTCAGTAAGGTCTCCTTGGATTTGAGTTTCGATTGTTCGAAACCCATTATCGAATTGCTGAGATTTATGAAAAATAAAATATAAGTGAAGTGAATTAATGAATTGGTTTAAATCCAATATTTTGAATATCTCCAAAATAATAAATTTTGAAATAAAATGACATGTCAATTTAGTATAGCCAAGAGGATCATTAAACTATAACTTGGGAATTTGATTCTGAATTCTTTTGAGAAATTGATTTCAAATGTTGTGAAGAACGATTTAGTAAATAAATGGATTATAAGTATTTAACTTACAATATGAACTTTTGATATATAATTGAGTTATATAAATTGAATTGAATTATTAAAGGAGATTTATAAATCGAAGTTTTATAAATAGAAATGGAATTTGTAAAGATTGTTTATAAATTCGAAACCAATTGAATTTGATAAATGAAAAATAGAAGTTATTAAAGGAGATATATTCATGATTTTGGACAGCGAATTATCCTTTAAGTTAAATATTGTGATAGTAAATGTTGGTTGGGAATTTTATCCACGATTTTGGACAGTAGATAATCCTTTAAATAAATGTGTAGAAACATTGAATTGAATAAACGAAGTATATTCACGATTTTGGACAGTGAATAAAATATGAAAGGATATGTCTTGGGAAAATGATTGAATAATCCAACCTCTGCTAATAAGAATTTTAAATATTGATAGGAAACTTCGAAAACACGTTGTTAATTATGATGGCGAAAACTGAAGCACAAAAAGCAGCACGCCGTGAACAAAGAGAAATTGCCCGTAGAGAAGCAGAAGCGGCACGTGCGGAAATTGAAAGGAGATTCAGTGAAAGGCAAGCACCTGGTCCATATGATGAGGTTATTTGCTATCGATGTCATAAAAAGGGACATTATGCCATTAAGTGCCGAGAGAGGAGAAAGAAAAGGAATGTGGATGACCGATTCGCTCGTCCTGAGATTGTGTGTTTTAAATGTCGGGGGAAAGGGCATTTTCTTAGTCATTGCCCTAAAGTGAAAAGGAAAAAGTGCATACTCGATTTACCCGTCGATAAATTGACAATCTGCTACCATTGTCGTCAGACTTGACATATAGCCAGAAACTGCACCGAAAGACAGCATGGAAAGCAAGCTATAGCCCGACCAACTAGAGCGAAAAGTGTAAAGGTGATAGATAAGGATGGAAACATCTCATATTTTTGCGGGAACTGTAGGGATTGGGGACATGTAGATTTTGAATGTGTTAGTTCTCCTTTAACACAACCTGAAATAGTGCAATCCGAAGATGAAAGTTTGGCAAAGATGCGTACTACCAGACAGGAAGTCGATAGTCCTTAATGATTCTGAATCTTAAACCAATCAGTATATTTGAAGCAATCAATATATTTTGTAATACTATATTTTGAAATCCACAATCTTCTATGTACGTCTTTTAAAAGTATTAAGCTATGTAAAATTTTGCACTGAAGGAAATATTTTAATGAAATAGCATCTTGGGAAGGAAGTTTATTTGTTGACTTAACTGTATGAATCAAACTAATTTTGATGTAAAGCTTATATTTCAAGTTTAAACTAATGCCTAAAATGGTTAATGTGGGAACATAAATTTAATGGAACCAAGTCGACAAATGACTTACTAAAGAACTAGTTGATTATTTTTGGAAATAGAAAAGCAAAGTTCAAATAGAATTTAGATTTCAAATTTGAAGTTGTCAACATGATAATCTATAATAGGTTTAATAAATTCAGCGATGAATTTGAATTTAAACGTGCGGAAAATTAACTTAAGTGAAAAACTTAATATTGAAAAGTTTGAAGTCGGTTTAAAACTAATATTGTGAAAAGTATGAGGAATTCAAACTATGAACTAAGTGGAAGTTGAAAAAGTTAATGGTTTTAAAGATGTTTTAAAATATATTAACTATCGAAACCATAGATTTCAACATTCATTGTTGAAATAGGCGTTTTCGAGAAATAAGGAAATGTTGGACTATAACACTGTTGTTATAGTAAATGGTTTCCAGAAGGAAATGTTGTTTATAGTATTGGGATTTATATATCTATCTTAAAATTCGAATCCCTATACTAGTGATTTTTGAGTTGTCGTAACGATGTTTTACGTAACATTCGTTTTCACTCAAATAAATGAGTTTAAAAGAATGATTTCCTCAAAGAATGGAATATATACTTAATTTTGATTCAAGTATATTGAATATTTTCCAAGAGTTGAAAATAAATGAATTTGTGAGTTACTTATTATTAAATAAGTATGGAAATGTTTTCCAATATGAAATGAAAAGTTTGAAATTCTATCTTTTAAAGATAAATTGAAATAAACGAATATTTGAAATTTGTTTCAAATGGTTAAGTGTGGAAAATTATATATATCTTGTAAAGATATTGATGGAAAATTTGAACAATTAGTTCAACTTGAATTTTTTTCAAAAAGATTGAATCTTGAGTTAAATTGAGTTTAACTTCGACATCAAAAACAATATAAGTTGAGCTTTGAATTTTGGATAGTCGATTTGGATTGTATGTCTAACATGGTGAATTGATGACATAGCAATTGATCTCTATTAAATATATATCTGTGGTGGCAGAGAATTTATTCTTTTAGCTTAACACCCTTCTCTTAGACGTACGAGCTTAGATGTTATATATCGATAGACGTCAATTATGTGTTGAGAATTGACGATGTAACGTGAAATCCAAATCGAATGTGAAGTCGATAATGAATTGGATTATGAATGTGAATTGGGTTTGAGATAACCTTAAATTTTCAAATTGATTTAGAGGAAAATTTTAAAACGAAATGGAAAATTTAGAAATCCTCTATTTGTTATGATGTGAATTGAGTTTTCGTAACTTATATATGTGAATGTAATAATTCGAAAACTATCGGTTTGGAAAGTCATTATTATGAAAATACTGTGTAGGTTTACATAGGTATGATATGTACGAAATGTGAAATGAAGTACTATATGTATAAGACATATGTTTTCTAAAACTAAGGATATGGAAATGTACCTTCCATTTATAATTTGTGAAGGTGATTGGAACTCGGTATGAGTGTCCATTGGAAATCGTAGCTACGTAGAATTTCCATTAGTGGAATGTCCATTGGGACTAAAATCCCCCACGATGGATCATCGTGTTGGGATTATGTGAATTGATGCTGGCGTAATTCGTGGGGCGTGATGCCTACAGTTACAAGCGATTCCACTGGGATAGTGGCGCAACCGCCGTGTAAATTGCGATCTAGAGGCCAAAGCGTAATTTGAGGGGCGAGATGCCTACGGTCACGAGCGATTCTACTGGGATAGTAGCGTAACCGCCGTGTGAACCGCGATCTATGGCAACAACCATGGCGAAATTCAGGAGAGATGTGAAATCTACAGTTACAAGCAATTCTACTGGGATAGTAGCGTAACCGCCGGGTAAACTGTGATACATGGGGGAACGTGCTTTCCATATCCATTTTTAAAAGAATTTTTAAAAGTATTTTCACTGGGAGTTGAAGCAAGTATATTTAGTACTTGGAGATTTTTAGTCCTGCGCCTGGCCAACGTATGCCTAATGTCTGTAAGAACGACGATGGACTTGTTAAACTTCGAGTTAGCAAGTATTTTCAAACTTTGAATAGCAAATCAATAGTATGAAATTAGAATTACATAATTCCAACCTAATGAACTAAGGAAGAAGATTTTTTGAAATATCTTGAAAGCACACAGCTTTGGAAAAGATGTAATATGTAAATATCTAGCATGAAGAATTTCAAGTTTAAAAATCTGAGTTTTGTAAGTCGAAAATTTTGGTAAAAGACTTTTGTGTCTTGATTATAGAAATCAATGAACAAAGCTAGTGAGATAATATAAAAGAAATGAATCCTATATTTATTTATAAGATTCGAACTTGGTAAAAATTGTGTAGGGTATAAATATCGGTGAGATTTAAACAATCGTTTTTCCTAACTTATAATTTCGGGACGAAATTCTTTTAAGGGGGGAAGATTGTAACAACCCTGAATTTTGAACAATTTAAAAATGAAAATATTTAATTAATTTTAAATACGAATGATGGTTTAGTTTGAATTCCCAATATAACTATTAATTGGCGATTAAATTTTAGAATTTAATCTATTGAATATTGAATTTGTATTTTAAATTCAAACTAATGACTTAGAAAAATAATTTGGATACAAGAAATATTATTTATGTATATTTATAAAAGGATGGTTAGATTTAAATAACATTTTTCTTTTCTCTAAAATAAAAAGAAATAAAATTTTAATCAATATAAAATAAATAGAGAAATACACATAGTTAAAAAAATTCAAACAACACAATTTACAAAACAAAGTAAAGAAAATAATCTATACAAAACAAAATTGAATTCAAAATAAAAAAAATATATAATTAGTACAATGTCTTACTTATCAGCTAAAAACACGCCATCACTCATGCCTTCAACCACGCCCAAATTCACGCACATTCCCCATTTCAAAGCATGGCCGACATCTCCTTCCCCTTCTCTTTTATATCCGATACCCACTTTTCCTCTATTTCAAATCATACGGAAAAAAAATCGAACGAAAAATTAATGGCAGCCTCTCTCGTCTCCTCTTCATCCTTCGATCCAAATTAGGGCTTGCTCGACCCTCCTTCGCATCGCTCGCGGCTGCTTCTTCTTTGCGTCGATCTCGGCTCTTCGTTTAAGGTGAGTAATTTTATTACTCACATCTAGCTCAGACTCAAGTATATAGGGTTTAAATTCTGTGTTTTAGTTCGTATAAAATTGATGGAATTTGTCAATTATGTTACTCAGTTGTTCGAAGTTGTTTGGATATTGATTTTTGGCTTGGTTTGATTTTTTGTTTTCCTGGTTATCACGGCATTATCTCGTGACCACTATGGTTTGATGATTTTTATACAATTTCAAGTCTTCGGCCATCACCGTTGCAACAAGATTGCTTCAAATTTTTACCTGTACTATTCGAATTCGTGACTTTTGTTGTTTGGGTTGATTTTTGCACTGCAGTCATATTCGACTGTTTACACATGATCACTGATTTTTGGTCGAGACATATGTTGTAAGTCTTGGAGCTGGTTTCTTTGATATGTACAGCAGTCTGGGCAGTTTGTTCATGTCTTCTGGCCACTGTGTACTCCACTGTTGCCTGCCTTGTTTTCAAATTTACTCCATGTATTCAAGTGTACATGCTGCATCCTTGATATCTTTGTTGTTTGGTTGAACTAATTATTCGAACTTCATATGCACATTTTTGAGTTTATCTTGCAGTCTGTTTGTCATACTTCAAGTGGTCTTCATATATACTTGTTTATGTCTTCACTGCATAGCTTTTAACTTAAGTTGCATTCCTTGATTCCAGTTGTATTCGGTCATTTGAGGCATTGCATTGGGTCTGCATACATGTGCTTTAATGCTGTTTGATTTGTTGAAGTTTTGCATTTGAGTTGAGTCATGAAAACCATGGCTTGACCTTTGCATTTTTGTTGTTAGGTGCCTTCTTGAATTTTTACAGTCTTGTTGTACTGATTGCCTCTTTGAATCTGGGTAGCTCGTCACTGTGTTGCACTTGCTTGACCTAGTTTTGTAGTTGCATACTTGTTATGCACTTTTCATGTTTTCTTTGGTAGTGTTGCAGTATATATATACGACCTTGATTCATATTTATGCCACGCATTGAGCATTGATTTATATTTGGATTGCCTGACCACGTTATTTGCCTTTGTGGCCTGGTTCCTTTATGTTGTAGTGTACCACCGCTTTGTGAGTTGGTGTTGCAGTTGCATTGAGTCAGACAAACTATTCATATGCATTGATGTTGACTTTTGTCACTTATGAAACTACTGTTTCACTATGTTGTTCTGCATTTGTATTCATGTTGCAGTTATTCCCTGTTGCATTTGCTCATTTAAGTTGCTCTAATTCATCATGTCATTTGTTCTGTTTCATTAGAGTGGTAGCTTGAAAGCTTGGAGTCTTTGTGCTACAGAGACTTGTTTCAAATTCAATTGCATAGTACCATGTTGTGTTGTCTGGTTCGATTGTACTTGGACATTGTCTGCAGTGTGCATATCACTGCACTGTTTTGGTTTCACTATTGTTTTGTGGTAATATTGCCCTTATATTTTGGTGGTGACTGCATTCTTGTTGCTGTTTGCTCTGAAATCAAAGTGGGACCGCAGTTTCATTTTTATGAAAATTTTGCACTTGTTGAAATGTGCAGTAATAAGTTGTTTGGAACTTGTTTTATTGAATTTACTTGGGTATATGCAAAACAATTGCATTTCGACCTTGCCTAGTTGCATGGGTTTGGTGTTACAGCTGTGTCGAGTCACTGACTTGACCTCTGCAAATTTTATTTCTGATAGTATTCTATGTTGAGATGATTTCACATGTTGTTGCGGCGAGGCAGTGCACGCAAGCGTGAACTGAGCCACACGAAGTTAACATTTTAAAAATGTGGCGAGGCCGTACACGCGTGTGTGTACTGCAGCCCTACCAAATCTACTGTTTTAATTGTTTTTTTTCTATTGATGGAAATTGTTTTATGTTGACAATTCAATATACTTTGAATCGATTTTGATGATTTTGTAGTTAATTGCCGTTTAGGCAATTCTGATGTTTTTTTTCTAAATTATCTTCATCAATAATCCTTTCATCTATCTTCATTGATAATCTGAATCTACTGATTTGTTGTTTAACACTGTTAAGTGTTGTATTTACCGTTATCCGATTTCTTGATCGGATAGGTAAACTTATATTTGACTGTCGTCAAATTATTGTTTGATTATTATTTCCTCTATGCACTAATAACTGAGTTTGAATTAGACTGACCTGTGTATTATTTTCTTTTGAATATAATACTTAGGTCAGACCGAGTATTTTACAGCTTGAAGATTTTCAGGCCGCGAAGTTAGAGAGAGTTGGGGAAATTGCTTCACTTTAGCTTTTCGCAAAAAAATTTGTACTTGTAAAAGATATATTCCGCTGTATAAAAATTTAATGCATTGTATAAACTCTGATGTATGTAAGAAAATTCATTTATGTGAAATATTATGATTATTCTGTGATTCTGTGGCTGATTTTGTTTAAACTCTATAAACTGAATAACAATCCGTCATTTTGAACGTCTCAAGTTGGTTTAATTACTGACCGGGGCGATCAGAACGGCGGGTCGTTACACCTATTTCTCGATAATTGGACAAATATCCATATATTTATCTTAATGTTGTAAGTTTGTTCACCAAACACTGGGGAAGATTCCTTTTTTATACATTCTAAAATCATTTATAAACTCCATTAGTTTTATTTTTATTTTGAAAAAAGGTCTAAAGCTTTATTGATATTGAAGATACAATACAAACACAATATTTACAAGTAAAGAAACATTCAACTTGTATGCGGCCCAACACATTCTCAACCAAACCCTAAACACACTACGAAAAATATGCGATGCTCTTTTTCTCATGGCGGCTCGTTTTCTCTTCCTGGCAAATCTTCCTCTCTTCCAACTATAGTGATGATACTATCAGTGCTTCTGGACATAATAAAGTTCTCAGCTTCATCATTTTCTCTATCAATCATGTACCTTGAGGATGATATTGTGGTTGGGAAATTAGGGGTAATGGGAAAGGTAAGGTCTGCACGCGAAGGTAAAATTTCCCATTTGACTAGGATGTCATCAGTATTAACCATACTGTGAGAAAAGAACTTAGATCTGTTGATGATAAGGTCACGAACCATATTTTTAATGGATTTGCAAACTGCAATTTTGTCTGTGTTGTCATTGTTAAAGATCGTAGAGTTTCTGCCCTTCCACAAAACATTTATGAAACTCCTTTTATAAATCTATAAACCCATGCAAGGACTCCTATTTCGGACCATTCAAATCGACAATAAAACCACACATGTCTGACTTAAATAATTCAAAATAGTAGATTGTAATATAAATTGGAGCAAATAAAACCAATCGCAGAATCACAGACATAGATAAATCAGAATAACTCGTAGCGGAAATAAAATAACCATAGTAGTTCATGAAGCTACTACAACACAGTCTTAAACACAGTCTCAAAACAAGTGCATAATCCAGAGTCTGAAAAGTAGATACAGTAGAAATCCTAATACATAATTGTCCAATAGTACATAAGCTGAATAAAAATACTGAATGAAAATAGATAACAACTAGATAGATGGATAATCTCCAGCAAATCCTCTAGCTTGAGAAGGTGAAATCCAAAGCTGATACTCAGGCTAACCCGAGTATAAAGCAAAACACAGAACACTCGAGTCAGGACATACATACTTATACAATGTAAACTAACTCAAGTGAACTGTAATAAAATGCACAAGTAACTTAAAGGATGCTTGGGACCGCCCATCCTCTAAGGATCCGTTAAACTATTTACTATGTAGTAATATACACTATTATAATAATTTCTAAAGTAAAGTGTAATATAATTGAAAATAGCGTTAAGGCTTTACATTTTCCACCTTAACACATTTTATATATTCCCATAGTCTATACAGTACCGTAATCTCTCCCGTACTGGGCGTCGTCAGAGGGCACTACATAGATATGGTACAAAACAAAATCGTACAAGGCACGCTAGGGTAGGTGACACGACACAACTAAGCAATGCCAGGGTAGATATACCAATTGCACTTCTAGACAAGTGGTAACGCGTAGCAGCTACTACCGCCCCCCTAGAGCCACATTCCCAAAAATCAAAGGTGCGCACCAATCAATCATAAAGTAATATAATGGCATACGAAGAAGTATTTTCGATAACGGGAGCAACCTCATTAGCCCATCAATTGCTCCTGTTTTAGCCACCTTATGCTAACTCACGGGAGTCGGGTCCACGTACATACCTCAATAGAACGTCGCCACCATCCTACTTCATTCTGGAATCTCCACCTCGTACACGGTTGTTAAAGTTTTTTTCAAAGTTGGCAGAGAGTATGACAACTTCCAATCCCGGTTTCTTTAACAACCCAACGTTATTATTACATGTGGTTACAAATTTCAAAATGGTTTATATTCCAAATCAAAACAATTCATTTAAACCATTTAAATTCAATGTCAATATGCTCCAAAAATAAAATGCTCATTTCCAAAGTTGTAGCATTTCTAAGTTCATTCAATTATAACAATTTCAAAAAACACATTGTATCAAAGCATTCGTAGCACTTGGGAAATGTGATAATACATAGAAATATTGTCTTTTTAGAAACAGTAGCACTTAGAAATGTTATAGTAGATATACTAGTTTTTCAGAAAAATAGTGTATTTCTGGAAACAGCAGCACTTAGATAACGTTACTATAGATATACTAGTATTTCAGGACATTATCAAAATAGCAGCACTTAGAAAATATTACTGTAGATATAATGGAATTTTAGAAAATAGCATATTTTCAGAAACGGCAGCACTTAGAAAATGCTACCTTAAAACCATAGCATTTTGGAAATGCTGCCAATATAAAACTGAGATTTATTATAACATTTCAGAAACCTTATAATTTCAGTTTTCATCATTTTTAACTTATAAAACGTATCTCACATTTCAAAAATACTTATTTGGATACCATTTAACTTATGGTTAAATAAAATAAAATTTTATAAATAATATCCAAATTAATCTATAATTCATTTATTAAGTCAAAAGTACATTATTTTACTTAACTTTTATCTTAACTAATAACTTAATACCTTATTTTAAAATACCCGTTTCATAAATAAAACATCTTATTACCAAGTTAATCTTAAAATTACCATTTGAAAACTAAATTTTCAATTGTCAAGTTAAGCGATATTTTAAATTACATTTAAACCATTTATTTACTCATACACTTTCAACTTATAGAAAAAAACACTATAACATTTATTTAAAGCATTTAAAATCCAATTTAATTTAAAATTTCATATTTTAAATTTCAAAATATACTTAATAATTTTTAGAAAATATTTAAAATGAACTTGGGGTCTGTATATAATTTTCTAACCTAGGTCAAGTGATATGGATATGTATCATTTCAATCCTTAATTTAAAATAAAATCCGGGTTCTATCATTTCAAACCTTCAATCCCAAGTCAAATAGAATAAAATAAACATCTCTTGAGTCTATCAATTCAGCTCATAACGATTTTTTCTTATTCTAATGTCTGTTCGTGTATGTATCATTTCAACCCATAGTGATACTATTCTAACACGGAACTTGCAGTGTGGGAAGCAGTAAATGAATAAACAGTATAATATGGCATATCATATCAGATGATGTAACAAATAAATACCAGGTTATAACATTATGAAATATCATATCACAGGCATATATAAATTACTATCTTATCATCAACTACAATTCACATGTCATTGTTTCAAAATCATATAAGTACGAATGTCGAGAGTGATAAACGCACCTTCTAAAGCTGGAGTTAACAATTCAAGACACGCGAATAAACTTCGAAAAGCACGACAAAGCATGAATTAGATTCGAGTGGATGAAGATCCAAGGTTCAAATCTTGTAAACAAATAAATATAAAATACATAAGAATATAATTCAGCACAAGATTAAAAATTAAAACAATGAACAATGGATCAAAGTGAAGCAAATATTGGCTTGACTCAACAAATGGGCTCAGCCACTTTATAAATAGGCCATCATCAAAATATGCTCGGACATCATGGTTTTTGAAGCACATAGGCTCGGCCAAGGCAAGCAAAAAGGCACGGCTATAGTAGAATGTGAATGGGCGACAACCAAAAGCCATGTAGGAGGCAAAAGGCAAAGGCAAGTGGTGTTATGGGTTCGGCATATGGCTCTTTGGGTTCGGCCTATGGGTTCATGGTCTGAATCTGATCTTGTCACATCAGAAAGGCATGGATATGGTATGGTATTGGTCAAGGCAAGGGCAAAGGAAGGGGAGTGGTTGGTGACCGAGGCAAGCCAATAGGAATTGTGTGATATGGTGGGCTCGGCTAGGATTTGTGAGGCCAATGGGTGATGAATTTTGGATCTAGGGTCCACGACAAGGTAAGGGGGAGGTGATGAGGTGGTGGAGGCCACATAGGAGGTGGTGGTGGTAGATGAGATGGTCGACAATAGAAGGAAGCTGAGCATGCTAAAGGAGGAACAAACAAGAGAAAAAGAGAAAAAGGAAAAGGAAGAAAGAAGAGGCCATGACTTACTGGTTTTTTTTTCTTTTTTTCAGGAAGTTGCAAATGAGAAAGAGATGAGATGAGAATAATTTTTGTATGTGAATTAAGAGTGGGAAGTTTTGGAACAGCTAGAAAGGTGTAAGGCTTTTAACGGCTAGGAAGTTGAAAAGTTTTACTTCATATCCAAGAAAAGAAACCTAAGTCTTTTCGAATTTCCAAAACAAAAATCAAAATAAAAATCAAATAAAAATTCCAAACAAATAGAAAATTGAAACTAAAACATAAAAAAGAAATAAAGTAGAAAAATATAGAATAGAAAGTAAACTGAAAAATGTTGAAAATAATCGCGTGTAAAATGCTGAAATTTATCAAAATTTAGAAGTACGAAATAGAATTTTACGAAACGAAAAATAGGACCAATATCAGAATCAAATACAGTTTCAGAGAAAAAGATTAGAATTTAAATATTCAAATTTGAAATTTTCAACTAAAAGCCAAAGTTTGACCACAGTTGACCAAAATATAAAATTTTCAGAAAGTCTTTATTTTATTCTATCTGGAAAATTAATTATAAACGAAATCCAAAACTACATCGGAAAATTCTAAAATTTCAATTTTTTAATGATTAAAAATCAATGTTTTCAAATAAATTTGATTAAAATATTTATTAAAATTATAGGTTGTTACACTCTCCCCCACTCAAAACTTTTCGTCCTCGAAAAGGAATGAGACATAGAACAAGAAAAGATAAGATAGAAAGCAAATAGTACCTAAAAAAACAATTCCAGATTCGAAGCACGCATGCTTTCCTTCATCTTCCAGGTACAATCCCGATCATCCGTACTCCACTGCACTTTGAGCAGGTTGACAGATTTCCTTCTAAGCTGCTTCGTACCTCTATCGACAATACGAAGTGGCTTCCTCTTGATAGTAAGATTAGGCTCAATATCCAAACTCTCGAGAGCAGAAGGCTGGATAATCAAAGATGGATCATGTAGATATCGACGAAGATGCGAAACATGGAATACATTATGCACTCCAGAAAACTTATCAGGCAAATCTAGACAATAAGCTAAAGAACCAATCCTCTCTGAGATACGGAAAGGACCAACAAACCTAGGAGCAAGCTTCCCCCATTTCCTTTTATCAAATCATCATTAAATTTATTCCACTTAATATATCTTATCACATATATGGAGTATATTTACTCTTATCATAACTACTCAAGTTTATTAATAAATTCCTTTAACACCATTTTATATTATATATTATTCAATTACATGTCTAATTACTAAATAATTAGGTAAGTTATATTGGAATGCAATTTAGTATTATACAAATAAAAAATTTCAATTCAATTATTTATCCAAAATTTTGACCTCACTTTAATTGAAATCATTTCTGAATCATAAATTTAAGAAATTAAATCTCCTGTTTATCTCAACAATTAAGAGGTAATTATATATATACTATATACCAGATCAAATCAAATCTAAAATCATATACTTGTATATATTAAATCAAGCCGTACTTCAGAAATTTAAGTCAAATTTTCTTCCTCTTTTTATATATTAAATCAAACAAACTTAAATGAACAATAGTGTAGCAAAGCTACGAATTGGTCTCTCCTTTTCGAAACTCAAAAATGAACGTCGATGATATGGCCGCCATCACCGAAATTGTTTTCCAATGACATAAGAGAAGAGCATATATTTAAACACTTTAAAATTTATATTCAAACATACTTTTAAATAGTATACATTTTAAAACATTAAAACCAAATTTTGGAATCACTGGAATTTAAATTCTCAAATCCATAATTTAAATTCATTTAAATTCCAAATCAGTTTATAAATCATGCTTTATAATTTTATTTATTTATAACTTGTATCAATAGTAATTGGTTTTCAAACAATAAATGAAATCAAATATTATCATTTCAATAACCAATTCAGTTAACTATTTAATTTCAACTCAACTGAGTTCTCAATAAACTATTCCAATTTCCATATATTTCAAAGCTTTAAATTTTCCATAATTTTAAAACCAAATTTTTGATAATTCCTTATATATCAAATTTGATTTACTATTATTTGGTTTTGAAATATTTACTTGATAAATCCTATATCATTTGAATAAAGCTTTTAAACTTCAAATAACAGAATATTCCTTCAATTTATTTAAACTTAATTTATTAATTTAAATCAACTTGATATATTTATTTAAATTACAAACCAAAATTAAGTTATAAAAACATATCCTTAAGACCTCAAATTCAATAAAACTAAAATTTAGATTTATTTGAGTTTAATTCTTAAATAAATCCAATTTCAAATCAATTTCAAATTTATCTTCCAACCTTAATTTATTTAAATCATTATAAACTCTTTATTAAATATAATTTTAGATAAAATTTAACCATATCAAAATTTAATAAAAATCAACTTTTTCACATCCTACCAAAATAAATTTCAACAGATAATAATATATAAAAGTATTATATATACAAATCATATAAAAAAATTCATTTACCAAATTTGAAAACAAAATTGTGCCAGTTTGTTCTGTTAAAATGTTTTGGAAATCCTATCGATGTCATTGATCAGATGAATCGATCGAAATCCCAAATCAACATCAACAACCCAAACAACATGACATATAAAACATCAACATTAATACAAATATGCTCCCTCACTCGATGATTCTAGAATGGGTTTCAAAATAAGGATAGAAATTCAAATTTGGGAGATTCTAATCAAAAGAATTCAAAGATCAATGAGATAGATAAAGGGTTAAGATAAGGTTAAAATAAAGGATTAAAATATACATGATAGCTGTTATTATAGGTGAATTCAACAAGATGGAGATGATCTTCTCAAGATCCTCCATAATCCAGAGCATAGGCACGAAGAAGATCCACTATAATCTAATTCGCTCTTTCCGTTTGACCATCGGTCTATAGATGGTAAGTAGTGCTCAGATTCAAATGAGTACCTAAAGATTCCTGAAAAGCTTTCCAAAACTGACTGGTTGGTAAAGCTGGAATCTCTATCACAACCAATGTTGATAGGAACACCACGGAGACGAACAATCTCCCTTATATAAATATCAACCAAACTGGACGCAGAACGGGTAGATTTGACCGGAATAAAATGAGCTGACTCGGCAAATCTATCCATTAAGAGAGAAAAGAAGAAAGACTTACATTGATCGAAGTGATTTCAACTGGATTAACAGAAACTCCATTACTAGAAACCACATGCTCGAGAAATCGGACTTCATTCTTCCAAAAATGGCATTTAAAGATTTTAGCTTTCAACCGATCATTCCTAAGAGTTCCAAAAACAAAGCTCAAAATCAACAAAGAAAGCAGGAGCATTAGTCAAACCAAAAGGAATAACTAACCGTTCATAGAAACCATTCTCGGTATGGAAAGTAGTCTTGGGAATACTTTCCTCAACAACCCTGAGCCGATGAAAACCTATGGCAAGATCAAGCTGAGAGAAATAGTTCAGGTTTTCTAAGTGATATCGGCTTCATGCCTCATCAGCCAATCATCTCCAAGCAATATATCAAAAGCATCAAAACCCAGAACATAAAAATCACCAGAAAATCGATAGTTTGAATGGAAGAGTTTCCTATTTTTACAAATCCTACTAAGGTTCGTAGGACCATCTACATGATTTGAAACACACAAAGGCGCAGGAGCCAACACGGGAGAAAGAAGATGCTCAAACTTATTACAAATATCCACAGAGATAAGCTATGGGAAGCTCCAATATCAAAGAGAACAAGAACAGGAAAATAAAATAGAGAAAAAGTGCCCGGAAGTGTACCTTGGTTATCACTAAGAGCAGGAGCTGGTGCAGGAGGTGAAGCTGGTGAAGTTGTAGAGGTAACAGCAAAAATACCAGATGACTTTCCCTTCTGTTGAGTAGGGCAGTTGTTCTTGAAATGGCCAGGCTGCACGAAAATACGACAGAATAGCGCCTGGTCAACTGGGCTAGAGGAACAACAGCACGAAGTAAAGTAGGAAAACTATTAGCATAGTGTCCCTTCTTATTACATATGAAGCAAGTAATGGCAGATAGGTCGACAGACTATCTCTACGAAGAAGAAGATCCCAAACCTAGAATCTTGTTCCAATTCTTCCTCTGCTGATGAAAGTTAGGCTTTCTCTTCTTACGATTACCATAGGAAGCCTGAGATGATGCAGAACGAGCAGTTGAAGGATCCTTAGAAGTAGGATTCTCATATCTAATGGCCATATCCATCAGACTAGTGAAAGGGCTATGCACGTGAGCGATGAGGCGATCATATTACTCCGGATGAGCACAAGCAACGAACTTCTCATTCTTCTTGAGAGGAGTGTCAATCAAATTAGGGACAAACTTAGAAAGTTCATTGACTTGAGAGGAGTGGCAATCAAATTAGGGACAAACTTAGAAAGTTCATTGAACTTCCTATCATACTTAGCAAATGACATATCACCCTGTTTGAGATCCATGAATTTTCGATATAGCTGAGACTTCCCTGCCTCGGGCATCCATTTCACAACAAAAGCATCCCTAAAGCACAGTAAAGAGACATAAGACAGATTTTAAAAAGAGAAAACTGAACCAAATTCTAGACAATAGAAGATGATACCTAAACTGTTCCCAAGAAATGTCAGCCTCAGTAGTGTGAGCTGTGACAGACTCCCACCAATCCGAGGCTGCTCCCTTCAACTGCCAAGCTGCCAACTGACATTGGTGGGCATTAGTGATCTCAAGACTTGAGAAAAACCTCTCAGGGTCCTTCAACCACTGTTGAGCCTCAATAATGCTCTCTGATCCGGTAAACTTGGTGCCACCGAGCTCAGTGTATTCCTTATAGAGTGTAGTGAACCTAACTAGTGCAACAGGCTCACGAGCTGGGGCAACATCACGTCTCCTACCTCTAGCATTCCTACGATTCATCCTGAAAAATCTAGAATGAATTTGAGGACAGAGGTAATTGAGAAACAAATACAAGATTAGATAAGATAAGATTCAACTAGAATTGACTATTCCGAACAAAGAAATTACTAACAGGGTGGATAAGGAAGAGAAGGAAGTTAAGAAAATTTTGATTTCAAAACAAGAAAAGTTTTTATATCAAAATACTCTTTGAAAATCCTTTGAAAATCATTTTATACTTTAAATTACATTCCCTCACAAAGAAAGGATTCTAAGATTGATTTCACTCATTCTAGGGTATTTCTACCCTATCTCTAATGAGTTTTTGCTCCGTGGGCTAAGGTTTGCCTAAAACCAAAGCTCTGATACCAAATGTAACGACCCACTATTTTGGACCATTCAAATCGACAATAAAACAATACATGTCAAACTTAAATAATTTAAAATAGTAAATTTTTATATGAATTGGAGCAAATAAAATCAATCACAGAACACAAACATAAATAAATCAGAATAACTCGCGGCGGAAATAAAAATAACCATAGCAGTTCATGAAGCTACTACAACACAGTCTCAAAACAAGTACAAAATCCAGGGTTTGAAAAGTAGATACAACAGAAATCCCATTACATAAATGTCCACTAGTACATAAACTGAATAGAAATACTGAATGAAAATAGATAACAACTAGATAGATGGATATTCTCCAGCAAATCCTCTAGCGCCAGAAGGTGAAATCAAAAGCTGATACTCAGGCTGATCCGAGCGTAAAGCAAAACACAAAACACTCGAGTCAGGACACACATACTTATATAATGTAAACCGACTCAAGTGAGCTGTAATAAAATGCACAAGTAACTTAAAGGATGCTTGGGACCGACCATCCTCTAAGGATTCGTTAAACTATTTACTATGCAGCAATATACGCTATTATAATAATGTCTAAAGTAAAGTATAATATAATTGAAAATAGTGTTAAGACTTTACATTTTCCACCTTAACACATTTTATATATTCCCATAGTCTATGCAGTACCGTAGTCTCCCCCGTACCGGGCGTTGTCAGAGGGCACTCCATAGGTATGGTACAAAACAAAATAGTAAAAGGCACGCTAGGGTAGGTGATACGGCACAACTAGGAAATGCCAAGGTAAATATACCAATTGCACTTCCGGACTGGTGGTAACGCGTAGCTGCTACTACCACCCACCTCGTGCCACACTCCCAAATGTCAAAGGTGCACACCAATTAATCACAAAGTAATAGAATGGCACACGAAGAAGTGTGTCTGATAAGTGGAGCGACCTCATTAGTCCATCAATTGCTCCTGTTTTAGCCACCTTGTGCCAATTCATAGGAGTCGGGTCCACGTACATACCTCAATAGAACATCGCCACGATCCTATTTCATTTTTGAATCTCCACCGTGTACATAGTTGTTAAAGTGGTTTTCAGAGTTGGTAGAGAGTATGACAACTTCCGATCTCGTTCTCTTTAACAACCCAACGTGATTATTACCCATGGTTATAAATTTCAAAATGGTTTATATTCCAAATCAAAATAATTCATTTAAACCATTTAAATTCAATGTCAATATCCTCCAAAAATAAAATGTCCATTTCCAAAGTTGTAGCATTTCTAAGTTCATTCAATAACAATTTCAAAAAAACACATTGTATCACAGCATTCTTTGCACTTGGAAAATGTGATAATACATAGAAATATTGTCATTTTAGAAATAGCAGCACTTAAAAAACGTTACAAAAATTATACTAGTATTTCAGAAAAATAGTGTATCCAGAAACAACAGCACTTAGAAATCGCTACTGTAGATATACTAGTATTCAAAAAACATGACATTTCCAAAAAGAGCAGCACTTAGAAAACGTTACTGTAGATACAATGGTATTTTTGAAAACAGTATATTTTCATAAACAACAGCACTTAGAAAATGCTACCTTAAAAGCATAGTATTTTGGAAATGCTGCCAATACAAACTGAGATTTATTATCACATCTCAAAAACCTCATAATTTCCGTTTTCACCATTTTTAGCTTATAAAATGTATCTCAAGTTACGGAAATATTTGGATATCATTTTACTTATGGTTAAATAAAATAAAATTTTATAAATAAAATACCCAAATTAATATATAATTCATTTATTAAGTCAAAAGTACATTATTTTACTTAACTTTTATCCTAACAAATAACTTAGTACCTTATTTCAAAATACCCGTTTCATAAATAAAATATTCATATTACTAAGTTAATCTTAAATTTCCCATTTGAAAACTAAATTTTCAATTATCAAGTTAAGTCATATTTTAAATTACATTTAAACCATTTATTTATCATACACTTTTAACTTATAGAAAATTACTATAACATTAATTTAAAGCATTTAAAATCCAATTTAAGTTAAAATTTCATATTTTAAATTTCAAAATATACTTAATAATTTTTGAACATATTTAAAATCAACCATGGGTCTGTATATAATTTTCTAACCTAGGTCAAGTGATACGAATATGTATCATTTCAATTTGTAATTTAAAATAAAATCTAGGTTCCATCATTTCAAACCCGCAATCCAAAGTCAAATAAAATAAAATAAATCGCTTGATCCTATCATTTCAGCTCATAACAATTTTTACTCATTCTAATGTTCGTTCGGGTCTATATCATTTCAACCCATAGTGATACTATTCTAACAGGGAACTTGCAGTGTGGGAAGCAGTAAATGAATACGCAGTATAATATGGCATATCATATTAGGTGATGTAACAAATAAATATCAAGTTATAACATCATGAAATATCATAACACAGGCATATATAAATTACTGTCATATCATTAACTATAATTCACACGCCATTGTTTCACAATTATATAAGTAAGAATGTCGAGAGTGATAAACTCACCCTCTAAAGTTGGAATTAACAATTCAAGACACACAAATAAACTTCGGAAGCACGACAATGCACAAATTAGATTCAAGTGGATGGAGAGCCAAGGTTCAAATCTTGTAAACAAATAAATATAACATACATAAGAATATAATTCAACACAAGATAATAAGTTAAAAGAATAAACAAATATGAATCAAATTGAAGAAAATATTAGCTGGACTCAACAAGTGGGCTCGGCCACTTTATAAATAGGCTAGCTATCATCAAAATATGCTCGACCATCATGGGTTTTGGAGCACATAGGCTCGGCCAAGGCAAGCAGAAGGGCAAGGCTATGGTAGAATGTGAAAGGGTGGAAACCAAAACTCATGTAGGAGGAAAAAGGAAAAGGCAAGTGGTGTTATGGGTTCGACCTATGGCTCTTTGGGTTCGGCCTATGGGTTCATGGTCTGGATCTGATCTGGTCACATTAGAAAGGCACAACTATGGTGTGGTATTGGTCAAGGCAAGAGCAAAGGAAGGGGAGTGGTTGGTGGCCGAGGCAAGCAAATAGGAATTGTGTGATATGGTGGGCTCGGCTAGGGTTTGTGAGGCCAACATGTGATGGAGTTTGGATCTAGGGTCCACGGCAAGGTAAGGGGGAGGTGATGAGGTGGTGGAGGCCATACAGGAGGTGGTGGTGGTGGATGAGATGGTCGGCAATAAGAGGTGGTCGAGCATGCTAAAGGAGGAACAAACAAAAGAAAAGGAGATAAAGGAAAAAGAAGAAAGCGGAGGCAATGACTTGCTGGTTATTTTCTTTTTTTCAGGAAGTAGAAAATGAGAAAGAGATGAGAATAATTTTTGTATGTGAATTAAGATTGGGAAGTTTTGGAATGGCTAGAAAGGTGGAAGGCTTTGAACAGCTAGGGAGTTGAAAAGTTCTACTTCATATCCAAGAAAAGAAACCTACGTCTTTTTGAATTTCCAAGCCAAAAATCAAAATAAAAATCAAATAAAAGTCCAAACAAATAGAAAATAGACACTAAATGTAAGTAGAAATGAAGTAGGAAAATATAGAATAGAAAATAAACATAAAAATGTTGAATATAATCGCTGTAAAACGCTGAAATTTATCTAATTTTAAAAGGATAAAACAGAATTTTACGAAACGAAAAATAGAACCATTATCAGAATCAAATACAGTTTTAAAGAAAAAGATTACAATTTAAAAATTTAAGCTGAAAGTCAAAGTTTGGTCGCAGTTGACCAAAATATAAACTTTCAGAAAGTCTTTATTTTATTCTACCTAGAAATAAATTATAAACAAAATCCAAAATTACATTGGAAAATTCCAAAATTTCAATTTTTAAATGATTAAAAATCAAAATTTTCAAATAAATTTGATTAAAATATTTATTAAAATTATGGGTTGTTACAACCCATTTCCAAAATTCTTGTATAAATATCTAAAACCATTTATAAAACTCTTTTATCTTGTAGATAACCTTCCTTTTAAGTTTTCTAAACGATGTTATAAGATTCCTCTTATAAACCCCATATCTATTTACAGAATCCTATTTATAAACCTTGAAAAACATTTATAAATAAATTCAAATTATTTATTTTAAATTTTTTATTATATAATTATGTTTTAAATTAATTGATTAAAATTTAATTTATAAATATTTTTCGAGGTTTATAAATATAATTTTATAAACAGATGTAGGTTTTATAAGAGGAATCTTATAATATGGTTTGGAAAACTTAAAGGAAGGTTATCTAAAAGACAAAAGAGTTTTATAAATGGTTGAAGATATTTATAAAAGAAATTTAGAAATGGGTTTATAGATTTATAAAAGGACTTCTATAAATGTTTTTGTGGATGTATAATGGAGTTTATGAATGATTTTAGAATTGTATATAAAAGTAATCTTCCCCAATGTATGGTGAATATACTTACACCATTGAGATAAGTATAAGGATATTTTTTCCAAGTATTGAGAAATAAGGAATAGTGGACATATACATATACAGAAAGTATTTTGATTCAAGAATTTAGAAAGTGGATATAATTAATGAAAGATTAATTAAAAGGAGGTTAGTGGTTGCTTGTTTACTTACCCATTGTCGGTATTCCCTATAGAATTAAATCTATGATTGATTGTTTGCTATTCGATAGTAAAATAACCGACTATCGAATTTGGACCCAAAAAGTAATTTGGAAATATCCAGAGAAACACGTGAGTTATAGGGCACAGTCATCTCTGATGATTGTGTACAATGCGTATAAATCTCATTTCGTTCTCCAATGACAAATGATTACGAAATACATCCACTAATGGTTAAGAGATGATCTCTGCTCTTATCTATGACTGTTTGTTTCCTAAAGAACCGGGGTTGAGTTTTTTAAAAATTATCGAAAGTTTTTCGAAGAGACTGAGATCGGGTATGTTATAAAAACAACTTCGATCCAACTTAAGCATTTCGTAGTGAAGATATTGAAGATGATGAAATTGAAGATGAAGCTCTCAAGGGTTTCGTTTAGTCCTAGAACGAACTTGTATGGATGAATGCTAGTATTGCAATGTTGTTTGGAGGGCAGTGGTAGCATTCCTATGCAGGGTATGATCATTCCAAATGTAGATCGGTATTATCTCTCATTTGTATGGTTTTGGGCCCGTTAATGGAAGTGGTGATCATATTCGGTACTATTAGTCCAGTGGTAGGCCAATCCTGTGTGGCAGGGGTATAAGATGTTCTAGTTAGACCCCGGTGCATTTTATCTAGAGATGTGCCTTCGAAAGGTGATTCTTACCTTGTTATAGCATAGAATCCATTCTCCAAAACGAGCCTTTACGGTTTTAGTTGTATACCTATTCTGCTGCAATTTAATTAACGTAATAATTTCGGCTATGATTAATAAGTATTTGTATTCTGGACATTATTGTAATATCGAAGGATATTCTATAAAAATCTTTTGGTTATCGTAAGGTAAAAACTTGTCCGTATTTATGTGCGGCGTAGTCTTACTAGATACTTTTGATTTCAAAGGTTTTTATAACTTTGAAATCTAATTAGATTTGTTTTCTCACACTGATTTTCTATATTGAATCATGTATTATTTTATTATAATGCTTGGGTCAGACCGAGCATATTTACAGATTGCTTTGGATGCATTGGGGCTAAGGAGATGAGTTGGAGGTCTTCAAGTCGTATTCACGTATATGGTAATTTTCCGCTGCTTTATTGTTGAAATCATCAGCAATTGTAAACATAGGTTGTTATGACTGTCCAGGCTAATGATTGCGATTTTTTATTGTACTCCGATGGATGTATGAATATAACAGTTTCTAATTTATAAAGATCATTGATGTTATATTATATATTGTTCCACTTTGATTGTGAGATTCAATGTTGTTTTTAGTTTTTTCCCTTCTTCTTCACTTCCCTTCTTCTTTCTTTCCTTCCCTGAACAATCGGTTTTTGCAGCATTCGATTGCTCGACACACAATACAATGGGAGTACTAGTGTCAATTTTCTTGGGTTGAAAATCCGATCGTTACAGGTATGAATATATGATTCTAGTCTAGTTACGTATAAATGTTATATGGTGAACGATCACCACTTATAAAGTACGAAGCCTCAATGAAATTAATTCATTTGAAATAAAAAAATAAGCCATTACAAGAGATCGTATATTCTATATGATTGATTGGAGTAATGATCTTATTTTGTTAAATATAACACTGGACTAAGAGCTGCAAGATTGGTCTAAGAATTCAATCACCAAAGTGTTACTTTGATTAATTTACGTAAAATGTAACTTATTCGATATCCTTAAATTGAGGATGGCTGAATGCATTTTCATAAAGTGTTCATTATGATCATGTGGTAAGGGTTTCCTATTGAAGGGTTCGACTATTTGGGAAGAAAAGCGAATATACAAGAATGAATGCAACTTAAGGAACAGTCCGTATGAAGAGAGTGGATATTTACTTCTACTTTCTAAGGAAACATCAGAAATGAGAATTGTAAGATATTAATAGATACTTAACAAGGAATAAGAAATATGATATATATTCCAAATGTGTTTTCACATTAAAAATTATTTTTATGAAAATCATTTCTTTGAATTTAAGATATTTAATCTAAAAATTCTTAACTCTAAAGAAGTAATATTAAATGAAATAAAAAGCCTACATTATGGTTAAATGGAGCTTTGATTTTTTCGTATGCTATTATTGTACCCAAAAAAATAGTGGAATCATGCCATATAACATATATTAGTTGCATAAATTACAAAAATTGTTTTTGTAAATCATACCAAACATTATTTATGAAATAATAACTGTCTTTTAATATTGACTGAAAAACAAACATAGTTTTATTTCAGTATAAATGTTACGAATATTCATTATAGAATAAACTGTAAAAATGGTTTAACACCCCAATTTTTATCAAATTTAAAATTAGTAATAAATATAAATTTTGGAATTAAATTAAAATTAATTTGAAATTTTTCAAAACAAATTAGGTAAGTATTGATTTGTATATATAAATAAGATTGTAATTTGCATTTGAGTTTAAAATTCAAAATAATAAATATTTTAAAATTATTTGAATTTAATACATATACATGGGTAGATTTGAATTTGAATTTGAATTTAAAATTTAAATAAATATCTTCGTAAATAATTTGAATTTAAAATAATATATATGTAATTTATTTAATGTATAATTAGTTTTAAAACATTTTCTTTTAAATTGTATATATTTAAATAAAGGAATATATATTTATAAAATAGAAAATGTAATCTAAAATCAATATAAAATATAAAAAGACAATTGTTAAGTTTATAAATACATTATTAACATGCAAATTACAATAGTAAGAGAGAAAATGTGAAAATTAACAAGTGTTAAGATTTAAATCATGAAGATGAACAAGTGTCAAATTTCTTTTTATTTTCTTTTATTTTAAAAAAATAGTAGAAATAAGCTATATAAACATTTCATTTCCTCTTTCTCATTTTTTTATCTTCACTCTTTAAAATTCTGAGAAAAAAAATCAAACCTGAAACTAGAAAATTTAAAATAAATCAAACTTGAAAAAAAGTAACTAAGATCAGACCATCTCAATATCAAAGTAAAAATTCAAACATCTATTTTAATTTAAAAACCTAGAGCCTAAATTCATTTCTGAATCAAGTAAACAACCAGTAGTTCAACATCAAAGCAAATATTTCAACAAATAAAGCAAAGCAAGGATCATCTCAGTAACTAAACAAATCAAAGTTTCAACATCAAACAAGTTTTCAATTTCCAGATTTTTCAGATTCAACAAAATCCTAGGCTTTCTGTTTTCAACATCCAAGTGAGTAAACCTATATACTTGCTTGAATCTGTATGTATGTAGTTGTTTTTGTAATCATGTTGAAAGTAAAATTGTAAAATGGTTTTCATATATACAAATAGGGTGTGTGTGTGTGTGTGTGTGTGTGTGTGTGTGTGTGTGTGCGTGTGTGTGGATATAGCTGTGCATATCTGGTATAAGAAAATTTTCTCTGTTCCAAGTAAACAAGTTTCAAAACCTGTTTGAAAAATCAAAATCTCATTCTTTAATCCTCTATTGGCCTTGATGTCTAAAGAAAACATGTTAGGATTGGCAAGATCTTAATTCTAGAAATATTTTTAAGTATTTAAAATAAAAGGGTTTACTGGGAAATATAAAAACACAGCCAAATCAAATTTTGTTCAAAATTTAATTGATTAAAACTTTAGTTTTGATTACATTATCTTGTTCGTCTTTATAAACCATGATTTTTAATAAGAAATTCATGATTTTTAAGTTAAGAAATTACGAGCATTTGCGAGTTGAATGTGAAATGAATTTCTGGCAAACTGCAGCGATCGGATAAGAGATAGGCCTTGGGGTTGTGGCGGAGGATAGCTGGGTGATGGAAGGACTTAGGAAAAATGATCAGAAAAATTCCTGATCATTGTGGAAGGTAGACGAGGTCGATCTAGGGTTTTATCCCATGTTTTAGTTATGATCGAATTTCGTGTTGCTGTCTTCTCGTCGTCACACCGGAATTGATCGCACCGGTGGCAATCTAAAGGAGAGAAGTAGGCGAATCTCTGGAGGGAGTCTCGATGTTTCTGGTGGAGTATGGAGTCGGAATGAGGTGTTCTTTAACGATCATTTTTGTTCCAGAATGGGTCGTATAGCTCAATCGCAAGTTCGACTTCATCTTGGATTTCTAGGTGTTTGTGAGACTCGTGTAGGTCGTCGCTGATGTGTGGACGGTCGAGGCATCAGTCGGAGGTGGCTAGATCGATTGTGAATGTGCATGGTGCCGAGTTCATGTTAGTAGTTTGGGTTTGAGGAAGTAAGGCTGTTTTCTCGGGGTCGCACTCGTAATCGAACAGGTTTGACTCGAAGAAAATATGGAAGGGTGTTTGCCTGGGTTTGTGCTCGAGATATTGTTGCTTTATCTTGGGTTTTTTATGAAATGATAACAGTTTTTGAAAAGAAAACAAAATCCAAGTTTTTAAAAATTTAAACTTAAGCAAGTCTAAAATAAAATTCTTAATCCATTTCTTTTGGGAAATAAATATTGATTTAAGTTTAGGGACCAATCAAAGGTTTTAAAATAAAAATTATTTTGAAATTAACCAAGTTTTAAAATAAATTTAAGTTTAGGGACCAATCAAAGGAATTTGAGGCAACAACGTTGGTTGGTTGGAAAAGCCAACGTGGTAGCCGACGCTTTGAGTAGAAGACATGCTATTCTTGCTCATTTTATTGTTACTCCTTCTCTTCTTGAGAAGATTGCAAGTAAGCAGAAAGAAGACAAGTGTCTTCGAGAAATTTATTGGAGAATCCTTCGACGCAAAGATTCTAGTTTTGAATCCAATCATAGTGGAATTATAAGATTGAAAGGCATGATCTGTGTCAAAGACATTCTGGATCTAAAACGCGAGGTTTTGGATGAGTGTCATAAGTCTAAACTTAGTATCCATCTAGGGGTTAATAAGACGTATAGGGATAGCAAAAGGACTTTCTGGTGGAAAACAATGAAGAGGGTCATATCTATTTATGTTAGTCGTTGTGCTACTTGTCAGCAAATTAAAAGTGATCAAAAGACAATAGTGGGTTTGCTCCAACCGTTGGAGGTGCCTAATTGGAAATGGGATCAAGTATCTATGGATTTCATAGACGGATTGCCACGAAATCAAAAAGGTAATGAAGTGATTTGGGTTACTGTGGACCGTTTGACTAAGACTACCCACTTTATCCCAGCAAAATCTACCCAAACAGCAGCAAGTTTAACAGAGTTGTATGTGAAAGAGATGGTTCATCTCCATGGAATACCAAGCAGTATAGTGAGTGATCGTGACCCGAACTTCACTAGCAGATTTTGAAAGGCATTTCATGCTGCATTAGGAACCAAACTGAACTTCAGTACTGCTTACCACCCGCATTCTGATGGGAAGACGGAAAGAATAAATAGAATCTTAGAAGACCTTTTGCATGCTTGTATTCATAATTTTGGCGGTTCATGGGAGGACAATTTGCATCTGGTTGAATTCTCATATAACAATAGCTATCAGGTCAGTATCAAAATGGCTCCTTTCGAAGCTTTATATGGTCGTCCGTGTCGATCACCTGCATGTTGGATTGAGTCAGGTGATAGACTTGCCTTTGGACCAGATATGATAAAGGAAGCTACCGGGAAGGTTGATATTTTTTGAAAGAAACTGAAAACTGCTCAAAATCTTCTAAAAAGTTATGCTGACCACAGAAGAAGAAATTTAGAATTCCAGGTTGGAGATTCTGTCTTCCTAGAAGTCTCTCCAATGCGTGGGGTGTTGAGATTTGGAAAGACTGGTAAGTTGGCACCACAATATATTGGTCCATTTTCTATACTGGAGAGGATCGGTCCTTTGGCTTATCGATTGCAGCTACCCAGTTGGTTATCTAGTGTACACAATGTGTTTAATGTTTCTCACCTTTGGAAATATATGCACGATCCAGAATGTATTATTGAGGAGGCTGCACAGCAGGATTTGGAAATCACGCCAAATCTAGCAGTGAAAAGAGAACCGTTAAAGAATATTGACCAAGATGAAAAGCAGCTGAGGAATAAAGTTGTGAAACTGGTAAAAGTGCAATGGCGTGGTGATCCAAATGACTGTACTTGGGAAACAGCGTATATCATGCGGAAGACCTATCCTAATTGCGGAGTGGATATTTCGGCTTAATCTGGTATGCCATTTCTCTAGTTTTTTCTGTGTTCTTATATTCTTTGTTTGTCTCTCTCTCTCTCTCTTTCAAATTTCGAGGACGAAATTTTCTTAAGGTGGGAAATCTGTAATGCCCCAATTTTTATCAAATTTAAAATTAGTAATTAATATAAATTTTGGAATTAAATTAAAATTAATTTGAAAATTTTCAAAAAAAAAAATTAGGTAAGTATTGATTTGTATATATAAATAAGATTGTGATTTGCATTTGAGTTTAAACTTCAAAATAATAAATATTTTTAACTTATTTGAATTTAAAAAAAGATATATGGGTAGATTTGAATTTGAATTTGAATTTAAAATTTAAATAAATATCTTAGTTAAATAATTTAAATTTAAAATAATATATATGTGATTTATTTAATGTATAATTAGTTTTAAAACATTTTCTTTTAAATTGTATATATTTAAATAAAGGAATATATATTTATAAAATAGAAAATGTAATTTAAAATCAATATAAAATATAAAAAGACAATTGTTAAGTTTATAAATACATTATTAACATGCAAATTACAATTGTAAGCGAGATAGTGTGAAAATTAACAAGTGTTAGGATTTAAATCATGAAGATAAACAAGTGTCAAATTTCGTTTTATTTTCTTTTATTTTAAAAAAATAGTAGAAATAAGCTATATAAACATTTCATCTCCTCTCTCTCATTTCTTTATCTTCACCCTTTCAAAATCTAAGAGAGAGAAAAATCAAACCTGAAACCAAAAAATTTAAAATAAATCAAACTTGAAACAAAGTAACTAAGATCATACCATCTCAATATCAAAGTAAAAATTCAAACATTTGTTACAATTTAAAAATCTGAAGCCTTAATTCATTTCTGAATCAAGTAAACAACCAGCAGTTCAACATCAAAGCAAAGATTTCAAAAAATTAAGCAAAGCAAGGAACATCTCAGTAACTAAACAAATCAAAGTTTCAACATCAAACAAGTTTACAATTTCCATATTTTTCAAATTCAAGAGAATCCCAAGCGTTCTGTTTTCAACATCCAGGTGAGTAAACCTATATACTTGCTTGAATCTGTATGTATGTAGTAGTTGTTGTAATCATGTCGAAAGTAAAATTGAAAAATGGTTTGCATATATACAAATAAGTATGCGTATATATATATGTGTGTGTGTGGATATAGTTGTGCATGTCTGGTATAAGAAAATTTGCTCTGTTCTAGGTAAACAGGTTTCAAATCCTGTTTGAAAAATCAAAATCTCATTCTTTATTCCTCTGTTGATCTTGATGTCCAAAAAAACATGTTAGGATTGGTAAGATCTTAATTCTAGAAATATTTTTAAGTATTTAAAATAAAAGGGTTTACTGGGAAATATAAAAACACGGCAAAATCAAATTTTGTTCAAAATTTAATTGATTAAAACTTCAGTTTTGATTACATGATCTTGTTCGTCTTTATAAACCGTGATTTTTAATAAGAAATTCATGATTTTTAAGTTAAGAAATTACGGGCATTTGCGAATTGAACGTGAAATGAATTTCTGACAAACTGTGGCGATCGGATAAGAGATAGGCCTCGAGGTTGTGGCGAAGGATAGCTGGGTGATGGACGGACTTAGAAAAAATGATCAGGAAAATACCTGATCATTGTGGAAGGTAGACGAGGTCGATCTAGGGTTTTATCCCATGTTTTAGTTATGATCGGATTTCGTGTTGCTGTCTTCTCGTCGTCACACCGGAGTTGACCGCACCAGTGGCAATCCAAGGAGAGAGGTAGGCGAAGCCCTGGCTGGAGTCTCGACGTTTCTGGTGGAGTGAGGAGTCAGAATGAGGTGTTCTTTGACGATCATTTTTGTTGCAGAATGGGTCATAAAGCTCAATCGCAAGTTCGACTTTGTCTTGGATTTCTAGGTGTTTGTGAGACGCGCGTAGGTCGTCACCGATGTGTGGAAGGTCGGAGCATCAGTCAAAGGTGGCAAGATCGACTATGAAAGTGCATGGTGTCGAGTTCATGTCAATGGTTTGGGTTTGAGGAAGTAAGGTTTTTTCCTCGGGGTCGCACTCGTGATCGAACAGGTTTGACTCGATGAAAATAAGAAAGGGAGTTTGCCTCGGTTTATGCTCGAGATATTGTTGCTTTGTCTTGGGTTTTTTTTTGATATGATAACAGTTTTTGAAAAGAAAAAAATACAAGTTTTTAAAAATTTAAACTTAAGCAAGTCTAAAACAAAATTCTCAATCCATTTCTTTTGGGAAATGAATATTGATTTAAGTTTAGGGACCAATAAAAGGTTTTTGTAACAACCCAGAATTTCTGTCATTTGAAATTCAGATATTTAATTGCTTTTAAATATCAACAAGTAAGATTTGTAAGTCGAATAAAATTTTATTTCGAACATCTGGAACTAATTGGATAATTAAATCGATAATTTAATATTTGAAATTGCGTAAATAATAGGAAATTGGGTTAAATATGATTAAAAATGATTTATAAAGTTATATTAAATCACATTGGAGTTAGAACAATATTTGTGAACTTTTAAAATTGAATTAAAAGTTAATTTGTGAAAATTGAATATTTTAATATTTAAGTGGCGAGTTAAAATAGCCATTTTTCAAACTGTCTCGGATTTCGACGAAACCAGTTTTATTAGATCCGTAATGTTACATTATTGTAATATTTCAAATTTCGTGTCAATCGGATTTACGGTTTGTCCAGGGTAAACCAAAACGCATAGAAATTGGTTTAATCGATTTAAATTAAAATTGATCGTTTATTGCCGTAACTCGCACAGATAATCGAACTGGCTCTCGATACCTATTCCATTGTGTCTGAAACGCGGGGTAAACCCTAGAAACGTCAACCGACATGCTTCGTTTGGAGTTCGGAAAATTTCGAATGAATAGTAATTTGAGAATTTTCTATAAAAGGCCCTCCATTTTCACACATTGTGACACAACTCAAAACCCTAATTCAGCCGCCACCTTCATTTTCCATGGCCGAAATACACCCTCGTTTTTCCTCATTTTTCTTGCAATCCATCGATCGATTCATAAAATGAAGTATAAGTTAAAAGATCTAAAATTGATATTTGCAATCCTCGTTTTTCTATGAAAGATTTATATAAAAGATTTATAAAATTGATATTTGTAAATTAAAATGTTGGAATTATAAAAACGAGTTTTTATAAGTGTTAAAATGAAGTATAAATGGATTTTATGAGTGAATGAAATCTATATATACTTATAAATTGTGAAGTTATAAAATGAATATATTTTTGTAAAATAAAAGATTTATATGTATATAACTTATAAATTGGATTTTTGCGCGTAAATGGAATATGGATAGAATTTGTGTAATAAAGTGATTTTATAAGTTAAAGTTGTTATAAAATATAAATGGAATTTATAAACGTTGTTTAATAAATCTGAATTGACTTATTTTAATAAGTTTAATTATTATAACTTATTAAGGGAAATATATTCACGGTTTTGGACAATGAAAAAGCCTTTAAATAAAATATGTAGAAATTGAATTTGGTTAACAAAGTATATTCACGATTTTGGACGGTGAATAATATATTGAAGAAATATTTTGGGAAAGTGATATTTTAAATAGAATTAAAACGATTTAAAAACGTTTTAAAATGTATTAAGTATCGAAACCATAGATTTCAACATTCATTATTGAAATAGACGTTTTCGAGAAATAGAAGGAAATGGCGGACTATAACACTGTTTTTATAGTAAATGATTTCTGGAAGAAAAAGTTTTGTGTAGTATTGAGATTTATATATCTACCTTAATTTTCAATCCCTGTACTAGTGATTTTGGGTTGTTGTAACGATGTTTTACGCAACGTTCGTTTTAACCCAAATAAATGTGTTTAAGTGAACATTTTCCTTAAAGAATAAAATATATACTTAATTTGGATTTAAGTATATTGAATATTTTCAAAATGTTGAAAATAAATAGATTGGTGAATTACTTATTATTAAATAAGTATGGAAATGTTTTTCCAATATGAAGTGAATGTTTGAGATTTTATCTTTTAAAGATAAATTGAAAATGAATATTAGAAATCGATTTGGAAATCATAAATTCATAGATATTTTGGAAATGTAAATTCACAATAGAAATTTATAAGCGAAATTGGTTTTAAAATAAACATTGATTTATTTTAAAAAAGTGTGGAAATAAATTTACGAATTTGAAACGTAAATTTAATAAATCAGTAAGGATTTATTTAATTGGTTTAAATGAACCATTTTGAAATAAAATTTGTAAGGGTGTAATTTGATTTAGAATTGGTTTTCAAATAGTTAAAGTGTGGAAATTATATCTTGTAAAGATATTTTTGGAAATAAATAATTTAGGAAATTATTTGAAATCGAGTTACGTTGTGAATATTGATTGATAGTTAAATAACCGACTATCAATATTGACCCTTGGCTATTTGTTGTGAATTGGTTGAAATTGAATGCTACACTTATTTTTAAATTATTACGCTCGTTATTCGGGCTACCCATTCCGAATAGTGATACAACGTAATGGATAGCATTGAATACCGGTGGTGAAGACCGGGTATTTATGAAAACGATAGGATGACCTATCGATTGTCTCTGCACCGTTAGCTACGGTATGGAGATTTCCTTTGTGATGGGAAATTCGATCGGGATTGTGAATATCCGGATTGCAAGGGCTTCTTTGGAAGTGCCTTCGGTTTTGCTCGAGCCCGGAACAGAATTATATGGTTACGTGTCTGACATTACATTTTGAGATATAAAGCAGATTTCTTTCAAATACATTTCTGTTGGTGGCGGAGAATTTAGTCTCTTAGCTTGACACCTTTCTCTGAGACGTACGCGCTCAGAGGTTATGTAGTTGAAGGTTATCAGCGATATATTCCCAATTTGGTAATGTGGCATGCTGAGTGTTGCTGTGTGATGATTATTTATTGATTATTCATTGATCAAAGCGTGGCTTTGTGAAAAAGCGTAGCTTTGTGGACGAGACTTCGTTAGACCTCACACCCCGGAAATGGTCGAAACAGGAATATGCGGCAAGGTTACGAGGGTCGCTCTCTTTAGGGTATGTCATTCCCTTCTGGAAAAGGGTGGTGTCAGGTATGGAGCCATGATGTTTAACCTATGTGGTTGCTCCAATCTCAATTTTCTATGTGGTTGTTGCTTGGTGATAGAGGGCCCTCGGATAAAGGTCTCAAAGGACTGGGGGGTGGCATATTTGTGTAGTAGTTACCTAGTGACAAAGTTAACCTGGCCTTGTGTTGGCAGAGAGCTGGTTAAGTTCTCAGGACGTCCCGCCAGAGGCGATTCCATGTGGCGGTAGGAAGTTCCTTAGCCTGACCATTTGTTGAAAAATCCAAAGAAACAATACGAGCCTTGTACGGATTTAGTTGTATAACCTGCCATGGAATGTGGCGGTAACCTGCTATTGAACATGGTAGCTATAGTAGGCATACGATAATGGTCGTATGTCGGCTAAGATTTATATTCTATTTTCGAAATGTTTTCATCACTATGCACTAATAATAATATCAAAAATGATTTGTTTTTGCATATTAAGCATCTTTGACTATCATAAGGAGAAATCTCCTCCAATTCAGCGTTTGCATTATGTGTGTGCGGGGAGGCCTTATGGTAGTTTCATTTTCCAAAAGCATGGCGGATATTTTTCCACTTCTCTTGTTGTTGTTGTTTTAAAGACAAATAACTGTTTGAGTTCTCACACCAGTCCCATGACTAACCTGGAGTTTATTGTTCTCTTCCTAAACTCTGGGTGCAAATAATTTTCCACACGGGCAGTCTAGAGTCCGGTTATCAGGTCATTCTGGATTCAGAAGTGCTTTGGAGCTCAAGTGGCGAGCTAGATGGCGTGGCATATTACTTGTATATGATATTATCTTTCCGCTGTATAATTCACTTGTAAGGACACGTTTGCATAGCTGTCCATTCTTGAATTGTGTTGTATATTGTTTTTGTACACTCTGATGATAATGTAATGTAATAACTGATATAGTTCTTTGTTTTAAAGATTATTAACTTATTTATTATATGTTGTTCTGCTGCGATATGTGAGATTCTGATATTGTTTCTGTTCTATCTTTTTCTTATTTCTTCTATCCTTTTCTTCTACCTCTTCTTTTAACCCTAACAATTCGGTTTTTTTGGCATTCGATTATGCGGCAGTTGATACAGTGGACGTAAGAGTGCCGACCTTCGGATCCCGATAAACTCGAAATGTTACATTTGGTATTAGAGCCTATGGTTAAGCGAAAACCTTGGCTTTGTTGGGTGTTACTCATTAGAGATAGAGTCAGTAGTACTCTAGAATGGGTTTGGGTGTAATAATAGATATGAGAGCGTATTTGTTAGTGAATATGAAATTGTTTTGTATTGTGTTGACTTATCAGTTGATTGTTTATAGATTCTGGTCGGTGCAGTCTAGCTAACTGTACCGATAGGGGTTTCTAAACTCTTAAACGAGATAAACCGACATAGTATCATTTTAAATTGGGTAAATGAAATAATTTTACCTCGATTATATTTTATATATAAAGGAATATTTTTTCAAAATTATCAAAGTGTATGTAAAAATTGAATTGTTTGATTGTTGAAAATGTATGAAAATATATAAGTGAATCAAAGTTGTCCAAATAATCTGAATAAAAACAACAGTTGTGAAAGAATAAATTATATAAAAGCAACAATTGTACAAGTATAGGATTATAATTGAAATGATTTGCAATTGTGAAATAATCTTGTATAAGTAAAAGGAAATAGTGAAATTATATAAACAAGATTTACAAATATGATTTATAGATAAAGGAAAATTTTGAAAGAATTTAAAGCATTGGATTCACTACTGGGAAATAATAAGGGTGATGATTGCAGCACCATCAGTATCATTTTCGTGTTTCTGTGTGATGGATTTGGTACCCTAGTAAATTGAAGTTGAATTTTGTTGTGATAAACAAATTTGAAATTAAAATTCAAGTTGAAATTAATGAATATAAGTTATGAAGTTTGGGACTTATAATATGGGATAAAAAAGATGTAACTTTGGAAAAGTTGAAATAAATTTGAACTAGTATGATAAAATATATAATTTGAAATTTAACTAAAGAAAGTTAAATAAATTAAATCAGATTCGGAAGTTGAATAATAAGTTGTATAACTTATTAAATGTGAAGATGTAGTAAAACCAATTATTAAAATGGTTAAACAACTTTGTTAAGAAAAACGAGGTATGAATCTGAATAAGTGATAAAATTGACTTTGGCAAAAGTTAAATAGAATTTACTTTGGAGTTGGAATTTGAATTGGGTTTATAAATGGAAATTTAAGTTAAGTTAAACAAATGATGTTTAAAAGGAATATAACTTAAGTGATGCTGAATGAAGTTGATTTTGGTATCAAAATGAATTAATGAAATGAAGTCATTAAATGGATATGAATTTGAGTCATATAAAGGAGATTCAACCTTATTTGTTAAATGAATTAGAAATTGAATTAATGAATGAATTGAATGTAAATCAATCGAATGTAATGAATTGATATAGAATAATGGATATAAGTGTTGATTCATTTAAGGCTAATTGAATGTTAAACCAAATTGAAGGTTAACAAAGTGAATATGAATGCTGAATGTGAAGTAAATTAAATTTGGTTGTGTTAGATATACATTGGTTGTTAGATTATTGTTAATTGATTGTATAGAAATTCATATGCAATTGAATGAATAAAATTGAAAGATAAAGCAATTAAATTCAAATTGGAAGTTAAGTAACTTTAAATTGAATGGAAAATGATTTGAATTGAAAGCGAACAAATGTGAATGTAAATTAGTGAATGCAAACTAATTGGAAATGAATGAATGGATGTCGTTGTATATAAATTGGTTGTAAACAATTACAAGTAATGTTGAAATCATATAAGTTGCTTGAAAATTTTGTTTATTATGCATTTCTTTCAATATGCATGTGTTGTAGTTGTTTAAAAGAGTAAAATGTTAATAACTTCTTATATATGTCACTTACGTGTTTATATTGAGTAAGTACAGGTACCGGGGCTACCGTTAGCGGGATTTTGTTTGCGCAAAATGCTAAATAAATAACTGCTTTGTTTAAAAATGCGAAAAGGTACGCCTACGCAATAAAAATAGGAAATATGAACTGTTTTTCGGTTTTCCGACCGGGTGGGCCGATGTATATATATTTATCTCTATTGTGATATTGTAAAAGCTCCTCCGTACAAAGGAGATTATGGCGAAATTTTCTAAAAATTTAAGGCGTTAGAAAATTTTCGGGAAATTTTGAAAAATTTTTGAAAACTAAGTTTTGGTTTGAAGTTAAAGGTTAAACGATATAGTTGATTTTGAAAAGATAACTATATATGGATTTGAAAATATTAGTGAAGTTTTGAAAGAGGTTTAACTATTGGATTTTGGGAAAGTTAAACACTCAAATGAATTTGAAATTTAATTCGAACGAATTGTTTTGGAAAGTTAACGGATTCTGTAACTCTTTCTTACTTGGTAATTTCGAGGACGAAATTCTTTTAAGGGGGAAGTTTGTAACGATCCAGAATTTTTGTCATTTGAAATTCAGATATTTAATTGATTTTAAATATCAATAAGTAAGATTTGTAAGTCGAATAAAATTTTATTTCGAATATTAGGATTTAAGTGGATAATTAAATCGATAATTTAATATTTGAAATTGCGTAAATAATTGAAAATTGGGTTAAATATGATTAAAAATGATTTATAAAGTTACATTAAATCATATTGGAGTTAGAACAATGTTTGTGAACTTTTAAAATTGAATTAAAAGTTAATTTGTGAAAATTGAATATTTTAATATTTAAGTGACGAGTTAAAATAGACATTTTTCAAACAGTCTCGGATTTCGACGAAACTAGATTCATTGGATCCGTAATGTTATACTATTGTAAGATTTCGAATTTCGTGTCAATCGGATTTACGGTTTGTCCAGGGCAAGCCAAAACGCATAGAAATTGGTTTAATCTATTTAATTTAAAATTGATCGTTTATTGTCGTAACTCGCACAGATGATCGAACTGGCTCTCTACCTATTCCATTGTGTCCGAAACGCAGGGTAAACCCTAGAAACGCCAGCCGGCACGCTTCGTTTGGAGTTCGGAAAGTTTCAGATGAATAGTAATTTGAGAATTTTCTATAAAAGGCCCTCCATTTTCACACATTGCAACACAACTCAAAACCCTAGTTCAGCCGCCACCTTCATTTTCCATCGCCGAAATACACCCTCGTTTTTCCTCATTTTTCTTGCAATCCATCGATCGATTCATAAAAGTTACAACTACAAAATTATAGAGGGCAGTGAGTTCAATAACTTCAACGGTTGTGATTGGAAGCGAAGCTACCAATCACTGTCAATTCGCGTTCAAAGTTGTCGTGTTCGTCCTCGATTTTCGTGCAAAGGAGGCAACCGAGCTTCATCATCCTTGGGCCGAAGGTCGTGCTCGCAGTGGGCTTCGAAGTAGTGTATGTTGATCATCCTGGAAGTCGATGGAATGGGTGCGGCCAACTAGGGTTTTGAATGATAGTTGGGTTCGGTTTCGCGTGAGTAACCCGGAGGATACGCGTTGGGAAGAAGCAACATGCGGCTATGATTTCTTTTAACAAATGTGCGGCCGTGATTGTAGGGGTTTAAAATTGAAATAGAATTGTAAATTTTATATAATATAAATTCTTGTTAACTTCT
The DNA here is from genome assembly GCA_030765085.1 of Allium cepa. Classification (NCBI taxonomy): domain Eukaryota; kingdom Viridiplantae; phylum Streptophyta; class Magnoliopsida; order Asparagales; family Amaryllidaceae; genus Allium; species Allium cepa. The sequence continues at coordinate 428,455,300 of CM060938.1, forward strand.
AAATTGCATAACTTGTTGATACGAGGTCGGAAACTCCCGAAACAAATTGTGTTGAAATCGTTTTGTCGAGCACTATGCAATGGAGCTGGTTTGGAGTCGTTTGGAGCTAGTGAAAATTTCGGGTAAAATTAAACGCACGTTTAATTTTATTCGAAATAAAACGTTACAACTGTTATCGGAAACTCAAGGTGAGAACTTCTCACTCAATCGAATTGTTTCGATTTAAATTTTAAATAGTTAGATTTAAAACTGCTTGATTGTGTGATTGGATGATAATTATTATCTGTTGTAGTGAAATAGACCCTATACACCGTATATTAAGCGGAGGTTATTTATTAAAAACATATACAACGATAATTCCAACTTGTAAGGAATTGGGATTATATATGTACTTGGAGTTGATTTCCCGCATTATACAGCGGATGAGACCCTATTGCGTCGCATAATAGCGGATAGTATTTTATAAATCCCATATACCACGATATTTAATCTTGAAGCGAAATTGGTATTGTGCTAACATCTTTGGATGCAGGGAAACAGGTTGGAGGGATCCAACTAGATTCCTCAAACATTTGAATTTGTTTCAATGTTGTGTGTTGATCTATTTATTGATCTATTTATAATTTGCATGATTATCTTTGTGATTGAAATTGTTAAAGGCTAAAATTTAGCCGAATATATTTTTGGTATCGTTAGATGCCGAAAATAAATAAAATTTGATTTTTGAAATTTAAGTTGAGAATTCATATTAAAATTTAATTTTTGAATTGATTCATTTCAAATGAACGAACGTTGAAATTTTTATGTAATAAAAATTATGATTTTTGTTAAATATAACCGAAATGTGATTTTTGAAATAAGTAGCTGATTAATTTATAAAAATGGTTTAAATTGGAATTTTAAATTATTATGAAAGATTTATATAAAAGATTTATAAAATTGATATTTGTAAATTAAAATGTTGGAATTATAAAAACGAGTTTTTATAAGTGTTAAAATGAAGTACAAATGGATTTTATAAGTGAATGAAATCTATATATACTTATAAATTGTGAAGCTATAAAATGAATAGATTTTTGTAAAATAAAAGATTTATAAGTAAATAACTTATAAATTGGATTTTTGCATGTAAATGGAATATGGATAGAATTTGTGTAACAAAGTGATTTTATAAGTTAAAGTTGTTATAAAATATAAATGGAATTTATAAACGTTGTTTTATAAATCCGAATCGACTTATTTTAATAAGTTTAATTATTATAACTTATTAAGGGAAATATATTCACGATTTTGGACAGTGAAAAATCCTTTAAATAAAATATGTAGAAATTGAATTTGGTTAACAAAGTATATTCACAATTTTGGATGGTGAATAATATATTAAAGAAATATTTTGGGAAAGTGATATTTTAAATAGAATTAAAAAGATTTATAAACATTTTATAATGTATTAATTATCGAAACCATAGATTTCAACATGCATTGTTGAATAGACGTTTTCGAGAAATAGAAGGAAATGGTGGACTATAACACTTTTGTTATAGTAAATGATTTCCGAAAGGAAAATTTTTGTGTAGTATTGGGATTTATATATCTATCTTAATTTTCAATCCCTATACTAGTGATTTTGGGTTGTTGTAACGATGTTTTACGCAACTTTCGTTTTGACCCAAATAAATGTGTTTAAGTGAACATTTTCCTTAAAGAATAAAATATATACTTAATTTGGATTTAAGTATATTGAATATTTTCAAAATGTTGAAAATAAATAGATTGGTGAATTACTTATTATTAAATAAGTATGGAAATGTTTTTCCAATATGAAGTGAATGTTTGAGATTTTATCTTTTAAAGATAAATTGAAAATAAATATTAGAAATCGATTTGGATATCATATATTCATAGATATTTTGGAAATGTAAATTCACAATGGAAATTTATAAGGGAAATTTTTTTAAAAATAAATATTAATTTATTTTAAAAAAGTGTGGAAATAAATTTACGAATTTGGAACGTAAATTTAATAAATCGGTAAGGATTTATTTAATTGGTTTAAATGAACCATTTTTGAAATGAAAGTTGTAAGGGTGTAATTTGATTTGGAATTGGTTTTAAAATTGTTAAAGTGTGAAAATTATATCTTGTAAAGATATTTTTGGAAATAAATAATTTAGGAAATTATTTGAAATCTGGTTATGTTATGAATATTGATTGATAGTTAAATAACCGACTATCAATGTTGACCCTTAAGTGGCTATTTGTTGTGAATTGGTTGAAATTAAATGCTACACTTATTTTTAAATTATTGCGCTCGTTATTCGGACCACCCATTCCGAATAGTGATACGACGTAATGGATAGCATTGAAGACCGGTGGTGAAGACCGGGTATTTGTGAAAACGATAGGATGACCTATCGATTGTCTCTGCACCGTTAGCTACGGTATGGAAATTTCCTTTGTGATGGGAAATTCGATCGGGATTGTGAATACCCGGATTGCAAGGGCGTCTTTGGAAGTGCCTTCGGTTTTGTTCGAGCCCGGAACAGACTTATATGGTTACGTGTCTGACATTACATTTTGAGATATAAAGCAGATTTCTTTCTAATATTTTTCTGTTGGTGGCGGAGAATTTATTCTCTTAGCTTGACACCCTTCTCTGAGACGTACGTGCTCAGAGGTTATGTAGTTGAAGGTTATCAGTGATATATTCCCAATTTGGTAATGTGGCTTGCTGAGTGTTGCTGTGTGATGATTATTTATTGATCATTTGTTGATCAAAGCGTGGCTTTGCGAAAAAGCTAGCTTTATGGACGAGAATTCGCCAAACCTCACACCCCGGAAATGGTCGAAACAGGAATATGCGACAAGGTTATGAGGGTCGCTCCCTTTAGGGTATGTCATTCCCTTCTAGAAAAGGGTGGTGTCAGGTATGGATCCATGATGCTTAACCTATGTGGTTGCTCCAATCTCATTTTCCTGTGTGGTTGTTGCTTGGTGATAGAGGGCCCTCGGTTAAAGGTCCCAAAGGACCGGGGGTGGCATATTCGTGTAGTAGTTACCTAGTGACAAAGGTAACCTGGCCTTGTGTTGGCAGAGAGCTGGTTAAGTTCTCGGGACGTCCCGCCTGAGGCGATCCCATGTGGCAGTAGGAAGTTCCTTAGCCTGACCATTTGTTGGAAAATCCAAAGAAACAATACGAGCCTTGTACGTATTTAGTTGTATAACCTGCCATGGAATGTGGCGGTAACCTGCTATTGAACATGGTAGCTATCGTAGTCATACGATAATGGTCGTATGTTAGCTAAGATTTATATTATATTTTCGAAAAATTTCATCACTATGCACTAATAATAATATCAAGAATGATTTATTTTTGCGTAGTAAGCATCTTTGACTATCATAAGGAGAAATCTCCTCCAATTCTGCGTTTGCATTGTGTGTGTGCGGGGAGGCCTTATGGTAGTTTCATTTTCCAAAAGCATTGCAGATATTTTTCCACTTCTCTTGTTGTTGTTGTTTTAAAGATAAATAACTGTTTGAGTTCTCACACCAAAACCATTACTGACCTGGAGTTTATTGTTCTCTTCCTAAACTCTGGGTGTCCATAATTTTCCACACGGGCAATCTAGAGTCAGTTATCAAGTCATTCTGGATTCAGAAGTGCTTTGGAGCTCAAGTGTCGAGTTGGATGGTGTGGCGTATTACTTTTATACGATATTATCTTTCCGCTGTATAATTCACTTGTAAGGACACGTTTGCATAGCTGTCCATTCTTGTATTGTGTTGTATATTGTTGTTGTACACTCTGATGATAATCTAATGTAATAACTGATATAGTTCTTTGTTTTAAAAATTATTAACTTATTTATTATATGTTGTTCTGCTGTGATATGTGATATTCTGATATTGTTTCTGTTCTATCTTTTTCTTATTTCTTCTATCCTTTTCTTCTACCTCTTCTTTTAACCCTAACAATTCGGTTTTTTTTGGCATTCGATTATGCGGTAGTTGATACAGTGGACGTAAGAGTGCCGACCTTCGGATCCCGATAAACTCAAAATGTTACAATTGGTACCAGAGCCTATGGTTAAGCGAAAACCTTGGCTCTGTTGGGTGTTACTCGTTAGAGATAGAGTCAGTAGTACTCTAGAATGGGTTTGAGTGTAATAATAGATATGAGTGCGTATTTGTAAGTGAATATGAAATTGTTTTGTATTGTGTTGACTTATCAGTTGATTGTTTATAGGTTCTGGTCGGTGCAGTCTAGCTAACTGTATCGATAGGTGTTTCTAAACTCTTAAACGAGATAAACCAACATAGTATCATTTTAAATTGGGTAAATGAAATAATTTCAACTCGATTATATTTTATATATAAAGGAATAATTTTTAAGAATTATCAAAGTGTATGTAAAAATTGAATTGTTTGATTGTTGAAAATGTATGAAAATATATAAGTGAATCAAAGTTGTTCGAATAATCTGAATAAAAACAGTAATTGTGAAAGAATAAATTATATAAAAGCAACAATTGTACAAGTATAGGATTATAATTGAAATGATTTGCAATTGTGAAATAATCTTGTATAAGTAAAAGGAAATAGTGAAATTATATAAACAAGATTTATAAATGTGATTTATAGATAAAGGAAATTTTTTGAAAGAATTTAAAGCATTGGATTCACTACTATTGCTGGGAAATAATAAGGGTGACGACTGCAGCATCATCAGTATCATTTTCGAGTTTCTGTGTGATGGATTTGCTACCCTAGTAAATTGAAGTTCAATATTGTTGTGATAAACAAATTTGAAATTATAATTCAAGTTGAAATTGATGAATATAAGTTATGAAGTTTGGGACTTATAATATGGGATAATAAAGATGTAACTTTGGAAAAGTTGAAATAAATTTGAACTAGTATGATAAAATATATAATTTGAAATTTAACTAAAGAAAGTTAAATAAATTAAATCAGATTCGGAGTTGAATAATAAATTGTATAACTTATTAAATGTGAAGATGCAAGTAAAACCAATTATTAAAATGGTTAAACAACTTTGTTAAGAAAAACGAGGTATGAATCTGAATTAGTGATAAAATTGACTTTGGTAAAAGTTAAATAGAATTTACTTTGGAGTTGAAATTTGAATTGGGTTTATAAGTGGAAATTTAAGTTAAGTTAAACAAATGATGTTTAAAAGGAATATAACTTAAGTGATGCTGAATGAAGTTGATTTTGGTATCAAAATGAATTAATGAAATGAAGTCATTAAATGGATATGAATTTGAGTCATATAAAGGAGATTCAACCTTATTTGTTAAATGAATTAGCAATTTAATTAATGAATGAATTGAATGTAAATCAATCGAATGTAATGAATAGATATAGAATAATGGATATAGTGTTGATTCATTTAAGGCTAATTGAATGTTAAACCAAATTGAAGGTTAACAAAGTGAATATGAATGCTGAATGTGAAGTAATTAAATTTGGTTGTGTTAGATATACATTGGTTGTTAGATTATTGTTAATTGATTGTATAGAAATTCATATGCAATTGAATGAATAAAATTGAAAGCTAAAGCAATTAAATTCAAATTTGAAGTTAAGTAACTTTAAATTGAATGGAAATTGATTTGAATTGAAAGCGAACAAATGTGAATGTAAATTAGTGAATGCAAACTAATTGGAAATGAATGAATGGATGTCGTTGTATATAAATTGGTTGTAAAAAATTAAAAGTAATGTTGAAATCATATAAGTTGCTTGAAAATTTTGTTTATTATGCATTTCTTTCAATAGGCATGTGTTGTAGTTGTTTAAAAGAGTAAAATGTAAATAACTTCCTATATATGTCACTGACATGTTTATATTGAGTAAGTACAGGTACCGGGGATACCGTTAGCGGGATTTGGGTTGCGCAAAATGCTAAATAAATAACTGCTTTGCTTAAAAATGCTAAAAAGGTACGCCTACGCAATAAAAATAGAAATATGAACTGTTTTTCGGTTTTCCGACCGGGTGGGTCGATGTATATATATTTATCTCTATTATGATATTGTAAAAGCTCCTTCGTACAAAGGAGGTTATGGCGAAATTTTCTAAAAATTTAAGGCATTAGAAAATTTTCTGAAAATTTTGAATTTTTTTTGAAAACTAAGTTTTGGTTTGAAGTTAAAGGTTAAACGATATAGTTGATTTTGAAAAAATAACTATATATGGATTTGAAAATATTAGTGAAGTTTTGTAAGAGGTTTAACTATTGGATTTTGGGAAAGTTAAACACTCAAATGAATTTGAAATTTAATTCGAACGAATTGTTTTGGAAAGTTAACGGATTCTGTAAATCTTTCTTACTTGGTAATTTCGAGGACGAAATTATTTTAAGGGGGGAAGTTTGTAACGATCCAGAATTTTTGTCATTTGAAATTTAGATATTTAATTGATTTTAAATATCAACAAGGAAGATTTGTAAGTCGAATAAAATTTTATTTCGAATATTAGGATTTAAGTGGATAATTAAATCGATAATTTAATATTTGAAATTGCGTAAATAATTGGAAATTGGGTTAAATATGATTAAAAATGATTTATAAAGTTATATTAAATCATATTGGAGTTAGAACAATGTTTGTGAACTTTTAAAATTGAATTAAAAGTTAATTTGTGAAAATTGAATATTTTAATATTTAAGTGACGAGTTAAAATAGCCATTTTTCAAACAGTCTCGGATTTCCACAAAACCAGTTTCATTGGATCCGTAATATTATATTATTGTAAGATTTCAAATTTCGTGTCAATAGGATTTACGGTTTGTCCAGGGCAAGCCAAAATGCATAGAAATTGGTTTAATCGATTTAATTTAAAATTGATCGTTTATTGCCGTAACTCGCACAGATGATCGAACTGGCTCTCGATACCTATTCCATTGTGTCCGGAACGTGGGGTAAACCCTAGAAACACCAGCCGGCACGCTTCGTTTGGAATTTGGAAAATTTTGGATGAATAGTAATTTGATAATTTTCTATAAAAGGCTCTCCATTTTCACACATTGCAACACAACTCAAAACCCTAGTTCAGCCGCCACCTTCATTTTCCATGGCCGAAATACATCCTCATTTTTTATCATTTTTCTTGCAATCCATCGATCGATTCATAAAAGTTACAACTACAAAATTATAGAGGGTAGTGAGTTCTATAACTTCAACGGTTGTGATTGGAAGCGAAGCTACCAATCGCTGTCAATTCGCGTTCAAAGCCGTCGCGTTCGTCCTCGATTTTCGTGCAAAGGAGGCAGCCGAGCTTCATCATCCTTGGGACGAAGGTCGTGCTCGCAGTGGGCTTCGAAGTGGTGTAAGTTGATCGTCCTGGAAGTCTATGGAATGGGTGCGGCCAACTAAGGTTTTGAACGATGGTTGGGTTCAGTTTCGCGTGAGTAACCTTGAGGATACGCGTTGAGAAGAAGCAACATGCGGCTGTGATTCCTTTTGGCAAATGTGCGGTCGTGATTGTAGGGGTTTAAAATTGAAGTAAAATTTGTAAATTTTATATAATATAAATTCGTGTTGACTTCTAAATTGCATATCTTGTTGATACGAGGTCGAAAACGCCCGAAACAAATTACGTTGCAATCATTTTGTCGAGCACTACGCATTGGAGCTGGTTTGGAGTCGTTTGGAGCTAGTGAAAAATTCGGGTAAAATTAAACGCACGTTTAATTTTATTCGAAATAAAACGCTACAACTGTTATCAGAAACTCAAGGTGAGAACTTCTCACTCAATCGAATTGTTTTGATTTAAATTTTAAATAGTTAGCTTTAAAACTGCTTGATTGTGTGATTGGATGATAATTATTATCTGTTGTAGAGAAATAGACCCTATACTCCGTATATTAAGGGGAGATTATTTATTAAAAACATATACCACGATAATTCCAACTTGTATGGAATTGGCATTATATATGTACTTGGAGTTGATTTCCCGCATTATATAGCGGATGAGACCCTATTCCGCCGCATAATAGCGGATATTATTTTATAAATCCCATATACCGCGATATTTCGTCTTCAAGCAAAATTGGTATTGTGCTAACATTTTTGGATGCAGGGAAACAGGTTGGAGCGATCGAATTGGATTCCTCAAACATTTGAATTTGTTTCAATGTTATATGTTGATCTATTTATTGATATATTTATAATGTGCGGGATTATCTTTCTGATTGAAATCGTTAAAGGCTAAAATTTAGCAGAATGTATTTTTGGTATCGTTAGAAGCCAAAAATAAGTAAAATTTGATTTTTGAAAATTTAAGTTGAGAATTCATATTAAAATTTAATTTTTGAATTAATTCATTTTAAATGAATAAACGTTGAAATTTTTATGTTATAAAAACTATGATTTTTGTTAAATATAACTGAAATGTGACTTTTGAAATAAGTAGTTGATTAATTAATAAAAATGGTTTAAATTGGAATTTTTAAATTATTACGAAAGATTTATATAAAAGATTTATACAATTGATATTTGTAAATTAAAATGTTGGAATTATAAAAAACGAGTTTTTATAAGTGTTAAAATGAAGTATAAATGGATTTTATAAGTGAATGAAATCTATATATACTGATAAATTGTGAAGTTATAAAATGAATAGATTTTGGTAAAATAAAAGATTTATAAGTAAATAACTTATAAATTGGATTTTTGCGTGTAAATGGAATATGGATAGAATTTGTGTAATAAAGTGATTTTATAAGTTAAAGTTGTTATAAAATATAAATGGAATTTATAAATGTTGTTTTATAAATCCGAATCGACTTATTTTAATAAGTTTAATTATTATAACTTATTAAGGGAAATATATTCACGATTTTGGACAGTGAAAAATCCTTTAAATAAAATATGTAGAAATTGAATTTGGCTTACAAAGTATATTCACGATTTTGGACGATGAATAATATATTAAAGAAATATTTTGGGAAAGTGATATATAAATAGAATTAAAACGATTTAAAAACATTTTAAAATGTACTAAGTATCGAAACCGTAGATTTCAACATTCGTTGTTGAAATAGACGTTTTCGAGAAATAGAAGGAAATGGTGGACTATAAAACTGTTGTTATAGTAAATGATTTTCGAAAGGAAAAGTTTTGTGTAGTATTGGGATTTATATATCTATCTTAATTTTCAATCCCTATACTAGTGATTTTGGGTTGTTGTAACGATGTTTTACGCAACATTCGTTTTGACCTAAATAAATGTGTTTAAGTAAACGTTTTCCTTAAAGAATAAAATATATACTTTATTTGGATTTAAGTATATTGAATATTTTCAAAATGTTGAAAATAAATAGATTGGTGAATTACTTATTATTAAATAAGTATGGAAATGTTTTTCCAATACGAAGTGAATGTTTGAGATTTTATCTTTTAAAGATAAAATGAAAATGAATATTAGAAATCGATTTGGAAATCGTATATTCATAGATATTTTGGAAATGTAAATTAACAATGGAAATTTATAAGGGAAATTTATTTAAAAATAAACATTGGTTTATTTTAAAATTGTGTGGAAATAAATTCACGAATTTGGAACGTAAATTTAATAAATCGGTAAGGATTTATTTAGTTCGTTTAAATGAACCATTTTGAAATGAAAGTTGTAAGGGTGTAATTTGATTTGGAATTGGTTTTCAAATGGTTAAAGTGTGGAAATTATATCTTGTAAAGATATTTTTGGAAATAAATAATTTAGGAAATTATTTGAAATCGGGTTATGTTGTGAATATTGATTGATAGTTAAATAACCGACTATCAATATTGACCCTTACATGGCTATTTGTTGTGAATTGGTTGAAACTGGATGCTACACTTATTTTTAAATTATTGCGCTCGTAATTCGGACTGCCCATTCCGAATAGTGATATGACGTAATGGATAGCATTGAAGATCGGTGGTGAAGACCGGGTATTTGTGAAAACGATAGGATGACCTATCGATTGTCTTTGCACCGTTAGCTACGGTGTGGAGTTTTCCTTTGTGATGGGAAATTCGATCGGGATTGTGAATACCAGGATTGCAAGGGCTTCTTTGCATGTGCCTTCGGTTCTATTCGAGCCCGGAACAGACTTATATGGTTACATGTCTGACATTACATTTTGAGATATAAAGCAGATTTCTTTCAAATACATTTCTGTTGGTGACGGAGAATTTATTCTCTTAGCTTGACACTCTTCTCTGAGACGTACGCGCTCAGAGGTTATGTAGTTGAAGGTTATCAACGATATATTCCCAATTTGGTAATGTGGCATGCTGAGTGTTGCTGTGTGATGATTATTTATTGATCATTTGTTGGTCAAAGCGTGGCTTTGTGAAAAAGCGTAGCTTTGTGGACGAAACTTCGTCAGACCTCACACCCCAGAAATGGTCGAAACAGGAATATGCGGCAAGGTTATGAGGGTCGCTCCCTTTAGGGTATGTCATTCCCTTCTGAAGAAGGGTGGTGTCAGGTATGGAGCCCTGATGCTTAACCTATGTGGTTGCTCCAATCTCATTTTTCTGTATGTTTGTTGCTTGGTGGTAGAGGGCCCTCGGATAAAGGTCCCAAAGGACCGGGGGGTGGCATATTCGTGTAGTAGTTACCTAGTGACAAAGGTAACCCGACCTTGTGTTGGCAGAGAGCTGGTTAAGTTCTCGGGACGTCCCGCCAGAGGCGATCCCATGTGGCAGTAGGAAGTTCCTTAGCCTGACAATTTGTTGGAAAATCCAAAGAAACAATACGAGCCTTGTACGGATTTAGTTGTATAACCTGCCATGGAATATGGCGGTAACCTGCTATTGATCATGGTCGCTATAGTAGGCATACGATAATGGTCGTATGTTGGCTAAGATTTATATTCTATTTTCGAAATGTTTTCATCACTATGCACTAATAATAATATCAAAAATGATTTGTTTTTGCGTAGTAAGCATCTTTGCATTGTGTGTGTGGGAGGCCTTATGGTAGTTTCATTTTCCAAAAGCATTGCGGATATTTTTCCGCTTCTCTTGTTGTTGTTGTTTTAAAGATAAATAGTTGTTTGAGTTCTCACACCAGTCCCATGACTGGCCTGGAGTTTATTGTTCTCTTCCTAAGCTCTGGGTGCCCAAAATTTTCCACACGGGCAGTCTAGAGTCGGGTTATCAGGTCATTCTGGATTCAGAAGTGTTTTGGAGCTCAAGTGGCGAGCTGGATGGCGTGGCGCATTACTTGTATATGATATTATCTTTCCGCTGTATAATTCACTTGTAAGGACACATTTGCATAGCTGTCCATTCTTGTATTGTGTTGTATATTGTTGTTGTACACTCTGATGATAATCTAATGTAATAACTAATATAGTTCTTTGTTTTAAAGATTATTCATTTATTATTATATGTTGTTCCGCTGCGATATGTGATATTCCGATATTGTTTATGTTCTATCTTTTTCTTATTTGTTCTATCCTTTTCTTCTACCTCTTCTTTTAACCCTAACAATTCGGTTTTTTTTTGGCATTCGATTATGTGACAGTTGATACAGTGGACGTAAGAGTGCCGACCTTCGGATCCCGATAAACTCGAAATGTTACAGTTTTAAAATAAAATTATTTTGAAATTAACTAAGTTTAAATGTGTTTTAATATATATATATATATAACCTTTGTTTTGAAAAAAATAAACTTAATATTAAAAAGAATGAGGTGTTTTAATCCCTAATTTAACTTAAAAGTTTAAGTTAAGTGGTTAATGATAATTAATTACAAGATTTATTAAATAAGGTTTAAATGATAACTAAAGTAATTAATAAAGATAAAATGGTTTATCTTTTAATTAATTAAGTAATTAATGATTTTTTAATAAAATTACTTAAAGAATAATTACTCAATTAATTACTTGATTTAGGTTAATTAATTACTTGATTAAGGTTAATTAATTAAATGATTAAGGTTAATTAATTACTGAATTAAGGTTAATTAATTACAAGATTAAAGGTTAATTAATTAATAATTGAGAATAATTAATGAAAGTAATTATGTGATTAATAATTATAATTACACGATTAATTAATCATTAAATGATTGATTATTATTGAATATTTTGTATTGGTTGATATCTCTGATATGTGATTGTGATACTTTGTGATATAACTTGCTTTGTGCTGAGCTGTGACATCTATGATATATTATATATTACTGTGTGAGTGTGAAAACCCCTTGGCCAGGCATTTGAATTTCGATGCGACAGAGAGTCGAATTCCAAATGGTTATCCGAAACCCACATCGAATCTTAATGTTGAATCTTTATGACTTGTGTATCCACGTGTTCTTAAAATAAACGCTCATTATCCGGATTAGCCGGGAGAGGACTTTGTGTCGTAAAACCCATTTTGAATAATGATACGATGAATTGGAGTGCATTTGAAGACGGAAGTGAAGACCGAGTATCTTCAAAAACGAAAGGATTACATGTCGATTGTCTCTGCACTGAGTTGCTCCGGTATAGAGATCTCCATATTGTGATGGGGAGTCCGATCGAGATTGTGGATTCTCGGATTGCAAGGGCTTCTTCCTTTATTGGACGAAGTGCCTTCGATTTCATTCAGACCCAGGACGGACTTGTATGATTGTATGTATGACATTACACTTTGAGATATAAAGCTGATTTCTATCGAATACATTTCTATTTGGTGGCAGAGAATTTATTCTCTTAGCTTAGCACCCTTCTCTGAGATGTACGAGCTCAGAGGTTATGTAGTTGATGGCTATTAGTGATATACTTTCAATTTGGTAGTCTGGCATGCTGAGTGCTAATCATTTGTTGATCAAGCTTTTGTGAAAAGCGTAGCTTTGTGGACGAGACTTCATCGAACCTCACAACCCGGTAATGGATGAAACAGGAAGGATGCGTCAAGGTTAAGGGGTAGCACCCCTTAGGGCATGTGCATTTCCTTCTGGATAAAAGGTGGTATCATGGTACGAAGCCCAGATACTTAACTTATATGGTTGTTGGTTGTTGTTGTTGGGGCCCCGGATAAAGGTCGGTTACGACCGAGGAATGGCATACTCGTGTCAGTAGTTACCTAGTTATAGAGGTAACATGGCCTTGTATTGGCAGAGATCCGGTTAGGTTCTAGGGGGTCCCTCCAGAGGCGTATCCATTCGGTAAGGAAGTTCCTTAGCCTGACCATTGTTGGAAATCCAATCATTCAATATGAGCCTTGTACGGTTTTAGTTGTAGATACTGCCATTTAACATGGTAGCTATAGTAGGCATACTATAATTGTACGTATGCTGGCTAAGATTAATGCTATACTTTCTAAATGTTTTCTACACTACGCACTAATAATAATATCAAAAGAATTTTCACATATCAAGCATGTTTGACTATCATAAGGAGAAATCTACTCCGAGTGCGCGATTGCATTATGTGTGTGTGCCAGGAGGCCTTATGTTACTTTCATTTTTAAAAAGCATGAACGAATTTCTTTTATGAATTGTTTTTGTTCAAACAACTGTTTTTGTTTACTCATACCAGTCCCATGACGGACCCGGAGTTTATTGTTACCTTCCTAAACTCTGAATGCCCATAATTTTTCACACGGGTAGCCTTGAAATAGGTTATCCATGTTTTGGAGCTAGCTTGGATTCAGAAGTCTTTTGGAAGCTATTGGATTTTGGAAGCTTTTGGTTTGAAGTTTATGAAGCTTTTGGATTGAAGGTGCTTAGTTTGGATTCTCGCTCTTGATCTTTTTCTTTTGGAAGACTCTATTGGAGTTATTATAACGCTGTTGTTATTGTTTCGCTGTGGTGTTATCGTTTTGTTGTTGTATCATGTGTATATCACTCTAATGATGGTGGTTATTTATTGTAATCAAAATGTTATCCATGTTGTATCTGTGTTGTGATAAATGAAATTCATTTTGTTCCGTTGTTTGTATTCATCTAATGTTATTATAAGCTCCACCGAACTAGAGTTCAATGTTTGTGTTTACACAAAAAATGGGCATACACCTCCAAGTCGTATGATTTAGTCGATTTTATGTTGTTCTTAGTGATTTGGGTGATTTATACAAATATGTAAAAAGCATGGACTAAACTGTAAAAGACACACATATTTATAGTGGTTCGGCCAGAATGTGCCTACGTCCACTTCATATGCTATTCTCCTTCACTATCCGGATTATAAGTACAAAGCTTTGATTACAAGTGTATGAAAGTCGTTTAAAAGTTCTATCCGTGCTTGAGTTCTCTCTCCATTGTTGTACCCCTACCCTTCTATTTATAGAGTGAGGCTGGGGGTAGGGGTCTTGGATGTATATAGTTGCTGGTGGGCCTGGGCTGACGTGATCTGGCCTGGCAATGTTGGTTCGGTATTTCTTGGTCCGGTGGTGAGTGAGGCGTGGATTGGTCCGGTAGTGAGTGGAGCGTGATTGGTCCGGTGGTGAATGGGGCGTGGATTGGTCCGGTAGTGGGAGTAGGTGATCTAGTTCGGTAGTGAGGGGGGCGTGATCCAGTCCGGTAGTGGGAGTAGGTGATCTGGTTCGGTAGTGAGTGGGGCATGATTTGGTCCGGTAGTGGGAGTAGGTGATCGGGTTCGGTCGTGCCTTAGTCCGGTCGTGCCTTGGTCCGGCCGTGCCTTGGTTCGGTCGTGCCTTGGTCCGGTCGTGCCTTGATCCGGTCGTGCCTTGGTTCAGTGGTGAGAATATGCCCAACATTTTCCCCCCAAAGTGGGGCATATGCCTGCATATGTCGCACTTTGTTTTAGATCATTCAGCTTGTGCACTTTCATTCGGCCCAAGTGCCGAACCAGTTGGTCCGTTCATCCTACGCTCGCCTATAAGTATGGGCTTCACGCCTCTGTTATTCTTTACTGTTTGAAATAGCCGAACCAAACTTTTGTCTGCCGAATCAATCATATCACCGAACCAGATTTTACTGCCGGACCAGGTGAAGCTTTCTTCTGCCGAATAAACTTTATGCTTGAACTACCGAATGAGCTTTAGGGAGTATGAGTGCCGAATGGACTCTTAGTCTCGAATTACCGAATGAAACTTAGGGAGTACGAGTGCCGAAGGGTTTTTAGACTTGAACTACCGAATGAAACTTATGGAGAATGAGTGCCGAATGGGTTTTTAGACTTGAACTACCGAATGAGAATTTTGTGCTTTGAATTATGACTTGTTTGTTTTATATCTCTATATTCCTGGCTCTAACGACATGCTTTCTCATGTTGCAGATAATGTCTCATAAAGTAGAAACTCGCTCTGATAAGAAGAAATCCAAGGACAAAGGAGAGTCCTCCATAGTGTCCCCTGTTCAGTTAGAGCCTGAATGACATGGACCGTCTCCGAGATAATTAGTAGATAGATACGGCCCTCAGGAGCTCTTGGGCTCACCGCCTGACTGCTTTCCCAGCTCCATCAAAGATGAGCAGCTTGACGTTATATCTAGATCCTTTGGGATTGACAGAGCGCATATGATGTTGCCAGGGAAAGGAGTGATGCCGTATAACCCCCCTGAAGGATATTTTGCTTATAGTAGATATCACTGCATGTGCGGAGCCATTCCTCCGATCAACGCTTGGATAGTCAGCTTCATCACATACTTGAAGGTGGCCCCTTTCCAGCTTCAGCCCAACTCCTATTCCATCTTGGTGAGTCTGTTCATCATCTTCCAGAGAAAATACGGGCGTCCCCCATCCAACCGGGAGATCTGGTACCTGTAAAACTTGAGAGGCTACAAGAAGGGGTCTCCATATATTAGCTTAGAATCGGTCGTTTCTTTCAAGCCAGTCCTGGACTTATATTCAAAATTTAGCATGTTAAAGAAGGAATGGTTCTTTGTTAAGGATGACTCTGTTTCTTTCCACCGCTTCACCTCTGGCTGTAAGTTGAATCTCATTTATAATTTTCGTTCTTTACAATGCTCCTCCTTATGTGCTTTGTTTCTTGCTAGCGACAAGCGGCTTTGCGGTTGTAGAGAACGATCGTCTGGTTCAGATGGCTACGGAAATAGAAGCCATTCTGAAAATCGAGAGGGCAACTTCTTATTTGATCAGGAATGCTACTCTTTTGGGGCTCAACTTGATTCTACCACGCCAGTCTGTGGTCAAGCAAAGAGACACAGCTGAGGAGAGGGCTGCCAAAGCTAAAGGAGGGGCTACAACGAAGAGCGGAAAAAGAAAACCCTTTTCGAAACATCCAATTACCGGGGGGAAGAAACTTAAGAAGTCCGATGGACCCTCCCCCAGCACATGTCCAGACATCCCGGAGGAGAAAGATGTGGAGGAGGAAAGAGGCGAGGATGAAGGAGGTGAGGTGGAGAGTGGACATGGTGGATAACGCGATGGTGATGGTCATAGCGATGATGGTGGCGATGGACAGAGTGGCGATGGCACTGGGGCTTTGTCTTCTAAGCAAGTTGGTGTGATACAGGAGTGGACAGATGATGCTTTCCGCCTAGCTTTTGAAGGGTTGGAGGATGGATCGGCTTTAGTGGAGAAGTCTAAGAAAGCTGACAAGGCCGAGGCCGGCGCCGATTCATCTTCCAAGAGCGCTTCAGATGAGGCAATTCCTGCGATTCAAGGTGAATTTTGACTCCTGCAGACTCCATTTATGATAAGGATTTAGGAATATTTTATGGTCAGCTCCTGTCCTGGAATGAGATCCAGGACTTATTGCAGTATCCTACTCCTCCCCAGGGTTTGTATGGAAAAAGAGTCTCTTTACTCTTCTTATCTTGATATATTTCTTGAATTATAGTTCAATGTCTGCTTGTAACGCTTGGTTTTTATCCCAGCAGGTAAGGCGGACAAGACATCAGATGTCCGGCACCGTCTTGAACAATACAAACTTCTCAAGGCTTCTACTAAACCAAAGCCTCCGACTGAACGCCCTGGAGACGTAGTCGGCTACCGCCTTCTTCTTGGAGTTATCGAGGAGGATATCCAAAGGAAGAAGAGGAGTCGTTTCTTGTTCGAATCCTCACCTGGTCTTCAGTCCCCAACTCAGCCTCTTCGGGATACCACGAAGAAGAATACTTAATTTATACCTTCTCGCACCCGTCTGAAAATCCTACCGTTACCCGGATAGGCCATTCCGGCTTGGCTCGTAATCTGTTTGCAGGTCATTCGGATCTGGATCCGGGTTCTTGTGATATTACCTTTAATGAGGCTACCGGTGAGTACCTTCTTCCCCGTAGTCCCATGGCAAGAGTATTGGATGAAGTTAAGTCTCTAGACCTTGATTTGCTTACCACCCGGGTTGTAACTTTGGGGGACGAAGCTAAGGCAAATATTGACCGGGTTGCTGAGGAAACCAAAAAGCTGATGGGGCATCATGCCCGACTGGTCAAGGCTGGAGAAGAAATTGGGAGCGCTAACATTCGATTGCGGCTAATGGTTTCCGACCAGGCCAAACAACTTGTTGATCAGTCCATCCAGATCTCTCAACATGAGGCCGCCTCATAACAACTAAAGGAAACCCTGGAAAGGGCCAGCCGAGTAGAGTTACGGAAAATGGAGGCTGCTTGTAAAGGACGGATTGGTATGACTATCGTGACGGTGGATGAGGTCCGGAAAGCGGATCTCGAGCGGGTACAGGAGTTATCCGGGAAACTTGAAGCCGCAGAGCTTACTCAAACCAAGTTGAAGGAGGAGATGGAGGTAATGAGGAAATCCTTTTAGGCAGACTGCTCGCGATACCAATCAAAGAGTGATGCTGCTACTGTAAAGTTGTTGGCTTCTGAAGACCGAATAAGAGAGTTCGAGGAGAATGAGGGGATAATGGATGAGATGCTTCAGGACATATACTTACGCACCTGGAAACAGGGTAACTTATCTTGAATGGACGATTATCGCCGAGTCATGGCTAGGATTTATCTCAGGGACCTGGAGGAGGCTAAGGCAAATGCAGATAGGGAGGGTGGCGAAGCCTTTAGAATGGATGTGGTCACGGCTCTATTCACCAAGAAGGAGAAAGTGGCGGTTAAAGAGGGTATGCGGCTGCTTACTGTTGAGGAGGTTGGTGTGCAGTTAGAGGATGATGATCAAGGAGCAGATGCTGGTAAGTCTACCCTTTCAGCTTCTCGTAACTTGATTGCTTATTTTTTTATGACTATTAATGGATTCTTTCTCGAATTGGACAGGCGGGACCTCTGGAGCACCAACCACCTCTGGTTAACATGTTGAGAATTCCAATCGCGCAGTCAAGGAGTTCTCGGAGGGCCGGTAGGATAGAGGTAAAGCTCCGACGGAGCCGATTCTTTGACTTGATCTGGATATCTTTTGGTTTGTTTGACATTGCAGCCTATGTCAGTCCCAAAACATTCATGTAACCTTTAAGTTGTAATTGTGTTATTGGTAACGAATGACTTTGCTATGTAATTTCAAACTTAGGTTGATTCTGTCATATTCGAATGCTTTTGTCATTTTGGTGTGTTGCATAAGAAATACAGCTGTGCTCACACTCGTGATTTTATTGTGTTTGATGTCAAGTTCTTGCTTAAAACATAATTTCATATCCTGCAATATTAGTGTGATGTGGGAATAAATTATAGCTACGTATTCATATACAAAAGAAGAAAGTACCGCCTTTCATGTTTTAGTTGTAGATGGTTGCTTCGAATGCTTTGTCTGAATGAGTATGGAATGCAGCTGAGTGACTTGTCATCCAATTGTGAGTTCCTGTCGCCATTAGAGAGCGTCTCCTATTTCGTGTCCTGTACTTTAGGGATCGTCATAGAGGATAGGAGGAAAGTTTTTAAATAAAATAGAAATATAAGAAACAGTAAAACTTCCAATCACGGAAGGCCTGCGATGTGCTTAAGTTCGTGGCAAATGGATTTTGTAGTCACTTTCCCTAGTTGTGGGTCTTGGAGACATTTATCACCCATCTTACGCCTCCGCGGGGAGTTTCTCTTTTTTTTTACCACAGTCGTACTTAAGACACTCGGAGCTGAGATCGCGCACAGTAACTACCCGGGCCAATATGGCCCGTAATCGTGCGTATTATTCGATTCACCATGGCCGGCTAGCGTGCGTGCCGATCGTCAACTGTGAACTACCCCTGACTGGCCACACCTTATGTTGGGGTTTAAAGTAGGTTCACGGTTGTCGGCGAGCCGAATGCCGTAGTGAGCTGCCTAGGCTATAGTCGGCCTACTCGATGGCTTATAATCGGCTCATTACAGTTGGCTTTAAGGGCCGATCACGCGCAATGAGTTAACCCGCAGTAGAGGGATGCTGGAGCAAAGTGTCCCATTGGCGAGGGCATAGATTCGTATAGTACCTGTTAGGTCTTGTCCAGGTGAAGTTGCACTGCGATGTATCTTGAATGGAAATGCCATTACACAGGATTTTGTTCAACAGAAAAGGATAAAGTTAACAAGCAGCCAAGACATAAAGGAACAAGTTAAAAAAGAGACAAGTTTTTAAAGTGGTTCGGCACGAAAATGCCTACGTCCACTGATTCTCTTTGTTACTTCACTTCATATGGGCAGTACAAGTTAAGAAAAGTATCGACGAAGGTGTTGGATGTTCCATGCCCTCTGGAACACCTCTCCATCCACTGTTGACAAAATATAAGCTCCGTTGTGGAGATCTTTATGAATTACATATGGTCTGTCCCAGATTGGATCTAGTGCTCCGGGGCGCGGGAAGACTCGCTTGAGGACAAAATCTCCTTCTTGTAAGCTACGATGCTTGACTTTGGAGTTGTATTGTGCTGCCACTTTTTGCTTGTGAGCTGCTGCTTTGAGTGCTGCATCATTTTTTTTCTCTCTTCAATTAGATCCAAAGACATGTGAAGGAGTTCTTCGTTCTCTTCTGGGTTATAGTGGATCCTGCGATGGGAAGGCACTACAGTTTCGACTGGGAGCCTGGCCTCCGATCCGTATGCCAAAGAGAAAGAAGTATGCCCCGTTGATGTTCTGAAAGATGTGCAGTAGGCCCAAAGTGCCGTAGGAAGTTCATCCACCCAAGCGTCTTTCGACTTTTCAAGCTTTCTTTTGATTAGAGTTTTGAGAATTTTGTTGACAGCTTCGACTTGTCCGTTTGCCTGGGGGTAAGCCACAGATGAGAAGCTTTTGTGAATTCCGTGCTTTTAGCACCAGTCGGCGAACTCTTCGCTGTCAAACTGAAGTCCATTATCCGATATGATTTTGAGTGGAACCCCGTACCTGCATAGAACATTTTTGATCAAGAAGTTAATAACTTTTGCCGAGGATATTTTATTTAGGGGTTCCGCTTCCACCCATTTGGTGAAATAGTCGGCTGCCACTATAGCATATTTGGCTCCGCCTCGGCCCATCGGCAGTTCGCCAATCAAGTCAACTCCCCATACTGCAAAGGGCCAAGGGCTGGTCATTTGAGTGATCTCACTTGTTGGTAGTCGAGGAATCTTAGCGAACTTCTGACATCTGTCACACTTTTTGATGAAGTCTAAGGCCTCCTTGTTTAAGGTGGGCCAAAAATACCATATCGGAGTATCTTCTTTGCCAGAGTCTGACCTCCAGTGTGATCTCCGCAGCTTCCTTGATGGATGTTTGATAAGATTACCTTGGCTTTCCTTCCAGCAACACACCTTAATAAGGGGTTAGAGAAGCCGCGCCGATAGAGGATGCCTCCCCGTATTGTGTAGCGGGAAGCTCTCCTCAAGTTTTTCTTGATTTCGTTATGCCCATCGGGCAGTGTGCCATCTTGTAAGAATTTTCGGATGGGAGTCATCCAAGTTTCCTCTTCGATTGCAGCTATCAGATTCACTTGCTCGAAACTCGGGGTTAGTTGCTTTGAGATGGCTAGTGTTCTGGAAATGGTGTCGCCTCTCATGCAAGCTTGCTTTGCCAGTTCATCGGCCTCTTGGTTCTCTTCTTGAGGAATGTGTTTGATCAAATAGTGATCCAATTGATCGAGTAGCAGCTTGGTCTTCTTCAGATATGCTGTGAGTCGTTCTCCTCGAGCCTAAAATTCTCCTAGTATTTGATTTATAATAAGTTGCGAATCGCCGTGAAGACATAGAGAACTGACTCCAATCTCTAGGGCCAGTTCTGATCCAGCTATTACTGCTTCATACTCTGCATCGTTGTTGGTGGCAGCGAATTCCAACCTTAGAGAATAATGTAGCTTCCTTCCCTTGGGAGTGATTATTACAACCCCTGCCCCCGAGCCTTGTTCGTTTGATGCTCCATCCACAAAGAGATTCCACTTGATGTCTTCTGCTATTTCAGATTGCTCTTTACCTTCGTTGGCAGTGAATTCGGCAATGAAATCAGCCATGGCTTGTCCCTTGATGGCGGTGCGAGGATGGTAGGTGATATCATATTGACTCGGTTCAATGCACCATTTAAGTAGTCGTCCAGAAGTGTCGGGACGATGGAGTACTTGCCTTAGCGGTTGATCGGTTAGAACTCTGATGGAATGGGATTGGAAATAGTGTCGCAGTTTTCGTGATGTGATTAGTAAACAGTATGCTAGCTTCTCAAGTTTAGGATATCTGGCTTCTGCCCCCGTAAACCTCTTGTTCACAAAGTATACTGGCCGCTATGCGCGGTTGTCTTCTCTCACCAAAGCGGCGCTCAGAGCATGAGATGACACAGCAAGGTATAGGTATAGCTCTTCGCCTTCGTTTGGAGTTGAGAGTACTGGTGGTCTCTGGAGGTGTTCGATTAGGTTAAGGAAGGCTGTTAAGCATTCGTTAGTCCATTCGAACTTTCCTTTATCTTTCTTTAGAGCTTCGAAGAAAGGGATGCACTTGTCAGTCGCTTTAGAGATGAATCTTCTTAGGGCGGCCACTTTTCCATTTAGGCTCGCATTTCTCTTCGAGTGGAAGGTATCCTGATATCTCTCAGAGCTCGTACTTGTTCGGGGTTTGCTTCAATCCCTCTGGCAGGGACGATGAATCCCAAGAATTTTCCTGATGATACTCCGAATGAGCACTTTAGAGGATTCAGCTTCATTCCATATTGGCGAAGTACTTGAAACATCTCGCCCAGGTGGCTTACGTGATCGTTGGCTTTCCTCGATTTTACTAGCATGTCATCCACATAAACCTCTATAGTTCGTCCTATCAGTTCCGCAAACATTTTCTTCACGAGGCGCTGATAGGTAGCTCTGGCGTTTTTAAGTCCAAAAGGCATTACTCTATAGCAGTACAATCCTCGGTCAGTGATGAAACTAGTGTGGTCTTGATCGGAGGCGTGCATAGGAATTTGGTTATATCCTGAGTATGCGTCCATAAAAGATAAGAGTTCGTGCCCGGCTGTGCTGTCCACCAGCTGATCGATTCGAGGGAGTGGGAAGCAATCCTTCGGGCAAGCGTCATTTACGTTGGAGAAGTCAATGCATGTTCGCCACTTCCCATTAGACTTTTTTACTAGTACTGGGTTAGCGATCCACTCTGGGCAGATGGCTTCTCGTATAAAGTTATTGGCAAGCAAGTTCTTTACTTCTTCATCGAGGGCTGCTGATCGTTCTGCCTCCATACTTCTCTTTTTCTACTTTACTGTCACCTTGGTAGGATCGATGTTTAGTACGTGGCATGCCACGTCAGGGAGATCCCAGTCATGTCAGCATGCGTCCATGCAAATACATCCAAGTTGTGGCGGAGAAAATCAATGAGTTGATCCCTCAATTCTGCTCTTAGCTGAGATCCGATTTTCAACAGTCTACTTGAGTTATGTTCGTCTACAGATACAAACTCCATAGCCTCTGCAGGCTCGGCACCTCCTCCTCTTTGTCTCTGGGGTCTAGTTCATTGAAAGGGTCACTGGTATATCGAAGAGGAGGGGCTTTCTTTAGTTTCTATGCTTTCAAATTTTTCATGCAGAGAGTAGTCTCTGCATTCTTCCCTTTATCCTTCCTGCGATTATTGCGAAGTTCAGTTACATAGCGATCTCGAACGGCATCTTGATCTCCCTCTACTTCCCCTATTTCATTGTCTGTTGGAAATTTCATCTTCCGGCACCACGGGGCCAGGACAATTTGGAAGTCAGACAAGGCTGGTCTTTCTAAAAAGGCGTTGTAGGCCGAGTGGTTATCTATTAGCATACATGTTTTTTCCGCACAACGAAACGGGGGTAACTTCCTATTTCAACAAAGAGGTCCAATTGCCCGAGGGACATCTTCGCGTCTCCAGTGAAACCGTGTAGTGGTTTGTTGCAGGGAGACACATCCTTCATTGACAGCTTCATTTTGTCGAAAGCATGCTTGAACAGGATATTTACTGAGCTTCCAGTGTCTACTAGAATTTGGAAAACTTCGGCTGGGCCAAACCGGGCAGAGATGACCATAGGATCCATGTGAGGGTACTGCCTTCCTTCTAGGTCACGCCTATTGAATGTAATGTCATCATTCTCTTTTCGCTTCGGGTGGCGTTCTTCCATAACAGAATTAATGCAGCCTTCATTGTTTCTAAGTGACTTTCTGTATCTTTCCATTCTCTGTCCAGTTCCTGTCGGCGATGTGTGGTCCTCCCGATATGGTATGGACCACTATCTTCTCTTGACTGGAGCCGTTTGTGTTGCGATTTCCCCCTCCTGTTTCTCGGAGGGGTAGCCTTGGGTTCTCATTGGCAGGAGCTGGGGTCCTGTTATGACCTTTTACATAGCGTTCCAGTCTCTTCCTTCTGATGTGTTCTTCAATTAAGTTTCGGAGATGATGGCATTCATTGGTATCATGCCCATGAGATTCGTGGAAGGGGCGGAACATTCCAGATTTAATTGCGTTATCTGATTCCTTCTTGTACGGGGGGCGTCTGTATTTAACCTCGTCTTGGGTGTCCAGAAAGATGTTTTCGATTGTTTCATTCAAAAGAGTGTAAGTGTCAAATCTAGGTCCGGGACGATAAAGACGTTTTTCTCCCTTCTTTCCCCCAGCATTGTCTCTAGAGTCATTTCTTCGAACGTCCTTTGCTACGGCAGGTGTGTTGCCATGAGCTGCCTTAGTTTGTTGCCCCGTATTCCTTTCATTGGCAGCATCTTCAAGTCTCATATACTTCCCGGCTTCATGGAAGAAATCAGGTAAGGTAGCTGGTTTTTCTTTCGTTAATCTTCTAGCAAATTTAGTATCCGGATGCACGCCATTACAGAGGGCCATTAAGATAAGTTTCTCATCGGCATCTGTAACGACCCGTAAATTTAATAGTTTTAAATGGTTTTATTTAACGTAATTAATTGAAACTTTTGAGAAATTTTATATAATAATATTTTGAGATAAAAATTTAATATTTGGATTACGTCCAATTAAACATAGCAGATTTTAAATTTTCAATTTATTTTATCAAAGTTTATTCCATTGTGAAATTCTATTTAATTCAAGCTAGCTAATAAATTTCTTTGACAAATATTACAGAATCAATTTCTTTAATAAATATTGCAGAATCAATGCACAGATGTTATCAATTTCAATTTTATGGTGGTACGTTCCTTTACGTTTCCTACCGGTTAAATTATAAATAATTTGCTTTGATGGGTCAGCTAAATCAAAGCAACGTGACCGTTGTTATTTATTTCTTTTATTAATTGCTACAATTATTTTCACCAAATCAAGGGTTGACCGTTACTTGGCTTTCAAATTTTGGACTCTGCATTCAAAAAGAAACGTATAATATAATAAGTACTTCATATTAATTTTCAGTACGTTCCACAAAATTTTCTCTGTCCGTTCTCTTTTGTTAAATATATACTTGCAGCTGTTATCAATCCATCGTTTCAATTTATTATATGGTCCGTTACTCTGCCTTATCAGATTTGAACGTGTAGCTGGTGGCATTAAAAGTTGCTTTAATTATCCACTGAATTATCGTGGCCATCCAACTACTCTATATTTATTCCTGTACGTTTTATCTTCGCTTAAATTTCTCTGTCCATCCCTTTTTCCATTTTAATATCCTTGCCTTTCCATACTCACGTGTTTTCCAATCAAGCAATAAATTGTTTAAATATCCACCTTATCAACTTGACCGTTGTTATTGCATCACACCAGTATATAATTGAAATCTATCATTATTCTACCGTTTCTTCTTTAATAAATTATATGTAATAGTATATCATAAATGGACAGCTCATTCTCCACCCATTCATTTCTCCTATTCAATTAATAATGGAATATAAAGTTATATATTTGGTATACAATTCAAACAACCGTTACCATTCATAACTTCTAAATTCTAGCAATTGACCCCTCTATTTCCATGGTTCCAATTTTAGTTGCTGGATTACTCATTCCTATCGTTCAACTACATTAAATATTTATAAAGTGTAGTCTCTGAGCCTATTTAGCTTCATTTTTTCTTCCTCTCTGTTGCTTCTTGAAAGAAAAAAAGAGATTTTTCCCATTACAATGCTAAAACACATATGATGGAAAAATGAAAAAGGACCAGTTCTCCTTCCCATAGCTTCGTCAAGCCTCCACCACCATAGCTCGAACCACCTATCAAGAGCCACAACCCACTCCATGCCTCCTCCCCTCGTCATCCATATTTTTATAAACGGTATGCATATAATATTGCAACATATGTTTCGTTTTTAAATGTTTACATATAGCATGAATATGTACTAGTACTATATATAGTCTATTTTGTTTAATGGATATGTTATACAAGCTATGTTTTCTTTTATCTAATGGATTTCGAAACTTATAATAAATATTATTGCATTAGTTGTTGTTTTCAACTTCCTGCAACACTTTGTTTTTTTATTATAAATTTTAGCTTGCTGCAATTCTCTTTTCATCTATATTATTGTATTCTATTATCTAATATACACATTTTATCTAGTTATATATATTATACTATAAGGTGTATATATATAAGTTTTCATAACCCTTTATAATATGTAGCTATGTATATAAGATTGGACCTGTTATATATGAAAGCATTGGTTATAGCAATTAAAAATATGCAAAGGAATTTATGGTGATATTTACTTATGAATAGAACAAGATACGTACCACCAACTGTATCTTCGTCTCTCTCCCCATGTTTTATTATATATATATATATATATATTATTTCTTTCTTTCTCTTTTCACTCCTTTCATTTTATAGCTTTTAAATAAATTGACAAATGCTTTGGAAGTATTTAAACGTAGTACACGACAAATTTAATAAGCAGTGGTGTTTTACGTCATTTATAGCCAAAATTTTTTTTTGATAAGTTCATACATTTCTAAACTAAAAATAATAAATATATGATGCAATGGAATTTGAATTTTCATACGTCGTGCCATGAGCTAATCTTAAATTTAAAAGAGGTATGATATATCAATCGCTTACAAATAAGACGAAGATAACATCCTAAATTAACTTTTAGAAAATTGAACGTTACTGTCGTTATTAAGAAACCAACGTATTGTGCCATTTGATTATTTGGGTACTAAAAATACGTTACTTTATTCATTCCATCAATTCATTTCACGCCATGTTATTTTAAATAAATTGCTACTCTTCTACTGAAATTTATCCAAAAATTTAATAAAAATGATCTGACGGTGTATTAGCCTTCAGGACTAATCCCTGAATTCCTAACGCTGGATCCACTTTGCGTTCTCTTTTTTTTCTCTTTTTCCATAAAACATATATAAAGTATAAAGTTTATATTTATTTTCTGATGTTAGTTGAAATGTAAATATTAATTTTTAAATAGTATATTTATATATATAAGCTACTTTTGTTGTTCGTATATAAATGGTATTGTATGTGCATTTTTATGAAATAGCGCACAATGTATATTATTTTATAAAAGAATTCATTTGTTATGTCAACTAAATATATGTTACATTTGGTTTATATAAATATATTATAACTGATGTTGACTTCTTTCATTATACTCTTTCTTACAGCTAAAATATGTCAGTATTGTAACCTAGCACATGATTAATATTAGTATATTTATATAAGTATTTATTTCAAATTTCATATTGTATATATGCTTGATTCTAACTTATGTGTTTTAAATAAAAAAACAATGATTTTGGAAAATATAAATACATATATATTTAATTTAATTTAATATGTGTTGGATTTAGAATATGACTTTATATATATAGTTATATATAGTTATATATATATGAGTCCACTCATACCATTATCTTCGCCGATCCTGTTCTGACTTTTTCATCAATTCTTGTTATCTGCTTTGATCGTTGAATTCGTGCCGATTTTGCTTTTCTTTGATTCATAATTCAAATTTCAGTGTCTGTAGCAGTATGCATATCCGTGTCATCTTCTGTATGCTCTAGGCTCGAGAGTTGAGTAATCACTCACGATTAACATTCTTTTATTCATTAAATTTGACTTCACTTGAAACGATAATTGAAATATGCTGATGCAGTTATTTAAATTTGTTATATATGCTATTATCTGTAACTGTTCACCTGCGGGATATGACACCATATCCTATTGTTTATATTATATTGGTGTTGATGATATATGCCTGTTATTTTATTGTATTTTCTGTTATCACTCTGCAAGTTCCCTGTAGTTTAGAAATCACAATGGGTTGAAATGATACATGCCCGAATAGACTTTAGAATAGGAGAAAATCATTATAGGTTGAAATGATAAACCCAAGCGATTTTTCATTTAAATGAATTTGGGATTGCGGGTTGAAATGATATCCACCCGTATATATTTAGTATACGGATTGAAATGATAAATATCCGTAGCACTTGACTTTATGATAGGAAATGTATACAGACACCGTTGGTCCATATAAATATTTTGAAAATAATTTCAATAATTTTGGAAAGAAATATATGGTTTAATAAATTTGATTCTTAAGATATTATATAAATAAAAATTGTATATATAAATTTAGTAGTAATATTTGTTTTAAATTAGATTGATTTAATACATATAATATGGTCAAGTATTTATGTAAATCTGTATTTCAAATAGATTCTCTTGTAATAATTGAATAATTAAGATTGGGAGATAAATTTGGGTTTATAAAAATGGTATTTAAATAAGGATTTATTTAATTAAATCGATTGAAATTTTTGAATGGGAAATTTAAAGGGTATGATTTTATAACTGGATTTTTGATTTAAGTGATTTAATGAATATTTCACGTTTAAATAAATTAAAGAAAATATTGAGTAAAATGTAATTTAAGGTTACTTAAATGATATTGAATCTAATAAGGGAGTATTTCAAGACTAAATAATAATGCGGTTAAATCAAGATATATGTGAAACTGTTATATAGAACATTTAAATATTAAAGCCTTAAACTATATTGGAATTTAAATGGTTTATGTTGAGATTCGGATCTGTATTTGAATCAACGTTGTTGAATTTGTTATTTAGCAACTAAATTGAATTAAAATGAAAATTTAGATTGAACTAAATTTGAATTTATTATTTAGAAAACTAAATTGAATGAAAATTTAGATGAAACGTTGAATATTTAAAGTTTTGAAATATACGGAAATATAAAGGGGTATTTGTGATTATAAACCCAAATTTGAGATTGATAAAATTTAAGTGGTTCTTTAGAAATTGAGTTGAATTTAAATTGATAAATTGAGATTGAATTGAATTTGAATAGGAAGGTCGGGTTGATGTTGGAACGATTTGTTAAGTTGAGGAAATTGAAAATACTTTACTATGTAAATTATTTAATATATATAAATACTATTTTGGGAAATATAGAGATATTTGAAGTGAAAATGAGATTTAGTTTTGAAGAATAAATTAAGTTGAAATGACCACGGTGTTATAGTGTTTATTTCTACCTTGTAGAAAGTTCCATGGACCCTTAGAGGATGGTTATCCGAAACACCCTTTAAGTTAATTGTATTTCAGTTGATATTTCACTTGAGTTGGATTTATTGATATAAGAATGTTAGCCCTGACTCGAGTGTTTTATGTTTTTCTTTACGCTCGGGTCAGACTGAGTGATATAGCATTTGAGACTCACCTTTGGAGTTCGGAGCTTCATTTGGAAATCCAACTATCGATTCAGATTCCAGCCTTTCCAGTTGATTGGTTCAGAGAATTCATCTGTTGCATTGGAGACTTCACTGCATTTGAACTATTCGGTTGTATTTTTCGAACTCTGATGTATATAATAGCTTCATGAACTACTATTCTTTATCTATTCCGCTGCATTATATTACTCTGTGATCTGTGATTGATTTATTTACTGTATATTTTAAGTTTTGCCAAATTTTAATTAACAATTCGGTATTTTAAATTATTCAAGTCGGATATGTATGGTTTTATTATCGATTTGAATGGTCCAAAATAGCGGGTCGTTACAGTTGGTATCAGAGCTTTGGCTCTAGGCAAAACTTAGCATATATAGTAAATTTATTTACAGAATCACTTTCGCTCGAGTTGAATCCTTCCATTTGACTCGATTTCCTTTGAATTTTGGAATGTCCCTCGGTTCCGAAATTCATTCTGTCTCTCCCTATTTATATTCGTTTGATTCCGGAGTATCCCATAACTCCACTGAATGATTTGTAAAAGGGGTGAAAACTACCTTTCAATTGGCATTGACTCACCGGAGATTTCTGTATCCTCGGTTTACGATGCTGCTATATCTTGTTATGCCGAATTCTATATCTCTGGCGGTCGAATGTCGAATGCCTCAGAATTCTACACCGATCTAATTTTGGAACACGGTTGACCGGTAAAGGTCGCCAGCGATTTATAGAAGTATATCCATCTTCTATTTTGTAATTTAATTATCTCATCTTCGATCGAGTCTATCTTCGAATCAGGATTCTATTGATTGGGGTTCCTCTAAATTAAATCGCTATCTTTGTTTTGAAATCCATTCTTGAATCATCCTTTGAAAATCGGGTTTTGTTTGTATTTTTGAAATTGTTTATACCGAAATTTTATTTTGATAACTATGATTTTATTCTATATATAAAAGTGAAAATGTTACCCTATATATAAAAGTTTTGAAAGGATTTGAAATTTTGAAAATTAATAGAAATAGATTTATATAAAAATGATTTATAACTGTAAAGTTAAATTTGAAAATCGAGAATTGAATTCCGGTATTTTGAAATTGGTTTTAAGACTTTGGAAAATATATAAAAATAATACAATTTAAAAGTATTTTTCGAATAAGAAATGTTTCAAATGAGTTCAAATGAATTCCAATAATTTTGAAGAAATTTAAAAGAAGTTGTCACGAAAATAGAAGTCCAAAACTCACGTATGTCGCTGGAAAATAATTTCGGTGATGAGTGCACGCATCATCGACATTGATTTTCGAGTTTCAGAGTAGGGGAGAGGCTTCTTTAATAGCTTCGCTATGCAAGTGATTTTGTAAAACCGTTTTGATTTCAAATTCCGAAGTATAATTTGATATTTTCGAAAGATATATGTATATATTTGAAACAATTTAAAATGAGACTAGTGTTCAGTCCTCGAGTTTCGGATTTAATAACTGATTTATTGATTTATTGTTTATTTTCAACTCTTAAATTGAAAATTTGATTTCCCTAACTATTTTTGATGTTCGAACACTTCCAAATCGAGATTAAAATTTCAAAGCTAAGAAATTTCGAAGAGTATAAATTTTTTGATAAAGAATATAAATTTAGTTTTGAAATGTTTTGAAAAAAAATAGTTGAATAATGGTTTTCAGAAAGGTAAATTGGATATTTCACATAGAAATAGATAGTATAAAAGTTTTAAAAAAAAGGGATAATTATAAATTTGGAAACCATTTTGAGTATAATTGATTTTGGAAAAATATTTGGTTTTGAAATTAAATTGGAATTAAAAACCAGTACTTATATGGTGATTTTGGAAATGAATTTGTTTGACTTGAATTATTTTAGTTTGGAAAATGGGATAATTTTCTAAACCTATTATTTTGGGAATTTTGAAATTTAGATATTCAATTTGGAAGAAAATTTGGTGAAATCATATATGATTTTGAAACAGGATTGATATTGAAATGATTTGAAATTTGAGAACCTTATATTATTAAGCATTTGATTTGGGAGTGGTCGAACTTATATAAAATGGATTGTATAAGTATGAAGTTTATTTGAATTCTATTGATTTGAAAGGTACTCAATTTGGAAAGAGATTTTATACAATCGAAGTCTATATAAGTATGATTTGATCTACTATTGATTTTGTAAAGTATTCGATTTGGGAAAAATGGAATCCTATATATATGGACTTTATATAAGTATGATATTTGAAAGTGATTTGAAAAGGTACTATATGATATATATTTTCGAAGTAAAGATATAGAAAGTGCCTTCTGCTTGATATCCGCTTTGTGGCCACATCGTGGATTCATTCTATCGTTATTATTCTCTCTGTTTTTTGGTTTTCCGGATGTAATACTCGAGTGTTCCCACCGTGGCGTAACCCATGGTTTTTTTTTCTCTCGCGACCGCATAGCGCAATTGCCTGGTTGAGTTTGGCCTAGGGGTACGGATTGTTTCCTGGGGGATCCAGGCGTAACCATTGTGTATCCTACAATCTGCGTAGGTCACGAATATTAGCGAAACTGCCTGGCTAAGACAGCCTAGGGGTACAGATTGTTTCCTGGGGGACCTAGGCGTAAACATTGTGTATCCTGCACTCTACTAGTCATTATGACGTAACTCGCAGGGCTGAGAAAGCTTACGGATACGGATTGTTTCCTGGGGGATCCAGGCGTAACCATTATGTATCTGCGAACCATGGTCAGACAAAGGTTTTGGTTTGGTTGTTTTGTTTGGATTGTACTTTCCATATCTGTTTTAAAGGTTTTTCAAGTATTTTCATTGGGTGTTGAAACAAGTCTACTAAGTACTTGAAGAATTCTAGCTTTGTGCCTGATCAACGCATGGCCAGAGTCTGGAAGAACGAGGATAAACTTGTTGAAACATCGAGTTATAAAAGTATTTTCGAAAGGAAAATTTATTTCGATATAATAGTATTTTATTATAAAAGTATTATTATAAAGGTATTTATTATAAAAGTATTTTTCCCAACAAATTTTTTTTTAATCCATATTTGAAATTTAAATTCTT
The DNA here is from genome assembly GCA_030765085.1 of Allium cepa. Lineage (NCBI taxonomy): Eukaryota > Viridiplantae > Streptophyta > Magnoliopsida > Asparagales > Amaryllidaceae > Allium > Allium cepa. Next base: position 428,487,308 of record CM060938.1, read on the forward strand.
ATGGTTCTAGATTAATTATTCGTGCCCGATACTATTCCTTGCATCTAACTTATCTGCTCAGTTTAGTTATTCACCTTGATTCTGTTTTCCAAATCTACCTTCCTTCCTTGTTGGATATATCCTTTAAAAATATTGTTTAATTATATACTACATGGTTTAATAGAAATTTTAGTGTTATAAATATTTTAGAAGTTATTTATCTAAAATAAAACATATTTTTTAAAAAATGATTTGTGATCTAATAATAATATTTGGAAGGTATCTTGAAACAAAATAAAAATTTATGAATTTTGGATTTAATATTTCAATAGTTCTTTGTAAATATAAGTAATAATGTAAATAATTGTTTTCAAAGGAGTTTGAAAAGTATTAAAGTATTAAAGAAAATTAAATTTCAAATGAATTTATCAAATAAATATTTCAAATAAAATTTATATAGTTTTAAATTAATTGTTTATCTTGTCTTTCAATCTATTTTATTTCTGTTTGTTCTATTCTCCTACCTCCTACCTTTTCGGGGACGAAAAGTTTTGAGTGGGGGAGAGTGTAACGACCCGTAGATTTTAATAGTTTTAAATGGTTTTATTTAACATAATTAATTGAAACTTTTGAGAAATTTTATATAATAATATTTTGAGATAAAAATTTAATATTTTGATTACGTTCAATTAACATAGCAGATTTTAATTTTTCAATTTATTTTATCAAAGTTTATTCCATTGTGAAATCCTATTTAATTCAAGCTAGCTAATAAATTGCTTTGATAAATATTACAGAATCAATTTCTTTAATAAATATTGCAAAATCAATGCACAGATGTTATCAGTTTCATTTTTATGGTGGTACGTTCCTTTACGTTTCCTACCGGTTAAATTATAAATAATTTGCTTTAATGGGTCTGCTAAGTCAAAGCAACGTGACCATTGCTATTTATTTCTTTTATTAATTGCTACAATTATTTTCACCAAATCAAGGGTTGACCGTTACTTGGCTTTCAAATTTTGGACTCTGCATTCAAAAAGAAACGTTTGATATAATAAGTATTTCATATTTATTTTCAGTACGTTTCACAAAATTTTCTCTGTCCGTTCTCTTCTATTAAATATATACTTGCAGTTGTTATCAATCCATCGTTTCAATTTATTATATGCTCCGTTACTCTGCCTTTTCAGATTTGAACGTGCAGCTGGTGGCATTAAAAGTTGCTTTAATTATCCACTGAATTATCGTGACCATCCCACTACTCTATATTTATTCCTGTACGTTTTATCTTCGCTTAAATTTCTCTATCCATTCCTTTTTCCATTTTAATATCCTTGCCTTTCCATACTCACGTGCTTTCCAATCAAGTAATAAATTGTTTAATTATCCACCTTATCAACTTGACTGTTGTTATTGCATCACACCAGTATATAATTCAAATCTATCATTATTCTATCGTTTCTTCTTTAATAAATTATATGTAACAGTATATCATAAATGGATAGCTCATTCTCCACCCATTCATTTCTCCTATTCAATTAATAATGGAATATAAAGTTTTATATTTGGTATACAATTCAAACAACCGTTACCATTCATACCTCCTAAATTCTAGCGATTGACCCCTCTACTTCCAATTTTAGTTGCTGGATTACTCATTCCTACCGTTCAACTATATTAAATAATTATAACGTGTAATCTCTGAGCCTATTTAGCTTCATTTTTTCTTTCTCTCTGTTGCTTCTTGAAAAAAAAAGAGAATTTTCCCATTACAATGCTAAAACACATATGATGGAAAAATGAAAAAGGACCAGTTCTCCTTCCTATAGCTTCGTCAAGCCTCCGCCACCACAGCTTGAACCACCTGTCAAGAGCCACAACCCACTCCAAGCCTCCTCCCCTCGTCATCCATATTTTTATAAACGGTATGCGTATCATATTGCAATATATGTTTCGTTTTTAAATGTTTACATATAGCATGAATATGTACTAGTACTATATATAGTTTATTTTGTTTAATGGATATGTTATACAAGCTGTGTTTTCTTTTGTCTAATGGATTTCGAAACTTATAATAAATATTATTGCATTAGTTGTTGTTTTCAACTTCCTGCAACACTTTGTTTTTTTTATTATAAATTTTAGCTTGCTGCAATTTTCTTTTCATCAATATTATTGTATTCTGTTATCTAATATATACATTTTATCTAGTTATATATACTATACTATAAGGTGTATATATATAAGTTTTCATAACCCTTTATAATATGTAGCTATGTATATAAGATTAGACATGTTATATATGAAAGCATTGGTTATAGCAATTAAAAATATGCAAAGGAATTTGTGGTGATATTTACTTATGAATAGAACAAGACACGTACCACCATCTGTATCTTCGTCTCTCTCCCCATGTTTTTTTATTATATATATATATATATATATATTCTTTCTTTTTTTCTCTTTTCACTCCTTTCATTTTATAGCTTTTAAATAAATTGACAAACGCTTTGGAAGTATTTAAACACAGTATAGGACAAATTTAATAAGCAGTGGTGTTTTACGTCATTTATAGCCAAAAAAAATTTGATAAGTTCATACATTTTTAAACTGAAAATAATAAATATATGATGCGATGGAATTTGAATTTTCATACGTCGTGCCATGAGCTGATCTTAAATTTAAAAGAGGTATGATGTATTAATCTCTTACAAATAAGACGAAGATAACATCCTAAATTAACTTTGAGCAAATTGAACGTTACTGTCGTTATTAAGAAACCAACGTATTGTGTCATTTGATTATTTGGGTACTAATAATACGTTACTTTATTCATTCCATTAATTCATTTCACACCATGTTATTTTAAATAAATTGCTACTCTTCTACTGAAATTTATCCAAAAATTTAATAAAAATGATCCGACGGTGTATTAGCCTTCAGGACTAATCCCTGAATTCCAAACGTTGGATCCACTTTGCGTTCTGTTTTTTTTTTCTCTTTTTCCATAAAACGTATATAAATTATAAAGTTTATATTTGTTTTCTGATGTTAGTTGAAATGTGAATATTGATTTTTAAATAGTATATCTATATATAAGATACTTTTGTTGTTCATATATAAATGGTATTGTATGTGCATTTTATGAAATAACGCACAATGTATATTATTTTATAAAAGAATTCATTTGTTATGTCAACTAAATATATGTTACATTTGGTTTATATAAATATATTTTAACTGATGTTGACTTCTTTCATTATACTCTTTCTTACAGCTAAAATATGTCAGTATTGTAACCTAGCACATGATTAATATTAGTCTGTTTATATAAGTATTTATTTCAAATTTCATATTGTATTTATGCTTGATTCTAATTTATGTGTTTTAAATAAAAAAACAATGATTTTGAAAAATATAAATACATATATATTTAATTTAATTTAATATGTGTTGGATTTAGAATATGACTTTATATATGTAGTTATATATAGTTATATATAGTTATATATATATGAGTCCACTCATACCATTATCTTCGCCGATCTCGTTCTGACTTGTTCCATCAATTCTTGTTATCAGCTTTGATCGTTGAATTCGTGCCGATTTTGCTTTTCTTCGATTCATAATTAAAATTTCAGTGTCTGTAGCAGTATGCATATCCGTGTCATATTCTGTATTCTCTAGGCTCGAGAGGTGAGTAATCACTCACGATTAACATTCTTTTATTCATTAAATTTGATTTCACTTGAAACGACAATTGAAATATGCTGATGCAGTTATTTAAATTTGTTATATATGCTATTATCTGTAACTGTTCACCTGCGGGATATGACACCATATCCTATTGTTTATATTATATTGGTATTGATGATATATGCTTGTTATTTTATTGTATTTTCTGTTATCACTCTGCAAGTTCCCTGTAGTTTAGAAATCACAATGGGTTGAAATGATACATGCCCGAATAGACTTTAGAATAGGAGAAAATCATTATAGGTTGAAATGATAAACCCAAGCGATTTTTCATTTAATTGATTTTGGGATTACGGGTTGAAATGATATCCACCCGTATATATTTAGTATACGGATTGAAATGATAAATATCCGTAGCACTTGACTTTATGATAGAAAATGTATACAGACACCGTTGGTCCATATAAATATTTTGAAAATAATTTCTATAATTTTGGAAAGAAATATATGGTTTAATAAATTTGATTCTTAAGATATTATATAAATGAAAATTGTGTATATAGATTTAGTAGTAATATTTGATTGAAATTAGATTGATTTAATACATATAATATGGTTAAGTATTTATGTAAATCTATATTTCAAATAGATTCACTTGCAATAAATTGAATAATTAAGATTGGGAGATAAATTTGGGTTTATAAAAATGGTATTTAAATAAGGATTTATTTAATTAAATCGATTGAAATTTTTGAATGGGAAATTTAAAGGGTATGATTTTACAACTGGATTTTTGATTTAAGTGATTTAATGAATATTTCACGTTTAATTAAATTAAAGAAAATATTGAGTAAAATGTAATTTAAGGTTACTTAAATGATATTGAATCTAATAAGGGAGTATTTCAAGACTAAATAATAATGAGGTTAAATCGAGATCTATATGAAACTGTTATATAGAACATTTAAATATTAAAGCCTTGAATTATATTGGAATTTAAATGGTTTATGTTGAGATTCGGATCTGTATTTGAAATCAACGTAGTTGAATTTGTTATTTAGCAACTAAATTGAATTAAAATGAAAATTTAGGTTGCTAAATTTGAATTTATTATTTAGAAAACTAAATTGAATGAAAATGTAAATGAAACATTGAATACTTAAAGTTTTGAAATATATGGAAATATAAAGGGGTATTTGTGATTATAAATCCGAATTTGAGATCGGTAAAATTTAAGTGGTTATTTTAGAAATTGAGTTGAATTTAAATTGATAAATTGAGATTGAATTTAATTTGAATGGGAAGGTCGGGTTGATGTTGGAACGATTTGTTAAGTTAAGGAAATTGAAAATACTTTACTGTGCAAATTATTTTATATATATAAATACTATTTTGGAAAATATAGAGATATTTGAAGTGAAAATGAGATTTGTTTTTGAAGAATAAATTGAATTGAAATGACCACGGTGTTATAGTGTATATTTCTACCTTGTATAAAGTTCCATGGACCCTTAGAGGATGGTTATCTCAAACAACCTTTAAGTTAATTGTATTTCAGTTGATATTTCACTTGAGTTGGATTTATTGGTAAAAGAATGTTAATCCTGACTCGAAAGTTTTATGTTTTTCTTTACGCTCGGGTCAGATTGAGTGATACAGCATTTGAGACTCGTCTTTGGAGTTCGGAGCTTCATTTGGAAATCCAACTATCGATTCAGATTCTAGCCTTTCCAGTTGATTGGTTCAGAGAAGTCATCTGTTGCATTGGAGACTTCACTGCATTTGAACTATTCGGTTGTATTTTTCTAACTCTGATGTATATAGTAGCTTCCTGAACTACTATTCTTTATCTATTCCGCTGCATTATATTACTCTGTGATCTGTGATTGATTTATTTACTGTATATTTTGAGTTTTGCCAAATTTTAATTAACAATTCGGTATTTTGAATTATTCAAGTCGGATATGTATGGTTTTATTATCGATTTGAATGGTCCAAAATAGCGGGTCGTTACAGCATCTTGGACTGCGGCCGCTGCGGCATTGAATCGGGTTCGATACTGTTGCACTGTCTCTCCAGGCTTCTGTTTGATATTGGATAAGGAATAAGCGTCCTTGGGTTGTTCCACATGAATGCGGAACTGGCTGATGAACTTCTCTTTCAACATTTCCCATGAGCTGATGGATCCTTGGGGTAGATGGCAGAACCAGGAGGTAGCTAGATCTGCCAAGAACAGTGGAAAGCATTTGCGCAATACTCCTTCCGTGGCTCCGCTCATGAGAATATGCTGTGTGTATCTCTGCAAGTGTACAATGGGGTCAGAGATTCCCTTGTAAGGTTCCATTGTTGGCATTTTCCATTCTCGGGGGGTGATGGCAATTTCGATATTGCGGGTGAAAGGGCTGGTTACCGTAGCGCCTATCCCTCGATCTCTTTGATCCCGTTGGACGCACTCCCTGAACAATCGCACCATCCTTTCATCAGAATTCAGAGCAGATAGAAATGAGTTTGGTTCTTCTCTTGGAGATTGATTCCGTCCAGATGACCTGTAGGGATGGTGTCGTCTATCACTCCTAATATTTTCCAGTAGCTGTCTCTGGTCTTCTGGGGGCATGCTAGGGTTAGCTACAGTTGGCCCTTGCCTTGATCTTCCCCTACTGGGTTCTGTTCCGAGCACTTCCTCGGGTCCAACATTGGGCTAGACTCTAGCTCGGCCCCGTTCATTTGTGTTTCCATGGCTAGGTAGCATGATAGGCTTACCTACAGCCGACCCTCGCCTGGCACCTCCCCCGCTGGGTTCGGTTCCAAGCGTTTCGTCGGGTCGGAATTCGGGCTGAGTTCAGGCTCGGCTCCTACCATTGCTGTTTCTATTGTTAGCTTCTTCGAAGAAGAAAGATCTTTGTCGCCTCCGATATCCTCCTGACTGGGACTCATCCCATGATTCAGTGTTGCGGTTGGATTCTTCAGCATCCCTTAAGCGTGACATGAGTCGGTTTACCAAGACTTCTTGTTGGGATGTGAAGCGGTCAGTCACTTCAGCCACAACCCTATATAGATCTTCCCTAGTAATTGTTGTCGGCTGTTCCGTGGCAGGGGCTGTCGGATTTGCATAATTTTCATTTGGTACTGCTATTGGAACGAGATGATTCTCTTGATATGGGATCACTGGATCTGGAATACCACTAGTTGTGACGTTCTTTCCTTTGTTAACATCTTTCTTCTGCCTGGGAGGCATGTTTTTGTGAGCAATGAGCGATGCTGTTAGGAAGAAGGTTAAGTGGGAGAAGCTGAAGCTCGAGCTCCCGCTCTCAGTGAAAGCACCAAAAATGTTTGCACGAAAAATGGGCAAACACCTCCAAGTCGTATGATTTAGTCGATTTTATGTTGTTCTTAGTGATTTGGGTGATTTATACAAATATGTAAAAAGCAGGGACTAAACTGTAAAAGACACACAGATTTATAGTGGTTTGGCCAGAATGTGCCTACGTCCACTTCATATGCTATTCTCCTTCACTATCAGGATTATAAGTACAAAGCTTTGATTACAAGTGTATGAAAGTCGTTTAAAAGTTCTATCCGTGCTTGAGTTCTCTCTCCATTATTGTACCCCTACCCCTCTATTTATAGAGTGATGCTGGGGGTAGGGGTCTTGAATGTATATAGTTGCTGGTGGGCCTGGGCTGACGTGATCTGGCCTGGCAATGTTGGTTCGGTAATGTCTTGGCCCGGTGGTGAGTGGGGCGTGTATTGGTCCGGTAGTGAGTGGAGCGTGATTAGTCTGGTGGTGAGTGGGGCGTCGATTGTTCTGGTAGTGGGAGTAGGTGATCTGGTTCGGTAGTGAGGGGGACGTGATCTGGTCCGGTAGTGGGAGTAGGTAATCTGGTTCGGTAGTGAGTGGGCGTGATCTGGTCCGGTAGTGGGAGTAGGTAATCTGGTTCGGTAGTGAGTGGGGCGTGATCTCGTCCGGTAGTGGGAGTAGGTGATCTGGTCCGGTCGTGCCTTGATCTGGTCATGCCTTGGTCCGGTCGTGCCTTGGTTCGGTCATGCCTTGGTCCGGTCGTGCCTTGATCCGGTCGTGCCTTGGTTCGTTGGTGAGAATACGCCCAACAGTTTGAACCTCCGGCAGTCGAATACAAGTGAGGTATTTGATGTCGATTTTTGAACACTGGATTTCGAGTCGTGAAAAATGGCATTTGTGATGCAATGGAAAGTACAAAAATATCAAAATTTATTTTCAATTATTTTAGAATTATGGACAAAGCCACGGTTTTGAGAAATAACTTTTTATTATATGATTATGAATCATATGATACTAGTAAAATATATCTCAGATATTTAAGGGCAAAGCACCCATCCAATGGGAGCATCATACGAGTTGATGAATTTTATAGATTGATACATATAGATGAGTGCGATCAAAATTCTATTAATCCTAAACTATTCCATATATTTTGTAGAATTCACTGATAAATTATCACAAAAATGAACATGTATATTTGATATATATATTTAATGTCAATGATAGGTCCATTCAATATAAAATGGAAGAAAATAAAATAACGTGCAATATATAACAAAAATAGTTTGATTTAATTGAATATGCGAGTATATTGGAAAGAGTTCCAAACGTATCTAAAATGGATAAAGATCAAATCTCAAAAGTCACTCCTCTCTATGATACATAATGATGTATCAAGAAAGAGTAATCAGACTTTGTTGAACAAAGTATGATTAATGGTGACTGAAGTTGAGTTAAATTCCTTAAATAAGGTCATGTACTAAGATTATTACATAAGGTTAAAACTAATTTCATCTGAAGAATAGTCTACAAAATCATACACGATAAAGGTTTATAGGAAACCCCAACATATCTTAGGCAAGTAGTTGGCAGGTTGCATAAGCCGACAGATTACATGTAACAATTGTTCGTAAGTGATCTTGTATGAATCGCCTCAAGAATATTTTGGGAAAGATCGTATGACCAATTCGTGTTTTGAACATATGTATCGTAAACTAAAACTAAATCAGTTTTATATATAAGGCGATTCATAAAGTGTTTGTGAATACCCATTCCATTGCAACTGAAACAATTATTGTTTCAAGAATTACCAACTTCATAGTGAGGGAATTTCTTATAAATATTACTAGTAGTAAAATAGATTTGGATACGATCCAAAGATGAAACTGATTATATGGGATGAAATGCAACTAGCCTAACCTAACTGAACACAACGCATTAGAATGTCTAATAAATATTCTTCCATATTGAAGAGAAACTATGAGTTACTTATCAATATCGAGAATATATAATATTTGGTTGTTAATTAAACCATTAAGGGTATTAAATCTGCTATATGGTACGTTGCACAAGTCCGAAAGGATTCCGAGTACATTATCAAAATCTGATTTGATAGCTGTACCTGAAGGAATATAATTTATTACCTGCAACCGTGTCTTCAAGGGAAAGACTAGTGCAGTTGGAATATAGTGAGCAACGGTGATAAGAATAAAACCATAAATTTCAATTAAAATTAGCGTAACAAATTCATTATTCAATGTGCTCAAATGATTCAGATTTTACTCATAGAATTATCACTTGGTACGACTTTGTGTTTGGTATGTATGTGTTGAAATGGAAGATTCTGAATAACGATTTAGAATAGACTGTCTTCACATAACAACCAAAGTATCTCGAAGTCAGTGGAAGCGATGTTGAGTTTGTGGTTTTTTCGGATGTGATTCAAGAAATAATATGAAAGTACCATTCTATTTGCATCCTAATTGAATAAGTATTTTGATACAAATATTGAATAGTTTGATTTTCGGTCAAAATAAAGAGGAAGCATGTTTTTACAAAAAAGAACCACTATAAGGTACATATATATACATACATACATACATACATACATATATATATATATATAGATCATAATAAATAACATACTAGTGATCGTTAACGATGAACTTATGTTAAAACCAGTAATAGTTTGGTTGTTTTGATACTCAAAAACGAATTTGTAAATTATATCTTTTATAGTAAGTATAAAGTAAGTTGGGAATGTCCTAAGCGATATGCAAAGGCACATTACTAAAATGTTTAAATGGAACATGTAAGAAAGATTCCTTATGTATTGCCAATAAGAATCATCATACATGTTGTAAAATCTACAATATCATATTTAGCTTATGTATTTGATGCATGAAGCAAATATACAATCCAAATTAAGATCACTTAGTGATAGTTTAGTGTGTTCTCGAATATTTACTAAATGTTATAGAATTGTTTATAGGAAAATGAACTCCTTATTAAGGAGTTTTTGAGCTTGAACTTTATAAGTGCTATCGAGTATAACATGTCAATAATAAATTCATGTTCAAACTTAAAATAAGAAACTTTAATTTGGAAATGTACTAAAAGAAACATGTGACTTATTCAACGAAAAAGCTAAGTACATTGCCTTGAATAACACCATGATAAGAGCAATGCAAGCTATCGGTGATTCCAAGTACTAATAATGTAAGAAATGCGGATTACGGATCTTAAGGCTAGGATAAACACTAGAGGGGGGAATAATGGTTTAAAAAATTATTAAATCTTGTTGAGTTTTTGTTAATTTGAACACAAAGGTATGCAATATTCATACATAGATATGATCATAGAATCAAACACAGATGCAGAAATAAAATAAAAGCAGCAAAGGAAAGAACACATCGGATTTTATACTGGCTCGGAGTTACCCTACATCCAGTCCCGCACACAAGTACGGATTTCATTTCAAAACCAATTGTACAATAACCCTCGATTTCAAGGCTACAAGGTACACCCTCCAGATTCACAATCCTCTGGGTAGAGATACTTGATTTCACAGGAAACAAGTTCACCCAATTGATTTCCAAGGCTACAATCACACCTTTTCTCATTTAATTGATTACAAAGAAGCCTATAACTCTAAATAGCATTGAGGATCTTGTTGAGATAGTGATTGAGAATCAAACCAGAGATAATCTAGTTAGATTCAATGTTGATTTCGGCAGAGTAATGGTATATAAAGAAATGTGGAAGAAGAAGAAAGATGAAATCCATAAAATATGAATGAAAATTCATTGAAAACAACCCCTATTTATATAAGAACAACAGCCATGTCATTCGCGAAGAGATATGACGAATAGACACTTCTTTTGAAATATAAATTTTGAAATTAACTGACACTATGTCAATATGGGTATATTGAGCATGTCGACATCCCAAAGGAATTTTTGATGGTTTGTTTTTCTTTGAAAATATCTTTTATCTTATATTAAAAACTATTTTAAACTTTATAAATATACTTAACTATAGTTAAAATGCTTAAATAAATATAGAGAATAATATTTTGGTATATATAAAATTTTACTATAATTTTATATCTAAGTATAAATATTAAAAATTAAATATATTATTATTAAAGATAGTTTAAAACTAAGGATAATTTGATTTTGAAATTAAAGAATATTTTGAGGCTAAAAGTATTTAAAATCCGGATAGATGTTTTTTATTCTTTTAAAAGGAAGGTTTTGAAAACATTTTGAAAACAAGATATAATTTTGTAAAATCATTTTGAATAAAAAGTTAGTGGATACAAAACAATGTTCCACTAGATTTTTCGTAGGTCCCATCCTACTTAGGGTTCCATCCCTTTAACAGGCTCGAAGTGGATTCCATTCCACGAATAAATTGGATTTTAAGATGCAAGTGCTTTTCTAGGAGTTTTAAAAAAAAATTCCTAATTAAAATTACTTATTCTTGAAATCTTGAACTCTTGATAATCTTGATATTCTTGATACTCATGAGTCTTCATTATTGATATCTTGAATCTCTATACTGTATAGTCTTCATTCTTGGTACCTGCATGGTTAAATCTTGCATATACGTATATTTCTAAACTATAATGCTAGTATTTATATTTTAAGGTTGTTGTCATCAAAACCATCATCTCACGAACTAACAATCTCACCCTTTTTGATGATGACAACCTTTGTTTATAAATATTACTTCTATTCTAATAACTCCCCCTTAATATATGCCTAACTATTCTATTTTATACTTCTCCCCTTTGATCATCAACAAAAATAACTCCAAACTATATAACTCCCCCTAAATCTAATACTCTATGACATGTGATTATAATGATAGTGTTATCATAAATAATCAACACTTAGATCTAAAACTAAAACTTAGTCCTAAACTACTAACTATCCTAACTAGGTATCCATATAATAATACTTTAAAAGAACGCATATAAGAACACAAATTATTCATTAATTATATAGTTATATTTGCATTTTTGTGGGAAACGTAAGAAAGAACATACAATAATAGGAAAAAGAGAAAAGAAACTAATGAGTGTCTTTTAAAATGGGAGATCTATGAATTGAACAATTTGGATAGTGGAAACAGAAATTTCCACGTTGTTCGACAAGATTTCCATCTTTGTCAAAGCACACTTCACCAACGCAAACGAATTTGTCGTCATCTTCCACGTATACTTCTTCCATGGGGACTTCTTCTTCTTCTTCTTCTTCCTCGCTGGCATCTTGTACTTGATCTCCTGAAGAGTCTTTGTCAATCAAGATTGGGTTAGCATGATTATCCATTATAAATTTTTGCAAATTCCTAAGGATTTTGCCTTGCCTCTCTTATTCTTTGGCCATTCGAAGTTGCATCACTTGGATTTCAGTCATTAACAGAAGTGCATCCTTCAGAGAATCCTCCATTTTCGTCACACGAGCGAACGTTGTTCCTTGAAACGGCTAGAAGTAGAAGAAGGGAATGAAAATGTTGAATTTATGTTTGATCTGGAAGAGGAGGCCATTGATTATTTAATTTCAGAAGATAGAACAGAGAAATAACAGAAAGAATGAATAGAATTTCGAAAATAAGAAGAATGTATAACCAATTATTTGAATTTTGGTGGGAAAAAATTTCAAAAATAAAAAATTGTTGTATGTCGACATGGGGTACAAGGGGATGTCGACATGATGCTTGAATTTTTGCTATTTAATTTATTTTGATCTAATTTTTAATTACACTTAGTTATTTATATTTTTTATATTTCAGTTATTGAACAAATACCTAATTCTCTTCTTAATTTAGTAAATATAGATTCATTTAATGGTTTTGTTATAATATCAGCAATTTGATTCTCGAAATTAATATAATCTAGAGTAATTACTTCCTTATTTAAATTATCTCTAAGAAAATGATGCCTTATATCAATATGTTTTTCGAGCATGTTGAGTAGCATTTTTGGATAAATTTATTGCACTAGTATTATCACAATAAATTGGTTATTTTGAAAATTTTAAACCATAATCTTTTAAAGTTTGTTGCATATATATTACTTGAGAACAAGCCAAAGCAGCAGAAATATATTCTGCTTCAGTTGTTGATAAAGAAACTGTATTTTGCTTTTTACTAACTAGGAAATCAGAGAATGCCCCAAAAAGTGACAAGTTCCACTTGTAATTTTTTGGTCTGATTTACAACCAGCATAATCAGCATCACAGTAAGATATTAAGTCAAAAGAATCATTTTTAGCATAAAATAAGCCATAATCAAAGGTGTGTTTAACATATCTTATAACACGTTTTACGGCTTTTAAGTGGGTCTCTTTAGGTTGGGATTGATATCTTGCACAGAGACAAACACTATGCATGATGTCAGGTCTACTAGCAATAATATAGAGTAGTGGTCCAACCATTCCTCTATATAATTTTTGATCTACATCTTTCAAGAGATATTCTTTACTCAGGTACTCATTGGTTGCCATGGGAGTGGGTTTTCCACTCGCAGTAGTCAAACCGAATTTATTAATTAGGTCTTTAGCATAATTTTCTTGACTAATAAAGATACCATTATCTAATTGTTTTATTTGTAATCCTAAAACGAAGTTTAGTTCGCCCATATGACTCATTTCAAACTCTTTTGTCATTATTTCAGAAAATTCTTTATTCATTTCAAAATTAGTTGATCCAAAAATCTATTCCTTCTTCTTGACAATAACCTTGAGCGACTAATCACGCTTTATTTCTAACTATCTCTCCTTGTTCATTCATTGTATTTTTATAAACCCATTTAGTTCCAATTATATTTTTATTTTCAGGTCTAGGAACAAGTTCCCAAATATCATTTCTAGTAAATTGATTCAGTTGTTCTTGCATAGCCAAAATCCATGAATCATCAGTTGATGCTTCTTTTGGATTCTTGGGTTCAATAGTTGATATAAAAGCTACATTACTCATTTGACTTAGTTGATTTCTAGTTTTAACAACGGATTGCATATCTGCTAGTATATTTTCAATAAGGTGATCTTTTAAAAGTTTAGTCCTTTTATTAGGATGATTAATTTCATTATAAATTTCAGTTGGCTCTTGATTTTGAGTGAGTAAATCCTCTTCATCATTTGTATCTTCAAATTTTTGAGATTTTCATCGAACGAAACATGCATTGTTTCTTCAATGGTGTTAGTTCTTAAATTAAATACTCTGTATGCTTTACTTTTATTAGAATATCTTATAAAGATACCTTTGTCAGATTTAGGATCAAATTTATCTAAGTCATCTTTAGTATTTAAAATAGAACATTTACTTCCAAAAATTCTAAAATAAGATACTTTAGGTTTCTTTCTATGAAGAATTTCATAAGATGTCTTATCAGTTAAAGGTCTAATTAAAATTCTATTTAAAATATAATAGGCGATAGCAACTGCTTCTGCACAAAAATACTTTGGTAGGTTACTATCTGAAAGCATAGTTCTCGCACACTCTTGGATCGTCCTATTTTTACGTTCTACTACTCCATTTTGTTGTGGATTTCTTGAAAATGAAAAATTGTGACTTATTCCTTTTTTATTGTAGAATTCCTCAAATTTTTCATTTTAAAATTCACAACCGCGATCACTACGAATGGTTATAATTTTTAGAGAAAGTTGATTTTGAATCCTTTTTATAAAGTTCTTAAAACAATCAAAAGTATCACTTTCATGCTTCAAAAATATTGTCCATGTAAATCTAGAATAATCATCTACAATTACAAAAACATATTTACTATGATTTATTGACAGAATTTGAGATGGACCAAATAAATCAAGATGAAGTAATTCAAGAGGTTTTGAGGTTGAAATCGTATATTTTAATTTAAAAGAACTTTTTCTAAGTTTTCCTAATTGACATGCATCACATAGAATATCTACTTTAAAATTCATTTTAGGGAGACCTCTTACTAGATCATGTTTTGACAGTCTAAGAGTTTGAAATTCAAATGCCCAAATCTCTTATGCCAAATCCAAGGGTCACTTGTATTTGCCAAAAGACACAAGTTATCATTTGGAACTTTCATACTAAGAATATATATATTCTTTTTCCTAATTCCCTCATATATTATGGTTGAATTATTATCTTCAATGTGACACTTATCTTTTTCAAATTCAATTTTATATCCTTTATCGTAGAGTTGACTTATACTTAGCAGATTATGTTTCAGATTCTTAACTAGCAAAACATTAGTAATAATAGGAGTTTTAGAGTTACCGACTTTGCCAATGCCAATCACATATCCTTTTGAATTGTCTCCAAAGTTAACTAGTCCTCTGTCTTTGTATATTATATCATTCAATATATTTGGATTGCCAATCATGTGTCTAGAACATCCACTATCGAGTATCCGTTTGTTCTTTTTGATCTGCACAATTTGTCCGTTGTGGATTGATTCCTCAACTCCCATAAAGCATGTTTCCTGCACATCAAACAATTTTGGTAGCCAACTTGAATTTGATCATTGGTTATATGCAGACTCATGAGAGAATGATGATCTGAATATTTCTAAACTAGTATTAACAAACATATCCATTTTAAAAACTTTTTAAAAATCAGATTATGAAACTTTGAAAACCTTGCTCTGATACCAAATGTGAGAAATGTGGATTACCACTAGAGGGGGTGAATAGTGTTTTAAAAAATTATTAAATCTTTTTCAGTTTTTGATAATTTGAACACATATATATGCAATATTCAGACACAGATATGATCACAAAATCAAACATAGATGCAGAAATAAAATAAAAGTAGTAAAGGAAAGAATACACCGGATTTTATACTGGTTCGGAGTTACCCTACATCCAGTCCCGCACACAAGTACGGATTTCCTTTCAAAAGCATATACAATTACACCCTTGATTTCAAGGCTACGAGGTACAACCTCCAGATTCACAATCCTCTGGGTAGAGATACTTGATTTCTCGTTTAATTGATTACAAAGAAGCCTATAACTCAGAATAGCACTGTGGATCTTGTTGAGATAGTGATAGGAATCAAATCAGAGATAATCTAGTTAGATTCAATGTTGATTTTGGTAGAGTAATGGTAGGAATGTATATAAAGAAATGTGGAAGAAGAAAAGAAATGAAAACCAGAAAATATGAATGAAAATTCATTGAAACCAACCCCTATTTATAGAAGAACAACAACCATGTCCATTCATAAAGAGATATGACGAATAAACACTTCTTTCGAAATTTAAATTTTGAAATTAAATGACACTATTCGACATGGGTATATTGAGCATGTCGACATCCCAAAGGAATTTTTGGTGGTTTGTTTTCTTTGAAAATAACTTTTATCTTATATTCAAAACTATTTTAAACTTTATAAATATACTTGACTATAGTTAAAATACTTAAATAAATATAGAGAATAATATTTTGGTATATATAAAATTTTACTATAATTTTATATCTAAGTATAAATATTAAAATTTAAATATATTATTATTAAAGATAGTTTAAAACTAAATATAATTTGATTTTGAAATTAAAGATTATTTTAAGGCTAAAAGTATTTAAAATCCGGATAGATGTTTTTGATTCTTTGAAAAGGAAGGTTTTGAAAACAAGATATAATTTTGTAAAATCATTTTGAATAAAAAGTTAGCGAATACAAAACAATGTTCCACTAGATTTTTCGTAGGTTCCATCCTACTTAGGGTTCCATTCCTATAACGGGCTCGAAGTGGATTCCATTCCACGAATAAATTGGATTTTAAGATGCCAGTGCTTTTCTAGGAGTTTTAACAAATATTCCTAACTAAAATTACTTATTCTTGAAGTCTTAAACTCTTGATAATCTTGATATTCTTGATACTCATGAGTCTTCATTCTTGATATCTTGAATCTCTATATTTTACGGTCTTCATTCTTGGTGCCTGCATGGTTAAATCCTGCATATACATATATTTCTAAACTATAATGTTAGTATTTATATTTTATAATCCTATTCTAAGGTTGTTTTCATCAAAACCATCATCTCACGGACTAATAAATAATACTACATTGTTGTTATAAGATAACAATGTAATAATAAGTGTAAGATCGTGGAATAGGGATCCAACGGCTAAATTAATACTTGAGGGATGGTGAATAGTGTTTTCTAACTTATATGAATCTTTTTGAAATCTTTTGAAATTATACTTAGAATAATGAGATTAACAATCACGGAATCAAAACATAGATAAACATTAATTGCAGTAAGAGTAAAAGGAAAGAACACGCTAGGATTTATACTGGTTCGAAGTTACCCTACATCCAGTACCGTACAATTTCTTGTACGGATTTCTTTTCAACTAGTAAATGCAAATACAATCTCGATTTCAAGATTACTTGACATCCCTGTAGAATTCTGGGCTCTGGATAGAGATGTTTGATTTCCAGGCTAGACATCCACTAGATTTACGGGCTAATAAGCAAACCCAATTGATGTCACGGGCTACAATCACACCCACAAGTACATCCGTTTAATTTGATAAAGATTTATAACTCAGAACTTTAATCTTGATTAATAAAAATGATCCTATAATCCTTGAGTAGCACTTAGATATTGATTGGAGTGAGAGAGATAATAGAAATTAGAAAGAAATTGACAGAGAATTAAACTAATGTTAATGGAGTTTGATTCTGGTTGAAATTCGACATAGTATCATTATATTTTTGTTTGGAAAATGAAACAGAAGAAGGAAGAGAGAAGAAAAATGAAAAGTGATAGAAAAATTTATTGGGAAGACAGGTATTTATCGAGGAATAACAGTCATGTCTATTTGTGAAGAGGTACACCGAATAGACACTTCTTTTAAAATTTGATTTTTGAAACTCACGGCTAGTATGTCAACATAAGGTTAGAGTATGCCGTCATACTCTTTGTAATTTTAAAAAAGATTTTAAATTATTCATAAAATGTATTGCTTTGTGAAATAATTTTATAGTTTGTAGTATGTTTAAATATAATATATACACATTATAATCATAATAAAATTTAGTAAAACTATATGATAAGAATTTTGAAAAATAAACTAATATAAATCAAAATTTAATAAAAACAATAGCTTGGTAATATATTAAAAACTAAAATGATAAGTATAAGAAATTGAAAACTAATTGAAAGTTGTTTTGAAAAGATTATTTAAAAATTTATTTAAAAATAGAGAGAGATGTGAGAGAGAGAGAGAGAGATCAAGTATTATCATAATTTAACAAATATTCTAGACTTTATAACTTATTTGGAATATCTTGGAATCTTGAACTCTTGAATACTGATGAGTATTCATTCTTGAGTCTTTATATCAACATCTTTAATTCTTTAATCTTTACTTGACATGTACAATCTTCTTATATCAACACATGTTTAATATCCTGCACTATATACTATATACATTTTGATAAAACATTAGTATTTATATTTTATAAGATTTCTTAAAGTTGTTGTCATCAAAAACAAATTCTTAGATATTAATAATCCTCCCCCAATTTGATGATGTCACTTAGTATATAAAATATAATATAACTCCCCCTTAATCTATACCTAATATACAAAACTCCTCCTTAATCTATGCCAAGTATTATATATATTTCTTCCCATTTGTCATCAATTAAAAATAACTAACTATAACTATAATTTTAAATTTAACTCTTAATATTAATTCTAACTGCCCCTGACTAAACAATTACATGATATAAACACATACGGAAGTAATAAGTAATATAATCATGAAATGCAAAATAACAAAAATGAAATATAAGAAACATCATTCAATATTCTAATAAATTCAAATGCTTTCCAAAGATGGTAATAAGTGTATAACAGTAAGGGGACAAGGATTTCATTACTATTTAGACAAGGATTACATAGTTCAGAAAGAAAAGAAAGATACATAACACCACATCAAACTGAATCTTAAACAACCAAGTACAACCATACTTAAACATAACTAAAATAAACTAGAAAGATGTGGATGAAGAAGATGATGAAGAGATTCCAAGCTTATGTTTCACCTTTTCAAAGGACTTATCCATTTTATTGGAAATGGTGTTTAACTTCTTACTCATGGAACGTTTGAGAATCCTTTGATTTTCAACAATCTTGTTTTGATTGTTGAGAATGTCTTGATTGGTTGGACGAGGTGGAAAGTCAATGCTTTCTGAAGAGGTTTCCTCCTCCTCTTCTTTTTCTCCGATGTCCATTTCTTCCCGTTCTCCCTCTTCCTCCACTTCTTGTATTTCTTCCTTCTCTTCATGTGCTAAACTTTTTCCCTTCTCCGCAAGTGTTTCATATGGCTCGAAAATTGGAGGAATTTTCATAAGAGCTATATTTGTTTGATTAAACACTTTACAAGAGACAAATTCCTCTCCTTTAAAATCAACGCAAGGTAAATACCACGAAATGGCATGTTTTCATGGATGGAAAGATTTTTGGGATGAAATTTATCCAAAATAGCTTGAACCCCATTTATTACATATTAACCATAAGTGGCAAAGAGTGTTTTACAAACTTTTAAGGTTGGATTATGGAAATTCCCCGAACGAGGAGTGATAGTATGTTGCAAAAGAAGATTAAGAATTCCAGCTTTTGGACAAAATTTTTGATTTTTAAACTCAAAATTATCATCTCCTTCGAAAATAATATGAAAAAATTCATGGTTATGCTCATCAATTTTGAAATTAGAAAGGTCCATTTCAGTGGATTTGCATCCAAGAATAGTACCCAAAGTTCACAATTCAAAACAATTAACATTCCTTTAACATTATCCATAATTCTCCTTCCCCACCTTCATAAAACTTCCCTTTCAAATTTGCATAAAACATTTTGACCACGTGTGGATAGCAAACAAAATCGCTTTGAGAAGCATCAATTAAATCAAGAATTCCATTTTGAGAAAAAAGAGTATCAATTTCATAAGTATAAAAATCATTAAAAATTGCAAACTTTCTCATAGAAACTTTACCATAATTCATATTGCTAATATAGGCTTTCATAGCTTCTTGATCTTGAAATATAAAGTTTTGATTATTTTGGAAAGTATATGGATGTTGGAGTGCTTGAGGATGTCATTTCTGAAAGATTTGAGGAGATAAGAGAGTTAATAAAATTATGAATTTTGAAATAAAGGTAAATTGAATGGTTAGAATAGAGGAAAAAGTAGAGAATCGAATGACATGTTCTCTGGTCAAGGACACCTTTTTTTAACACTAGGGTAGGTGAAAAGGTGGAGGGAAAAATAAAATTTTGAATTTGAAATTGAAATTAAAATTCAAATTTTGGACATGTATGTCGACGTCAACTATAGGGTTATGTCGACATATCTATTGAATATTCCAAAATTGAATTTTTTTAACAATGTCCTGCTTTATTTATATACAACTATCTATAACTATAAAAATATATAAAAATAATTTTAAATTTATTTTATATTATTATTAGACTAATTTAATATAAAAAATATAATAATGTAAAAATATAAAATTCACATTATTCAAATAATACTATTATTAATCTATAGGATATTCCTAACAATCGAAAATTCAAATGATATACAGCTTTTAATATATTGAATGCACATATTTTTCTGATCCTATTTTACTAATTATATCTGAATTTTGTATTACTGTGAAGCACATGTTGGTTATTTCAATATCTGATTAGTTTTCACTTGATGATGTGTCTGGGTCATCTAGTATTGAGGTATAGGCACTTCTTTTCTAGATAAATTGGTGTTTGGTGTGGTTTTCAGTTTCTCGATATGCGGGCAGTCTCGTTTTAAGTTACCAGGTTCGTCTTAGTTATAACAACTGATGCCATTTCTATTTTTACTACCATTTCCAAGATTTTTGTTGTCGTTTCTTTTTGAAATTATTCTTCTTCCTGTATTTTAGGAATTTTCAGAAGTTCCTTGGCATGAAAGCAATTTCTTCATTATTATCACAATCTGAATCAGGATTATTCGGCATTGCAATGAATGCTATGGATTTCTTCTCTATTTCTTTGCTTTCTCTTCTCCCTTACATTTATGCCTCAAATGACATAACTCTTCAATATTTAGTGTGCTAATATCATTAGCCTTTTTAATTGCAAGAGTCATTTGGTCCCATTCAGAAGTAAGTGTATTGGGAATTTTCTAACTTGATCCTCTTCAAAGAAAAATTTTCCCAATGAAATGAGTGTGCAATATCTTGAAATCTACTATGCATTGTGAATTATTGAAATTGGTTTATTAACATGGAAATCTTAATTTGTTTGACTTTACTTGTGCCTTCATGTGTTACTTGCAAAGTTCTCAAAATTTCAAATGTAGGCTTGCATATAGATACTGTATTAAATTCATTTCTATCTATTAAAAAGAACAGTATATTCATGGCTTTAGAGTTACTTTATGCAACTGCCTTTTGTTCAGCAGTCCATTTTGCAAAAAATTTATCGGGTTTAGTGTACTCAGTTTGTATGATATTTCAAATATCTAATCCTATTAATTGTAAATAAATTTTCATTCTACATGACTAGTATGTGTAGCTACTACCATTAAAAAGCGGTGGTCTCTTCGGCAAATGAATTACTAACAAGTGTATTAACAATGTTACTAACAGCATATTATCTGTATTGGTAGACATTTAAACTTTTCAAAAATCAGGTTAAGAAAATTTTGGAAACCAAGGCTCCGACACCAATTAAGATTGTGGAATAGGGATCTTAAACTTAAATTAACACTAGAGGGGGTAAATAGTGTTTTCTAATTTATATGAATCTTTTTAAAATCTTTTGAAACTATACTTAGAATAATGAGATTAACAGTCATAGAATCGAAACACAAATAGATAGTAAATGCAGTAAGAGTAAAAAGAAAGAACACACCATAATTTTATACCGCGTTGGAGTTTTTCTATATCTGATCCTATGCAACTCCTTGTACAGATTTCTTTTCAACTAGTGAATGCAAAAACAATCTCGATTTCAAGGCTACGAGACATATCCTTCAGAATCTCGGCCTCTGGATAGAGTTTCTTGATTTCTGGGATACAAGCACACCCACTAGATTTATAGGCTACTAAGCACACACAATTGATTTCATGGGCTACAATCATACCAATAAGTACATCAGTAATTGATAGAGATTTACAAACTCAGAACTTCAATCTTGATTATGAATGATCCTATAATACTTTAATCGCACCTAGATCTTGATTAGAGTGAGAGAGATGATAGAAATTAGAGAGCAAATGATAGAGAATCAAATTGACGGAAATAAAGTTTAATTATGTTTGAAATTCGGCAGAGTATTTTTGTTTAGAAAATGAAAGAGAAGAAGGAGGAGAGAAGAAAAATGTAAAGTGATTGAAAAGTTTATTGGGAAGACAGGTATTTAAAGAGGAATAACGGTCATGTCCATTCGCGAAGAGATACGACCAATAGATACTTCTTTTGAAAATTGATTTTTGAAACTCACGGCTAGTATGTCGACATATAGGGTTTGAGTACGTCGATACACTCTTTGTAATTTTGAAAATATTTTAAAATATTATTTTGAAAATGTACTAATTTGTGAAATAATTTTATAGTTTGTAAATATGTTTAAATATAATACATATATATATATATATATATTATCATAATAAAACTTAAGTAAAACTATTTGATACGAATATTAAAAGATAAACCAATATAAATCAAAATTTAATAAAAACAATAACTTTGTAAAATATTAAAAACTAAAATGATAAGTATAATAAATTGAAAACTTATTTTGTAAAGAAAATTTAAAAACTTATTTAAAAATAGAGAAAGAGAGAAAAGAGATCAAGTGCTATTAGAATTTTAACAAATATTCTTGACTCTACAACTTATCTGGAATATCTTGGAATCTTGAACTCTTGGAAATTCATGAGTCTTCATTCTTGAGTATCTGTATCAACATCTTTAAATCTTCAATCTTTATTTGGTGTTGTACAGTCTGCTTATATCAACACCTGCTTAATATCCTACACTATATACTATATATATCTTGATAAAACATTCGTATTTATATTTTATATGATTGCTCAAAGTTGTTGTCATCAAAACCAAATCCAACGGTACTAACAATAAGAGCTCCCCAAAAGTTGAGAAACACACTCTAACTAGTTCCATATGATAAATGTAGTTTATTAGCATCGGAGAGAATTGATTGACAGAGTAGATAATTAAAATAGCATAGCAGATCCATTGACAAGATCTAACTTGATCGGTTCTCATCAAACAAATTGAATGGATAGAATAGCAATTCCATAATTTGCTCCAAGTGCAAGTGAGAGTTTGATAGAGTTAGGCATACGCCCTAGGGGTAATTATGTAGTTGGTTATATATGTCTAACTTAATAGTCAATCTTGTTTGAAATAAAATGTGTTTTCTTTCTATTATGTACTTGATATAATGTGTTATATTGATTAATTAATTTAATTAAAAGTATATTTAAAAGAAAATCCATAAATGGCATTTCTTGTGATAATAATTACAATGCGTTGTAATACTGAGTGATTTGTTACTGTTTTAAATATTCCTATTCAAGATGTAAGAAGGTTAGATATTGATACATTCATTGAGACTAGAGTATGTAACACTTTTCAAATGTTAGGTAGTGTATTAATCATGACTAGTAGATGCACCAAGGAGTTATTTGCTAATAGTTATTAGATAACTATGAAATGACAGACTCGATGGTTTTTTATTAGTTAAAACATAATAAGGTAAAATAGAAAATATTGATTAGCCAATATTTTACAATTCCATCGTCTTGATGTAATGATATGCATTTTTGACCCCTAAATTCGACACTAATACATCTATGATATTCACATGCCAAGCAACCAAGTGTTGGAAAGACAGAAAGTTAGGGTAAAAAAAATGAAAAAGAAAAATACCAAGAAAGAAGAACATAATATCAAAATCTCTCATGCAGAATGGTAATATACAATATCTCAAAAGGTCTTTACCCATAAAGAAAACTTTGGTATATATGCATCAATCAGAGTAAACTAACTTATCATCAGCCTGGAAAGTGATAACTGCATATCCCCATAAATGTTGATGGATACCAAATAAGTAATGCAACAGAAGTAAATTATGGTAGGAAATCTTCTAGCTCCTCTCCAAGAGCTCTAATGAACCAGGGCTAAATTTGGAAACGTACTCGAGCTGACTCAAGCATAAGGAAAATAACACCTGGATAGTCTGGTAAACTAGCATGAAAAACTCAAATCATAGGATTGCTATATTAGTAAAACCCTTCAAAATATTTACCTTACGATAAACAAACCATTTCTATTATAAAATCTAGTCATAATATAACAATGTCTAACATGTGAAATATAAATAATCACATTATTGTGATGTATGTGAGTGTACATCACAACATATAATAGGTATACAAGCACAACTGCTAAGGCGCGTTCACTAATTGGGTAGGATTCCACGGATGTGCCCTTTGTATCTCACTGCCCTCTAGCACAAGGATCAGAGATATCCTTCTGTGCGTCGTATAACCCTAGATAAAATATACTATAGGAAACACAGTCGGTCCACACCTATGTATGTTGCACCGGGCCACATCACTCCTGCATGCATATCCGTAAGTATCACTAGAATGGAGTGCCTTCGCCCTTTAAGCTTGCTAAATCCCATAGGCTATGCCTCCTACTTTTGGTTTCTGTCATTACCAATGGTGAAGTCACATTTAGTATCCTAGCACATAAGTAACAACTTGAATAGATCTCAACACATGAGGTCCCCACTCG
The DNA here is from genome assembly GCA_030765085.1 of Allium cepa. Lineage (NCBI taxonomy): Eukaryota > Viridiplantae > Streptophyta > Magnoliopsida > Asparagales > Amaryllidaceae > Allium > Allium cepa. Next base: position 428,512,109 of record CM060938.1, read on the forward strand.
AACAGATATCGGAACCATGCATGGATTCCCTTATATCAACTGATCTCAGAATCACACATGGGTTCCCCAACAGATCTCAAAATCACACATGAATTCCAATATCTCAAAAGATCTTGGAGTCATACATGGATTCCTTAACAAATCTCGAAATCACACATGGAATCCCACATCCTGAATAAATCATGAACAACTACATGTGTTCGAGCATCTCAAACAGATCTTGAATCTCCACATTGGTTCCAGCATCTCGAACCAATCAATAACTCTTCCAAAGCATAGAACACATATATGGTTTTGGAGTGCTTAGAGTTTCAATTCATTTCATATAAGTACACCCCCCTAAGCTTACCGGGTGCTTCAAAACCAATCGATTGATTTTCTAGTAATCTAAACTCCATTTTAATAGGAAAAAATAGGAAATGCATAAGAGCAGAGATTACCTCCTAACCTTTTAAGCGAACGGATTTCCATATCATTTGCCTTAGAAGAGAAAAACAAGATTATACATACATATAGCATCAACGAAGACAAGTGTACCATATAACTCTAATGTTTCTTATAGGTACATCTATAGTTATATTTGGTGAAGTCCAATAACAATGAGAATAATCATGTATGGGAACTAAGTCTCGTATACTGTCCACACACAAGTAACACACAAAGCACAATCGAAACACGCAAGCACGATCAAGTCATATAAATGACTTCTAATCCATTTTTAATTAATCTTCCTTTATTAATTAAAAACCTCTTTTATTAGTAAAACCCATTTTTACTCAATAACACTTTATAAATGAAACTCCACTTTATTAATTAAACTTTACCATCTAATTGAAACTTCCATAGTCATTTCTACACATTTCAAAAGTATTCATATGCTTATCTCAACCGTATAAGTATATTCACAAATCAATTTCAGAGGGCTTAAGACAAATGTTATTCAAACATTGTCACTACAAACCCGAAACCATTTCACTAATGATTATCTCTAAAATATTATTTGCAAAGATATATTTACGTTCATAAGTATAACCAGAATGGGTTAAAGATGAATGTTATCAACAGTCACGATAAGCCCAAAACCAGTTCTTATTTATTACTTTCTTTAGATTCTATTAAAAATCTAAATACTCTCCCAAAATCACTTAACAATATTTCACCACTTTAAAATATTATTCAAGGGTTTCAAAACAATTATTACTAAAACATTGTTTACAACAAACCCAAAACAATTCACTATTTCTTTATCTTTAAAGCTCAACTTTAAATATCTAATCACTTTTCAAAAGTATAGTTAAGTGTGATATCCCGAAATTTTTGGCAATATCAATTTAATAATCATTATTTAAAATTAAATTGATTTGATAATATTGATTAATAAATTTTGAATTGGTTTAACAATCCTCTTTAATAAATATTTAATTGGCAAATTTTATCTTTTAAAAGTTAAATAAAATGATTTCAATTTATAATGTATGTATATATTTGTATATATTGTAAATAGAAATGTTGGTTTGAATTAAATAAATAAAGTTTTATTTTCAAATTCTAATAATATATTTAATAATTTGGAAATTATGATTTAAATTAACATTAAGCTTTTCAAAGATTATTTAATTAATAACTATATGGTTTGTAAATACTTAAGATAAATGTTTTGTTTAAAATTATATCTTAGCTTAATTTTTAAATTTAAAGTTTGATTCATTTCTTTAAAATATTATTTGATATACATATATATGATTTGAAAAAGAAGTTTAAATCACAACATGGCATATGATCTTAATTCATTTAATAATAAAGTGATTTATAATCACTTTTATAAATCATTTAACATTGTTAAATTTGTTATTTTCAATTGATGATTATAATACTTAGGTTTTATAACCATAAATAATTTTTAATGAATATAGAATTGTTATTTTTAAAATTTAATAAGTAGTTATGTATGTATAGATATAACTTGATCCTTAAATTTTATTTTTATAACCTAACTTGAATTTGAATTTAAAGTTTTAAAATTCAATGTATAGATTTTATATTTGTTTGGATTTTAAAATATTTATATAAACTTTTATTTATAAATATAATTGGTTTTTTTTATTTTAAAATTATTTATACATATATAGATACTAATTAAATAAGTCATTAAGCTTTATTTTGTATTAATATTTTGTTAACATTTAAAAATATAACTAATTAAATCATGAGACAAGTGTAACATATTAAGTAATCAAACAACATGTGTTAATTTATGAATTAAACAATATGGCAAGTGTCATATTTGAATTTTATTTTTTTTATTTTTTTTAAAATGAAATTTAGCCTTTATAAACATATTTTCTTCTTCATTCTTTTTTTGCTATCTTTTATTCTATGCTAAGAAAAAAATTCTGAAAAAAAAAACTAAAAGCCACCTCAAAAACAAAATCTGTAACAAAAAGATCTGTAATTCACTCCTCAAAACCAAATTGTAAATCAAAGCTTGTTCTTCTCCAACCTCAGACAAGCAACTCAAGCATGCAAGTCAATTTCAAAAACAAATCTGTAATCTATTCTCTGGAAGCAACCTGGAACCCAAGTTTTGCAAGTAATCAAATGTCTGCATTTTTTTCAAAACTAAAGAACTCAAGCCTGCATAAATGAAGTTTAAAACACGAAGCAAAAGCATTTAAGTTTTAATCAAAGAAGTTTGGCCATTCCAATTTCAAGATTTTATAAACCGCTCTGTTCTTTTTAAAAACCAGGTGAGTAACATTTTGTTTTAAAAATAAATTAAGTATGATTCTTGTGACGCCCCACCTTTATACCCACGTTAGCAAAGAGTATTAATAGATAATACCGTCTGCTAACACGGAGATTAAGGCTGTTTAGGAGCGACCATCTATGGCCTTTCTTTAATTATCTATTGAATACATCGACAATTGCCTTACCAAGCAGATCGACATATCCAATGAATACTTAAAACAAAACCATAGGTGGCTAGAGGATCTATCAGAACAGAATATAACAACTCAAATGCAATATACATCACAGAACAGTAAACCATCATATACACATATATACTGATACAAAGCAGAGTATACAAAATAATACATGTCAAGTGGTATAGCAAACCACAATATACAGATGAGTTCACTAGAATACATATCAGAGTTACAACAAAATAGGACTACACAAAAAGCTATGACAAAAAGAAGCTAGCAGAGTAGTCCATGCGGAAGCAAAAGAGGCTAAATCCAAAGCACCTAACCTGAAACATCTCGGCCTGACCGTATAGAATACCCGGGTTAGTCTAGCTAAACAAATCAGTTAGATAAACTGAACAGTCATAAACCTGCAAGGTTACAAAGTATAACAAATATCTCTAGAGGAGATAACACAATCATCAACAAAAGATGAATCATATAGGACAAGCCTCATATCATCGGCATCTCAAATAAACGAAGGATATAAATATCCCAAAGCAAGCCAAAAAGGCAAATAACAAGTACCCATAAGGTATACAAGTTCCACAAGGTAATCGCTATACTCCATGCGGCTCAAAAAGACCAACACCAAAGGGCGATCCCAAGGGAATATACATATCAATGAAACATCAAGGGAATATACATAGGGCGACAAACCCGAAGGCACAAACCCAATACCACCCATGCGGCTCATAACGACCAACATAGAAAGTGATACTATATGGCGACAAACCGTAGTGGTGAAGGTCGAAGACCCAGTACTAGACACCACTAACTGGCGGAATGTGTCACAACTCTCGAAAAGGAATCCGAAAAGTGTTAACGTGCGTCCCATAACCACTCGTTTTGCACTAAACGGTTTACATCCGTAAGTCACTTTCACACTCAAAGCAGTACAAAGTTTACCTCATATCATCGATAAACCAAACCCGAAGGTCAAAACGATCAAATGAATAGGTCGGGGATCAATCGGAAGGATAAACGCACAGATTCATGGTCCGTGTTTTGCCCAACCATTTAATCACCCTTCCACTTCGCTCGAAGTGCGAAAGTGTGTGTTTTAATAGAATTTATAAATTGGAGAAACGAGCTTTTAAATGTGATTCGAGAGATTATTTTATAAAACCCGTGGATGAAGTCAAGAATAAGTTATCAAAGTCAAAGATGCAATAACAATCACTAAAAAGCAACTTGAATCGATAAAATTCGGAAAACCAATCAAAATATGCAAAATAGGCAAAACAGGCAAAACAAGAGCAGGTCGGTGGAACGGCTGCAGGGCTCGATCGGCTGGCCAGATGCAGAAAACAAAACAAAGCTCGGAGAAGCAGGTCGGTCGACCGGCTGCAGGGCTCGGTCGGCCGAACCTGATGATTTGCAATTCCTTCCCTTTTTCAATGAAATGCAAATTCTTCCAAAACGCGACCGTTCGAGCAATGGAGTTAAGGAGCCTTAGCCAATAGATACCCCAGCTCCATTAGCTCTCCGATTCGCTACCAAAAACATGTTCAAATATCAAAGTTAGGATCTTTAAAGAGTTGAACCCAAACACTAAGAATTTGGATATTCACCAATTCAATCCAAACCAAAAGCAAGTGCATATGAACAAGGTGTTAGTAATTCATACCCATCATCAATGGAAATCAAGAGAAGTAGATGTCAGTTCAAAACTTACCTTTCTAACTCAAGAACAAGAAGAAGAAGCTCAAATGCAAAGGAACAAGGCCAACCACTCTCTACTTCAACTCTACTAGCTTCAATCTAACATCAAACAAATATTTCCTAAGTTTATGTTTTGGAATTTCTGAGATTGAAGAGAGAAAGAGATAGAGAAGATGAAGAGCATCTTACCAATGGCTTCACTTTGATTTTGGAGCAAGAATTTGAGCTAGTAAGAGGAACTAGGGTTTTGCAATTTCTATTTCCCTTTCCCTTCCACCATTTTCAGTTGGAGCTTGAGTTTAGAAGAGTGGAATGAGAGAATGGAGAGGAGATGGCTGAGTTAGGGTATTAGTTAAGCTAGTGGGCTGAACCCAAACCCAAAACCGAATAGAAAAAGTAGCGAAATTCAACTTACTCCAAACATATCAAAGATTATACTCAAAAAGATCGCAAACGCCATTTTGGACTCAATGGAAGTGGTTTCGAGCTCCAATTCGGCCGTTTGCAAAAAGTAACATTTTGGACCCAAAATCCGACTAACGACGCTATATTTAAATAAATCATTTAAAATATAAAATCGTTAAATATGCGGGTTGTTACAGATCTCCCCTCCTTACAAAATTGCGTCCCCGCAATTCCTAGAGATGATATTTGTAACAACTACATACATACAACATTCAAAAGAAAAGGAAATAAGCTTGAGATGAAAAGACATTCTCACCGTTTCAAAGCAAAGATAGAAAACTCGGATAGGATCGCTCAATAAACTCTCTGGTTTTCCAAGTACAGTCATTGGGATTAGCGGACCATTGAACTTTAACGAGCGGCACGTCCTTGTTTTGAAGGTGTTGCACCTCTGTGTCAAGTACACGAATAGGCTGCTGTACAATAGATAAGTCCGGTGAGATCTCAAGCTCTTGCAAATCAGGAGAAGTAATAACAGAATCCGACTCCCAAAGAAACTTCCGAAGCTGAGAGACGTGAAACACGTCGTGAATACCAGATAAATGAGCTGGAAGTGAAACTCTATAAGCCACAGGGCCAATACGTTCAGTAATAGAAAACGGTCCTATATAACGAGGAGCCAATTTCCCAGTCGTACTGAAATGCATAACCCCTTTCAAGGAGAAACACGAATAAAAACAAGATCGCCGATCGAGAACTCGAGAGGCTTCCTACGGTTGTCCGCGTAGGATTTCTGACGACTCTGTGCCTCTTTCATTCTCAACCGAATAAGATCAATCTTCTCGGATAAATCACGAACAAAATCTGGGCCAAGAATAATCTTCTCCCCAGATTCCAACCAACAAGAAGGTGATCGACATGGCCTTCCGTATAAGGCTTCGAAAGGAGCCATACCAATACTAGACTGAAAACTATTATTGTAGGAGAACTCTACAAGAGGTAGGTGATACTCCCAACAACCACAAACATATCAACTTAAAAGAATAACAGAATAAGAAGTTCACCATAAAGAGCACGAGAGGATAAGTCCGAACTTGCTTGCTTAGAGAATTCTATGGATTCCTAAGCTCAAAATAATTTGGAACACGACGTGGTACAAACAATACGTCAAATGAACCAAAGCTCAACAAAATGAAGTACAACAAAATGTCTGATGAACTTGGTAAAAAGAATATTCCATTCGGACATTAACAAAGAAACAATCACTTGCTGCTTACAACTAAATGCATTGGCAACACGATCCCCTTTTTAGGAATTAAAATATCAAGATCATAAGATGCTAGGAACTCGAACTAACATTAAGTTTCCTATGAGAAGATAAACATTTCACAATTATGATTGGTGAGGAGAGCAAAATCCCTCACTCAAAAGTAATGATGCCAAATACAAAAAAAACGAAACAATAGCCGCGAGCACTAGATCATAGGTGGCATATCTAGTCTCGGTAAGCTTTAATGGTTTAGAAACATAAGTGATAGCACGTTCTCTTTTGCAAGGGAACGACATCCAAACCAATACGATTAGCTTTGAAACAAAAGATAAAGTCTTGGTTCCCTTCGGGAATCCCAAGAATAAGAGTATCGAAAAAGAGTTCTTTTCAATAGTATTCTTCCCCGAAAAACTAAAACTTTCAAAATCACAATTTTCTTTATGTAATTATTTTTAAAAAAAAATTCTTATTTAAAATCAATTTATTGTGTCAAATTGTCTCATCAAAGTGTTTAGGAGATTCCTATCGAAAACGTTGATCAAGCGCATCGACCAGAATTCTTAAAGCACTCAATGGGCTATACAATCACAAAACCATCTTCTATATGATAAACATGTTTCTAAATACTTTTGAAAATTCTCTTTGTTCGTTCTAAAAACACAAATCCCATTTATACTTATAAATAACTCTTATGAAAAATATTTGCAAAAATTTTTAGGTTGCTAATTCCATCCAAAATCAAAAAATACTAAAAATGGAATCTTCGAGATATTCACAGAATACTCGATTCATAAAATGGATGAAATGAGCTGGACAATCTGAATGACACAACAAATCATTCATAAGAATTACAACGAGTGCGGAGAGCAGTAAGTGGAATGCTAACTTCCGCAACTCGTAGTCAAATGAAAACCGGTGGTAAGGTCGAGCTAAAAACATCTTAACACTACGACAAAAGATTGTTTAGGTGATAATCCTAAGACAAGACTAGAAATACCAGAAAATTCTCAAACTACGAGAATGAGAGAAACAACACTTTCCTCATCATGAGGACTTAAAGAAAAATGATGCCATCAAATTGGAAATCGAAATCACAAAGGAAGATAGAAATCTGTTTAACAGATTGAAAATGTCGAGGATGAATAGTCCACTCGGGATATAGGATATGGCTTCATAATAATTAAGTCAATCCTTTCAAAAATGTCAATTCCGAAGCCTAAGTAACGCATAACATGCAAATTGGCTCGGAAAGAAAAATCACATAAAATAATCTCGACATTAATACAAGCAAATTGAGCGTTGCGGATCCACCAATTCGGATTCTCAATTCTCAAAGAAGTAACCATACAAGAAACATCTAAAGATAAATCATCGAATAGCTTCTTCGAGACGGAAAAAAATGTGAAGCCCCCGTATCGAAGAGAACTCGAATACAATAGTCAAGAAATAAAATAGAACCTTCCTAAACAGATGGAGATGTACCTTTTCCCCGAGAAGAACCTCCAGAAGTATCCACTATATTTAGTTTTCCTGACAGAAGATTACTCGGAGCAATAGGACAAGTGGAACTACGATGGCCTTCCTTCTTGCAGTAGCGACAGAAGAGAGGCTTAGGGCAAGCTCGAATCATATGATCAGATGAACCACAACTGAAACACTTCCTAATGGAAGGTGTTCCAGCAGACTGAGACTTAGTTTCAACATGCTTTATCTTCTTGGAAGGGAAAAATTTCCACTTATCGAATGGAAACTGCCTCTTGTTGGCGTTCTTGCGAACCTCAACATCATTCCCACAATCACACTCCTTCTCGAAGGCTTCGAGATGAAGTGCTGAATCAACGAACTCCTCAAAGGAAAGCTTAAGCTGGAGCATTAAAAACTTCTTAAGACATTTCTTAAGGCCGGATACAAACTTCAGATTCTTCCTATACGAGGTACTAATGAATTCAAGACCATACTTAGATAAGGCCTCGAAAGATGCAACATATTCAGAAACGGAAGACTCTCCTTGCTTCAATTCAAGAAAGCGCTGGGACAACAAAGCTTTCTCAGATTCAGGAATGAACTTGAGTTCGAATCGTTACCAAAATTGAGTCCAAGAAAGAGCAGACTCATCAAATTCAGCTAAAAGAAGCTCGTACCAATCAAGGGCACGCTTTGCAATAAGCTAGAAGTTACAAGATCTCTATCATGGTCGGAAGGATCCATGCGAGAGAGAACATGTTCGTACATGCGAATCCAAGTTTGGACCTCAAGAACTATCTCGGAGCTTTTAAACGGCTTCCCTCCAAGATGAGAAAAATCACTGCACAAACGTGCAAAGGTGGACTTGCATGGAGGAGATGTTCGAGTAGGGGCCGGAGGCTGTGTGCTCCTAAACCACTCCAAAAACTGATCGGCAGATATATAAACCCGCCCGGATGTGAGCCACTGGATTGCCCAGCATCCGAGCGTCATCCTTCGTCTCTTCCAGCCATAAGCTGAAAGTTAAGATAAGGTAAAGATTATTCCCAAGGTAGATAATTCAATATGGAATACTATGGAATTTAAATGCATTCCTAGACATATTCCCAAATCCTATCTAACCTTTGATGGTAGAAGGAATAGAGAGGCACGATGATTCAAAGATTTATATCACTTATCACACTCTGATGTATCGTAATATGTGCTCTATTCTGTGTTTATCATGTTTTGTTCTGAACTCAGCTCTGATCCAAGCTGTGACGCCCCACCTTTATACCCACGTTAGCAAAGAGTATTAATAGATAATACCGTCTGCTAACACGGAGAATAAGGCTATTTAGGAGCGACCATTTATGGCCTTGCTTTAATTATCTATTGAATACATCGACAATTGCCTTACCAAGCAGATAGACATATCCAATGAATACTTAAAACAAAACCAAAGGTGGCTAGAGGATCTATCAGAACAGAATATAACAACTCAAATGCGATATACATCACAGAACAGTAAACCATCATATACACATATATACTGATACAAAGCAGAGTATACAAAATAATACATGTCAAGTGGTATAGCAAACCACAATATACAGATGAGTTCACAAGAATACATATCAGAGTTACAACAAAATAGGACTACACAAAAAGCTATGACAAAAAGAAGCTAGCGGAGTAGTCCATGCGGAAGCAAAAGAGGCTAAATCCAAAGCACCTAACCTGAAACATCTCGGTCTGACCTGAGTATAGAATACCCGGGTCAGTCTAGCTAAACAAATCAGTTAGATAAACTGAACAGCCATAAACCTGCAAGGTTACAAAGTATAACAAATATCTCTAGAGGAGATAACACAATCATCAACAAAAGATGAATCATATAGGACAAGCCTCATATCATCGGCATCTCAAATAAACAAAGGACATAAATATCCCAAAGCAAGCCAAAAAGGCAAATAACAAGTACCCATAAGGTATACAAGTTCCATAAGGTAATCGCTATACTCCATGCGGCTCAAAAAGACCAACACTGAAGGGCGATACCAAGGGAATATACATATCAATGAAACATCATAAAATTGCTCGAGCTCAGTACTGTATAAACAAGGATCCATGATCCCGAAGACTCCAAACCCAATATCACCCATGCGGCTCATAACGACCAACATAGAAAGCGATACTATAGGGCGACAAACCCGAAGGCACAAACCCAATACCAACCATGCGGCTCATAACGACCAACAGAGAAAGCGATACTATAGGGCGACAAACCGTAGTGGTGAAGGTCGAAGACCCAGTACTGGACACCACTAACTGGCGGAATGTGTCACAACTCTCGAAAAGGAATCCGAAAAGTGTTAACGTGCGTCTCATAACCACTCGTTCGCACTAAACGGTTTACTATCCGTAAGTCACTTTCACACTCAAAGCAGTACAAAGTTTACCTCATATCATCGATAAACCAAACCCGAAGGTCAAAACGATCAATTGAATAGGTCGGGGATCAATCGGAAGGATAAACGCACAGATTCATGGTCCGTGTTTTGCCCAACCATTTAACCACCCTTCCACTTTGCTCGAAGTGCGAAAGTGTGTGTTTTAATAGAATTTATAAATTGGAGAAACGAGCTTTTAAATGTGATTCGAGAGATTATTTTATAAAACCTGTGGATGAAGTCAAGAATAAGTTATCAAAGTCAAAGATGCAATAACAATCACTAAAAAGCAACTTGAATCGATAAAATTCGGAAAACCAATAAAAATATGCAAAATAGGCAAAACAGGCAAAACAAGAGCAGGTCGGTCGACCGGGTGCAGGGCTCGGTCGGTTGGCTAGATGCAGAAAACAAAACAAAGCTCGGAGAAGCAGGTCGGTCGACCGGCTGCAGGGCTCGGTCGGCCGAACCTGATGATTTGCAATTCCTGCCCTTTTTCAATGAAATGCAAATTCTTCCAAAACGCGACCGTTCGAGCAATGGAGTTAAGGAGCCTTAGCCAATAGATACCCCAGCTCCATTAGCTCTCCGATTCACTACCAAAAACATGTTCAAATATCAAAGTTAGGATCTTTAAAGAATTGAACTCAAACACTAAGAATTTGGATATTCACCAATTCAATCCAAACCAAAAGCAAGTGCATATGAACAAGGTGTTAGGAATTCATACCCATCATCAATGAAATCAAGAGAAGTAGATGTGAGTTCAAAACTCACCTTTCTAACTCAAGAACAAGAAGAAGAAGCTCAAATGCAAAGGAACAAGGCCAACCACTCTCTACTTCAACTCTACTAGCTTCAATCTAAGATCAAACAAATATTTCCTAAGTTTATGTTTTGGAATTTCTGAGATTGAAGAGAGAAAGAGATAGAGAAGATGAAGAGGAGCTTACCAATGGCTTCTCTTTGATTTTGGAGCAAGAATTTGAGCTAGTAAGAGGAACTAGGGTTTTGCAATTTCTATTTCCCTTTCCCATCCACCATTTTCAGTTGGAGCTTGAGTTTAGAAGAGTGGAATGAGAGAATGGAGAGGAGATGGCTGAGTTAGGGTATTAGTTAAGCTAGTGGGCTGAACCCAAACCCAAAACCCAATAGAAAAAGTAGCGAAATTCAACTTACTCCAAACATATCAAAGATTATACTCAAAAAGATCGCAAACGCCATTTTGGACTTAATGGATGTGGTTTCGAGCTCCAATTCGGCCGTTTGCAAAAAGTAACATTTCGGATCCAAAATCCGACTAACGACGCTATATTTAAATAAATCATTTAAAATATAAAATCGTTAAATATGCGGGTTGTTACAATTCTGGTTTCCTAATTTAGTATGATTCTAGTTGCCTGATTTTCTCTGGAAATAAGATTGCTTGTGTGTATATTTATAAGTATATTTGTGTGTGTATATGGATGAATGATGTGCGCATGTATGCTAATGTCTATAATGTCTCTGTTCCCAGATTCAAGTTCAGTTTTATATCCCCTATCTCTTGATCTAGACATTATTACGGTTTGAGTTACAAACAAAAATCGTTTATCTGATCATAAATTTAATCTTAAAATTTTAATTAAGTTAAAATAAATTTAAACTGGTACTAGAAAACAAAATGGTCAGGAAGGCATGAGTTTTGTTATAAATTCAAATTCTCTAATTCATTAATTTAAGTTTATGATCTAAAACCCGATATGAAAACATGATTTTTAAAACAAAATCGTAATTTTTAGCATTGAATCATGGGAGCAGCTCATGTTGTTCTGGAAATGGTGTTTTGGGTGTTTTCTGGCGAACGAGGCGATCCGGATGATCACGGTTCATACTGGAGGAAGTAGAGTGATCTGGAACTTTGGCAAAATTGTTAGGTGGTGGATCAAGATGATGTGGTCGCGGTAGGAGGTCGTTCTTGCCTGTAACCCTAGTTTTTGGGTTTGGTTTTTAGCGTTTCCGTTCATCGTCTCTGGTGGATCGAGCTCCACCAGAGTTTGGGAAATGGTTGAGGGGTTGGAAGAGAAGATGTGGCCGGAGGCATTATCATTCTGGTGATCGGTAGTGGAAGGGCGAAGAGATGTTTCAGGTTTGAGTGATGTTCCTGCTTTGGATTCTTATGCTCGATTTTGATTTCGAGTAAATGTTGAAGTTCTGATGGTCGAGTTCGAGTTCGAAGTTAATCGTGGATGTGTGGGAAGCATAGGCGATGGTCGGAGCTTCGCCTTGGATGGTGCAGGTTGCACGGTGCATTGGTGTATCTGCTGATGCCTGGGTCGAAGGGGAGAGTGGTACTCGTTTATTGCTTAAGTAGTTTGAGTGTTTTGGTCGAAGTTAAGGGGAGATTGACTCGAAGTATTTGGAGGGGAAACTCGGGTCAATTAGTGGTACATGTTTATTTTAAAAACCTGTCAGTGTTTTAAAGTTTAAAATCAAATTTTAAAATTTGAAAGCCAAATGTAAGAAAAGTTTTAAATCAAGTTTTTAAGCTTGGTTTCAATTCAGATTTGAATTCTAGTTTTTAAAAATAAATAAGTTTATAAAAATGAAATGTTTTTAACAAGTTTAATTTGTTAAAATATTTTATAATGTGGTTATAAAATCTAAAATAAAGATTTAAACAGGATTTTAAATTTAAGTTAAAATCTGAATTCAAGCTTAGTTTTTATTCTAATTTGAAATAAATAAAGCTTTCGAATTTAAATGTTTTAAAACAACTATGAATGTTTTAAATATGGTTTGAAAGATGAAAGTGAACTTGGTTCTTAAAATTCTTTTAAATTTCTTTTATAAGACAAATAGATTCTTTAACATGTAATACAAAGGTTTTTGAATTATTTTAAAAGCTTTGTTAAAGTTAAAATTTGTTTCCATTTTGGATCTTAATTTAAAATGGAATTTAATAGTAAATTTAAAGCAAATTGTTTTTTTTAAAATACCTTATTAATGATAATTTAATCATTAATAAGATTTAGGTTTATCTTAAAATTAATTAGGACTTAATGATTTATAATTCATTAAATTATTAAGGTAATTAAGATGAATAATTAATTAAATTAATTAATGATTTGAGTTAATTAATTAAGTAATCAAGGGTTTTATTTAATTAATTAAAGGATTAAGTAAGTTAATTAGGATTAATTAATTTGTAATTAAGAAATCATTAATTAGATAAGATTTGATTTTAATTTATTGATTTGAAATTCATTAATCAAGTAATTAAAATTTTATTTAAGTTATAGATTAACACTTGATTAATTAAATAATTAGAGATTAATTAATGGATTTTATAGATAATTTAATTTGTAATTAATAATGATTAATCTCAGCTAATTACTTTAGAGAAGTAATTAAAGATTTGTTAATGGTTAATGAAGGTCAATAACTTAGAATTATTCAATAATTAATTAGAGTGATTAATTTTAATAATTAATTAGATTAATTAATTTAAAGATAATTATTTGTGAATTGTTTAAGTAATTACTTAGGTGGAAGTAATTAAGAAATTAATTTGTAACATCCCGCCTTTTCGCACGATTTAAACGGACACACGTGCCAATTCAAACCATACGTAAGGGCGGATTGTTATGGGATAAATAAGAAAAACAGAGAAAGAAAAAAACTAAACAGAATCTCACAGCGGAAGGATAAAATATAATAATCAAATATACAGTTCATGAAGCTGTTTTACAAAACCTTTGATTTTATTTATACAATACATATCAGAGTACACATACCATACGACAAAGCAGCGGAACAATATGAGTGTAGTGGAATATAATTAATATTAATAATAGAAATCTCCATCTTCGTCCTCTAGAGCTAAAGTCTTCGATCCTTTTATTTCAATATAATTACTTACCCTTTTATTTCCCTTAATTATATGCACCCATACACATTAAAATTCTAAATCCCTTTTAATTATTCCATCTAGGCTTCATTTCTTCACTTAATGCACAATTAGCATTTCTTATTCAAATTTGTTGCATTCCTTTATATTCACTTCATAAATAAATTGGTATTCCGTTTTCCATTTATTACTAACTTTAATTATTGCAATTTATTATCTAACATACAATTTGAATCTATTTTCAAATTTTCACCTTACAATAGTTAATAAAAGGGATTGTACTAAATAAAATTTTTATCTTCATTGATGAATTCAATACTTGCCTTTATTTACTTATTTCTAACCTTATATCAAAATGCAACAATTTCTACTATTACAATAAATTGCAATGTATAATTCAATTTGTAAATTTTAATTACCCTTGATACATCTAATTTCAACATTCTCTTTCATATAAATAAATAAGATTTTTACTTCTTTCTAAATTTAAATTAAGAATCTCATTTATTTAATTCATTTTAAACATCCAATTTATACGGGTTGTTACACTCTCCCCCACTCAAAACTTTTCGTCCCCGAAAAGGAAAAAGAAGGGGAAAGAAGGATTTAGAAATCTACATATCTTATTCAAAACATTAACCTTGTAAACAATAACTTACTAAATTTATCACCTTAAATAAAATATACCCGTTTTATAATCATTATATCCTTTGATACTTAAATTATTAAAGTTTGTAAAACATTTCAAATTTTTCTAAGTCCAAAATTTTACGAAAAATTTCAGCGGAGTCTCCTTTGTACAAAGTGGCTCGGAGAAAAATATAATATTAAATATAACAAAATATCACATATAATATCAAAATAGTATATCCCAACATGGGAAAATATATATAAAAAGCGTTATAAATTGAAATCCGAAACGTACCTATTTGTCGGGCATTTTACGCTAAAATTTATGGAACCAAAAGCGGCAGCAATTGCTTCCATAACCTGCATTTTACTTATATAATCTAAAGGGTTAACAATTTATATAAAGTGAAATATTTAAGTGGTTTCAACCATTAACAACCAATCAATTCAACAACCATCAATTTCACAAACAGCATACACACCCAAAACAAAGCAACCATTAAATCAAACAAACAAATAGTTGTTCGGGTTCAAAACTTGAAATTGTACGGAATGAAAATAACTATCAAGTGCATCATTTACTCAACGGTCTTAGATGGAACAAAAATAGATTATTTATTCCTCCAACAACTTCAAATTTCTTTACCCAACCAACCATTAATCAAACAGTGACAATTCAAACCAACAAATCATATTAACTTCTTATAAATTTATTTCTTTAGTTGTTTGATTTCCTTTTATAATTTACATTTATTCCTAGTAACTTTTAATTTCATTTACTCATTAATGTTTGTTTCATTTATTTTTACTTATTACTTACAATTATTCAATTTTATTAACTCAGGTCATGCTAGTTCCTTTTATTTCGTTATAATTATTCATTCATTTATCATAGCATGTCCTCGTTTATTTACTTTAATTACTTAAGTTTATAATCATCTATCTGTCATGCTTACCTTTAATTATATCTACTTGGTAAAACTTCAATTATAACTTAAGTTTATAACATTAAATTATCATTTAATATAGCAAATTTATTGAATACTTCATTACCTACTTATACTTACAAATTTCTATTACATTTCTTATTAAACATTTCAACTTTTATATTGGGTAAGTTATATATGTTAAAAAAATGCAAATGAACTTATACAAGTTTTATCTCAACCTTTAATTAAATTTTAATGTTCATCAATATTACTCTTTTGTTTCATATGTTACAAAGTTCAAATTTTCTTTAATTTCCATTTATATCTTAGCATTTAAATTTCTTATTTTATATTAGGGTTTAAATTATTAGTTACTTACCTTTCATTTCACTACAATAATTTGAAAAATTATTTAACGGAAATTTTAGAATTACATACCGGGTTAAATTTCAAATTATTTTAAAAATAATAGATAAATATATTCTTACAACTTATATATCTCTAATTATATTTAAAACAATTCAAAATTTATATATTTTATTATATATTTTTTTTTCAAAAATGAATCTGCCGTAAAACTACTACAGTGGCCTTTCCCCTTCGAAACTCGAAAATGAAAGTCGATGATGCGGCCGCCATCACCGAAATTATTTTCCAATGACATAGAGGAAAGTGCAAAACTTATTTTCTCCAAAATCTCCCTTTAAAAATATTTCTTTCAAATTATATTGAAATAGTTATATCAAAAAATACTTCTTTTAATATTATTATAATATTCCAAAATCATTTGAAAGAATTTCCAAAACCCCGGAACTTAAGTTCTAAATTTCTAAATTTCATTTATTTTATTCTTTAATCTTATTTCTATTATTATTTATACACTTTATTGCCTAACAACCAATCTATAGCAACCAAATATATATATCATTTGAATTTTTTATTTATTTTATATATAGAAAATATAATAGGCAAAATTATTTCATTAACTTATATTAAAACAAATATTATGTCGGTCTGTTCTATTAAGTGTTTAGAAATCCCTACTGATGTCATAACATCCCATGCATCAACCAGAATTTATAAATACATAACGGAACAGATTAACACAATATTAAAACCCTTTTATAACACTAACAAGTACGCTCTCTCATATATATACACTCAGCGACTCCTATAGGGTATTACTACCTTGTTAGTAAAGAGTCAAACACCACAAAGCTAAGGTTTATCGCTAAACCAAAGCTCTGATACCAGATGTAATATCCCACCTTTTCGCACAATTTAAACGGACACATGTGCCAATTCAAACCATACGTAAGGGCGGATTGTTATGGGATAAATAAGAAAAACAGAGAAAGAAAAAAACTAAACAGAATCTCATAGCGGAAGGATAAAATATAATAATCAAATATACAGTTCATGAAGTTGTTTTACAAAACCTTTGATTTTATTTATACAATACATATCAGAGTACACATACCATACGACAAAGCAGTGGAACAATATGAGTGTAGTGGAATATAATTAATATTAATAATAGAAATCTCCGTCTTCGTCCTCTAGAGCTAAAGTCTTCGATCCTGAAACGCTCGGACTGACCCGAGCGAATTTGAAAAGACAAAACACTCGAGTCAGAACTAAAAGATCTTATGTGAGTTAAATTAACAGAAATAAATATGAGTACAGTAACTCAAGAGATGCTCGGGATATACATCTCCTAAGGATCCGTTACACTATTTACTATGTAGTATATTGCGCTATTATAATAGTGTCCAATTGTAAAATAAACTTACTTTTAAATAGCGTTATGGCTTTACATTTTCCACCTTAACACATTTATATATTCACATAGTCTATACAGTACCATAATCTCCCCCGTAATGGGCGTCGTCAGAGGGCACTCCATAGGTATGGTACAAAACAAAATCGTATAAGGCGCGCTAGGGTAGGTGACACGGCACAACTAGGCAATGCCAGGGTAGATATACCAATTACGCTTCCGGGCCGATGGAAACGCGCAGCGCGCAGCTGCCGCCCACCTCGAACAAACTCCCCACATCAAAGAAATCAAAAGTGAAGGTGGCCACCGAAAAATCCAAAGTCAGAGTATAGTATCGAAGGGAAGTGTCCGATCAGAGGTGCTACCTCATTAACCCGTCAATCGCTCCTGTTTTAGCCACCTTATGCCAACTCACGGGAGTTGGGTCCACGTATTTACCTTACAGGAAACGCCGCCACCAACCTACTTCACTCTGGAATCTCCACCGCGTACACGGTTAGTCAAAGTGGTTTTCGGTATCGATAGAGAGTATGTCCATATCCTATCCCGGTCTCTTTGCCAACCAATCGTTATTATAACACCGCGGTCATTTAAAATAATTATACTTTAAAACCAGAATAAAATATCCATTTCAAAACCATATAAATATGATATCATTTCCTTTTAAAACCCGAAATACGATATCATTTTATTCCAATATATATACTTTCCAAAATCATAGGGTTTTCAAAGTAAATATTTAGAGGTCAAAACTCTTGAATATAAAATTTCAAATTATACTACCTTGAAAATCATAACTTTGAAACAGGTTTCCATCTCTTAAATGGTCAAATATTAGATTACTTTTATAAAACAAAATAGCTTCTTTACATTTCACAAATCAATTCCAAATATCGATTTAAACTTCCAAATACCATTTTAATTCTTATGTTTTAAAGCTTTAAATATTTCACCATTTCAAAACAAACTCATTTGACAATCCCATATATATTAAATTCAATTACTTATTATTTAGACTTGAAATATTTATTTAATGAATTCAATATAATTAAGAAAAACCTTTAACTTCACATACTGGAAAATCTTTCAATTTATTATATATTCATTTAAATCAACCTGATATTCATTTAAATCACTCTAGACAAAATCAAGTTATAAAAATCATATCCTTTAGAAATTCTAACTTTTTATTAAATTCCAATTTAACTTAATATTCATCTTCCAACCTTATTCTCATTTAAGTCAATAGAACTTCCAGAAATTAAATTTTAAATAAATGCTCAATCGTATTTGATCTAAAAAAAATCAAACTTTATTTTATTCTTAAAATCAAATTTATACAAAGTTTAAAAACCGGAAATTACTATATATATAAATAACCTTTATCAAGAACCAAATCAGTATCCCATAAACCATATTTATAGCTTTGCAAAACCATAGAAAATCATTTCAAAATATATATATATATATATATATATATATATATATATACCGCGGTGTCTGTATATAATTTTCTATTCTATGGTCAAGTGATACGGATATTTATCATTTCAATCCGCAATTTAAAATAAAATGCGGTTGTATATCATTTCAAACCGCAATCCCGAATGAAATGAAAATGCATGATAACTTGTAGTTTACATAAGATAGAACACATCATCCATTCAACCAATATCAAACATCAACCAATTTATTTCAATCAGCATCAATTTATCAAACATCAGTATATGACATATACAATATAACAGGAAATAAAAGACAGCTATTAACTAATAGTTTATATTCAAAATAAATTTATTAATTGTTTAACTATCAGTTTATATGCAAAAAAATAAATTTTTACTGTCAATTTATATGCAATAATCAAATAATTAACAGTTATATGAAATAAATGCGTTTGAACAGAAATAATGAATAAAACATGCCAAACAGTCATAAATAAATTTCTACTCTTATCTAAAGTCAAATAAACAAATATAAGAAATTTTAGAAATTGTGAGTGGGTTAAAACACTCACCTTTTGAATTTAAATTGAATTTAAATCCAATTTAAACCCAAAAATTTCACAGTCTCCGAATTAGTCCAAACTAGCGTCAACAGATCCGAAATTTAAATATGAACCTAACAAAAAAATCTCGCGTGAAACGGATATCGTATGACGAAGTTATTAGAGTTAAACGATTTGTAAATTAAAATAAAAAAAATAAAAATAAAAAAAAATAAACAATATAAAATAGAGCGTACACAACTTGCCATGTGACCGTCTTCCCCAACCTTAACCTCGCGTACCCGAGATTTTTGCAGCCGCCACTTCGAAACGCTACCTTCAATTTATACGGCCGCCACGATCACCTACGTCCCGATCCAAGGTCACCGTTGACCCCCACAGCCTCGGCCGCTTCCCTGGGACCCACGCCGTAAGCCACGATGTCGCCAACTAACTCGCGCTATCGCCCCCTTCTACTGCCGTTTTGCGACAAATCGAACACCCATCACATGCAATAAAACC
Organism: Allium cepa; assembly: GCA_030765085.1. Classification (NCBI taxonomy): domain Eukaryota; kingdom Viridiplantae; phylum Streptophyta; class Magnoliopsida; order Asparagales; family Amaryllidaceae; genus Allium; species Allium cepa. The sequence goes on from CM060938.1 coordinate 428,532,048, forward strand.
ATAGATCACCATTGCTCAGCGAGCCCTAACTCCCCATGCCACCTGATCGTCATAACAACGACGATCCACCGTCGAAATCTCCCATGCCAAACGAACGGCCGCGAAGAAAAACTTGATTTCTGAACAAACCGAAACCCGAATCGAAAAACGGATTGCAACATCGAGTTATGCTCGTCGAGAGCATTAACATATAATTTTTTCGAATTTTTCTGAGATGTTTGAATTTTCATTTGAATTTTTGAATAGAACTGGATCTGAAATTTCTATCCATTTAGGAGGAGAGAGAGTTGAAGAAATGAACGTACAGCAAATGAGAAAAAAAATGGAGGCTTGGGTTTACAACCGTGTTTATATAGAGGGGTTAGAGATAGAGTAGATAGACCGGATAAATGAACGTGCGGAACAAACTATGGCCCAAAAAGCCCGTTCTGACCTCGGAACGAAATTGGGTAAACCCATATATCAAAATAGGTATATAAAAATATTCTGAACGCGATGGAAAAAGTTTCACGCCCAAATTCGATCGTATGAAGAAGTTATGCTGAAAACAATATTTCCAAATTGATTTCAAATTGATTTTAATTAAATCGATTTCAAGGCGTTTCGCATTCGTACGATCAAACAACAAGTCTGATCGATACGAAACTTGAAACCCTACATTAATTCACCGATACAGATCCGATGAAACTGGTTTCGTCGAAATCCGAGTCCGTGGCCAAAATGGTTATTTTTATAATAGTTAAATAAATTAAAAATTAGAAAATAAATCCAATTTTTTTAAAATTCAGTATTAGAATTGAGAATCTTTATCACTTAATAATTCCCAAAAATTTCAAAACTTCTTAACCATTTACAAGGCTTCGAACAAAATCTAAATGTCAAATAAATAGTTGGTTTAATTATCATTTCAAATGTACATCTTAATTTCGATTTCATTAAATTTAGAATTTATAAAATAAAACTCCAAAATCCTCTATTTAAATTCTTACCCTTTGTTATTTGAGTCTTATTAAATTTTATATTTCAAATAGAATAACAAATCTTGGTTTTCTTTTCTTAAAACAATCAATTATCATTTAAAAATCAAAATTATCATTTATTAGATCTTATAGACTTAACCACTTCAACTGAACAGTCACATCTCCCATACTGCACAAATTTAGTCAATTAATTGTAGTCGATTTCCCATAAATTGTTATAAATTAAAATTTGAAATCTTCATAACTTCGTTTATTGATTTAAAATCTTTCTATTAAATAAATTGACATTTAACATTGAATTATATTACATTCCATAAATGAATTTATAAATTTATTTCAAATTAGCGTACTACTTGATTTCCTTAGATTATAAGTTATTCTATTAGTCAGTCATCTTTTTAAATCATTAATTAAGGTCCCAATTAGGTTAATTTATCTGGATTTCATTCCTTTATTACATCATTCATCACTTTACAATTAACCAACTTTTCTATGCATCTTATTTCACTTATATCTTGTAATTATTTTCTAAACTCATACTTGTATACCCAATATCATTTTATATTTCAATCGATTCTCACTTATTCCTATTTTATTGCAATATATTTCTATATTCATTCATTAATGCATATCTTCACTTACTTCCTTTACACTGCCGTTACTTTATTAATAATCAGTAAAGTAACGTTTATATCAATTCATCATAATTACTTACCCTTTTAAATGGATTTGATTTCCAATAAATTTGTTGACCCTTATAATTACTTACCCTTTTATTTCCCCTTAATTATATGCACCCATACACATTAAAATTCTAAATCCCTTTTAATTATTCCATCTAGGCTTCATTCCTTCACTTAATGCACAATTAGCATTTCTTATTCAAATTTGTTACATTCCCTTATATTCACTTCATAAATAAATTGGTATTCTATTTTCCATTTATTACTAACTTTAATTATTGCAATTTATTATCTAACATACAATTTGAATCTATTTTCAAATTTTCACCTTACAATAGTTAATAAAAGGGATTGTACTAAATAAATTTTTTATCTTCATTGATGAATTCAATACTTGCCTTTATTTACTTATTTCTAACCTTATATCAAAATGCAACAATTTCTAATATTACAATAAATTGCAATATATAATTCAATTTGTAAATTTTAATTACCCCTGATACATCTAATTTCAACATTCTCTTTCATATAAATAAATAAGATTTTTACTTCTTTCTAAATTTAAATTAAAAATCTTATTAATTTAATTCATTTTAAACATCCAATTTATACGGGTCGTTACATAATTACTAAGTGTAATTAATTAAGTTTATTTTGATTAGTTTAAGTTAATTAATTAAGTTTAATTAATTTAAAATAATCAATGGATAATTTAAGAAGTAATTACTCAATGTAATTAATGATGAATAATTACTTATTGAAGTGTTTAAGAAGATAATTACTGGATGTAATTAAATTGAGGAATAATTAGGAATGGAAGAGATTTGGAAATTTATTACTTGTGTAATTAGTATAAAGAATAATTACTTAGACGAAGTAATTAATAATTAATTACTTAGTGTAATTAATTAAGATTTGATTAATAAAGTTATTTGAAGATAATTAAGAGATGTAATTATTTAAGGGTAATTAATTACTTAATTGAGATTAATCTAGGGTGATTAATAAATATAATTAATTAAAAATTAATTATTAAAGATAATTAATTAGGGAGTAATTAATTTATCTTATGAAGTAATTAAGGATAGTTAATTACTCAATGTGATTAATCAAGAGTGATTAATCAATATGATTTAATTGATGATTATTTACTTAATTTAATTAATTTAAGTAGGGTAATTATGGATAAAAATCAGTAGGGATCATTAATTTATATAATGATATAATTAAGGGTTGATTAATTAAGAACAATTAATCAATGAAGAAATTAATTAATGTAATTAATTAAGGATTAATGTAATTAATTAAGGATTAATGTAATTAATTATAGTGAATTAATTAATGAAGTAATTACAGGTCAATTACTGAATTTGGTTTAGAATAATTAATTTGTGAAATTAATTAAAGGCTAATTACTTGAGTGTAACTAAAGGATAACTAATCAAGGGTAATTAATTTAGATGATTTATTTGAGGGTAATTAATTAATTGATTTGTAATTAATTAATGGTTATGTAAGCAAGATTTATATGGATGAAGTAATTAATTTAATTTAAATTAATTAGAGAAGAAGTAATTAATTTAATTCATTTTAAATTAATTATAGAATGGTGATTAATAAGTCATTGCTTATGAATGTTGATTGATATTGATTGCTCTGAATAGTTGAGATCTTAGATATGAAATAAGTGATGTTGTGTGATATAGATGCTTTGGTTGCATTGTGATGATAATATGAATTATCTGTTTGTGATGATAATAGGGATATCTATTTATAATGATAATATTGATTATCTATTGTTAGTTATCTATCTGTGTGTATATAGATAATACTGAATTGAATTGTTTTAACTTTAAAACAACTTGGACCTAAAATATGGCGTTTTGGATTTCGATGAGACCGGGATCGGGTTTCCATATTTGGATATCCGAAAACCACATCGATCCAAATTAACGATAGGTCGTGAATCTCAAGCAAAGATGAAGATTCAGAGTGCAAGGATTATCGTCGTTAACTCTGAGGGTGATTCCAAAATGAGTGTAACGAGATAATGCCTTCGGTTTCGTTCGAACCCGGAACGAACTTGTATGGACTGAATGCTTTCAGAACATCGTCAGGTGGACGATGAGCATTCTAAGATAGATGTGTTCTATAAAGGTAATCATAGCCTCAAGCCTCATCAACCGGGAATGGCTAAAACAGGGGAGGTGCAGCAAGGTTAAGTGGTCATGCCTAAGTAGGACGAGATTTACCCCTGTCTAGATGTCCCTTTATATTCGACTGTGTGGGCCAGTTGTTTGCAACAACTTCCAGGGTTGTCTTGTTCGGGACTGTTCAGTAAGGAATAGTTCCTGCCTTGTGTTGCAGGGGAGTTAGGGTGGCTCCTCGATACGGTGATCTAGGCCATGTACTATGACGGGCAGTACCCCAGTAGCCCTGCCATTGTATGGAATCCAATCTCCAATAAGTGTCGTACGTTTTAGATGTGCCCAACTATGTTGGAACGTGAGATGTAAGCATTCCAGCTATTTCTATATTTTACTTGAAAACCCTAGACTCTATTATAATATCACCGGATCTCCTATCAAATGTTTTGGCTAGTGTAAGGTAAAAACTTACCCGTATTTATTTGTGGGGAGTCTTACGTGATACCTTTGTTTTCAAAAGATTTTTAAAGTTAAGCAACCTTAACCTGTTACTCATACCAGACCCATGTCTGACTTGGAGTTTATCTTCTGTTTTCTTAAACTCTTGGGTGCTCAAATTTTTACGAATAGCCAAGGGAATCAGGTTAGCTTTGACGAATTATGGAGGAGCAATGGAGCAGGAGGCTTCGACGTTAGATATATAGTTTCCGCTGCGTGTTCTCTGTATTGGTATCTCTTTGTTGAGTTGTACTGAGTTGTAACAACTAGACAGGTGTTTATAACTTTCTAGTATGTGTTGTATATGCTGTGTAATTCTGATAAATGTTGTATATTATATAATATGTATGTTATTAATATAATTTATTCGTTCCACTGTTGAGATTCTGGTGTTGTTTTCTTCTTTCTCTTCTTTCTTTTCTCTTTTCTATCCCTTTCTTTCTTAAAGATGATATGACTTTTTGTGGAGAAAAAAGTTGGGTCGTCACAGTTGGTATCAGAGCGCTAGGTTGAGTGAATACCTAGGCTTTGGAGTGATTTCTTTCTTGAGAGAGCGTATTTTTAATTTTGATATATATATATATATATATATATATATATATATATATATTTCTACCTATTTGTTGGGTTACCTATTCGGGTTTTTCCAATATAAGTTATAAAGGTAGATAGGGCAGTGGTGTGTGTAACACGACTACTACCATTGGTTGGAGTGTTTGTGTTTGAGGTTGGAAGTGTATCTGTCCAGACTGTAGACCTAATACTGTCTCGAGTGAGCTTTGTAGCTTAGTATAAGGATTTCATCGATCTCTGAAGGTAACCTATTAAGGTTCAGAGTCCATCTTTGAAGTTAGATGAGTAGAGTTTGGATCTGTTGGTCGAGTAGAAGCGAGTAACGGTATCTTGGCTACGTCAGGAAGTAGTAGCTGCGTGATGAGATGTAGTGACTACGGATGTTTCCAAAGATGATTTCTTTGGAACAAGTTTAAGGAAGTAGGTCTGCTTTGGTGTTGTGGCTGAGTTTAGTAAGGTGTTTTTGTTTGGTTTGAAGTTCGAGTTTCTTGAAGAATTTTGGATTAGGAATTCTTTGGTATATGAGTCAACAGTGCAGATCGGAGTGTTCTACGGGTCGGCAAAAGGTTTTTTGGCTTAGCAATTTTCTGGAGATGGAGTTCAAAAGCAGTAGAGTGGATCCATTTCTTCGATGGATTGGCTAGACTAGCGTAACATGTTCTGATTGGCAAAGAGAGAACAGTTTTCTTTGGATGTTAGGCTGGACTGATCGCAAAAGTGACTTGTGATAATTGAGTATTCTCTTGGATTGTTGGAGATTTTTCCAGATGTCTTCAGGAAGTCAGAGGTTGTCCGCATCTAGAGATTTAGTTTTCTTATCGACCAGAATTCCAAGAGTGGTACCAGTGGTTCAACTAGTTGAAGGTAGGTTCCTTAAGATGGAGTTTGGTGAAGCAGCTCGGTATTGGAGGAACTTCTGAGTTTTCTCTTGGTTATAAGAGATCTTCTAGGTTGTGTTGTCCAGTTTGTACTCGTGTTCATCATCAGCATTTTCAGCTACTCCAGATCAGAGTTGTGCAGCGAAAGCAGTTTGGGAATGCATCTGTTTGTCTTTTCCAGATAGAAGGAGTTAGTTTTCTTCTGATGTTTGTAGAGTAGAGTTGGTGTTCTTGATCTTGGTTGATCTTGGCAGATCATTCTAGTGGATTGGGTTTGGTCTAGTTGTTTCTTGGGACATCAGCGAGGATTGAGCTAATCAGGTAGGATGTAGGCAGCCCAAGATCGTCTGTAGAGTTTTGTGGATCAGAATCGAAGATCTAATTTTGGGTAAGTTTCTCAGGTTTTAAGAGCTATAAGATTAGGCAAGGTTGGGAAGCTAGCTCCGAGGTGTTTTTGGATCGTCTCTGTGTTCTGGTAAGATAAGTGTTTGGTCTTCTGGATTGAATTTCCGGTTTGGACAATTGGAATTCGTTGTGTTTCACATATCTCTGAGGAAGTATGTGTATGATCTATCTCTAGTTGTGGAATCAACTGTTCTGGGAGATTTGGTTGTTGAGTCAGACTTGTCTATAGTCTGATATTCTATTTAGTTTGGTAGATCGAGATGAGTAGGAAATCTATAGCTTAGTAGTGCTGATTATTTGGATTCTGTAGAGCGAGTATCCCGGTATTTATACTTGGGAAACTCGAGAAAACTCTATTCAGAAATTTTGTCTGGATAGTTAAATTTGTTTGTTTGGGTAAATTGGTTGCTATGGCTGTCAGCATATGATTGTTAATATATGCTTGTGTTTTAAAATTTAAAATCTTTAAATAGATTATTAAATTACCTTTGTTTTAAATTTCAGGGACGAAATTCTTTTAAGGGGGAAGGAATGTGATATCCCGGAATTTTCGGCAAAATCAATTTAATAACCTTTATTTAAAATTAAATTGATTTGATAAAATTAATTAATAAAATTTGAACTGGTTTAATAATCCTCTTTAATAAATATTTAATTGGTAAATTTTATCTTTTAAAGTTATATAAAATGATTTCTATTTATAATGTGTGTATATGTATATATTTGCATATATTGTAAATAGAAATGTTGGTTTGAATTAAATAAATAAAGTTTTGTTTTCAAATTCTAATAATATATTTAATAATTTGGAAATTATGATTTAAATTAATATTAAGCTTTTCAAAGATTATTTAATTAATAACTATATGGTTTGTAAATACTTAAGATAAATGTTATTGTTTAAAATTATATCTTAGCTTAATTTTTAAATTTAAAGTTTGATTCATTTCTTTAAAATATTATTTGATATACATATATATGATTTGAAAAAGAAGTTTAAATCACAATATGGCATATGGTCTTGATTCATTTAATAATAGAAGTGATTTATAATCTCTTTTATAAATCATTTAACACGGTTAAATTTGTTATTTTCAATTGATGATTATAATACTTAGGTTTTATAACCATAAATAATTTTTAATGAATATAGAATTGTTATTTTTAAAATTTAATAAGTAGTTATGTATGTATAGATATAACTTGATCCTTAAATTTTATTTTTATAACCTAACTTGAATTTGAATTTAAAGTTTTAAAATTCAATGTATAGATTTTATATTTGTTTGGATTTTAAAATATTTATATAAACTTTTATTTTTATATATAATTGGTTTTTATTTCTTTTAAAATTATTTATACATATATAGATACTAATTAACTAAGTCATTAAGCTTGATTTTGTATTAATATTTTATTAACGTTTAAAAATATAACTAATTAAATCATGAGACAAGTGTTAACATATTAAGTAATCAAACAACATTTGTTAATTTATGAATTAAACAATATGATCAGTGTCATGTTTGAATTATATATATTTTTTTAAATGAAATTTAGCTATTATAAACATATTTTCTCCTTCATTCTTTTTTTCCTATCTTTTATTCTAAGCTAAGAAAAAAAAAATCTGAAAAAAAAACTCAAAGCTACCTCAAAAACAAAATCTAAAACAGAAAAATCTGTAATTCGCTCCTCAAAACCAAATTGTAAATCGAAGCTTATTCTTCTTCAACCTGAGACAAGCAACTCAAGCATGCAAGTCAATTTCAAAAACAAATCTGTAATCCATTCTCTGGAAGCAACCTGGAACCAAAATTTTGCAAGTAATCAAAAGTCTGCATTTTTTTTCAAAACTAAAGAACTCAAGCCTACATGCATGAAGTTTAAAACAGGAAGCAAAAGCATTTAAGTTTTAATCAAAGAAGTTTGGCCATTCCAATTTCAAGATTTTATAAACTGCTCTGTTCTTTTTAAAAACCAGGCGAATAACATTTTGTTTTAAAAATAAATTAAGTATGATTCTGGTTGCTTTATTTAGTATGATTCTATTTGCCTAATTTTCTCTGGAAATAAGATTGCTTGTGTGTATATTTATAAGTATATTTGTGTATATATATGGATGAATGATGTGTGCATGTATGCTAATGTTTGTAATGTCTTTGTTCCCATATTCAAGTTCGGTTTTTTTTTAATCCCCTATCTCTTGATCTAAACATTATTGTGGTTAGACCTACAAACAAAAATTGTTTTTTTGATCATAAATTTAATCTTCAAAATTTTTAATTAAGTTAAAATAAATTTAAACTGGTTCTGGAAAACAAAATGGTCGGGAAGGCATGAGTTTTGTTTTAAATTTAAATTCTCTAATTCATTAATTTAAGTTTATGATCTGAAAACTGATATGAAAACATGATTTTTAAAACCAAAATCGTAATTTTTAGCATTGAATTATGGGAGCAGTTCTGTTGTTCTGGAAATGGTGTTTGGGTGTTTTCTGGTGAACGAGGCGATCTGGATGATCAGGGTTCATATTGGAGGAAGTAGAGTGACCTGGAACTTTGGCAAAATTGTCAGGTGGTGGATCAAGATGATGTGGTGGCGGCAGGAGGTCGTTCTTGCCTGTAACCCAAGTTTTTGGGTTTGGTTTTTAGCGTTTTCGTTCATCGTCTCTGGTGGATCGAGCTCCACCAGAGTTTGGGAATTGGTAGTGGGGTTGGAAGAGAAGATGTGGCCAGAGGCATTGCTGTTCTGGTGATCGGCAGTGGAAGGATGAAGAGATGTTTCAGGTTTGAGTGATGTTCCTGTTTTGGGTTCTTATGCTCGATTTTGAAGTTCTGATGGTCGAGTTCGAGTTCAAAGTTGATCGTGGATGTGTGGGAAGCGTAGGCGATAGTCGGAGCTTCATCGTGGATGGTGTAGGGTGCATTGGTGTATCTGCTGATGCCTGGGTTTGAAGGGGAGAGTGGTACTCATGTATTGCTCGAGTAGTTTGAGTTTTTTGCTCGAAGTTAAGGGGAGATTGACTCGAAGTATTTGGAGGGGAAACTCGGGTCAATTAGTGTTACAGGTTTATTTTAAAAACCTGTAGGTGTTTTAAATTTTAAAATTTGAAAGCCAAATGTAAGAAAAGTTTTAAATCAAGTTTTTAAGCTAGGTTTCAATTCAGATTTGAATTCTAGTTTTTAGAAATAAATAAGTTTATAAAAATGAAATGTTTTTAACAACTTTAATTTGTTAAAATATTTTATAATGTGGTTATAAAATCTGAAATAAAGATTTAAACAGGATTTTAAATTTAAGTTAAAATCTGAATTCAAGCTTAGTTTGAATTCTAGTTTGAAATAAATAAAGCTTTTGAATTTAAATATTTTAAAACAACTTTGAATGTTTTAAATATGGTTTGAAAGTTGAAAATAAACTTGGTTTTTAAAATTCTTTTATAAGACAAATAGATTCTTTAACATGTAATACAAAGGTTTTTGAATTGTTTTAAAAGCTTTGTTAAAGTTAAAATTTGTTTCCATTTTAGATCTTAAATTTAAAATGGAATTTAATAGTAAATTTAAATCAAATTTTTTTTTAAAATACCTTATTAATGATAATTTAATCGTTAATAAGATTTAGGTTTATCTTAAAATTAATTAGAACTTAATGATTTATAATTCATTAAATTATTAAGGTAATTAAGATGAATAATTAATTAATTAAATTAATTAATAATTTGAGTTAATTAATTAAGTAATCAAGGGTTTTATTTAATTAATTAAAGGATTAAGTAAGTTAATTAGGATTAATTAATTTGTAATTAAGAAATCATTAATTAGATAAGATTTGATTTTAATTTATTGATTTGAAATTCAGTAATCAAGTAATTAAAAAATTATTTAAATTATAGATTAACACTTGATTAATTAAAAAATTAGAGATTAATTAATGGGTTTTATAGATAATTTGTAATTAATAATGATTAATCTCAATTAATTACTTTAGAGAAGTAATTAAAGTTTTGGTAATGGTTAATGAAGGTCATTAACTTAGGATTATTCAATAATTAATTAATGTGATTAATTTTAATGATTAATTAGATTAATTAATTTAAAGATAATTATTTGTGAATTTTTTAAGTAATTACTTAGTTGGAAGTAGTTAAGAAATTAATTACTAATTGTAATTAATTAAGTTTATTTTGATTAGTTCAATTTAATTAATTAAGTTTAATTAATTTAAAATAATCACAGGATAATTTAAGAAGTAATTACTCAATGTAATTAACGATGAATAATTACTTATTGAAGTGATTAAGAAGATAATTACTGGATGTAATTAAATTGAGGAATAATTAGGAATTGAAGAGATTTGGAAATTTATTGCTTGTGTAATTAGTATAAAGAATAATTACATAGAGGAAGTAACTAATAATTAATTACTTAGTGTAATTAATTAAGATTTGATTAATAAAGTTATTTAAAGATAATTAAGAGATGTAATTATTTAAGGGTAATTAATTACTTAATTGAGATTAAGCTAGGGTGATTAATACATATAATTAATTAAAAATTAATTATTAAAGATAATTATTTAGGGAGTAATTAATTTATCTAATGAAGTAATTAAGGATAATTAATTACTGAATGTGATTAATCAAGAGTGATTAATCAATATGATTTAATTAATGATTAATTACTTAGTGTAATTAATTTAAATTGGATAATTATAAATAAAAATAGAATTAAGGGTTGATTAATTAAGAACAATTAATCAATGAAGAAATTAATTAATTTAATTAATTAAGGATTATGTAATTAATTATAGTTAATTAATTAATGAAGTAATTACAGGTTAATTACTGAATTTGGTTTAGAATAATTAATTTGTGAAATTAATTAAAAGCTAATTACTTGAGTGTAATTAAAGGATAACTAATCAAGGTTGATTAATAATGGTAGGGGACCATTTAACCCCGTCGGTTTTGCCAAAAAAAAAATCAAGGGTGATTAATTTAGATGATTTATTTGAGGGTAATTAATTAATTGATTCGTAATTAATTAATGGTTATGTAAACAAGATTTATATGGATGAAGTAATTAATTTAATTTACGTTAAATTAATTAGAGAAGAAGTTATTAATTTAATTCATTTTAAATTAATTATAGAATGGTGATTAATAAGTCATTGCTTATGAATGCTGATTGATATTGATTGCCTTGAATAGTTGAGATCTCATATATGAGATAAGTGATCTTGTGTGATATAGATGCTTTGGTTGCATTATGATGATAATATGAATTATCTGTTTGTGATGACAATAGGGATTATCTATTTATGATGATAATGTTGATTATCTATTGTGAGTTATCTTTCTGTGTGTATATAGATAATATTGAATTGAATTGTTTTAACTTTAAAACAACTTGGACCTAAAAGATGGCGTTTTGGATTTTGATGAGACCGGGATCGGGTTTTCATATTTGGATATTCGAAAAACACATCGATCCAAATTAACGATAGGTCGTGAATCTCAAGTGAAGATGAAGATTCAGAGTGCAAGGGTTATCGTCGTTAACTCTGAGGGTGATTCCAAAATGAGTGTAACGAGATAATGCCTTCAGTTTAATTCGAACCAGAAACGAACTTGTATGGATTGAATGCTTTTAGAACATCGTCAGGTGGACGATGAGCATTCTAAGATAGATGTGTTCTATAAAGGTAATCGTAGCCTCAAGCCTCATCAACCGGGAATGGCTAAAACAGGGGAGGTGCAGCAAGGTTAAGTGGGTCATGCCCAAGTAGGACGAGATTTACCCCTGTCTAGAAGTCCTTTTATATAAGGTTGTGTGGGGTAGTTGATTGCAACAACTGCCGGGGTTGTCTTGTTCGGGACTGTTCAGTAAGGAATGGTTCCGGCCTTGTGTTGCAGGGGAGTTAGGGTGGCTCCTCGGTACGGTGATCTAGGCCACGTACTGTGACGGGTGGTACCCCAGTAGCCCTGCCATTGTATGAATCCAATCTCCAATAAGTGCCGTACGTTTTAGATGTGTCCAACTATGTTGGAACGTGAGATGTAAGCATTCCAACTATTTCTGTATTTTAGTTGAAAACCTTAGACACTGTTATAATATCACTAGATTTCCTATTAAATGTTTTGGCTAGCGTAAGGTAAAAACTTACCCGTATTTATTTGCGGGGAGTCTTACGTGATACCTTTGTTTTCAAAAGATTCTTAAAGTTAACCAACCTTAAGCTATTACTCACACCAGACCCATGTCTGACTCGTAGTTTATCTTCTATTTTCTTAAACTCTTGGGATTCAGGTTAGCTTTGACGAATTATGGAGGAGCAATGGAGCAGGAGGCTTCGGCGTTAGATATATAGTTTCCGCTGTGTGTTTTTTGTGTTGGTATCTCTTTGTTGAGGTGTATTGAGTTGTAACAACTAGACAGGTGTTTAAAACTATCTAGTATGTGTTGTATATGCTGTGTAATTCTGATAAATGTTGTATATTATGTAATACTTATGTTATTAATATAATTTATTCGTTCCGCTGTTGAGATTCTGGTGTTTTTTTCTTCTTTCTCTTCTTTCTTTTCTCTTTTCTATCCCTTTCTTTCTTAAAGAAGATACGACTTTTTGTGGAGAAAAAAGTTGGGTCGTCACATTAAGTGAGTTAAAACAAATATTGCCCAAACATCGTTACTGTAAACCCAAAATCACTTATGTACTTTCCATTAACTTTGGAACATTCATTTAAATCTCTAACTACGTCTTTACTATTTGACATGGTTATATACCTTTTTAATCAATTTTATAGAACCATCCATTATAATATAAGTGTAATAATCTGAGAACTCCTTTTATTCTTTTACAAACACTTAACTTCCCTATTCCAAAATTCTAAATATACTAAAATACCTTTGAATAGATATACATGTACATATACTACTTTATTTATAAAACTAAGATATTTAATAAAATGCAATAAACCATTTGAAGATATTATTATATTGTAACGCCCCGAAAATTTTCGACTTTCGAAAATTCAACATCGATACTCACTTTATCGACTGCCGAGAAATCGAAGGCCGGAAACACGGAATGTTATGGGTTTTAACAAAAATTTTAAGAAAAGAAAAAGAGAGAGAAGAGATAGGAAATAGAGAGGAAAGAAGATAGAGAAAAGAGAAAGAAAACAGAAAAACAGAGAATTTGAAAAATAGAAGATAGAAGAATTTTAAAAATAGAAAAAGAGAATTTGAAAATAGAACGGACAGAAAGGAAACAAAAAGAACAACATCAGAATCTCACAATTCGCAGCGGAACAACATATAATAATAAATGAATAATCTTTAAACAAAGAACTATATCAGTTATTACATCACATTATATTTCATTACATCATATCATATCATCAGAGTGTACAACAACAACAACAAACAGTGCAGCGGAAAAAGAAATACTATATAAGTAATATGCCATGCCATCCAGCTTGCCTCCAGCAACTCCAGAATATCCAAAATATCCTGATAAACCTAACTCTTAACTGCCCGTGTGGAAAATTGGTGGGCACCCAGAGTTTAGGAAGGAAAACAATAAACTCCAAGTCAGTCATGAGACTGGTGTGAGAACTCAAAACAGTTTATTTATCTTTAAAATCAAAATAGAGGAATATTTTTAAATTCAATTCGCAATGCTTTTAAAAATGAGACTACCATAAGGCCTCCCGCACACACACACATGCAAACGCAGAATCGGAGGAGATTTCTCCTTATGATAGCCAAAGATGCTTGATACGCATTTAAAATAACATTTGATATTATTATTAGTGCATAGTGTATAACAAATTCATTTCGAAAGTAGAATATAAATCTTAGCCAACATACGACCATTATCGTATGCCTACTATAGCTACTATCCAAACAGTGGTGACCACCATAAGTGAATAGCAGGTTCTACAACTAATACCGTAAAAGTTTCGTATTGGGAATTGGATTTCCAACAAATGGTCAGGCCAAGGAACTTCCCATTGCCACATGAGAATGCCTCTGGATGGACATCCCCGAGAACCAAACCGGATCTCTACCAACACAAGGCCGGGTTACTCCTAACTGAGTAACAACTGACCGAATATGCCATCCCCCGGTCCTTTGGGACCTTTATCAACCGAGCGCTCGTAATCAATTCACACAATCATAAAGTGTTTTCAACATGAGTAAGTATCTGGGCTCCATACCATGATACCACCCTTTTCCAGAAGGAAATGGACACATCCTAAAGGGTGCTACCCCTCATAACCTTGCTGCTTCTTTCCTGTTTTGACCATTCACGGGGTGTGAGGCTCGACGAAGTCACGTCCACAAAAACATACTTTATACAAAAGCCATGCTTTGGGTCAACAAATGATCAACACAATGATCACAAGGATAGACGATCAAATAAACGATCCTATCACAAATAATCAACACAATGATCATTTCAGCATCACTCAGCATATCACATTACCAAATTGGGAATATATCGCTGATAACTTCAACTATATAACCTTTGAGCACATACGTCTCAAAGAAGGGTGTTAAGCAAAGAATAAATTCTCCGCCACCAACAGAAATATATTTGAAAGAAATCGGCTTTATATCTCAAATTGTAATGTCAGACATACAATCCATACAAGTCTGTTCCGGGCTCGAACAGAACCGAAGGCACTTACAAAGAAGTCCTTGCAATCCGGATATTCACAATCCTGATCGGATTCACCATCACATATGGAGAACTCAATACCGTAGCTACTCGGTGCAGAGTCAATCGATAGTTCATCCTATCACTCTCGCAAATACCGGTCTTCAACACCGATCTTCAAATGCGATTCACAACGACGTATCACATATTCGGAGTGGGTTATACGACCCCATGGTCCTTTCCCGGTTAACCCGAATAGTGAGCGCTTATTCAAAAATAAGTGTGCATTCAAATTCAATCAATTCACATCAAATACCCATTCAAAGGGAAATACTGATAGTCGGTTATTGAACTATCACTGGATATGCACACATCACCAGATTCCAAATAATTTTCCAAATTATTTATTTTCCAAAATATCTTTACTAGATATATAATTTCAACACTTCAAAAATAAATCAATATTTATTTTTAACAAGTTTCACTTTCACATATAAATTCCATAATGAATTTATATTTCAAGATATCCATGCATATGCGATTTCAATTATCCATTTCAATTTATCTTCAAAAAAATAAATTCTAATTATTCACTTCATATTGGAAAACATTTCCATACTTATTATTCATAAGTAATTCACAAAAATTTTTATTTTCAACCTTGGAAAATATTCAATATACTTAAATCGAATTAAGTATATAATTCATTCTTTAAGGAAATCATTCTCTTAAACATATTTATTTGGGCCAAAACGAATGTTGCGTAAAACATCGTTACGACAACCCAAAATCACTAGTATAGGGATTCGAAATTAAAATAGATATATAAATCCCAATACTATTCAAAACATTTCCTTTCGGAAATCATTTACTATAACAACAGTGTTATAGTCCACTATTTCCTTTTATTTCTCGAAAACGTCTATTTCAACAAAAAATGTTGAAATCTATGGTTTCGAATCTCAACACATTTTAAACCATCGTTAGATCGTTTTAATTCTATTTAAAACATCATATCTAAAACAATTTCTTTAACGTATTATTCACTATTCAAAAACGTGAATATACTACCTTAACAAATTTCATCATTTCTATTCACTTTAACTTAAAGGATTATTCACTATTCAAAATGTGAATATAACTCTATCTCTAAGTTATAACAATTAACTTATCAAAATAAGTCATTTGCGGATTTATAAAACAACGTTTATAAATTCCGTTTCTATTTATTTATAAAAACTTCCTTTTTATAAATTCCTTTATTAACCTATTCCAGTTTATAACTCAATTATAAACTACAAGTTCATATTATAAGTTAATTACTTATAAAACGATTATTTTATAAGATCGTTCTTTTAAAGACTTTCCAATTTATAAATCTTATAACTTATAAGATTTAATGATTTATCCAATCTATTCTTCAAATAATTTCACCAAATTTATAAATCTTACTATTTATAAATTTCATTTATAACTTCACGGTTTATAATTCTATAAGTTTCATTCTTTAATGAAATTCATTTTCACTTAATTCAAACACTTATAAAAACTCGTTTTATAATGTCTATATTTCAATTTATAAATATCCATTTATAAATCTCTTAATAAAAATCAGTTTATATTATTATTCTGAAACGTCTTTAATTCCCTTTATAATTTCACCATTTTGATTTATAAAATAATCAAATTTTATAAATCCTATATTTAAACTTTTGATAATAAATTCAAAAATCCAGTTTAAACTATTTTATAAAGTCATTAATTCCTATTTCTCAAAAATCAGCTTTTAACCGTATTTCTCAAAAATTATAATTTTTATAACTTTAAGAATTATAACGTTCATTTATTTAAAATGGATCAATTCCAAAATATTTTATCTTTTCAAAAATTACTTTAAAAATATTTTTAAAATACCAGAAATTTGGTCCAATGATGCTACACACCAAATAGTCAATCACGACTAACAACGATATCATATATCGATATGATAATCCATCAAATATCAAAATATCTGAAATCAAATAAAAACTGTTGAGGAATCCAGTTGGATCCCTCCAACCTGTTTTCCTGCATCCAAAAACATTAGCACAATACCAATTTCGCTCCAGTACGAAATTATCGCGGTATATGTTCTTATTAAATATTATCCGCTTAATAACGGCGTAATAGGGTCTCATCCGCTAAACAAAAATGCGGGAAATCAACAACTGCAATATATACATATGCCAATATATATATATTGATATTATATATAATACCAATTTCACTGTTTATGAAATATTCGCGGTATATGTTTATATTAAATAACATCCGCTTACTAACGGCGTATAATGTCTATTTTAACAATCAATAGATATCAATCATCATTCAAACATGCATTCAAATATTTTAAATCTAACTATTTAAAATAAAATCGAAACCTATTCGATTGAGTGAGAAGTTCTCACCTTGGTTTTAATTTCCGTTTTAGCGATTTATTTCGAATAAAATTAAACGCGCGTTTAATTTTACCCGAAATTCTCACTAACTCCAAACGACTCCAAACCAACTCCATCGCGTAGTGCTCGTCCATACGATTCCAATGCAACTGAGTTTGCATTTTTTCGACCTCGTATGAAAAAGATATGAATTTTACAAGATTGTACACGTTTTTATAACTAAATTACAGCATAAACTTATAATTAAAACCCACACTTGCATCTGGGCCGTAGGATTTTGCACTGCATCATCAAGGCCGCATATACCATCTTCTCCTCTCACGCAAGAAGCTACAGGCAAAGGCCGAACCAATGAACCCATTACAAGAAAACTAGGGTTTCAATTCTAGCCTTCAACATTCGACAATACATCATCAAACAACCACCATCGCGTAGCTCATGACCTCCACCATACTCGGCCTGAAGGGCATAAGGCTCAGCCCCCTAGGTTGCCTAAAAATGCGTGCATGAGCTGATGAGAACGGCCCTCCCTTGCTCCTCCATCGTCGCTCCGTTTCCGATCATCACCGTATGGAATCGAAGCTCTCTTCGTGCTCTTCGACTTTGTAGTTGAGCACTTTGGCTAATTCTTGATGGATTGAGAGAGATTGAGGGATGAAGGAGAATGATTTCTGGCCCTTGAATTGTAACTGGCGGCTAGGGTTTGTAATTTAGGGTTTGGATATATTTTTTTTTATTTTTTTAGAGTGAGGGTGTATTTATAAGAAAAGCAAGCGTAAACACTATTCATCCCGGGAATTCCGAACTCCGATTTACGCGCCGTAACCAGCGTTTCTAAGGTTTACCCCGCGTTCCGGACACAATGGAACAGGTTTCGGAAGCTAATTCGGAAGTATGTGCGAGTTATGGCTGTAAACGCTCAATTTGAATTAAACCGATTTAAATCGATTTCTAGGCGTTTTAATTTGTACCGGACAAACGGTAAATCCAATTGACTTGAAATTTGATACCTTACAATAATATCACATTACGGATCCGATGAAACTGGTTTCGTCGAAATCCGAGACTTTTTGAAAAATGGCTATTTTGACTCGCCAAATTTAAATTAAAAATAATTCGATGCGTTTCGAGCTGCCACGATCAAACGATAACTCCGATTGACACGAAATTTGAAATCCGGTAATAACTAACTATTACGGATCCAATGGAACTGGTTTCGTTCAATTCTGAGACTGTTCAAAAATTGACTATTTTACAGTCGATTATTAAATATTAAAATATTCAATTTTCACAAATTAACTTTTAATTCGATTTTAAAAGTTCTAAAATATTTCTATAACTCCAGTATGATTAAATAAAATTTTCCAAATTATTTACAATCATTTTTAACTCAATTTTCAATTATTTTCATAATTTAACATATTAAATTATTGATTTAATTATCTAATTAAATCTAATAAATCAAATAAAAATTTATTTGACTTATAAATTCACTTATTAATATTTAAAATTAATTAAATATTCATATTTTAATTTCTAAAAATTCTGGGTCGTTACAATCTTCCCCACTTAAAAGAATTTCGTCCTCGAAATTACAAGTAAGAAAATTACAGAATCTATTAATTTTCCCAAAATTTATAATTAAACTTCTTACCATACTTTACTAAGTTTTCAAATCATACTTAGTTATCTTTTCAAAAACAACTACTATGTTTAACTTTCAATTCCAAAATCAAAGTTTAAAATTTTCAAAATTTTCCCATTTTTCTCAAAAATTTTCTAACGCCTTAAATTTTCGGAAAAATTCGCCATAGTCTCCTTTGCGCGGCTCGATCCGAAAAAAAAAATGACAGTATATATATCACAAATATACATCTCATCAAGTAATGAGGCATCCCGAAGGGAAAAAAGTATAAAAGTGCGATATTTAATCCGAGATATGTACCTTATATTTTATTAGCAAGCATATACGGCTAATATAGCGCTAAAGCGAACTCCAAATGCGAAGCAAACGCGATCCGCACCTACTAATCACTCAACAAACAACATGAGAATCATGCATATAGACAATAATCTCAATATACAACATATAGCAACATAACAACTTATATGTCAACTAGAAAATGCAACCAAACAACAAATGCAAACATCAACCAACTACCATCCATAATCAAATGAATTTTCATTCATATTCTCATTAATATTCAATGAATTGGTTTTCACTTTAAATCACATTTGATTTATTCACATTGGATTTTATCAACATACGTTCTCAATTTTAATTAGTTTGCATTCACTAATTAAATCCAATTCACTTTCAATTCTATTCAAATTTATTTACTTCTAATTTGAATTCAATTTCATAGCTTTCAATTTCATTAACACTTAATGAATTACATACAATCAATCAACAATCATATAACAACCAATGTATATCAATTACAACCAAATTTCTTTGCTTCACTTACATTCATTTTGGTTTAACATCTTTACTTTCCAATTGGTTTTATTAAATTGATTTTCATTCAATTTCATTCAACTTCCAATAAAATTAGATTTTAATGAATTTACACTTTCATTAATTATTCCATTCCAATTTATTCACATTCAATTGATTAACATTCAATTTATTCATTCAATTACAAAAGTTGAATTTCTATTCACATAACTTAAGTTCATATCTATCATTAACCTTAAATTCATTTTTATTTACAACTCATATTCATAAATATATTCATATAGTTTCACTTCTTATATATATAAGTTTATTTCACAATTGTAAATCACTTTAATTATAATTTCAATTCTTATAATTCATTTTGCTTATACAATTCTTCTTTTATTTAGATTATTCAAACAACCTAACAATCAACTTATATACTTTCATAATTCTGAAAAATTATTCCTTTATATATAAAATATAATCAAGGCAATTATTTCATTTACCCAATTTAAAACAATACTGTGTCGAATTGTTCTGTACAAGTGTTTAGAGATCCCTATCAACAACGTTAATTACTCGTATTAACCAGAATCTATATACCACTCAACACACCAATCATCACAATATAAAATAATTTTATATTCACTAACAAATACGCTCTCATAGCTATTATTACACTCAACTCATTCTAGAGTACTACTGACTCTATCTCTAATGAGTAATACCCTACAGAACCATGGTTGTCGCTTAACCATCAGCTCTGATACCAAATGTAACGCCCCGAAAATTTTCGACTTTCGAAAATTCAACATCGATACTCACTTTATCGACTGCCGAGAAATCGAAGGCCGGAAACACGGAATGTTATGGGTTTTAACAAAAATTTTAAGAAAAGAAAAAGAGAGAGAAGAGATAGGAAATAGAGAGGAAAGAAGATAGAGAAAAGAGAAAGAAAACAGAAAAACAGAGAATTTGAAAAATAGAAGATAGAAGAATTTTAAAAATAGAAAAAGAGAATTTGAAAATAGAACGGACAGAAAGGAAACAAAAAGAACAACATCAGAATCTCACAATTCGCAGCGGAACAACATATAATAATAAATGAATAATCTTTAAACAAAGAACTATATCAGTTATTACATCACATTATATTTCATTACATCATATCATATCATCAGAGTGTACAACAACAACAACAAACAGTGCAGCGGAAAAAGAAATACTATATAAGTAATATGCCATGCCATCCAGCTTGCCTCCAGCAACTCCAGAATATCCAAAATATCCTGATAAACCTAACTCTTAACTGCCCGTGTGGAAAATTGGTGGGCACCCAGAGTTTAGGAAGGAAAACAATAAACTCCAAGTCAGTCATGAGACTGGTGTGAGAACTCAAAACAGTTTATTTATCTTTAAAATCAAAATAGAGGAATATTTTTAAATTCAATTCGCAATGCTTTTAAAAATGAGACTACCATAAGGCCTCCCGCACACACACACATGCAAACGCAGAATCGGAGGAGATTTCTCCTTATGATAGCCAAAGATGCTTGATACGCATTTAAAATAACATTTGATATTATTATTAGTGCATAGTGTATAACAAATTCATTTCGAAAGTAGAATATAAATCTTAGCCAACATACGACCATTATCGTATGCCTACTATAGCTACTATCCAAACAGTGGTGACCACCATAAGTGAATAGCAGGTTCTACAACTAATACCGTAAAAGTTTCGTATTGGGAATTGGATTTCCAACAAATGGTCAGGCCAAGGAACTTCCCATTGCCACATGAGAATGCCTCTGGATGGACATCCCCGAGAACCAAACCGGATCTCTACCAACACAAGGCCGGGTTACTCCTAACTGAGTAACAACTGACCGAATATGCCATCCCCCGGTCCTTTGGGACCTTTATCAACCGAGCGCTCGTAATCAATTCACACAATCATAAAGTGTTTTCAACATGAGTAAGTATCTGGGCTCCATACCATGATACCACCCTTTTCCAGAAGGAAATGGACACATCCTAAAGGGTGCTACCCCTCATAACCTTGCTGCTTCTTTCCTGTTTTGACCATTCACGGGGTGTGAGGCTCGACGAAGTCACGTCCACAAAAACATACTTTATACAAAAGCCATGCTTTGGGTCAACAAATGATCAACACAATGATCACAAGGATAGACGATCAAATAAACGATCCTATCACAAATAATCAACACAATGATCATTTCAGCATCACTCAGCATATCACATTACCAAATTGGGAATATATCGCTGATAACTTCAACTATATAACCTTTGAGCACATACGTCTCAAAGAAGGGTGTTAAGCAAAGAATAAATTCTCCGCCACCAACAGAAATATATTTGAAAGAAATCGGCTTTATATCTCAAATTGTAATGTCAGACATACAATCCATACAAGTCTGTTCCGGGCTCGAACAGAACCGAAGGCACTTACAAAGAAGTCCTTGCAATCCGGATATTCACAATCCTGATCGGATTCACCATCACATATGGAGAACTCAATACCGTAGCTACTCGGTGCAGAGTCAATCGATAGTTCATCCTATCACTCTCGCAAATACCGGTCTTCAACACCGATCTTCAAATGCGATTCACAACGACGTATCACATATTCGGAGTGGGTTATACGACCCCATGGTCCTTTCCCGGTTAACCCGAATAGTGAGCGCTTATTCAAAAATAAGTGTGCATTCAAATTCAATCAATTCACATCAAATACCCATTCAAAGGGAAATACTGATAGTCGGTTATTGAACTATCACTGGATATGCACACATCACCAGATTCCAAATAATTTTCCAAATTATTTATTTTCCAAAATATCTTTACTAGATATATAATTTCAACACTTCAAAAATAAATCAATATTTATTTTTAACAAGTTTCACTTTCACATATAAATTCCATAATGAATTTATATTTCAAGATATCCATGCATATGCGATTTCAATTATCCATTTCAATTTATCTTCAAAAAAATAAATTCTAATTATTCACTTCATATTGGAAAACATTTCCATACTTATTATTCATAAGTAATTCACAAAACTTTTTATTTTCAACCTTGGAAAATATTCAATATACTTAAATCGAATTAAGTATATAATTCATTCTTTAAGGAAATCATTCTCTTAAACATATTTATTTGGGCCAAAACGAATGTTGCGTAAAACATCGTTACGACAACCCAAAATCACTAGTATAGGGATTCGAAATTAAAATAGATATATAAATCCCAATACTATTCAAAACATTTCCTTTCGGAAATCATTTACTATAACAACAGTGTTATAGTCCACTATTTCCTTTTATTTCTCGAAAACGTCTATTTCAACAAAAAATGTTGAAATCTATGGTTTCGAATCTCAACACATTTTAAACCATCGTTAGATCGTTTTAATTCTATTTAAAACATCATATCTAAAACAATTTCTTTAACGTATTATTCACTATTCAAAAACGTGAATATACTACCTTAACAAATTTCATCATTTCTATTCACTTTAACTTAAAGGATTATTCACTGTTCAAAATGTGAATATAACTCTATCTCTAAGTTATAACAATTAACTTATCAAAATAAGTCATTTGCGGATTTATAAAACAACGTTTATAAATTCCGTTTCTATTAATTTATAAAAACTTTCTTTTTATAAATTCCTTTATTAACCTATTCCAGTTTATAACTCAATTATAAACTACAAGTTCATATTATAAGTTAATTACTTATAAAACGATTATTTTATAAGATCGTTCTTTTAAAGACTTTCCAATTTATAAATCTTATAACTTATAAGATTTAATGATTTATCCAATCTATTCTTCAAATAATTTCACCAAATTTATAAATCTTACTATTTATAAATTTCATTTATAACTTCATGGTTTATAATTCTATAAGTTTCATTCTTTAATGAAATTCATTTTCACTTAATTCAAACACTTATAAAAACTCGTTTTATAATGTCTATATTTCAATTTATAAATATCCATTTATAAATCTCTTAATATAAATCAGTTTATATTATTATTCTGAAACGTCTTTAATTCCCTTTATAATTTCACCATTTTGATTTATAAAATAATCAAATTTTATAAATCCTATATTTAAACTTTTGATAATAAATTCAAAAATCCAGTTTAAACTATTTTATAAAGTCATTAATTCCTATTTCTCAAAAATCAGCTTTTAACCGTATTTCTCAAAAATTATAATTTTTATAACTTTAAGAATTATAACGTTCATTTATTTAAAATGGATCAATTCCAAAATATTTTATCTTTTCAAAAATTACTTTAAAAATATTTTTAAAATACCAGAAATTTGGTCCAATGATGCTACACACCAAATAGTCAATCACGACTAACAACGATATCATATATCGATATGATAATCCATCAAATATCAAAATATCTGAAATCAAATAAAAACTGTTGAGGAATCCAGTTGGATCCCTCCAACCTGTTTTCCTGCATCCAAAAACATTAGCACAATACCAATTTCGCTCTAGTACGAAATTATCGCGGTATATGTTCTTATTAAATATTATCCGCTTAATAACGGCGTAATAGGGTCTCATCCGCTAAACAAAAATGCGGGAAATCAACAACTGCAATATATACATATGCCAATATATATATATTGATATTATATATAATACCAATTTCACTGTTTATGAAATATTCGCGGTATATGTTTATATTAAATAACATCCGCTTACTAACGGCGTATAATTTCTATTTTAACAATCAATAGATATCAATCATCATTCAAACATGCATTCAAATATTTTAAATCTAACTATTTAAAATAAAATCGAAACCTATTCGATTGAGTGAGAAGTTCTCACCTTGGTTTTAATTTCCGTTTTAGCGATTTATTTCGAATAAAATTAAACGCGCGTTTAATTTTACCCGAAATTCTCACTAACTCCAAACGACTCCAAACCAACTCCATCGCGTAGTGCTCGTCCATACGATTCCAACGCAACTGAGTTTGCATTTTTTCGACCTCGTATGAAAAAGATATGAATTTTACAAGATTGTACACGTTTTTATAACTAAATTACAGCATAAACTTATAATTAAAACCCACACTTGCATCTGGGCCGTAGGATTTTGCACTGCATCATCAAGGCCGCATATACCATCTTCTCCTCTCACGCAAGAAGCTACAGGCAAAGGCTGAACCAATGAACCCATTACAAGAAAACTAGGGTTTCAATTCTAGCCTTCAACATTCGACAATACATCATCAAACAACCACCATCGCGTAGCTCATGACCTCCACCATACTCGGCCTGAAGGGCATAAGGCTCAGCCCCCTAGGTTGCCTAAAAATGCGTGCGTGAGCTGATGAGAACGGCCCTCCCTTGCTCCTCCATCGTCGCTCCGTTTCCGATCATCACCGTATGGAATCGAAGCTCTCTTCGTGCTCTTTGACTTTGTAGTTGAGCACTTTGGCTAATTCTTGATGGATTGAGAGAGATTGAGGGATGAAGGAGAATGATTTCTGGCCCTTGAATTGTAACTGGCGGCTAGGGTTTTTAATTTAGGGTTTGGATATATTTTTTTTTATTTTTTTAGAGTGAGGGTGTATTTATAAGAAAAGCAAGCGTAAACACTATTCATCCCGGGAATTCCGAACTCCGATTTACGCGCCGTAACCAGCGTTTCTAAGGTTTACCCCGCGTTCCGGACACAATGGAACAGGTTTCGGAAGCTAATTCGGAAGTATGTGCGAGTTATGGCTGTAAACGCTCAATTTGAATTAAACCGATTTAAATCGATTTCTAGGCGTTTTAATTTGTACCGGACAAACGGTAAATCCAATTGACTTGAAATTTGATACCTTACAATAATATCACATTACGGATCCGATGAAACTGGTTTCGTCGAAATCCGAGACTTTTTGAAAAATGGCTATTTTGACTCGCCAAATTTAAATTAAAAATAATTCGATGCGTTTCGAGCTGCCACGATCAAACGATAACTCCGATTGACACGAAATTTGAAATCCGGTAATAACTAACTATTACGGATCCAATGGAACTGGTTTCGTTCAATTCTGAGACTGTTCAAAAATTGACTATTTTACAGTCGATTATTAAATATTAAAATATTCAATTTTCACAAATTAACTTTTAATTCGATTTTAAAAGTTCTAAAATATTTATATAACTCCAGTATGATTAAATAAAATTTTCCAAATTATTTACAATCATTTTTAACTCAATTTTCAATTATTTTCATAATTTAACATATTAAATTATTGATTTAATTATCTAATTAAATCTAATAAATCAAATAAAAATTTATTTGACTTATAAATTCACTTATTAATATTTAAAATTAATTAAATATTCATATTTTAATTTCTAAAAATTCTGGGTCGTTACATATATAAAAGCCTTTTATTTCTTAAATAAATCTTTATCAATTTTTACAAAACTATATATACCAAAAATATACTTTTAAAATACTTATACTATATGTTGAAACATTAATTTAAAAACCATAAAAATATGTTTTATAATTTAAAACCATTTCTTTTAAAAATCCATGAATGAGTGTCATTAATATAATTAAATCTTGATATTTTTCAATAATAAGTACGCTCATAGTACTTATTAAAAATATGAAGAACCCCAAGATGTCTTCAAAAGTTAACTTTAAAATCGCTGATCACAACGATTTCAAAGTGCATCCATAATAACCTTTTCGCTTCTAACATCTACAACTTCCAATTTCAATTTCCACAAATGTCCAAACCAATTCCTCTATGTCAAATACACCAAAATATGTGTAATCAAATATACATACATACATACACACACACACACACACACACACACACACACACACACACACACACATATATATATATTCATTATGTATCACAATTTGACATATGTCAAATATTAGGATTTCAAAGCACGTTTATAACGGCTATATCACTTCAAACATTCACAACATAATTTCCAACTTAATCAAATAGCAATACCAAACATGTAAAAAAGCAGTCCGGGCCATGATACATGTTATAGATGATTACGAGGGAAATTATACTACATGATAATGATGTCGCTTGTCCAAAAGTAATAACTTGCATTGTTCGTTATACAACTTATGTTTTAATACAACAACAATTATATATACAACAATTTCAGTAAATTGATGAGTAAAATCCCCTAAGCCCAAATCAATCCCAGACATAGATAATCCCGATGTGAGCGCAATGGTGAAAACGGAGCCTCGATTGGGTCTCATAAGCAAAAGTTACACGTTATCTAAGATTTTAGATTAAAAACTTAATTAATAAATTAATTGACCGATAACTATCACTTACCCAAATTAATCCACTCCTTATCCTTCTTTTTCCATCGTGCACATTGATACCAACCCCGCCTAAAAATCGTACAAGCATTCAACGAATACGGCGAACCAGTCGACCAAATCCATATCTGTCTGCACCGACGATCTCCTCTTCTCTTGCTTGGTGCACTCGATCCTACAAACCTAAACTCAGTCACATTCCATCATCGTGACCTGTTGCCCTAAATCATGACCAATAACGTTGCTTTTTGCCTCGCTTCGTAAGGCAACTCCTAACCACCGCCAAATCACTCCATTTGTCGCCATTAACTCGATGGCATGACCAATTTTGCCTTTGACTACCTCCATGTCATTGCAGCCCAACACTTCCCTGTACAACATTCGCGATCACCAATAGGGTAGTGCACTACCCTATCTCATCAACATGTGCACGTCTTCGGCCAACTAATACGACGCTACCATCAACTTTGCCAAATATACCTCCTATCAACGACCAATTGAAGCCCTAACATGGTTGCTCTAAGACGAGCACACCCAAACGTGTTCCTATCCAAAACTAAGCATTGAGAAATGATTCTCTTGAACTAATGAAGCCAACGGATCCAATAGCACTTGATGTCGCTAACTATATCACATGATTTAATTGATTGAAGGGAGGAATGTGGCTGCGGCTATGTTTTGATGGAAGAAGAAAGAAAGAGGGATTTTAAAATTTTGGTTAAGTTTTGAGTTTATTTATAGGAAACTTATATTATATTTTATTCTTTATTTTTAACTCCTATGCGTTCTGAGTATGCACGATCATACATTACATCTGATCGTCATGAAACTCGCCGACGTACAACTCAATATTTTGAAACCAATGGCACCAATTTCATCAAAATCTGAGATAGTGCCCCAGAATGATAATTTCACACATTATTAAACAAGATAAATTATTAAAACAAGTTTGAACACTTTAATTATAAACTAAAGTTTATAGTAATCATTTATTATTTAAAAAGAATTTGAATAAGCTTTCGAAATCATTTTTATTCACATTAAATCCAATATTCAATTATTTAAATAATTCTAATATTTAAACATAAATGTTCAAAAATCTGGGTCATTACATTCTCGCCCTTAAAAGAATTCTCCCTCGACATTCTGATAAAAGCAACAAAAGCAACAATCACCCATCAATACCTAACAATATTGCAATCACTGGCGACTAGAGAAATAATCACATAACAATACTATGTAGTACTGCAATCACTAGCCAACAAAGCTCAAGGTTTTCCCTAGTTCAAAAACATTCTCATCACACAAGGATGATAATCAATCCACTAAGCCTTACCTTATGCTCAACAGCCTCAGCTATTACTCGGTCGATCGCTCGTACTACCTCAAACAATTCGAAGAGTCATTTCCCAACTCTCTACAAGCCAACTCATATAACATTGAACTATACTAAAGCTCGCATGATGTAAATATACCACCTGTATACAGTACTAAATCTAATCACTAGCTCGATCACACGAATCCCACTTTCGAACTAGTATAGATCACTTGACCTCTCCAATGCGGAATCCGATCAGGTTCCTTGATTAGAAACCTCCGTACTCCTTACACAGCTATATACTATGATAGAAAAATTTAATATCACACCTCAATCCATATCAAGGGTTCTTTCATCGAAAATCGAGTGAAAAATCCATCTTCAGACCGATGAAAATCACGTTGAAATCCATGTACTCGAATCCTAGACCAAGAACTGGTATGCAAATAAAATGATCTATGTACAACTTACGTGCTCTATTCAACTGGTTTCTTAACTCAACCAACTACTTTCCTCCTTTAATTCACATTCATTATAACTTATATATTCCTCATTTGATACTAAATTTATTTATGAACAATTTCATAAAATTTAAATCAAGTTACTAAACATTATATGTGTTTAGTTCATACTCGTATAATACTCCACTACATCCTCGGTGTATATACCAAAACATCCAATTTATTTTACTTAACATGGCCATTAAATCAATTTAAAACTTGTTTTAATTTTTCTAACTTTTCGAATCAAGCATTATATAAAACTTAACTTTTATAAACATTTAGCTATAATTTCTTATACAAATTTCGAAGTTTCGATCGTCCAAAATCATCGAAAATTCTATTTCATTTCAACAAATGAAAACCACCAATCAACAAATCAAACAAGATGCATAACCAAACTCACTTAATTCATAGGATACTTGATTCCATAAAATTCTTAATAGAAAACTTAAGAACTAAACATCGGGTTTCCATTTCAATCATTTGAAATAATAATATATACATCTTTTGTGTCAAATCATATTTTCAGGATTTATATCAAACTATGTTTTACCAACACAACTTTGAAGATGAAGAAAAATTACTCTGATAGCATCCCCCACTTTGAAACTTAAAAAAAACATGAGAATTCTACAGTCATAACCAGAATCAGTTTCCAACGACAGAAGTGAGTTCTGTGCATCAAAACCATGTGTTTCGTACTTAACCAAAACCATTCACAAAATGGTATCCAATGCTTCGTAAATATTACTAAGTACCATGATATCAATTACACAAACCAATTTCCTAAATATTTACTTTCAAATAGTACTACTATTATTTTCACTTCACAAACTTTGAAAAACAATTTCCTAAAACACCAGGTTTAAGTTCTCATATTTTCAGTTTAAATCCTTTTTATTTATAAATCATAGTTATAAACCATACTTATGTAAGTTCACTTTCTTATATAAAAATATTACACTAGTTTTTATCTTTGAAATGCCTTACCTTTCTTAAAGTCTATAATAAGTAACTTTCATGGAAATCAAATTTTAACCCAACATTATCACTAAACGCCTTACAGTCAAACTATGAAACTTAATTCATAATATATTCGTTTTAATGTTTCCACAAGTTGCTACTTACCCAACCCATGTAGTAAAAAGGTTAAACTGCTCATAAATTGGTTGAGCACACAAATCAAACAATAAGATAATAATCGAATATTATCATTTCCTAACAAACAAATACATCATAAATAACTATATTAATTTATGAAAATTATTCCTTTTTATATAAAATATAATCCTAGGCAAAATTATTTCATTTACCAATTTCAGAAGCAATATTATGTTAGTTTGTCTTGTTCAAGTGTTTAGTGATCCCTGTCAATGACGCTAGCAACAAGTATTGATCAGAATCCACAAGCCACTTTGCGAACCAATCAACATAATACAAAATACTTTCATAATAATAACAAGTACGCACACTAGCATATATAAACTCAACTCATAATAAGGCATTCCATTACCCTATCTCTTAGCGAGTTATATCCTATAAAGCTAAGGTTCTTACTTAACCTTCAGCTCTGATGCCATACATAACGATCCACATTTTCAACCTCCAAACGTCGACACTAATACATCCACAACATTCATGTGCCAAGGACCGAAGTGTCGGAAAGACAGAATGTTAGGGTAAAAGAAAATGAAAATAAAGAAGAACATAATATCAGAATCTCTCATGTAGAGCGGTAATATATAAAATCTCATAAGGTCTTTACCCAAAAGAAATTTTTTTATACATGCATCAATCAGAGTAAACTAACCTATCATCGACCTGGATAGTTATAACTGAATGTCCTTACAAATGCTCATAAATACCAAACAAGTAATGTAGTGGAAATAAAGTACGGTAGGGAATCATCCAGCTCCTGTCCAAAAGCTCCAATGAACCATAGCTAAATCTAGAAATATACTTGAGTTGATCAAAGCATTAAGAAAGTAATAATTGGATCGATTTGGTAAACCAACATGAGAAACTCAAATCATATGGATTTCCATATTTGTAAAACCCTTCAAAATAAGGGTATCTCGTAAGAGCATGCTGCAAATATACTTGGATGGGCTCTTATCTTACGATAAGAAAATTATTTCTATTATAAAATCCAGTGATAATATTATAAAGTTTAAGGTGTGAAACATAAATAATCACATAGTTGTGATGCATGTGAGTGTACATCACACAATAATAGGTTTACAATCACAACTGCTAAGGCGCGTTCCTTAATTGTGTAGGATTCCACGGAGGTGCCCTCAGTATCTCGAGAAGAGTCGTTTTGCACAAGGATCAAAGATATTCTTCCGAGCATCCTATATCTCTAGATAAAATATACTACAGAAAAACATAGTCGTTCAACGCCCAAGCACGTGGCATTGGTAACATCACTCTATATGCATATCTGTAAGTATCATTAGAATGGAGTGCCTGCGCCTTTTAAGTTAGCTAAAATCCATAGGCTATGTCCCATATCTTTGGTTTCTATCATTATCAATGGAGAAATCACATACAGCATCCCAGCACATGAGTCACAACTTGAACAAATCTTGATACACAAGTCTTCCATTTAAACAGATCTCAGAACCACACTTGGACTCCCATATATCAACAGATCTCAGAATCACACATGGATTCCTCAACAGATCTCGAAATCGCATATGGATTCCCATATCTCAACAGATCCCAAAATCACACATGGATCCCTCAATAGATCTTGGAATCACATATGGATTCCCACATCCTGAATAGATCATGAACACTGCACGTGTTTGAGCAGATCAATAGATCTCAAATCTCCACAATGATTCCAGCATCTCGAACCAATCGCGAACCTCTTCCAAAGCATATAGTTTTGTAGTGGTTATGGTTTCAAGTCATCTCATATAAGTACACTACCCCGCTTACTGGATGTTTCAAAACCAAACGGTCGATTTCACGGTAATCCGAAATCCGTTTCTATGGAAAAAAATAGGAAATACTTAAGAGCAGAAACTGCCTCCTAATGGTTTAAGCAGACAGATTTTTTAACATTTTCTTTAGAAGAGGAAAAAGAGTTTATACATACAATATAGCACCATTGAAGATAATTGTACCATATAACTCCCGTGTTTCTTCTAGATACTCCAATAGTTATATTTGATCAAGTCCAATAAAAATGAGAATAATCACATATAGAGACTAAGTCCCATACAGTCCATACACAGGTAACACACAAAGCTTGATAGAAACAAACAAGCACGATTAAGTCATATAAACAAATTCTAATCACTTTCTTAATTTACCTTCTTTTGTTAGTTAAAAACCCTTTTTATTAGTAAACCCATTTTACTCAATACCTCTTGATAAATTAAACTCCACTTTATTAATTAAACTTCACCATTTAATTAAAACTTCCACAGTCATTTCTAGGTGTTTCAATACTTCTCAAAAGTATTCATATACTTATCTAAACCATATAAGTATATTCACAAATCAATTTCAAAGGGCTTAAGACAGATGTTACTTGAACATTGCCATTACAAACCCAAAACCATTTTTCTTATAATTATCTATTGAACATTCTTTTCAAAGACTTATTTACGTTCGTAAGTATAATCACAATGGGTTAAAGAGGACTGTTATCAACACATTGTCACAACTTCCATTACTAAAGATCTAAGTATTCTCTCAAAATCATTTAATAATATTTCACCACTTTAAAATATTATTCGAGGGTTTAAAAATAATTATTACTAAAATATTGTTTACAACAAATCCAAAACACTTCACTGTTACATTATCTTTAAAACTCCATTTTAAAGGTCTTCAAAAGTATAGTTAAATGGGCTAAAATAAATGTTTCCCAAACATCTTTACTATAAACCAAAATCACTTTTATACTTGCCATTAACATTGGAACATTCATTTAAAGCTCTAAGTACATCTCCGCTTATTAAACAAGGTTATATGCCTTTTTAATCAATTTTACAAAACCATCCATTATTACATAAGTATTATAATCTAAGAGCTCCTTTATTTTTATTTTTACAAACACTAAACTTCCCATTTCCAAACTTCTAAATATACTAAAATACCTTTCAAAACAATACACATACACATATACTAGTTTATTTATAAAATAAGATATTTCACAAAATACTATAAACAATTTGAAACATATTATTATATAAATGCTAAAAACTTCTTCAAATTTTCTAAAACTGTATATAATAAAAATATATTTTAAATGCTTATACAAAATTTTAAAACATTAATTTGAAAACAAATATTAAAAACAAGTTTTATAAATTAAAACCATTACTTTTAAATATCAGAAATGATAGTTAGTCATATATTCAAACCTTGATATTTTATGATAATAAGTGCACTTATATTACTTACTAAAATATGATTACAATGATTTCAAAGTGCTTCCACATTGACCTTTTCGCTTCTAACATTTACAGCTTCCAATTCCAATTTCCATCAATGTCCAAACCAATTCCTTAATGTCAAACACACCAAAATGTGTGTAACTAAATTTATATATACATATATATATCCACAATATATCACAATTTATCTAATTTAACATATGTCTAATATGAAGGATTTCATAGCATATTTATAACGACTTAATCGCTTCAAACGTTCTTAACATAATTTCCAACTTAATCAAATAGCAACATCAAACATATAAACAAGTAGTTTGGGCTACGATACATATTATAGATAATTATAAAGGAAATTATACTAAATAATAATTTTATCACCTGTTTTACAAATCAAGACAGGGTCCAAAAGTAATAACTTACATCGTTCGTTATACAATTTATATTTTAGTACAATAACAATTATATGTACAACAATTTCAATCAACTAGTGAGTAAACTCACCCAAGCCCAAATCATTCCTAGACGTAGATAATCCCAATAGGAGCACAACGAAAAAAATAGCACCTCGATTGGACCTCGTATGCAAAAGTTACACATCATATAATACTTAGGATTAAAAACTTAATTAGTAAATTAATTGACCACTAATTATCACTTACCTAGATCAGTCCACTCCTCATCCCTCTTCTTCCATCATGCACACTGACCATCACCACCCAAAAATCATGCACGCTTTCAACTGATATAGCGAACCACTCGACCAAATCCAAATCCATCTGCATTAACGATCTCCTCTTCTCGCTCTCGACGCATTTGATCCAACAAACCTAAACTCGATCACCTCCCCATCATCGAGCCCTAAATCATGGCCAACAACGACATTTTTTGCCTCGCTTCATAAGACACCTCCTAATCACTACAAATCACTCCATATGTAGCCACGAACTCGATGGCACAAACGATTTTGCTACGACCACCTCTACGTCATTGTGACTCGACACTTCCCTATACAACATCAAATGTCGCGTTCAATAATAAGGCGAGGCATCACCCTATCTCATTACCACACGATCATCTTCGGCCAACTGACACACACCACCATTGATTTTGCCAAATATGCCTCCTGTCAATGACCAATCAAAGTCGTAGCATGGTTGCTCTCGGACGAGTACACCGAAACTCGTTTGCATCCAAAACGAAGCATAAGGAAATTACTCTCTCGACCACATAAAGTCAACGGATCCAATGACACCCGATTCCATTAACTATTTCGCTCGATTTAATTGATTGATGGGAGGAATGTGGTAGCGGTAATGTTCTAGTGGAACAAGAAAGAAAGAGGGAATTTTAAAATTTAAGTTAAGTGTTGAGTTTATTTATAGGAAATTTATGTTATATTTTATTCTCTATTTTTAATTGCTATGCATTCAAAGCTCGCATGACCACATAACACATTCGATTGTCACGAAAATCATCGGCATACAACAACACAATATTTTGGATCCAATGGTATTAGTTTCGTCAAAATCCAAGATTATGCCACAGAATGATAATTTCATACGTCATTAACAAAATAAATTACTAAAACAAGTTTAGTCACTTTAATTATAAATTAAAGTTTACAATAACCATTTATTATTTAAAGAGAATCTAAACAAGATTTCGAAATCAATTTTATTCACATTATATCCAAGATTCGGTTATTTAAATTATTCCAATATTTAAATATAAACATTGGAAAATCTAGGTCGTTACACTTGTGAATATTGCTAGGTTCATTGTGCAAACTCTGCTTTGATTATGGTTAAATCAAAGCACAATGTCCATCAAACGACTATAGTTAGGTCGAGTGGAAGCACTAGAAATAAGACATTGTTTAAGAGAGAATTCATTTCCTTTGTCGTATGAGGTTAGTATCATAGTTAAATAAAGTGACTCAAAGTCAAAGTCTTTGGCCAGAGCAGTTTAGTTAATAATAATTGTTATTATATGAATCAAGGGCTTTGTGTCTGGACTGTGAAGTTGAATATGGGCGACACTGGAATTTTGACAAGTACCAAATTTCATAAGTCCTAATATGATATAATTTTGATAAAGATAATTAGAGCACATAAATATAACTATAAAGTAAAGTTGGATTTTATCGAAGCTATGTAAGTGATAAATTTGGCCATAATGTCACACCACCTACTAAGTGACATGTGAATGTTGATATTCAAATTGTTCGATATCACCTAAGTTCACACAACTAAAACGTTGAATACCTTGATTACCACCCGATTTAATTAATTATAACTATTATAAATTAGTTGAATTAATTAATATTTATGATATATTACTTATATTTATATTTAATTTTAATTGATCAATATTAAATAGCGTGTATATAATAATTATAAATGCACAATATATGATATTCGTATGCATTTGAACTAGATTTAAATGCATTTTTTATTGATCGGGCTTGAAGAGATTTTGATGCCCAAATAGGAGTAGATGGTGGCCAGCGCATTAGAGAGCTATGGGGTGGAATTATGACTTAAAAGGAATTGATTTGGTAAGATCAAAAGGTGGATCTATATCCCATTTTCAGTCCTTAAGCTCTTGTTTATTTATTCACCTTTAAAAACCATTATACTTTACTTTTTTTGCTCCTTCTAAGTCCTTATTTAATCAACCCTTAATTCAGCCCTCAATCACATTTTCAAGCTTCCAAATACATAATTAAATCAAACTTGATGATCAGTGGTTGCTACATTCAGATTGGTAGCTCTATTTGAAAGTTTGGATACCGATTCAAGGAGCGAACAGATTCAACATCTTAGGGTGTTTCATCTAAGATTTAGATAAGGTAACTATCCAATTTATATCATTTACGTATATTTATATGTCATTTAGCATGCCATCGTGCTCTCTGTTTACATGTATATTACCGTGAATTCATGTATCATTGTGCCATTATCATTGGATGAATATGATTGTATATGTGTGTTAAATAAAAGAATTTTGTGTGTGTGTATATAATTGTATATATCTGTAACAACCCGCCAATTTATGTAACGACCCGTAAGTTTTCGACTATTTACATTGTTAAATTAATAGGTTTTGGTATTTAATGTGGAAAGGAATAAAATCTTTGTAATTTCATAATGAAATGAAATATAAAACAATGTAAAACCACATCTATAGAATAACAACTGATTTGAGTAAAAAGATTGAAACCAAATAAAAAAGATTTACTGGAATTTCAATTGATAATTAATGAATTTGCTGAAATTGAAATTAAATACTATAATTGGTGAATTAATTGACTTTAAATTGATATAGAAATTTGTTATAATGGATTATAAATTACTAAAGTAATCCAAGATGATAAAAATTATAAATTATATAATTTGAATTGAAAAGTGATTTAATTAATTTAACATTAATTTATTTAATTAACCGAAATATAGCGATTTTGGCCACTAGATCGGATTTCAACGAACCCAGTTTCATTGGATCAGTAAAAGTGAATTATTGTAGGATTTCAAGTTTCGTAACGATCGGACTTGTCGTTTGATCGTACAGGCTCGAAACGCCTAGAAATCAATTTAATTGAAATCAATTGAAATCAATTTGAAATAAGCTGATTTTAACATAACTTCTTCATACGATGGAATTAGGAATTAAAACATGTTCCATTAAGTTTAAAATATTTGAAAACATCTATTTTGATATATGGGTTGACCCATTTGCATTATGGAGGCAGAACGGGCTTTTCGAGTCATTTTACGTTCAACGTGTAAATCAACCGGATCCATTCATTCTATTTCTGATCTGCCTATAAATATCCGGTTATAAACCCTAGCAACTTCTCATTTTCATTTGTTTGTACTTACATTTCCTTCTCATCTACTCTTTCCAATGGCAGACAAAACCCTAATTCCCATTGCAATTCCAAATCAAAACCAAATCAAAATTTCAAACTCTAAAAATTATATCGAATTATATATTGATTTGAAGCTCTTGATGAGCGCATCTCATATCTGTAATTCATTTTCCAATTTGAACCTCTATCTGTCCTGAAATTGAAGTAAAATTTTCGGCCGTTCGTTGATTGTCGATCAACTTCGACTGATCGACAAATCAATGATACAGTTCTATAGAGAAGACCGAGGGGAGTGCATCTGTATGGTTTGTTTGGCGAGTTGACAGCTTCATTGGGTACAAAAATTCATTAGGGTTTGTCTATATTTGGTAGCGGCTGCCCGATCATGGCCTATTATGGCCGTTGGCTT
The DNA here is from genome assembly GCA_030765085.1 of Allium cepa. Lineage (NCBI taxonomy): Eukaryota > Viridiplantae > Streptophyta > Magnoliopsida > Asparagales > Amaryllidaceae > Allium > Allium cepa. Next base: position 428,569,653 of record CM060938.1, read on the forward strand.
CGCTCGTTCATGGTCGTGGGGGTGTTCTCAGGTGGCGCGGCATCAGGCGATGCTTGGCTGCGACCGGCGATGGCAGACGTTGGTCGTCTGGGTAGCAGCCACACGCAGATCGAGGTTGTAGGAGTGTTGAGCATTCTGTCTGGATGAGGTCCTTGGGTGCACGTGGCGAATTTTGGTTTGTCCTGTTTATTTTATTTTTGCCTAAAATTTAAATCGTAAAATGTTCTAATAATCATAACTTTCACATACGAGGTATGTTTCTTGCGCGATTCATTCCTCTGGGATTGTATTGAAATTTTGGACATTTCGACGTTGGCATGGACAAATTCTGAGGTCGTTTGAATTTTGGGCTTAAACTGGATTTAAATTTAATTTAAATTCAAAGGTAAGTGTTTTAACCTACTCACAACTTCTGAAATTTCTTATGTTTGTTAAATTTAGTTTATGATATGATTAGAAATTTATTTATGACTGTTTGGCATATTTAAAATATCATCTCAGTTAATTTGAATTTACTTGAATTAAATCATTATTTAATTTATTATTGAATATATATTGCCAGTTAAATACCTATTATTTATTATCAGTTCTATATTGAAATTTATTTATTGATTTGGATGATGACTATGATGGATGTTGATTGTTGATATTGGATGAATGGATGTTGCATTTTATATCGTTATAAACTGCAAGTTCATTATGGGTTGAAATGGTACATGCCCGAATGATCTATAGACTAAGAAAAAAATTGTTACGGGTTGAAATGATGGACTCGAGCTATTTTATGGATGTTATTTATTTCGAGATTGCAGTTTGAAATGATATATAACCGTGAAATTTTAAATTACGGATTGAAATGATAAATATCTATATCGCTTGACCGTAGGGTAGAAAATTATATACAGACACCGGATTGGTTAAAATAAATGATTTTAAAATCCTTAAATTTTAGAATTTAATCAATTGATGTTTTGAAATAAAATTTAATTTATATAAAGTGAAGTATTATAGAAAAATCAAGTTTTGCATTGAAATGTGAATTTGTTTAGAATGGAATTTCTTTAAGAAATTAAACTGAAAATTTGAAGTTAAAGTATAAATGAAATTCTATCGAAATTAAGTTATTAAATTTTTTTAAAAATATCATTGAAATATTTATGGAATTGGAGTGATTCGAATTGATATTTGCACATGGATTGAAATCGATTTGAAACTCGATAGTTTATTGAAATTTGATTTGTCAATTTGAAAATTTGAAATGGTCCAAATATGTTGAAATGAAATGAATAGTTTAATTTGATATTAATTTCAAACTCATATTTTAATATAAACTATTTCAAAAATATATTATTTTAAAATTTCTAATTATTAAGATTTTCAAATTTATTAACTATATGTCTAATATTACCTATATGAATTATTTTAATCTATTTTAAACCAATTTAATTTATTTTAAAGTAATTGAACTATTTTTAAGTTATTTGAAATCTAATTAATCAATTTTAATTATATTTAATCTATTTTAAATCTATATTAATTATTTATAACTATTTAAACTATTTTCTTCCAAATTCCAAAGCAAGTAAAATGGATGGGTTTATATTCAAATTTCTCGATTTTTAAGTTAATATGGTTAATGATGTCATAACCTAAGTTGGGATTTAAAAGTAATAACTAGTTGAATATGATGATTTTGGAGTAAGGATTTTACCTACTTTGGAAGTACGATTTTTGAAAGAAATCATGATTTTGGAAACGATAATGATTTGAAAGTGATATAGTTTTGAGAACACGATAGTTTGATATAAATCGTGAATTTGACTTTAAAGGTAATATAATTATCGAACTATGATTTCAAAGGCGAATATGATTTTGAAAGTAAGTAATGATTTCGAAAATGATATGGTTTGATTTGAATATGATATTTTGATATCAATTATGAAATGATTTGGAAATGCAAAAGAACAATTTGGTGTGTAATAAGCGATGGTTGTCAAAGAGACCGGGATCGGATGTTGTCATACTCTCTACCTATACCGAAAACCACTTTGACAACTATATACGCGGTGGGGATTCCAAAATGAAGCAGGATGGTGGCGACGATCCTATATGAGGTATATACGTAGACTCGACTCCCATGAGTTGGCATAAGGTGGCTAAAACAGGAGCAATTGATGGGCCAAGTAAGATCGTTCCTCCGATCTGGCACACTCCATCGATACTATATTCTGAATTTTGATTTATTTGGTGGCCACCCTTTGATTTTTACTCCAGAGTGTGTTCCGAGGTGGGCGATAGTAGCTGCTACGTGTTACCACCAGTCTTGAAGTGTAATTGGTATATATACCCTGACATTGCTTAGTTATGCAGTGTCTCCTACCCTAGCGCGCCTTCTACGAGTTTGTTTGTACCATACCTATGAAATGCCCTCTGACGGCATCCAGTACGGGTGGGACTACGGTATTGTATAGACTATGGGAATATATAAAATGTGTTAAGGTGGAAAATGTAAAGCCTTAACGCTATTTTAATACTTTTACTTTACTGTAGACATATTATAATAGCATATTGTATTATATAGTAGATATTTTAACGGATCCTTAGGATGTGTGAATCCTGAGCATCTATTAAGTTACTGCACTCACATTAGACACTGGATAGGAGATATCAAACCCCATAAACATCTGTGACACATTCCACTCATATTTATTTACCGTTGATTTAACTTACATAAGATCTTTTAGTTCTGACTTGAGTGTTTTGTCTTTTCAATTCGCTCGGGTCAGCCTGGGCATTTTAGGATTTGAAGACCTTATTTCTGGAGGATGAAGACGAAGATTGTATTACTATTATTATTATTATTATATTATTCCACTGCATTCATACTATTCCGCTGCATTGTTACTCATCTCTGTTGTAGGTAACTCTGATTCTGTATTGTATTAGTATAACCAAATGTTTTGTAAACAGCTTCATGAACTGTTATTCGATTACTATATTTTGTTATTCCACGGTGAGATTTTGTTTTGCTTTTCCTTCTCTATTTTTTTATTATTTACCCCAATAACAATCCACTCTTTTGTATGGTTTGAGTCCGACGTGTGTGGTTTATCGTCGATTTAAACTATCCAAAAAATGGGATGTTACAGTTGGTATCAGAGCCAAGTTTAGCGAAAACCTTAGCTTTATGGGGTCTGACTCTTTATTAATAGGGTAGTAACACCCTATGATGAGTCACTGAGCGTATATATATGAGAGAGCGTATTTATTAGTGTTATAAAAGGTTTCCGTTTTATATTTATAAATTCTGCTTGGTGCATAGGATGCTATGCATCTATAGGGATTTCTAAACACTTGATAGGACGGACCGACATAATATTTGTTTTTGAAATGTAGGTAAATGAGATAATATTGCCTATTATATATATATTTGTATATAAAATAATAATTTTATAAATAATATATTTGGTTGTAATATGTTGGTTTTTCGGTAGTAAAATTTATAAATATTGGTTGGGAATAAGATTTGAAAACAAAATAAATGAAAATTGGAAATCTAGAACTTAAGTTACAGGGCTTTTGAAAATTTCTTTCAAATGATTTTGGAATATGGTAATAATATTAATTAGAAGTATTTTCTGACATAAATATTTCAATATGATTTGAAAAGAATTGTTTTAAAGAAATTTTGGAAAGAAATAAGTTCTATACTCCCCTCTCTGTCGTTGGGAAATAATTTCGGTGATGAGTGCATGTGTCATCGACATTCATTTTTGAGTTTCAAAATGGAAAGGCAATTATACTAGTTATACTGCAGATTTATTTTGATATACAAATATGAATTTCGAAGTTTAAGTATGATTGGATATAAAAGATATGAGTATATATGATTATATATTATTTTAAATGATTTGAAATGGAACCCGATATTTAGTTCTTAAATTTCTATAAATTAGAGATTTCAATTATTGTAATAGAATAAATTTTAACCATTTAATAATTGGAACCTTTAAAGCTGAAAGTAAGAAATTAAATGTTAAGTTATAACTGAAATATATAAGAAATTTGAAGTTTGTAGCCTGTAAATAAAAGGGATATGAAATATAAGAAATGGAAACTATTGAACATTTATTAACTAAAATGGAATAAGATAAACTTGTGTAACTTTCAATTACATTCTTAAAACATACATATATAACTTACCCAATATTAATGGTTGTAATGTTTAATAAGAAAATGTAATAGTATATTATACAAGTAAAACTTATGTAGTGAAAGTGTTCAACGAATTACCTTTTTATAAATAAGAATTTGATGTCATAATTGTTATAAGTTAAATTATAATTGAAATACTACTATAATAAAATGTGATAGAAAGTAAGTTTTGTAAGTAAATAATTATAAACTTAAGAAAATTAATTGATATGCTAAGAAATTGAATTAAACATGAATACCATAGTAAAATAAATAATTTTAACTTCAGAAATTGTAAAATAATTAAGAAAATGGATTTAATATCCAATGACATTATATAAGAAAAGAATGAATGTAAAATTTAAAGTAAGAAACTTAAGAATGAATTTATGCATTAATGGTATTAATATCTAATTGAAATCAAGTATATAAATTAATTTGTAAACTAAATTTGTGATAAAATGTAAGAAATACTTGAATAATGAATTCAGTGATTGAATTGAATAACTTATGTAAGAAATGAATATAAAGTAATGGAAAGAAATTGACATTATTTGAACAAATGAAAATGAGATTTTGTAAGTATTGAATGAAACTAAATGAAAATAAGTGCTGAATAAACGAATGTGTATTTATTTACAAAAAAAATCTTTATGAAGCTTTAAGAATTGATTTACAAGTGCTTAAAATTTTATGTATAAATAACATATGTAAGAAAATGTAAAAATGAACTTAAACAATATTTGGAATGTGTTGTTTGTTTTAGTTTATGTTTATTTGGGCAAGGATACTTTAATTTTTTTTGGATGTATGAATAATTTATTGAGTTTATCTAAGACTATTCAGTAGATGGTATACTTAGTAGTTTATTTGTCATTCTATGCAATTTAAAAGTGCCTTAACCCAAACAAACTATTTGTTTTGGTTGATATGGATGGATACTTGATTTGTATTAATTCATATGATGATTGTATGCTACGGTTGCAAGTGATTATTTTTTATATTGATTTGTTTGTTAGTGGTTGAAATAACTTTAAATATTTCGTTTTATATAATTATTAACTCTTTTGGATTATATAAGTGAAATACAGGTTATGGAAGAAATTGCTACTGCTTTTGGTGTCATAATATAAGCGTTGTTTTCCTCACAAATAGGTACGTTCTCGGATTACGGTTTTATAGCGATATTATATTATTTTACCTCTGTTGGGATATATTATTTTGAAAAGTTATGATATATATTATTTTAATTGTATTATAATTTCTCCCCAAGCCTCTCCATACAAAGAGGAGTTTGTCAAAAAATTCGTAATGGACTTAGGAAATTTTATGAAATGTTTTTCCAAAATTTTGTTACTTGAGTAAAAGGATTTAATTGTTTATAAATTGATATATTTTACTTTAAATAATTTTGTTTTGTGAACTTATTGTATATAAATTTAATATTTTGAATAAGATATATTGACAATTTAATTTCTCTTTTCCCTTCTTTTTCCTTTTCAGGGACGAAAAGTTTTGAGTGGGGGAGAGTGTAACGACCCATAAATTATCGACTGTTTAAATTGTTAAATTAATGAGTTTTGGTAGTTTAATATGGAAAGAAATAAAAACTTTGTAATTTAATAATGAAATGAAATGTAAAAAAATGTAAAACCATATCTATAGAATAACAACTGATTTTAGTATAAAGACTGAAACCAAATAAAACGATTTATTGGAATTTCAAATTGATAATTAATGAATTTACTGAAATAGAAATTAAATACTATAATTGGTGAATTAGTTAACTTTAAATTGAAATAGAAATCTGTTACAAAGGATTATAAATTACTAAAGTAATCCAAGATGATAAAATTTATAAATTTATCAAATTTGAATGGAAAAAAGATTTAATTAATTTAATATTAATTTATTTAATTAACTGAAATATAGCCATTTTGACCGCTGGCTCGGATTTCGACGAAACCAGTTTCAATGGGTCTGTAACGGTGAATTCTTATAGAATTTCAAGTTTCATAACGATTGGAACTGTAATTTGATCGCACGGGCTCGAAACGCTTAACAATCAATTTAATTGAAATCAATTTGAAATAAGATGATTTTAACATTACTTCTTTATATGATAGAATTAGGACTTGAAACCTGTTTCATTGAGTATAAAATATCTGAAAACATCTATTTTGATATATGGGTTGACTCATTTGCGTTTCGGAGGCAGAAAGGGCTTTTCGGGTCATTTTTCGTTCAACGTGAAAACCAATCGGATCCATTCATTCTATTTCTGATCTGCCTATAAATATCCGGTTATAAACCCTAGCCACTTCTTATTTTCATTTGTCTGTAATTACATTTCCTTTTCATCTCCTCTTTCCATTGATAGACAAAACCCTAATCCCCAATTGCAATTCCAAATCAAATCAAAATTTCAAACTCCACAAACAATATCGAATTATATATCGATTTGAAGCTCTCGATGAGCGCATCTCAGATCTGCAATTAATTTTCCAATTTGAACCTCTATCTATCCTGAAATTGAAGTAAAATTCTCTGTCGTTCATTGATCATCGATCAACTTTGACTGATCGACAAATCAATGATACAGTTCTGTAGAGAGGACCGAGGGGAGTGCATCTGTGTGGTTTGTTTGGCGAGTTGACGGCTTGATTAGGCACAAAAATTCATTAGGGTTTGGCTATGTTTGGCGGCGGCTGCTCGTTCGTGGCCTGATATGGCCGTCGGCTTCGCTCGTTCGTGGTAGGGGGGTGTTCTCAGGTGGCGCGACATGGGGCGGTGCATGGCTGCTGCCGGCGATGGCAGACATTGGTCGTCTAGTTAGTGGCCGCATGCAGATCGGGGTTGCAGCAGTATCATGCATTCTATCTGGACGAGGTCCTTGAGTGCACTAGGCTAATTTTGGTTTGCCCTGTTTATTTTATTTTTGCATAAATTTTAAATCGTATAATGTTCTAATAATCATAACTTTCACGTACGAGGTCCATTTGATGCGTGGTTCATTCCTATGGAATCATAATGAAATTTTGGACATTTTGGTGCTAGTTTGGAAAAATTCTAAAGTCGTTTGAATTTTGGGATTAAATTGGATTTAAATTCAATTTAAATTCAAAGGTGAGTGTTTTAACCCACTCACAACTTCTAAAATTTCTTATATTTTTTAAGTTTAATTTATAATGTGATTAGGAATTTATTTATGACTGTTTGGTACATTTTAAATCATCATCTCAGTTAATTTGAATTTTATTTGAATTAAATCATTATTTAATTTATTATTGAAAATAAGTTGCCAGTTAAAAACCTGTTATTGATTATCAGTTCTATATTGATATTTATTGATTGATTTGGATGATGACTGTGATGGGTGTTAATTGTTGATATTGGATGAATGGATGTTGTGTTTTATATCGTTATAAACTGCAAGTTCACTATGGGTTGAAATGATACATACCCGAATGATCTATAGATTAAGGAAAAATCCCTATGGGTTGAAATGATAGACTCGAGCGATTTTGCGGATGTTATTTATTTCCGGATTGCCGTTTGAAATGATATATAACCATAAAATTTTAAATTGCGGTTTGAAATGACCCTAGCGTAGAAAATTATATACGGACACCGGATTGGTTAAATTAAATGATTTTAAAATCCTTAAATTTTTGAATTCAATCAATTGATGTTTTGAAATAAAATTTGATTTATATAAATTGAAGTATTATAGAATAATCAAGTTTTGCATTGAAATGTGAATTGGTTTTAAAAGGAATTTCTTTAAGAAATTAAATTAGAAATTTGAAGTTAAAGTATAAATGAAATTCTATCGAAATTGAGTTATTAAATTAGCTTGAAAAATAACATTGAAATATTTTTGGAATTGGAGCAATTCGAATTGATATTGAACGTGGGTTGAAACCGATTAGAAACTCAATAGTTTATTGAAATTTGGTTTGTCAATTTGGAAATTTGAAATGGTCCAAATATGTTGAAATGAAATGAATAGTTTAATTTGATATTAATTTCAAACTCATATTTTAATATAAACTATTTTAAAAATACATTGTTTTAAAATTTCTAATTATTTAGATTTTCAAATTTATTAAACTATTTAACTAATATTACTGAATTATTTTAATCTATTTTAAACCAGTTTAATTTATTTTTAACTAATTAAACTATTTTTGATTTATTTTAAATCTAATTAATCTATTTTAATTATATTTAATCTATTTTAAATCTATATTAATTATTTAAAAGTATTTAAACTATTTCCTTCCAAATTCCAAACTAAGTAAAATGGATGGGTTTATATTCAAATTTCTTGATTTTTAAAGTGAATATAGTTAATGATGATGTCATAACCTAAGTTGGGATTTAAAAATTATAACTAATTGAATATGATGATTTTGGATTAAGGATTTTATCTATTTTGGAAGTATAATTTTTGAAAGAAATCATGATTTTGGAAACGATAATGATTTGAAAGTGGTATAGTTTTGAGAACACAATATTTGATATAAATTGTGAATATGACTTTGAAAAGTAATATAATTATCGAACTATGATTTCAAACGCGAATATGATTTAGAAAGTAGGTAATGATTTCGAAAGTGATATGATTTGAATTGAATACGATATTTTAATATCAATAATGAAATGATTTTGGAAATGTAAAAGAACCATTGGTGTGTAATAAGCGATCAGTTGTCAAAGAGACCTGGATCGAATGTTGTCATACTCTCTACAAATACCGAAAACCACTTTGACAACTGTGTACGTGGTGGAGATTTCAGAATGAAGTAGGATGGGTGTGACGATCCTATATGAGGTATATACGTAGACTCGATTCCTGTGAGTTGGCATAAGGTTGTTAAACAGGAGCAATTGATGGCCAAGTGAGGTCATTCCTCCAATCGGGCACACCCCGTCGATACTATATTCTAACATTTGATTTATTTGGTGGCCACCCTTCAGTTTTTACTAAGGAGTGTGTTTCGAGGTGGGCGGTAGTAGCTGCTATGTGTTACCACCAGTCCGAAAGTGTAATTGGCATATCTACCCTGACATTGCTTAGTTGTGACGTGTCACCTACCCTAGCGTGCCTTCTACGAGTTTGTTTTGTACCATACCTATGGAGTACCCTCTAACAGCGTCTAGTATGGGTGGGATTATGGTACTGTATACACTATGGGAATATATAAAATGTGTTAAGGTGGAAAATGTAAAGCCTTAATGCTATTTTAATACTTTTACTTTACTGTAGACATATTATAATAGCGTATTGTACTACATTGTAGATAGTTTAATGGATCCTTACGAGGTATGAATCCCGAGCATGTCTTAAGTTACTGTGTAGGATCTAGATTAACCCTAGAGGGGGGGTGAATAGGGTTATAGCAAATTTTCTCAATTTAAAAGTAAAAACAAACTGCAGAAACAAATATGCTGAAAAGTAAATCACACAAAAATTTACCCAGCTTCGGCAACCCCTGCCTACTGCTGCATTCCCAGATTTCTATTAGAATTAAACAGTATCCCGCTTACAAACACTCTACTAGACTCGCAAACCCTTTTGCTCCCGCTCACAAACACTCTCATAGACTCGCACACCCTGCTCCGCCTATAGAGTTTCGCTTACTCGCAAACTCTGCTCCGCCTATAGAGTTTTGCAAACTCGCACACCCTGCTCACTGAACTAATTCTAACTAGACAATCTGACACTACCTACAACCTAGGTGGTGATTTACAAATTGTTTGACTCGAAAAGAAAAAACAACTTCAAAAATACAAGCAGGAGCAAAAATTAAAATATAAACTTGAATCCATAATTTTTGCTCAAAATAAAACTAGACTTAAAACTTAAACCCTATTAACGAATAAAACTAAAACCCCCTTTATAATAAACAAGGCCGGCCCCTTGTTCTTTAGCCCGATCCAATTCTTTTGGCTTGTGAGAATAATCCGGCCGATCCTTTTTCTTTTGCTTGGCCCGTTCCTTTTTGACGAATTAGGGCTTCGGTCCTTTTCTCTTCCTTCTGAAACAATTGCGGTCGTTCCTTTCTGAAATTAGGGTTTTCTGAATATTGGAAATCGCGACTGTTTGATTTTCTTGCTCGGTTGGTCGCTCCTTCTATGATGATTGATTCTAGTTTGTGTTGCTCCTCTATTGATCGATTCTCGTTGCTTGGCTCGCTCGTTCTCTGATGATCGAGTTCGTTGTTGATTCGGTATGTAATTTCTCTGTTTGTTGGTTTGATTGTTTGCCTTTTTCACTCGATGCCGATGATGATGACTTGGGTGTGGTATTTATATGAATTCGTGACACTTGATTTCGTTTGTGTTCATTAACGCGACTTCATCACTTTCCTAATTTTTTACAACTTGATACACACGGCTTTCCTAATATACTTACTACTTGATGCTCACGGCCTTGATTATGTAATGTTCGATTTTCCTTGATTCACACGGCAACAACTTTCCCCTTTTACTTCCTGACTTTTTCAAAGATACGAATTTGATTTTTTAAACTTCGGCTTGATTTGTATTTTTGTACTGCGTTGATTTCTTGTATACCACTCCACGACTCTGCTTCATTTTCGCCCATCACTGTTTTCATTCTTCATTTCACTTGAACATTGCATTTGTTAATCTTGCTACTTTCACTGGTTGTTGGGTTGCTATACATATGAACTTGCATTCATTCGAATTGTATTCACTTCATGTTTGCCTACATGTTGAGGTTTGGACATTTGCACTTGTACACTCCATACTTGGTCGTGCTGTAGTCTTCAAGCATGTTGCTATTGACATGTCTTGATGCACTGAACTATTTACTGTCTTGTTTGGTTGAAGTTCTTTGTTTGGTCTGGTCATTGCTTCCCTGACCTTGTAGGTTGTTTGGTTGATGTGCATGTCACTGTTGTACACTGCATAGTGGTCTTCATTGTGATGATTTTGTTGCTCTGACTTGTATCACTCATGCAGTCTTCACTGTTGTATATGTTGATTCCTTTATTGCTGTTGCATGCACTTTTATGCTGTTTGCTTTGTATTACTGATCATGGTAGTCTGATCATTGATTTCTGTGCATTTGGACTTCACTGTTGCTGTGTCATTGCTGTTGACATGTGCATTTGCACTTGTAGTCTTGGCCATGTTGGTTTAGTTGCATTATAGTTGCATTCATTTGAGTCTGTTGCTTTGCTTATTTGTAGCTTGCATCACTGGTGCAAATTATTTGCTGCGACACTTGTTCACTGGTGTACTTGAGCTTTTGACCTTTCTGGTCTCTGTTCTTTGTTCATTGGTCATTGTACTGATTCTTGATGTCTTGAGCATTTGGTCTGTGTTGCACTGTTCCATGTACACTGTATTGTATCATCCTTAGTTTTGTTTATGCACCATGTTGCATGCAGTGTTGCATTGACATGCGTCTTGCCTTTGACATCCATGTTCTTCACTGTTTACATCACTGGACTTTGACTTGGTCTTTGTTGAACTTCTGGATGCACTTGTCATCTTCACTGTGTTATCTGCACCCATTATGTTTGATCTGCTGATGTTTGTTGCAGTCCATGTAGTTGCTTGAGTTACTTTGTTGCCACTGGTTCATTGCTTGAGTTGTTGCACACTTGTGATCTTTAGTTTGTACTTCTGGTCTACTTTGTCTCTATGTATTTCATGTTGATTTTTGAAATTTCACTTGAGTTGAATCCAGTTTCAAAACTCGGGTTTGACCTTGTGCTCGTGTCGTGATTTTCAATATATTGCACGTGAGTTGAACCCTATTTTTTATTTGGGTTTGACATGTGCTCACCTTTCCCTGTAAATCGATCAAGTGTATATCGATGTGCACGGCCTTGTGGCATGTACAGTGATACACTGTGCATGTCACACTGTTCGTGTGTGATGAATTTAAATGTAAATGATGACGAACAACCCAAATAACTGAGGCAAATCATATTTTCAAAAATCATATTTCATTTTATATTGCAAAAATATTTCTTTTTCAATTTTACTGCGTTAGTGGATATTTTTGCAAATTGCCCAAATGCTGGATTCAAACTGGAATGCTGTTGAAGATAAAATACGAGTGTGAGTGATATGTAGTGAGGAAATTATGTAAACTGAATTGTGATGTAATCAAAAATGTATATGTATAGTGAGAGCTTGAATTTTTACTATTCAAGATTGTAATAAATATTTGTTTGAATAAAATTTCTGTTTGAATTCAAATTCTGTGTAACTTGTTCTGTTTGAATTCAAATTCTGTGTAATTTATTTTATTCAACAAATATTTATTTAATCTATGAAAAACAAAATAGTACATTACCAAATACATTTAAATGAATATATATATATATATATATATATATATATATATATATGTTTATTATCATCAAACAAAAATCATATAAGCGCTAAGCGCATATTCCACATTCTCCCCCTTTTGATGATAACAAACATATATTTAAGATTTTGACTATGTTAAATGTATTTGATCAATGATATACTCTAATTGCTCCCCCTATTTGAATGCTTTCTCTCTACATGATGCTCCCCCTACATATATGCATGCAAATAGAAATATTCAAAATAAGCCTAGATGCAAATGGAAAATTATTTGACCTTTGCTTGATTCTATTTGACAAAATCTTAACTTTTCTCTCCCCCTTTTGTTATCAGCAAAAGAATAATAGTGTTAGAGAAAAATAGAGATTAAGTGATCAATATTAATCCAACATTAAAACTCAAATTGAATATAAATATTAAACTCCAATAAGAATCAAACAAAAACCATACTACACTTGTTAGGAGCATATTCCACTTTTAGAAATGATGGTAATGATGTTCTCATATAAAATCATTCAGTTGTATCTACTTGTGGTACATTTATATCAGGAATTTGAATATCTACTAATCATGCATAACCGTTAGGACTTTTAAATGAGATTAGTAGTATTCGAAATTAATTTTAAAAATGAAATCAAGTATCTTCTAACCACGCATGACCATGAGGACTTTTAAATGGGATTAGAATCAACTTGTCTATTTAATCAATCAATTTTGATATGCATTCCATACATGCATAACCGTAAGGACTTTTAAATGAGCATGGAAGCACATAATCAAAAATCTGTGACGGCCCGCAAATCCGTACCCCTTTGAACTAACCAAAACCACTACTCGTCAGCTCAAAGTGGAACAAAAATACGAGTCTTCGGGTAAAAGAAGAAAGAGGTAGAAGAAGAAGAACAAAAACAACATCAGAATCTCACATCGCAGGGAATAAAATATAATATATATAATACAGTTTTAAATACAAGAAATCTGTACTGTATACATATACATACACACCATCATCAGAGTACATCAATAAATCATACATATCCGTACACAGCGGAAATAATAGGCAAATACGGAAATACGCTCTGTAACCAGCTCGTCTCCTGAGCTGCAGCATATAACCTGAATCCTGTTTAACTCGGTCTGATCCGAGCATCATATAAAACAACACCCGAGTCAGTCTGGAATACCAGCGTGAGAAAATCACACTCCATTGGATTATTAAAGTTTCAAAAATCTTTTGAAAACAAAAGCATCTCGTAAGACCACGCCACAAATAAACATGTCGGGTTTTTACCTTACGATAGCTAAACATTTTTTATAGAAATCCTCTGATATTATAATAGGGTCTATATACAAATACTTATAAAATAGCCGAAATTGTTACATCTATTAAATTCCAGCTACTAGCCACAGAGTGGGTAATACAAACAAAACTCGTACAAGGCTCGTAGGGAGAATGGATTTCCATCAATGGCTGGGCTACTGGGGTACCTCCCGTCACAGTTGCTGGCCTAGATCAGAATACCGAGGAGTACGTCCGCTCCCCTGCAACACAAGGCCGGAACCATTCCTTACTGAACAGTCCCGAACAAGATAACCCCGTGGTTGGCGTGACCAACCACCCACTAAGACGAATAAAAAGGGGCATCTAGACAGGGGAAAATCTTGTCCTGCTTGGGCATGACCCACCTAACCTTGCTGCACCTCCCATGTTTTAGCCATTCCCGGTTGATGAGACTTTAGGTTAAGCGTTACCTTTCAAGAACGCACCACTTAGAATACTCACCGTCCACCTGATGATGTTTTAAAGCATTCAATCCATACAAGTTGCCCTGGGTCTGGACAAACCGAATCACCGTCTTCAACTCTTCACAGTCTTCATTCGTAATCGTTCAAACCGGATCGAAGTGGTTTTCGGATAATTAAATCCAATCCCGGACTCTTCGAAACGATCAGCGCATTGTCCAATATTGATAGTCGGTTATTTAACTATCAATTAATCACACACAAGCATCCATCAAATAATTTCCACAAATTATTTAGCTCAAATATCATTCAGATATTATTCCCATTTAACCCATTTGAAATAAATTGTCAAAGCCCTTTATTTCAATGAAATCACTAAATGATTTCTTATACACACTCAATTTGATTTAACTTTTGAAAATATTTCTTATTTCCTCATTTCTTTCTCAAAAATCAATTTACACTTTCCTTATAATCTCACAAATTCACTTTCTCTATTTAATAAAATTTCTCCTAAATCTTATCCCATTTAATAACTCACTTATCATCACAAGAGGATTATTAATTGGATTTTGAAAACATTTGAAAATATTTAGATTTATAAAATAAGAAGTATAGTTTTTATACAACTTACGGTTTAAAAGAAATATTTAACATAAAAATTAGAGTTCATATCCAGTTAATGATAAATTGTAAAACTGGTTTTAGAAAATTACAGTTTATTATAAATATTTGCTTATCCTTTAAAAATGACTAATTCGAAACATTTTGAATTCAAGTAATGGTTTACAAAAATTTATAGTGTAGTAATTTAAATTACTCATTTTAAAATAAGTTATAATTTAGTAAAACTCAATATTCATCCATAAATTCCTCTTGACCATATTTTCATTTCTTATTTCCAGAAATATTCAACTATTCCTTCCCCAAACCAATTCCTCATAACTCAAATCAAGTCCTTACCATGACTTATCTCATTACATATTCGCTAATACTTTCTATCCCATTTATAAACTCCGTTTATAAATTTATAAACTCCCTGAGTTTTCTTTTTATTTATTTATGAAAACAATTTATTCAAAAGTCCTATTTTTATAATTTTATTTTTCAATTCAATTCCATATTGTTCCTTAATAAAATTCCATTTCATTTCTTAATAAAATTCCCTTATTTTATTTCTTAATATAGTTCTTGTGACGCCCCACCTCTATACCTACGCTAGCCAAGAACATTACGGTGAATGCTGTCGACGAGCATGGAGAATAAGGCTGTTGAGGACCGACCATCCGTGTAATTTCTTTGCGCGAGCACCGATATGTCAGATAATATAACATGCATTCTATTTCAAGAGGAAATCCGACGTACCAACACAAACTCAAAGCTACTACACGGTGGCTATATAAATCCTTCGGAAACAAATATAGAAATAAACATAACACAAATCAGTCACAGACAATTCATATCACAAAGGCGGAATAAGATATGAATATAACACTAGGAAGTGTACATCAGAGTAGTGGTCTAAAAAGATCCACAATATCACAAAAGAATAGTTACACGAACTACATAAAAGAATAAGTATACATTAAGGAGTCTATATCTCAAATGTATACAACAAAATAACTACTAATCTAAGTAGTTAACCCAAAAGTCAAGGAGTTAATCCCGGATGAGAAGTCAAGCAGAAGCACCTGTAACATCTCGGTCTGACCCGAGTATTATTTAATAAGAAAATAATAAACGGATCAGTCTAACTATAAATATCAGATGAAACGATATAGAATAAGAGATATGACTAAACACATAATAATCACAATGCCAAGCTGTGATATATATATATATATATATATATATATACATACACATACTTAGTTGATAATCATCAAGAGATTAATCAATGTCACCAAATCTACACAATAATCAAAGAAGTGTCATACTCTTTATTTCGTTCATCAAACCACAAATATTGACGATAATATCAATGTCAATCACCAAAGTCAAAGACGCACAAATTCCAGAAGACTACACAAGAAATCCAGAAATCACAAAAGTCAATGACACACAAATTCACCAATGCACAAATATTGATAAAACTTATCAATGGAAATCACGAAAATTGGTGAAACACAAATTCTAGAAACTACACAAGAAATCCAGAAATCACAAAAATAGAGGGGGGGAGGCCTATCACAAACGGGAGCATAAAGCTCACCAACAGCTGTAACACATGAACGAGAAGCTATCTCATGGTAGCTAACCATAAATTTGACACACGAATGGTCCGAAGACCTGACACACGAATGGCCCGAAGACCGTGGGTTGCTACCCCATAAATTTGACACACGAACGGGGTTTAGTCTCCCACGCAGACAAAGAGACATCGCACATTGCTAGTCTAAATCACAAAAATGATCGTCATGATCATCGAGAAGTGTCAATTACACTAAGCTAGTAAATATATGAGTTTAGCCTCATGTCCCATAACCACTTGCTTAACTTAAATATTTACGAACAAACTGTAAATCTCCACTAGAAAATTGTCACAAGAGGTTCAATCGAACAAGTCCAAGAATTAACCGACAAAGTAAACGCAAGCGTTTCATACCACTTGTTTTACTAAGCCATTTAATTAGATTTCTCATACGAGTGAGGTAAAGGTTTGTATATACTAATAGATTGGAAAACGGTTTTATAAACGAATTTGGTATTAAAATAGTATTGAAAACGTTTGAGGAAAGAGTTTTGATATTTACTACTAGTATAGAAAACCTTTATATTTTTAAAGTGACAAACCACGAAGAAGATTGTAAAAACAATCAATCACAAAAATCCACATACGAAGACGTGAATAAAATCCAACGAAATCGATAAAGGATCCATCGAAATGGATATTCAAAAATCCCTAAAAAGAGTCATCAAAGTCATAATAGATGATAACAACAAATAGGATTATCACGAATCGATTTAAATTAGAATTTCAATCCAAAAAGGCAAATTAGACTCAAACAGCAGGTTCAGTCGACTGAACAGAGAATTTCAGTCGACTGACCCTGTACATGGAAATTTTCCAGGTTCAGGAAACTTTCTGTTTCCAGTTTCAGTCGACTGTGCAGAAGTTTTCAGTCTACTGAATCATGCCTGGAAACTCTCGGGTTTCAGGTTCAGTCGACTGAACAGAGATTTCAGTCGACTGAATCATGCCTGGGCTGTTTTTCAGCCTTATACAAATGAAGAGCAAACTCTTCCAAAATGCAATCGGACGAACATTGGCTCTAAGGGTTTATGCCAAACGGCAACCCGACCCTATATGCTCCTCGATGCATCACCAAAAGCATGTTCAAACATCCATAAAAGGATTTTACACAAATTTGTCTTAAAAACCCAAAACTTGGAATATTCGCAAAACCAATCCAAATCAAGAGCAAATGCACATGAAGAAGTGTTAGGAATTCATACCCAACAACCAAAGATAATTATAGTCATAGATGTGAGATAAAAATCTCACATTTTCACAAATTCGAACAAGAAGAAGCTTGAAAGCAAATGGAGAATCAACCTCTCTTCAATCACAACCCAAATGAGCTTGAATCTAAGCTCAAAACAAGAACATTCCCGAAATTAGGTTTAGGAATTTCTGAAATTGAATGGAGAAAGAGTTGGAGAAGAAGAAGGAGATGCTTACCAAGGGGTTCTTCTAGAGTTTGGAGCAAGGAGATGGATTTGCAAGAGAATCTAGGGTTTTGGAATTTTAATTTCCAATCTCTCCCACCATTAACACTCTAAAAACTGAAATGAGAAGAGAATGAGGGTGAGTGGGGAAGAGTGGCTCAGATTTGAGCATAAATTAACATAGTGTTGAGCCCAAAAACCAAACCCAAAGTAAAAAGTAGCAGAAATCAACTTTCTCCAAACATATCGAAGCTTATACTCAAAAAGGTCGCAAACGGCATTTTAAACTCAATGGGAGTGGTCCCGAGCCCTAATTCGACCGTATGCAAAAAGTAGCTTTTCGGACTAAAATCCGACTAACGATAAAATATTTAAATAAAATATTTAAATATAAAATCGACAAATATGCGGGTTGTTACAGACTCCCCTCCTTAAAGAAATTGCGTCCTCGCAATATTACAAGAAGAAGGTATATAGTAACAACCATAGAAGCATATTCAACACAAAAGAAGTTTGGAATAAGAAGTTCACCTCAAAGAGCACAAGAAAGTAAGTCCGGATGTGTACGCTCGATGTACTCTCTAGATTCCCAAGAGCAATCCTTAGGATTTGAAGACCATTGAACTTTAACAAGCGGAACATCTTTATTTCAAAGTCTATTGACTTCCGAAGCAATGATACGAATAGGATGTTGCTCATAAGTTAAATTAGGCGAAACTTCAATCTCTTCCACAACACCGGGCTCAAGAATAGAATCGGAATCTCGAAGACATTTCCGAAGTTGAGAAACGTGAAACACGTCATGCATAGCAGAAAATTGAGCCGGTAATAAAAGGCGATAAGCCATGGAACCAATACGTTCGGTGATAGGAAATGGCCCAATATATCGAGGCGCTAACTTTCCTGATCGACTGAAACGCACAACACCTTTCATAGGTGAAACACGAATGAACACAAGATCTCCCACAGAAAATTCTAACTTCCTTCTCCGGTTATCGGCATAGGATTTTTGTCTACTTTGGGCTTCTTTCATCCTATGACGAATAAGATCAATCTTTTCTGTGGAATCATGAATAAAATCTGGACCTAAAGCCAGCTTCTCACCGGCCTCAAGCCAACAAGAAGGAGATCGGCATGGCCTACCATAGAGTGCCTCAAAAGGTGCCATACCAATACTAGATTGGAAGCTATTATTATAGGAAAATTCAACAAGTGAAATATGATCTTCCCAACCTCCACCAAAATCAAGAACACAAGCACGAAGAAGATCTTCAAGAGTTTGATTCACACGCTCGGTTTGTCCATCGGACTGGGGATGATAAGCGGTGCTAAAATTAAGCTTCGTTCCCAAAGCTTTTTGAAGACTCTTCTAAAATCCACTAGTAAACAATGGATCACGATCACTAACAATAGAAGTAGGAACACCATGCAATTTAACAATTTCTTTGATAAATATCTTGGCCAAAAGAGGAACAGTTCGGTTAGACCGAACGGGAATAAAATGGGCGGATTTAGTAAGTCTATCAACAATTACCCATAAGCTATCATAACTCGATCGAGAACGGGGAAGGCCATCTATAAAATCCATGGAAATTTGATCCCACTTCCAAACTGGAATTTCTAAACGTTGCAATAACCCACCGGGCCTTTGATTTTCGGCCTTAACGAGTTGGCAAGTCATGCAACGTTTAACGAAGTTAGCGATGTCAAGTTTCATTCCCTCCCAATAATAAAGTCGCTTCATGTCCGCGTACATTTTACTACTACCGGGATGAATGGTAAACTTAGAACGATGTGAATCTTCAAAAATATCTTTACGAAGATCACCAATATTTGGCACGACAAGTCTACCAAATTTCCGAATGCCGCCACGAGAATCGATATCAAAGTCTTTCAAACCTTCAATATCAATTTTATCCCTAATATTTTGGCCAAGAAGAGCCAAGTCGGAATCTAGCCCTTGAGCTTCAAGAATGCGGTCTAAAAGAGATGGATGAGCCACAAGGCTACATAAAACAAACGATGAGCATAAATCGGAAACACGGTCTCGAATTTCGCAAGTGGATAAAATATCGAGATCGTTCCATTCGGATATCATCATAGTAACAACAGCTTGTTGTTTACGGCTAAGAGCATCGGCGACAAGATTACCCTTACCGGGAGTATAAAGAATATCAAGATCATATGGTGCAAGAAATTCGAACCAACGCTGTTGACGCAAATTAAGTTCCTTTTGAGAGAATAAATATTTCAAAGACTTATGATCTGTGTAAAGAACAAATTTCTCTCCTAAGAGATAATGACGCCAAATCCGAAGAGCAAAAACAATAGCCGCGAGCTCTAAATCATGAGTGGCATATCTAGTCTCAGCAGGCTTTAATTGCCTAGAAGCATAAGCAATAACGCGTTCCTTTTGCATAAGAACGGCACCCAAACCAATGCGACTAGCATCGGTATAAACAACAAAATCTTGATTCCCTTCGGGAATAACAAGAATAGGAGCATCAGAAAGAAGTTCTTTTAATTTCTGAAAAGAAGCTTCACATTTGTCCGACCAAATGTATTTGACACCTTTCTTCGTCAAGCTAGTGAGAGGCACGGCAATTTTAGAAAAGTCTTTAATAAAACGACGGTAATAGCCCGCCAATCCAAGAAAACTACGAATCTCTGTCACATTCTCCGGTCTCTTCCAATCTTGAATCGCTTCAATCTTTGAAGGATCCACGGAAATTCCGGATTCGGAAATAATGTGACCGAGAAACTTCACACGAGATTGCCAAAAATGGCATTTAGAAAATTTTGCCTTTAATTGATTACTCCTAAGAGTTTCCAACACAATCCGAAGATGTTTTTCATGCTCCTCCTCGGTTTTAGAATAAACAAGAATATCATCGATAAAGATGAGAACAAACCGGTCGAGAAAGTCTTCAAAAACTCGATTCATTAAGTCAACGAAATAAGCCGGGGCATTTGTTAACCCAAATGGCATAACAAGCCATTCATAAGATCCATACCGAGTGCGGAACGATGTCAAAGGAATGCTATCCTCTGCAATACGAAGCTGATGAAAACCGGTAGCCAAGTCCAATCGTGAAAAGACTCTAGCACCACTAAGTTGATCGAATAGATCATCAATCCGAGGTAAAGGATATTTATTTTTGATAGTAAGATCATTAAGCTTGCGATAGTCAACGCAAAGCCTAAGTGTACCATCAGATTTCTTCACAAAAATAGCTGAAGCTCCCCAAGGCGAGGAACTAGAGCGAATAAATTGCTTCGTTTCCAATTCAGATAATTGTTTACGCATCTCCTCGTTTTCTTTATTGGACATACGATAAGGAGGACGAGTGATAGGTTGAGCTCCCGGAGTAAGATTAATTCTGAACTCAATTGCTCGTTTAGGTGGTAATCCTAAAACGGGCTCGAATATGTCGGAAAATTCACAAACGACGTGAATAAGAGAAATAATATCACCCTCATCGTCATCATCATCATCACGAGGATTTAAAGAATACAAAGATGCAACCAAAGCAGAATCTGAATCTTTAAGAATAACAGAAACCTGATTAACAGATTGAGGATGTCGAAGATGAATAGTCCGCTCAGGACATAGGATATGAGCTTCATAACGGTTAAGCCAATCCATTCCCAAAATCATTCCAAAGCCTAAATAACGCATGACATGCAAATCGGCTCGGAAAGAAAAATCACACAAAATAATCTCGACATCTTTACACAATAAACTGATTGTTGCGGATCCACCAACCGGATTCGCAATTCTCAAAGAAGTCATTAAACACAAAACATCCAAAGAAAAAGCATCAACAAGTTCTTTTGATATAAAAGAATGGGACGCACCCGTATCAAAAAGAACTCGAATAGGATGATCACGAAACAAAATAATTCCATCTAGAATAGAATGAGAAATACCTTGGCCACGAGATGTGTTGCCAGGGGCTTGAGCAACATTTAACTTTCCCTCCCTCCTATTTTGAAGTTTGGGACACACATGCATAAAATGGTCCGGGCTTTTGCAATAGCGACAAGTACGAGGCTTTGAACACTTGTTCGCAAAATGGTCTTTCGAACCACAATTATAGCATTTCCCTTGAGTAGAGGAAAAGGTCTTTTCAGCAGGAGTTGCTTGCTTCCCTTTCTTATTGGGATAAGGGCCTTTAAATTTGTTTGGCCTCTTTCTGTTGTTGAAATTTGGTTTGGAACCCACCACTTCAGCATCATTCTCTCTATCCGCCTCTTCAAGACGAAGAGCGATATCAACGAGTTGGTCGAAAGAAACTTCTAACTTTAAAAGTAATGGCTTCTTGAGGCTTTTGTTTAAGCCATAAACGAATCTATGGTTCTTTTTAAGAGAGGTGTTGATGTATTCAACCCCATATTTGGAAAGCGACTCGAAGGAGGCGACGTAATCAGTCACGGAGGACTCACCTTGAACAAGGTCTATAAATCGTCGAGCCAATGTCACTTTCTCAGCTTCCGGTACGAATTTCAACTCGAAGCGTTCTCGGAATTTCTCCCAAGTGAGATCCGCTTCATTAGTTTCAGAAATAAGGAGCTCGTACCAGTCCAATGCTCTTTCTCGGAGCATACTAGAGGCCACCTGAACTCGGTGAAGGTCAATAAGGTTCATGCGTGAAAAGATGCGATCGCATGTTCTAAGCCAAGCTTGTACTTCAATAACAGTTTCGGAACCTCTGAATGACTCCCCACCCAAATTAGTGTAATCGCCACACAAGCGTGCAAATCCCGACTTTGGGTGAGTAGGTTCCGGGTTAGCTCCAGCCGCTTGAGCATTTGTTACCAAATCAAGAAGCTGTTGAGCAGTCATAAAAACTCCATCCTGGGGCGGAGTGCTAGATGGCACGGCTCTGGGGCGGCCTGGTCTAGACATTTCTCTTCCTTAAGAAAGAAGGAAGAAGAAGAAAAAGGTTATTCACCAAATTGAATATCAAGAAATCTTGATAGATAAACAAGGAATCATAAGGAAAATAGGATGGAACGGTACGAAGACCCGAATAAAATCCTAAAGCACAACTCCTAAGAAAGACTTAGGACGATGATCCTTGTTATAATATTCCATATTGTTCCGAAGTTTGGCTCTGATACCAAGCTGTGACGCCCCACCTCTATACCTACGCTAGCCAAGAACATTACGGTGAATGCTGTCGACTAGCATGGAGAATAAGGCTGTTGAGGAGCGACCATCCGTGTAATTTCTTTGCGCGAGCATCGATATGTCAGATAATATAACATGCATTCTATTTCAAGAGGAAATCCGACGTACCAACACAAACTCAAAGCTACTACACGGTGGCTATATAAATCCTTCGGAAACAAATATAGAAATAAACATAACACAAATCAGTCACAGACAATTCATATCACAAAGGCGGAATAAGATATGAATATAACACTAGGAAGTGTACATCAGAGTAGTGGTCTAAAAAGATCCACAATATCACAAAAGAATAGTTACACGAACTACATAAAAGAATAAGTATACATTAAGGAGTCTATATCTCAAATGTATACAACAAAATAACTACTAATCTAAGTAGTTAACCCAAAAGTCAAGGAGTTAATCCCGGATGAGAAGTCAAGCAGAAGCACCTGTAACATCTCGGTCTGACCCGAGTATTATTTAATAAGAAAATAATAAACGGATCAGTCTAACTATAAATATCAGATGAAACGATATAGAATAAGAGATATGACTAAACACATAATAATCACAATGCCAAGCTGTGATATATATATATATATATATATATATATATATACACATACTTAGTTGATAATCATCAAGAGATTAATCAATGTCACCAAATCTACACAAGAATCAAAGAAGTGTCATACTCTTTATTTCGTTCATCAAACCACAAATATTGACGATAATATCAATGTCAATCACCAAAGTCAAAGACGCACAAATTCCAGAAGACTACGCAAGAAATCCAGAAATCACAAAAGTCAATGACACACAAATTCACCAATGCACAAATATTGATAAAACTTATCAATGGAAATCACGAAAATTGGTGAAACACAAATTCTAGAAATCTACACAAGAAATCCAGAAATCACAAAAATAGAGGGGGGGAGGCTATCACAAACGGAAGCATAAAGCTCACCAACAGCTGTAACACATGAACGAGAAGCTATCTCATGGTAGCTAACCATAAATTTGACACACGAATGGTCCGAAGACCTGACACACGAATGGCCCGAAGACCGTGGGTTGCTACCCCATAAATTTGACACACGAACGGGGTTTAGTCTCCCACGCAGACAAAGAGACATCGCACATTGCTAGTCTAAATCACAAAAATGATCGTCATGATCATCGAGAAGTGTCAATTACACTAAGCTAGTAAATATATGAGTTTAGCCTCATGTCCCATAACCACTTGCTTAACTTAAATATTTACGAACAAACTGTAAATCTCCACTAGAAAATTGTCACAAGAGGTTCAATCGAACAAGTCCAAGAATTAACCGACAAAGTAAACGCAAGCGTTTCATACCACTTGTTTTACTAAGCCATTTAATTAGATTTCTCATACGAGTGAGGTAAAGGTTTGTATATACTAATAGATTGGAAAACGGTTTTATAAACGAATTTGGTATTAAAATAGTATTGAAAACGTTTGAGGAAAGAGTTTTGATATTTACTACTAGTATAGAAAACCTTTATATTTTTAAAGTGACAAACCACGAAGAAGATTGTAAGAACAATCAATCACAAAAATTCACATACGAAGACGTGAATAAAATCCAACGAAATCGATAAAGGATCCATCGAAATGGATATTCAAAAATCCCTAAAAAGAGTCATCAAAGTCATAATAGATGATAACAACAAATAGGATTATCACGAATCGATTTAAATTAGAATTTCAATCCAAAAAGGCAAATTAGACTCAAACAGCAGGTTCAGTCGACTGAACAGAGAATTTCAGTCGACTGACCCTGTACATGGAAATTTTCCAGGTTCAGGAAACTTTCTGTTTCCAGTTTCAGTCGACTGTGCAGAAGTTTTCAGTCGACTGAATCATGCCTGGAAACTCTCGGGTTTCAGGTTCAGTCGACTGAACAGAGATTTCAGTCGACTGAATCATGCCTGGGCTGTTTTTCAGCCTTATACAAATGAAGAGCAAACTCTTCCAAATTGCAATCGGACGAACATTGTCTCTACCGGTTTATGCCAAACGGCAACCCGGCCCTATATGCTCCTCGATGCATCACCAAAAGCATGTTCAAACATCCATAAAAGGATTTTACACAAATTTGTCTTAAAAACCCAAAACTTGGAATATTCGCAAAACCAATCCAAATCAAGAGCAAATGCACATGAAGAAGTGTTAGGAATTCATACCCAACAACCAAAGATAATTATAGTCATAGATGTGAGATAAAAATCTCACATTTTCACAAATTCGAACAAGAAGAAGCTTGAAAGCAAATGGAGAATCAACCTATCTTCAATCACAACCCAAATGAGCTTGAATCTAAGCTCAAAACAAGAACATTCCCGAAATTAGGTTTAGGAATTTCTGAAATAGAATGGAGAAAGAGTTGGAGAAGAAGAAGGAGATGCTTACCAAGGGGTTCTTCTTGAGTTTGGAGCAAGGAGATGGATTTGCAAGAGAATCTAGGGTTTTGGAATTTTAATTTCCAATCTCTCCCACCATTAACACTCTAAAAACTGAAATGAGAAGAGAATGAGGGTGAGTGGGGAAGAGTGGCTCAGATTTGAGCATAAGTTAACATAGGGTTGAGCCCAAAAACCAAACCCAAAGTAAAAAGTAGCAGAAATCAACTTTCTCCAAACATATCGAAGCTTATACTCAAAAAGGTCGCAAACGACATTTTAAACTCAATGGGAGTGGTCCCGAGCCCTAATTCGACCGTATGCAAAAATTACCTTTTCGGACTAAAATCCGACTAACGATAAAATATTTAAATAAAATATTTAAATATAAAATCGACAAATATGCGGGTTGTTACAGTTCTCTTAATTTAAGTTTATTTTTTTTTAATATAGTTTGCTTCGCTTCAAATCCATTCATCGATTACAATATTTTCTTCAAGTCTTTGTACATAATTAAATTTTTTTTCCAAACTCAACTTTAACAAATTTTATGTTTAACCAAAGTAATAACCATTCTTTTAATTTTACTTTAGTCTCAATAGAAGTAAACTCAAATCCTAAAGAAATACTCTTTTAATTTACATTTCATTTAACTTCCTTCAATTAAATTATTTATAGCATTTTAAAAATTAGTAAATGCCAATTTCCATATAGATTTTATTCGCATGCAAATCCATATCAATATCATTCATCCTGTCATATGGCAACAATATATATATCATAAATAAATATCTTTGAGGAATCCTATTGGATCCCTCGAACCTGTTTCCCTGCATCCACAAACGTCAGCACAATAACATATCAATTCCACTTCAAATGGATATCTCAGTATATGGGTTATGATATTAACCGGTGAACAAATTATTATCAATCAATCAAACACACCCAATAATTCAAATTTAACATTTATATTTAATTTAGGCATCCAAATGAGTAAGAAAATATCACCTTTGCTTTTAAGTTGCAATCATTCCCAATCTCGACTCGTTTCCATATTTTTGACCTTGAATAACAATTGTATGAATTTTATTAATATTTGAACTAATCAAATGTTTAACTATTGTTTAATAAAATTTATTTTTTTAACTCTAATAATTTAATTTTAACTAGTGATATAATTTTAACCAAATAATTACTTTTTAAACTAATTCTCCTTTTAAAAAATCTTTTGGTAATTTAAACAATTTAATCACTAAATCCACTATTTAAAATAATATTTAAAACATGTAGATTTATTTTATCCTTGAAACAACATACATATATACTTATATTTATTTTAAAAATCTAATCTTAATATTATTATTATTATTATTTCTTTTCTTTTTTTCCAAAGTCCTATATAAAATTTCTGTTTTACTGGTTTTAAAATTCCAATTTGTATATAGACTTTTCAACATCCTAAAATCCTTACATTTCAAACCTGTCTATATATAAATTCTTCAACATTTAAATTTCCAATTTTCAAAACCTTATCTATTCTTCTGTTTTACTATTTATACATTTAAATTAAATTTAAAAAAAGAAATCAAAAACAGATACCTCACAGTCTCACGAACTCAGGCCCGCGACCACCCCATGCGACCACCATCTCCTCGCGAGCAAGCCTACCACTAATTCCAGTTGTAGTTCCCTTTCCTCGCAAGCCTCCTTCTTCTCCTCACGACGCATGCGTGCCAACATACGCCATCGCGACCGACCTCCCTTCCTGCTTGCGACTACGTCGCCTCCTCCATTCGCGTGCGCGAGCCCCGATGCCAAATCAATTATTTCGAAGCCCTAGCTCTACGCGCGCGACTTCTACCTTCACACGCGAACGCGCCAATCTCCACGCCTTCGAGTTCGAGAATCGCGACACCCCCCCCCCCCCCGTGCGCAGCCCCTATTTATAAAATTCGATTTTTAATTTAGGGATATGGAAAAAAAGAACGTGATTTAGGAATATAAGGCTTCGACCATAGATCGAGCTGAGGGAGTGGGAAAAGTTTTGATTTTGCTCGATTAAAATTGAAGACAGAAGAGGGACGAATCGATTTATAAGAGAAGACGCGACCATTAATAAATTTAATTTTAAGTTCTGTGATCGAAGAGTGAAACAGGCAGCATCGCGATAATAAAGAAGATGGGAGGCGTACTCAAGAAGACGAACGAGAATGTTAGTGTGTTGAGGAAGCTACGCTAATTATTTTATTTTAAACGTTATATTTAAAAATCTTCTCGAGTTTGAATATAAATTATAGCGTGTATGCTTATCGTACAATCTCACGGTCACTCCAAAACTTACGAAATTTGAAATTCGGCAATAATTCAATATTACGGGTCCAACGGAACTGGTTTCGTTGAATTCTGAGACTGTGCCTCGGAAGGTTATTTTTAAATGTCAATTTAAACGATGCAAATTTTAAAATTAAACAAACGACAACTAAATTCAATTTTAAGTCATCTATTACTTCCAGTATTATCAATACAAATTTTATAAGTCGTTGAAATATTTTTAACAAGCTTACAACTCCAAATTTTATATTTCACCCAATATCTAATTACCACTTTAATAATTAATTCAATAGGTCGTTAAACTTTAAATTTTGAATTCCTTTTATTAAATAAAACAGCTTTTCATATTCAAAATCAAATTATAGTTCAAATCAATATTTAAATTCATTTAAATATCGCAAATTAACCATCCCAAAAATCCGGGTCATTACGTTCCTCCCCCCTTAAAAGAATTTCGTCCCCGAAATTACTAATTAGGAAGAATGGCCCAAAACCCGTTACTATTTTCAAAACTAACAATTCAACATCCTACCAAACTATCTTTTTAATAAAAGACGCATTACGCTTCATATTAATTTCCAAACCTTTCCTTAGTTTCAACCTACACTATTCGTTTAACCATTCAAGTTTTCAATTTAAAACCCAAATTTTGACTTATCAAAATATTCTCAAAATTTTTCAAACACCCTAAATTCTCAAAAAATTTCGCCAGCGTCTCCTTTGCGCGGCTAGCTCGGTACAACTACAAAATGGCTCTATGGCCTCTCAAACAACCAAAAAGAAAACAAAAAGCCAAGCGGCTCAATCAAAATCCCAATCAATTTCCATATAGAAATTCAAACACATACCTTTTTGTCGAGCATTTCTTATTTATCTTCTGAAATCAAAATCAATTCTCTTTACCTTTATATTACCTGCATATCTTACACAGTAATATATCCAATCACAAAATACAAAACATTTTATCGACATTCTTTCAAATGTCAATATCTATTCATTCAAATATTATTTTAGATTGTTTATGCAATATCAATTCCCAATGAGAATGCATAATTCCTTACTTAAGTTAGTATAAGCATCTTATGTATTTCTTATATTTATTTCCATCTTACTACTTTAGTTCGTATCTATTCCTATTCAATTGATTCTTCCATTTTCATATGAATTCAATTTATCTTTAATTCCGAATATTTAAATTTTATTTTTCATTTATATCAAATTCATGTCATTATTCCAAATTAGTTTCATTCACTAATTTATTTCCATTTCCAATTTGAAAACGTTTGTCGCTAACAAAATTTTCTAAAATTTCCAAAACTTTTCTAACTCCCAAAATTTCTGAAAATTTTTGGCAGAGTCCCCTTTGTACGGAGGAGCTTTTGCAATTTGACAATAGATATAAATATATATACATCGACCCACACGGTCGGAAAAACCAAAAACAGTTCATATTTCCTAGTTTGTATTGCGTAGGCGTACCTTATTTAGCATTTTAAGAAGCGGCTTATTTAATTTTAGCATTTGCGTGCCCAAAATCCCGCTATACAGTCTTGTGGTACCTGTACTTACTCAATTTAAACACATAAGTATCATATTTATGAAATTTATAGCATTGCGTTCATTTAAGCAACTACAACACATCAATAACATATGCAATGCATTATAAATAACTTCATAACAAATTTATAGTTTTCCAAACTAGTTCCAATTGTTTATAACTGACTTAAATACCGTTTGCATTCAACTTTAAGTGGGTTACGACACATTTACTTAACTCCAATTTATAATTATGCCCAAACAAACTTATTTTCCATTTAATTGATTTCCAAAATCAATTTCTGCTTCTTAACAATTCAAAACCATATTTTATAAACAATGTATATAAGTAGTTTGTATAAACAATTGATAAGGTTCCAATTAAATCCAATTGCTTTTACACAATTATATCATCCTATCCAATTCGGAATGATTTTCAACATCATCCTTTTATTCAATTCATTCTTTAACCCGAACTATTTTGTATTCATGGAAACTTATTCAAAAATCAAGTTTATTTACTTCTATTATTCCATAGAACTGTATTTAATCTTGTTTACGACAACAACAACTATTTCTATACAAATTCGACAATATTCATTCAACAAACAATTTTTTTTAGTTTTACAACTGTTTTAAAATTTATTCCAACTCAAGTTATATGAAATTTCATTCCATTCTAATTTATTTATAAACCACATCTTTGCATTGATTTTATTCAACACCATTTTTATTAAGCTCGACAACTTCAAAGCTTAAAATTTAACAAACATGTCCCAAGTTTATATAAGTCATGCTTCATTGAATTTTAGACTTAAGTTAAGTTACTTCAAATTATTTAACTTTCATAACTTAAAGTTTATTTCATTTACCCATAAATTCTTTTCCAATTTAATTTGATCAAATATCTTTCATTTACTTCTTAGCTCAACTAATTATTTCATTTAAAAAATTTCAATTCTCATGTTCGATTCATTCTCGAACTTATTTAACTTATTACAAGACCATTTTCACTTTATTTATACACAATTGGTTTTGTTTTCACTTCTAACCATTTATATTTAACCCAATTTCATTTTATTTGCTAACCAATCCAAGTTGAATTTTATATTTATAATTCAAGGTCTCTTCCTCCCATTTACTTTAATTCACTTTCCATCTTTACTAATTTATCATTCAGCTTTTTATTTAACCAATTCAAAGTTTATCCACATATTCAAGTTACTTATTTATCCCAAATTAGTTTACTCCCAATTTATAATTCGATACTTGATTCTTAGGTTCAAAAATCTCTCATTTAAATTTCCTTGGTTCAATTCTATTTTGTAATTCATGCTTGGATTTCTATTTATTTCCCAAATTCAACAATTCTATTTGACCAATTCAAATTCCATTTATTTTGTTAAGATTAAATCCAAGGCCATATTTATTCCATTCATACTTTAATTGGATTTTATTTGCAAATTCAAATTATCTCTATGTGAATTCCATTCCATGACAACCTTAATTCGTATTTAATTTTCTTACACTTCCAAGTTGAATTTGTATTAATAACTCGGATTTCATTTCCAATTCCATTATTACCTCCCAATCCAACTTCAATTTTAATCTTATTAACTTATTCAATTAACCAATTTATTCCAAATTAATTCACTTTCTCTTCCAATTCTACATTGGATTTATTTTTTTCATTCTCTAAATACAAAATAGTTTTATTTTGGTTTACTATTTTACTCCTTCATACTTTTCTCTTATAAGTCACACATTTATTTTTTTTCACATTACTACCCATTTACACTCAATCACATTCTATTTTTAATTCGGGGTCATAAGTATCTCTTTATTTCAATACTTTTAACCTCTATGGCTATTTCAATCCATTCACCCCAATACAATTTCTTATTCAACTTACTTTCACTTATTAAAGTAAGAATTTAATCCCACTCAATATTATCTATAACTCGATTGAATTTTATTACAATCCAATTTTATTTAACTTAACTTTAGTTAAACCTCGTGTCATACTATATTCTCTTTAATTCACTAATTCACTTTGATTCAATCAAGTAAGAACTTAATTTCATTTAATATCATCCATATCTCAATCCATTTCATTTCAATCTTAAATTTAAATCCAATTATTAAGCTTAAGTTAATCTCAACCAAAATTTTATTTCTATTAAATTTCCAATCCAATTCATTTACATTCTAAATTTGATTTACTTTATCAATTTATTTATATCATTATTATTATTCATCATTTGTCAAATTCCAAACAATTAAATTTTTAACTTTTTATATTCTCATTTGTCTAAATATAAGCATCCAACATCCATGTTATATAATAATTTCAGAAAATATTTCTTTTTATATCAAAATATATTTTGGATGAAATTATTTCATTCACCCACTTTTGAAAACAATATTGTGTCGAATTGCTCTATTCAAGTGTTTAGAAACCCTTTCGGCACAGTTGTACAGACTCTGCTGATGAAGGTTCATATGCCACTCAATAAATCAATCAACACAATATAAAACCATTTTATATTTACTAACAAATAAGCACTCATATCTATAAATACGCTCAAACTCATTCTAGAGTACCATTGACTCTATTTTCTAATGAGTAATTTCCCACCAGAGCCAAGGTTCTCGCTTAACCTTTCAGCTCTGATACCAAGTGTGACGGCGCGCAAATCCGTACCCCTTTGAACTAACCAAAACCACCACTCGTCAGCTCAAAGTGGGACAAAAATACGAGTCTTCGGGTAAAAGAAGAAAGAGGTATAAGAAGAAGAACAAATACAACATCAGATTCTCACATCGCAGCGGAATAAAATATAATATATAGAACACAGTTTTAAATACAAGAAATCTGTACTGTATACATATACATACATACCATCATCAGAGTACATCAATCAATCATACATATCCATACACAGCGGAAATAATAGGCAAATACGGAAATACGCTTTGTAACCAGCTCGTCTCCTGAGCTCCAGCATATAACCTGAATCCTGTTTAACTCGGTCTGACCCGAGCATCATATAAAACAACACCCGACTCAGTCTGGAATACCAGCGTGAGAAAATCACACTCGATTGGATTATTAACGTTTCAAAAATCTTTTGAAAACAAAAGCATCTCGTAAGACCACGCCACAAATAAACATGTCGGGTTTTTACCTTACGATAGCTAAACAATTTTTATAGAAATCCTCTTATATTATAATAGGGTCTATATACAAATACTTATAAAATAGCCGAAATTGTTACATCTATTAAATTCCAGCTAATAGCCACAGAGTGCGTAATACAAACAAAACTCGTACAAGGCTCGTAGGGAGAATGGATTTCCATCAATGGCTGGGCTACTGGGGTACCGCCTGTCACAGTACCTGGCCTAGATCAGAGTACCGAGGAGTACGCCCGCTCCCCTACAACACAAGGTCGGAACCATTCCTTACTGAACAGTCCCGAACAAGGTAACCCCGAGGTCGGCACGACCAACCACCCACTAAGCCGAATAAAAAGGGACATCTAGACAGGGTAAAATCTTGTCCTGCTTGGGCATGACCCACCTAACCTTGCTGCACCTCCCCTGTTTTAGCCATTCCCGGTTGATGAGACTTGAGGTTAAGCGTTACCTTTCAAGAACGCACCACTTAGAATGCTCACCGTCCACCTGACGATGTTTTAAAGGATTCAATCCATACAAGTTGCCCTGGGTCTGGACAAACCGAATCACCGTCTTCAACTCTTCACGGTCTTCATTCGTAATCGTTCAAACCGGATCAAAGTGGATTTCGGATAATTAAATCCAATCTCGGACTCTTCGAAACGATCAGCGCATTGTCCAATATTGATAGTCGGTTATTTAACTATCAATTAATCACACACAAGCATCCATCAAATAATTTCCACAAATTATTTAGCTCAAATATCATTCAGATATTATTCCCATTTAACCCATTTGAAATAAATTGTCCAAGCCCTTTATTTCCATGAAATCACTAACTGATTTCTTATACACACTCAATCTGATTTAACTTTTGAAAATATTTCTTACTTCCTCATTTCTTTCTCAAAAATCAATTTACACTTTCCTTATAATCTCACAAATTCACTTTCTCCATTTAATAAGATTTCTCCTAAATCTTATCCCATTTAATAACTCACTTATCATCACAAGAGGATTATTAATTGGATTTTGAAAACATTTGAAAATATTAAGATTTATAAAATAAGAAGTATAGTTTTTATACAACTTACGGTTTAAAAGAAATATTTAACATAAAAATTAGAGTTTATATCCAGTTAATGATAAATTGTAAATCTGGTTTTAGAAAATTAAAGTTTATTATAAATTTTTGCTTATCCTTTAAAAATGACTAATTCGAAACATTTTGAATTCAAGTAATGGTTTACAAAAATTTATAGTGTAGTAATTTAAATTACTCCTTTTAAAATAAGTTATAATTTAGTAAAACGCAATATTCAACCATAAATTCCTCTTGACCATATTTTCATTTATTATTTCCAGAAATATTCAACTATTCCTTTCCCAAACCAATTCCTCGTAACTCAAATCAAGTCCTTATCATGACTTATCTCATTACATATTCGCTAATACTTTCTATCCCATTTATAAACTCCGTTTATAAATTTATAAACTCCCTGAGTTTTCTTTATATTTATTTATGAAAACAATTTATTCAAAAGTCCTCTTTTTATAATTTTATTTTTCAATTCAATTCCATATTGTTCCTTAATAAAATTCCATTTCATTTCTTAATAAAATTCCCTTATTTTATTTCTTAATATAGTTCTCTTATTTTAAGTTTATTTTTTTTAATATAGTTTGCTTCGCTTCGAATCCATTCATCGATTACAATATTTTCTTCAAGTCTTTGTACATAATTAAATTTTTTTCCCAATCTCAACTTTAACAAATTTTAAGTTTAACCAAAGTAATAACCATTCTTTTAATTTTACTTTAGTCTCAATAGAAGTAAACTCAAATCCTAAAGAAATACTCTTTTAATTTGCATTTCATTTAACTTCCTTCAATTAGATTATTTATAGCATTTTAAAAATTAGTAAATCCCAATTTCCACATAAATTTAATTCTCATGCAAATCCATATCAATGTCATTCATCCTGTCATATGGCAACAATATATATATCATAAATAAATATCTTTGAGGAATCCTATTGGATCACTCGAACCTGTTTCCCTGCATCCACAAATGTTAGCACAGTAACATATCACTTCCACTTCAAATGGATATCTCAGTATATGGGTTACGATATTAACCAGTGAACAAATTATTATCAATCAATCAAACACATCCAATAATTTAAATTTAAAATTTATATTTAATTTAGGCATCCAAATGAGTGAGAAAATCTCACCTTTGCTTTTAAGTTGCAATCATTCCCAATCTCGACTCGTTTCCATATTTTTGACCTTGAATAACAATTGTATGAATTTTATTAATATTTGAACTAATCAAATGTTTAACCATCGTTTAATAAAATTTATTTTTTTAACTCTAATAATTTAATTTTAACTAGTGATATAATTTTAACCAAATAATTACTTTTTAAACTAATTCTCGTTTTAAAAACCTTTTGGTAATTTAAACAATTTAATCACTAAATCCACTATTTAAAATAATATTTAAAACATGTAGATTTATTTTATCCTTGAAACAATATACATATATACTTATATTTATTTTAAAAATCTAATCTTAATATTATTATTATTATTATTATTATTTCTTTTCTTTTTTTCCAAAGTCCTATATAAAATTTCTGTTTTACTGGTTTTAAAATTCCAATTTGTATATAGACTTTTCAACATCCTAAAATCCTTACATTTCAAACCTGTCTATATATAAATTCTTCAACATTTAAATTTCCAATTTTCAAAACCTTATCTATTCTTCTGTTTTACTGTTTATACATTTAAATTAAATTTAAAAAAAGAAATCAGAAACAGATACCTCACAATCTCGCGAACTCAGGCCCACGACCACCCCACGCGACCACCATCTCCTCGCGAGCAAGCCTACCACTAATTCCAGTTGCAGTTCCCTTTCCTCGCAAGCCTCCTTCTTCTCCTCATGAAACACGCGTGCCAACATACGCCTTCGCGACCGACCTCCCTTCCTGCTTGCAACTACGTCGCCTCCTCTATTCACATGCGCGAGCCCCGATGTCAAATCAATGATTTCGAAGCCCTAGCTCTACGCGTGCGACTTCTACCTTCACACGCGAACGCGCCAATCTCCACGCCTTCGAGCTCGAGAATCGCGACTTCCCCCTCCCCCCCCCCCCCTGCGCAGCCCCCATTTATAAAGTTCAATTTTTAATTTAGGGATATGGAAAAAAAGAACGTGATTTAGGAATATAAGGCTTCGGCCATAGATCGAGCTGAGGGAATGGGAAAAGTTTTGATTTTGCTCGATTAAAATTGAAGACAGAAGAGGGACGAATCGATTTATAAGAGAAGACGCGGCCATTAATAAATTTAATTTTAAGTTCTGTGATCGAAGAGTGAAACAGGCAGCATCGCGATAATAAAGAAGATGGGAGGCGTACTCAAGAAGACAACGATAAGGTTAGTGTGTTGAGGAAGCTACGCTAATTATTTTATTTTAAACGTTATATTTAAAAAACTTCTCGAGTTTCAATATAAATTATAGCGCGTATGCTTATCATACAATCACACGGTCACTCCAAAAATTACGAAATTTGAAATCCGGCAATAATTCAATATTACGGATCCAACCGAACTTGTTTCGTTGAATTCCGAGACTGTGCCTCGAAAGGTTATTTTTAAAAGTCAATTTAAAGGATGCAAATTTTAAAATTAAACAAACGACAACTAAATTCAATTTTAACTCATCTATTACTTCCAGTATTATCAATACAAATTTTATAAGTCGTTGAAATATTTTTAACAAGCTTACAACTCCAAATTTTATATTTCACCCAATATCTAATTGCCACTTTAATAATTAATTCAATAGGTCGTTAAACTTTAAATTTTGAATTCCTTTTATTAAATAAAACAGCTTTTCATATTCAAAATCAAATTATAGTTCAAATCAATATTTAAATTCATTTTAAATATCGCAAATTAACCGTCCCAAAAATCCGGGTCGTTACATTCCTCCCCCCTAAAAGAATTTCGTCCCCGAAATTACTAATTAGGAAGAACGGCCCAAACCCCGTTACTATTTTCAAAACAAACAATTCGACATCCTACCAAACTATCTTTTTAATAAAAGACGTATTACGCTTCATATTAATTTCCAAACCTTTCCTTAGTTTCAACCTACACTATTCGTTTAACCATTCAAGTTTTCAATTTAAAACCCAAATTTTGACTTATCAAAATTTTCTCAAAATTTTTCTAACACCCTAAATTCTCAAAAAATTTCGCCAGCGTCTCCTTTGCGCGGCTAGCTCGGTACAACTACAAAATGGCTCTACGGCCTCTCAAAGAACCCAAAAGAAAACAAAAGGCCAAGCGGCTCAATCAAAATCCCAATCAATTTCCATATAGAAATTCAAACACATACCTTTTTATCGATCATTTCTTATTTATCTTCTGAAATCAAAATCAATTCTCTTTACCTTTATATTACCTGCATATCTTACACAGTAATATATCCAATCACAAAATACAGAACATTTTATCGACATTCTTTCAAATGTCAATATCTATTCATTAAAATACTATTTTAGATTGTTTATGCAATATCAATTCCCAATGAGAATGCATAATTCCTTACTTAAGTTAGTATAAGCATCTTATGTATTTCTTATATTTATTTCCATCCTACTACTTTAGTTCGTATCTATTCCTATTCAATTGATTCTTCCATTTTCATATGAATTCAATTTATCTTTAATTTCGAATATTTAAATTTTATTTTTCATTTATATCAATTTCATGTCATTATTCCAAATTAGTTTCATTCACTAATTTATTTCTATTTCCAATTTGAAAACGTTTGTCGTTAACAAAATTTTCTAAAATTTCCAAAAATTTTCTAACTTCCAAAATTTCTAAATTTTTTTGGCAGAGTCCCCTTTGTACGGAGGAGCTTTTGCAATTTGACAATAGATATAAATATATATACATCGACACACACGGTCGGAAAAACCAAAAACAGTTCATATTTCCTAGTTTGTATTGCGTAGGCGTACCTTATTTAGCATTTTAAGAAGCGACTTATTTAATTTTAGCATTTGCGTGCCCAAAATCCCGCTATACAGTCTTCTGTTACCTGTACTTACTCAATTTAAACACATAAGTATCATATTTATGAAATTTATAGCATTGCGTTCATTTAAGCAACTACGACACATCAATAACATATGCAATGCATTATAAATAACTTCATAACAAATTTACAGTTTTCCAAACTAGTTCCAATTGTTTATAACTAACACAAATACCGTTTGCATTCAACTTTAAGTGGGTTACGATACATTTACTTAACTCCAATTTATAATTATGCCCAAACAAACTTATTTTCCATTTAATTGATTTCCAAAATCAATTTCTGCTTCTTAACAATTCAAAACCATATTTTATAAACAATGTATATAAGTAGTTTGTATAAACAATTGATAAGGTTCCAATTAAATCCAATTGCTTTTACACAATTTATATCATCCTATCCAATTCGGAATGATTTTCAACATCATCCTTTTATTCAATTCATTCTTTAACCCGAACTATTTTGTATTCATGGCAACTTATTCAAAAATCAAGTTTATTTACTTCTATTATTCCATAGAACTTTATTTAATCTTGTTTACGACAACAACAACTATTTCTATACAAATTCGACAATATTCATTCAACAAACAATTTTTTTTAGTTTTACAACTGTTTTAAAATTTATTCCAACTCAAGTTATATGAAATTTCATTCCATTCTAATTTATTTATAAACCACATCTTTGCATTGATTTTATTCAACACCATTTTTATTAAGCTCGACAACTTCAAAGCTTAAAATTTAACAAACATGTCCCAA
This sequence comes from Allium cepa, assembly GCA_030765085.1. Classification (NCBI taxonomy): domain Eukaryota; kingdom Viridiplantae; phylum Streptophyta; class Magnoliopsida; order Asparagales; family Amaryllidaceae; genus Allium; species Allium cepa. Next base: position 428,608,162 of record CM060938.1, read on the forward strand.
GTTTATATAAGTCATGCTTCATTGAATTTTAGACTTAAGTTAAGTTACTTCAAATTATTTAACTTTCATAACTTAAGTTTATTTCATTTACCCATACATTCTTTTCCAATTTAATTTGATCAAATATCTTTCATTTACTTCTTAGCTCAACTAATTATTTCATTTAAAAAATTTCAATTCTCATGCTCGATTCATTCTCGAACTTATTTAATTTATTACAAGACCATTTTCACATTATTTATACCCAATTGGATTTGTTTGCACTTCTAACCATTTATATTTAACCCAATTTCATTTTATTTGCTACCCAATCCAAGTTGAATTTTATATTTATAATTCAAGGTCTCTTCCTCCCATTTACTTTAATTCACTTTCCACCTTTACTAATTTACCATTCAACTTTTTATTTAACCAATTCAAAGTTTATCCACATATTCAAGTTACTAATTTATCCCAAATTAGTTTACTCCCAATTTATAATTCGATACTTGATTCTTAGCTTCAAAAATCTCTTCATTTAAATTTCCTTGGTTCAATTCTATTTTGTAATTCAGGTTCGGATTTCTATTTATTTCCCAAATTCAACAATTTTATTTGACCAATTCAAATTCCATTTATTTTGTTAAGATTAAATCCAAGGCCATATTTATTCCATTCATACTTTAATTGGATTTTATTTGCAAATTCAAATTATCTCTATGTGAATTCCATTCCATAACAACCTTAATTCGTATTTAATTTTCTTACACTTCCAAGTTGAATTTGTATTAATAACTCGGATTTCATTTCCAATTCCATTATTACCTCCCAATCCAACTTAAATTTTAATCTCATTAGCTTATTCAATTAACCAATTTATTCCAAATTAATTCGCTTCCAATTCTACATTGGATTTTTTTTTCATTCTCTAAATACAAAATAGTTTTATTTTGGTTTACTATTTTACTCCTTCATACTTTTCTCTTATAAGTCACACATTTATATTTTTTTCACATTACTACCCATTTACACTCAATCACATTCTATTTTTAATTCGGGGTCATAAGTATCTCTTTATTTCAATACTTTTAACCTCTATGGCTATTTCAATCCATTCACCCCAATACAATTTCTTATTCAACTTACTTTCACTTATTAAAGTAAGAATTTAATCCCACTCAATATTATCTATAACTCAATTGAATTTTATTACAATCCAATTTTATTTAACTTAACTTCAGTTAAACCTAGTATCATACTATATTCTCTTTAATTCACTAATTCACTTTGATTCAATCAAGTAAGAACTTAATTTCATTTAATATCATCCATATCTCAATCCATTTCATTTCAATCTTAAATTTAAATCCAATTATTAAGCTTAAGTTAATCTCAACCAAAATTTTATTTCTATTAAATTTCCCAATCCAATTCATTTACATTCTAAATTTGATTTACTTTATCAATTTATTTATATCATTATTATTATTCATCATTTGTTAAATTCCAAACAATTAAATTTTCAACTTTTTATATTCTCATTTGTCTAAATATTAGCATCCAACATCCAAGTTATATAATAATTTCAGAAAATATTTCTTTTTTTATCAAAATATATTTGGGATGAAATTATTTCATTCACCCACTTTTGAAAACAATATTGTGTCGAATTGCTCTATTCAAGTGTTTAGAAACCCTTTTGGCACAGTTGTACAGACTCTGCTGACGAAGGTTCATATGCCACTCAATAAATCAATCAACACAATATAAAACCATTTTATATTTACAAACAAATACGCACTCATATCTATAAATACGCTCAAACTCATTCTAGAGTACCATTGACTCTATTTTCTAATGAGTAATTTCCCACCAGAGCCAAGGTTCTCGCTTAACCTTTCAGCTCTGATACCAAGTGTGACGGCCCGCAAATCCGTACCCCTTTGAACTAACCAAAACCACCACTCGTCAGCTCAAAGTGGAACAAAAATACGAGTCTTCTGGTAAAAGAAGAAAGAGGTAGAAGAAGAAGAACAAAAACAACATCAGAATCTCACATCGCAGCGGAATAAAATATAATATATAGAATACAGTTTTAAATACAAGAAATCTGTACTGTATACATATAAATACATACCATCATCAGAGTACATCAATCAATCATACATATCCATACACAGCAGAAATAATAGGCAAATACGGAAATACGCTCTGTAACCAGCTCGCCTCCAGAGCTCCAGCATATAACCTGATTCCTGTTTAACTCGGTCTGACCCGAGCATCATATAAAACAACACCCGAGTCAGTCTGGAATACCAGCATGAGAAAATCACACTCAATTGGATTATTAAAGTTTCAAAAATCTTTTGAAAAAAAAAGCATCTCGTAAGACCACGCCACAAATAAACATGTCGGGTTTTTACCTTACGATAGCTAAACAATTTTTATAGAAATCCTCTTATATTATAATAGGGTCTATATACAAATACTTATAAAATAGCCGAAATTGTTACATCTATTAAATTTCAGCTACTAGCCCAGAGCGGGTAATACAAACAAAATTCGTACAAGGCTCGTAGGGAGAATAGATTTCCATCAATGGCTGGGCTACTGGGGTACCGCCCGTCACAGTACCTGGCCTAGATCAGAGTACCGAGGAGTACGCCCGCTCCCCTGCAACACAAGGCCGGAACCATTCCTTACTGAACAGTCCCGAACAAGATAACCCCGTCGTTGGCGCGACCAACCACCCACTAAGCCGAATAAAAAGGGACATCTAGACAGGGGAAAATCTTGTCCTGCTTGGGCATGACCCACCTAACCTTGCTGCACCTCCCCTGTTTTAGCCATTCCCGGTTGATGAGACTTGAGGTTGAGCGTTTCCATACAAGTTGCCCTGGGTCTGGACAAACCGAATCACCGTCTTCAACTCTTCACGGTCTTCATTCGTAATCGTTCAAACCGGATCGAAGTGGTTTTCGGATAATTAAATCCAATCCCGGACTCTTCGAAACGATCAGCGCATTGTCCAATATTGATAGTCGGTTATTTAACTATCAACTAATCACACACAAGCATCCATCAAATAATTTCCACAAAATATTTAGCTCAAATATCATTCAGATATTATTCCCATTTAACCCATTTGAAATAAATTGTCAAAGCCCTTTATTTCCATGAAATCACTAACTGATTTCTTATACACACTCAATTTGATTTAACTTTTGAAAATATTTCTTATTTCCTCATTTCTTTCTCAAAAATCAATTTACACTTTCCTTATAACCTTACAAATTCACTTTCTCCATTTAATAAGATTTCTCCTAAATCTTATCCCATTTAATAACTCACTTATCATCACAAGAGGATTATTAATTGGATTTTGAAAACATTTGAAAATATTAAGATTTATAAAATAAGAAGTATAGTTTTTATACAACTTACGGTTTAAAAGAAATATTTAACATAAAATTAGAGTTCATATCCAGTTAATGATAAATTGTAAAACTGGTTTTAGAAAATTAAAGTTTATTATAAATATTTGCTTATCCTTTAAAAATGACTAATTCGAAACATTTTGAATTCAAGTAATGGTTTACAAAAATTTATAGTGTAGTAATTTAAATTACTCCTTTTAAAATAAGTTATAATTTAGTAAAACTCAATATTCATCCATAAATTCCTCTTGACCATATTTTCATTTCTTATTTCCAGAAATATTCAACTATTCCTTCCCCAAACCAATTCCTCATAACTCAAATCAAGTCCTTACCATGACTTATCTCATTACATATTCGCTAATACTTTCTATCCCATTTATAAACTCCCAGAGTTTTCTTTTTATTTATTTATGAAAACAATTTATTCAAAAGTCCTATTTTTATAATTTTATTTTTCAATTCAATTCCATATTGTTCCTTAATAAAATTCCATTTCATTTCTTAATAAAATTCCCTTATTTTATTTCTTAATATAGTTCTCTTATTTTAAGTTTATTTTTTTTAATATAGTTTGCTTCGCTTCAAATCCATTCATCGATTACAATATTTTCTTCAAGTCTTTGTACATAATTTAATTTTTTTCCCAAACTCAACTTTAACAAATTTTAAGTTTAACCAAAGTAATAACCATTCTTTTAATTTTTCTTTAGTCTCAATAGAAGTAAACTCAAATCCTAAAGAAATACTCTTTTAATTTACATTTCATTTAACTTCCTTCAATTAAATTATTTATAGCATTTTAAAAATTAGTAAATCCCAATTTCCATATAAATTTAATTCGCATGCAAATCCATATCAATATCATTCATCCTGTCATATGGCAACAATATATATATCTAAAATAAATATCTTTGAGGAATCCTGTTGGATCCCTCGAACCTGTTTCCCTGCATCCATAAATGTTAGCACAGTAACATATCAATTCCACTTCAAATGGATATCTCAGTATATGGGTTATAATATTAACCAGTGAACAAATTATTATCAATCAATCAAACACATCCAATAATTTAAATTTAACATTTATATTTAATTTAGGCATCCAAATGAGTGAGAAAATCTCACCTTTTCTTTTAAGTTGCAATCATTCCCAATCTTAGTCTCGTTTCCATATTTTTGACCTTGAATAACAATTGTATGAATTTTAATAATATTTGAACTAATCAAATGTTTAACCATCGTTTAATAAAATTTATTTTTTTAACTCTAATAATTTAATTTTAACTAGTGATATAATTTTAACCAAATAATTACTTTTTAAACTAATTCTCCTTTTAAAAAATCTTTTGGTAATTTAAACAATTTAATCACTAAATCCACTATTTAAAATAATATTTAAAACATGTAGACTTATTTTATCCTTGAAACAATATACATATATACTTATATTTATTTTAGAAATCTAATCTTAATATTATTATTATTATTATTATTATTTCTTTTCTTTTTTTCCAAAGTCCTATATAAAATTTCTGTTTTACTGGTTTTAAAATTCCAATTTGTATATAGACTTTTCAACATCCTAAAATCCTTACATTTCAAACCTGTCTATATATAAATTCTTCAACATTTAAATTTCCAATTTTCAAAACCTTATCTATTCTTCTGTTTTACTGTTTATACATTTAAATTAAATTTAAAAAAAGAAATCAGAAACAGATACCTCACAGTCTCGCGAACTCAGGCCCGCGACCACCCCACGCGACCACCATCTCCTCGCGAGCAAGCCTACCACTAATTCCAGTTGCAGTTCCCTTTCCTCGCAAGCCTCCTGCTTCTCCTCAAGACGCACGCGTGCCAACATACGCCATCGTGATCGACCTCCCTTCCTGCTTGCGACTACGTCGCCTCCTCCATTCGCATGTGCGAGCCCCGATGCCAAATCAATGATTTCGAAGCCCTAGCTCTACACGCGCGACTTCTACCTTCACACGCGAACGCGCCAATCTCCACGCCTTCGAGCTCGAGAATCGCGACCCCCCCCCCCCCCCCCCCGCGCGCAGCCCCCATTTATAAAATTCGATTTTTAATTTAGGGATATGGAAAAAAAGAACGTGATTTAGGAATATAAGTCTTCAGCCATTGATCGAACTGAGGGAGTTGGAAAAAGTTTTGATTTTGCTCGATTAAAATTGAAGACAGAAGAGGGACGAATCGATTTATAAGAGAAGACGCGGCCATTAATAAATTTAACTTTAAGTTCTGTGATCGAAGAGTGAAACAGGCAACATCGTGATAATAAAGAAGATGGGAGGCGTACTCAAGAAGACGAACGATAATGTTAGTGTGTAGAGGAAGCTACGCTAATTATTTTATTTTAAACGTTATATTTAAAAATCTTCTCGAGTTTCAATATAAATTATAACACGTATGCTTATCGTACAATCACACGGTCACTCCAAAAATTACGAAATTTGAAATCCGGCAATAATTCAATATTACGGATCCAACGGAACTGGTTTCGTTGAATTCCGAGACTATGCCTCGAAAGGTTATTTTTAAATGTCAATTTAAACGATGCAAATTTTAAAATTAAACAAACGACAACTAAATTCAATTTTAACTCATCTATTACTTCCAGTATTATCAATACAAATTTTATAAGTCGTTGAAATAATTTTAACAAGTTTACAACTCCAAATTTTATATTTCACCTAATATCTAATTACCACTTTAATAATTAATTCAATAGGTCGTTAAACTTTAAATTTTGAATTCCTTTTATTAAATAAAACAGCTTTTCTTATTCAAAATCAAATTATAGTTCAAATCAATATTTAAATTCATTTTAAATATCGCAAATTAACCGTCCCAAAAATCCGGGTCGTTACAAAATCCAAGTAATTCACCCATGCATAATCGTGAGGACTTTTAAATGAGAGTGAATACTTTGGATATTTATTTATTTTTAAAAAAAAATGTGACGTGAAAAACAAATGATTCCTGATTATAGTACCACATATCGACAAACTATATTTAAGATTTGACAAACAATGGTCGATAGAAATATGATAGATGTAGAAATGGTCATGGAATCTTTACCCAACAAAAAGTTTTATAACTCTTGTTTGAATTCCTAAAGAAATTTCCCAAATATACTCTCTTGAGTAATGTATGTTAAATATCAACACTTATCATCTTTTCAATCACTATTTATCTTTTTGATAATTAGTAGGGAGTCGGATTAGTCAAAATTTGTCATTTAAAATCAAATAAAAATGACTAATCTGAAAATATGGTCAAAAATGATTTTCTCCAGGGGGTTATATAAGAAAATAAATTTCTGCTAATTGAAAATTATTTGTAATGAAAAATATGCAGATATTTTCTTTGAAAAACGATGCAGTTACTAAATGTCTCACAAATCACGTTCAACTAGTAATTTTTCTATCAACTAGATTACCAGTGTAATCTGCATCTGAGTTTCTCTTTCAATCCAAAAAATCACTAACTGAAATTGATAAACCAGATCATGAAGTACGCAACAAAATATCTCAACATCTAATTTAACAGCTTTTCAAATGACATTTTCTTGAATTTGAAATGAAGCCATGTAAATAATCAGAAAACCGTGAATATAGAGTTAGCCAAAAATAACCAAAAATATTATCATACAACAAAACACTATTTTTAATCCAAACTAATATATATGAAGTAAATCAAAGAATAGTGTTTTGACATAAATGTAATTGGCCAACTATATTGAGCAAGTCAGAATAAAAAAATCATCATCACATCATCATCACAATTTTTTGGCTGATTTAATTCAGAATATGGTGTAGATTATCACGTTTAATATACCTTCACCTATTTTACCTTTACGATAATTTTTCATGGTTGCCCAATGTGATCCTGTCACCTTTGTACTAGGCTAAGGAACTTTGCTTTGTTGTCCGTTGTGTTTCTGGAACAGCTAAAAATCCAGAAAATACTGTTATTGTTCCTTAGCCTGCCACCACACCTACATGGGAAAAGATTTATGTGACCTATTTGTTTTTATAGGTCCATGGTTGTTAGTGGCAGAAGATTTAGAAAAATAATTTTGTGGAGACCCAAAACTGTTTATATATGTTCCTTTTGGCACCCAAATTTGTTTAACTTTGAGATATTTTATATTTGTGCCTTTTGGAACCCAAATTGGTATGGTTTTCACATGTTTGGGTCTATACCAACACTTATTGTGATCGTGTCCATATTTTCTGCAAATTGTGCATATGGAATTTTCTTGATTAATATCGCTTTCAACATTTTCAGATTGATTATATCCAAGTCCTTGTCTAGTTGTATTAACAATTTGCTTCCCTAATAGCAGAATCAACGATTTCTCACTTTTTGAAAATTTATCTAAAGTTATTGACAATTGTTGGACTTGTATTTTGAGAGATTCATTTTCGTTCAATAATTGTGTGCACATTTTGATAGAATTTTCTCTCCTAGTATTTCGTTCTCTTTCAAAATCAGAATTTCATTTTCAAGTGATTTTATATTAATCTCTGATTTTTTAATTTCTTCTTCGAATGTTGGACACATATCACACTTAGGGATCCTACTTTGATAGGTTTTAACTAATTGGTCAAGTTGTTCATTTAATTCTATCAAAGTGTCTTTTTGTGATTTAAGTTTGGCATATTTCTCCCTAAGTCGTTCAAAACAGCCATTCACTTCGTGGAAATAAATAAGTAATTTAGAGTGAGTGAGTGTTGATACCTCGCTTGGCTTCATATTGTGCTCTCTGTTTTTTAATTTTTGATTTGGAGCTGGATTTCCATATTTGCGGTTCCTCCTTTTGAATTTCTTCATTGGTAATGCCAGCTCGACTGCTCCATCATCATCATCCTCATCACAACTGCTATTTACCAATCCTATTAAGCACATTTCTTTAACTGAGTCGGTTGTGGAGGACATCTCATTACTGTTGACTTTTGCACCATATATTGCATCGAGAGTATTCCAGATTTTCTGCCTCACTAGATTCCTCTGAGCTTGCTTCTGAATCTGATTTCGCCATAAGACACAAGTTAGCCTCCTCTGAGCTGCTATTCGAAACTTCCTCTCCTTCTTCGTCATCCCAAGTCGCTGCAAAGACCTTCTTCGTCTTTTTCTTTCCTCGATTGTTTTTTAGAAGTGGGCATTCTTGTTTGAAGTGGCCAGGCTTGTTGCAGTTATAGCACGTCAATTCATTATCGGAATTGTTAGACTCTCTTGACCTATTACCACATGTTTTCTTCTTGCGTGGTTTGAATCTTGACCATTTTCTAAGATTAGTGACAGCCATTGCAAGCTCTTCAATCGGATCTTCTTCATCTTCATCGTTCTCTTCTTTGCTCTTTAAGGCAATCGTCTTCTTCTTTGGTTTGGATTTGTTGCGTTCCTCCTTTGCTTTTAGTTCAAGCTCATATGTCATCAAGTTACCGATCAACTCCTCCATACTTAGTTTACTCAAATCTTTCGATTCTTGGATTGCCGTGACTTTTGCCTCAAAGTTTATCGGTAAAACTCGTAGCACCTTCCTCACAAGCTCTACCTCAGTGAATACCTTCCCAAGCGCTCTAGCGTTGTATACCAAAGTTAAAAAGCGTCCAAACATGTCCTTTATGCTCTCGCCTTTTTCCATCACAAAATTCTCGTATTCATTGCTGAATAGGGCTAGACGAGACTCCTTGACTTGAGAAGTTCCTTTGTGTGTCACCTCCAAAGTGTGCCAAATTTCCTGTGTTGTTATACAATGAGAAATTCTATTAAATTCATTTTTATCAAGAGCATAGATCAAAGCGTTCATTCCTTTGGCATTTGTAGTTTTTAATTTCTTATCATTAGCATCCCACCTATCCTTAGGTTTAGGAATCTCAGTACCACCCACAGTTATAGTGGGAGGTTTATAGCCAGTTTCAACAATATCCCAAACATCATAATCAACTGAACTAAGATAAATACTCATCCTAACTTTCCAATAAGCATAATCATTCCCGTTAAACATGGGTGGCCTAACAATAGATTGCCCCTCAGAAAAAGCATTATTTGATGAATTCATCACTCTAGAGTTAAAGAAAAATACCGTGCTCTGATACCACTTGTAGGATCTAGATTAACCCTAGAGGGGGGGTGAATAGGGTTATAGCAAATTTTCTCGATATAAACACAGAAACAAACTGCAGAAATAAATATGCTGAAAAGTAAATCACACACAAAATTTACCCAGCTTCGGCAACCCCTGCCTACTGCTACATTCCTAGATTTCTATTAGAATTAAACAGTATCCCTCTTACAAACACTCTACTAGACTCGCAAACCCTTTTGCTCCCGCTCACAAACACTCTCATAGACTCGCACAGCGTGCTCCGCCTATAGAGTTTCGCTTACTCGCTAACTCTGCTCCGCCTATAGAGTTTTGCAAACTCGCACACCTTGCTCACTGAACTAATTCTAACTAGACAATCTGACACTACCTACAACCTAGGTGGTGATTTACAAATTCTTTGACACGAAAAGAAAAAACAACTTCAAAAATACAAGCAGGAGCAAAAATTAAAATATAAACTTGAATCCATAATTTTTGCTCAAATTAAAACTAGACTTAAAACTTAAACCCTATTAACGAATAAAACTAAAACCCCCTTTATAATAAACAAGGCCGGCCCCTTGTTCTTTAGCCCGATCCAATTCTTTTGGCTTGTGAGAATAATGCGGCCGATCCTTTTTCTTTTGCTTGGCCCGTTCCTTTTTGTCGAATTAGGGCTTCGGTCCTTTTCTCTTCCTACTGAAACAATTGCGGCCGTTCCATTCTGAAATTAGGGTTTTCTGAATATTGGAGATCGCGACTGTTTGATTTTCTTGCTCGGTTGGTCGCTCCTTCTCTGATGATTGATTCTAGTTTGCGTTGCTCCTCTGTTGATCGATTCTCGTTGCTTGGCTCGCTCGTTCTCTGATGATCGAGTTCGTTATTGATTCGGTATGTAATTTCTCTATTTGTTGGTTTGATTGTTTGCCTTTTTCACTCGATGCCGATGATGATGACTTGGGTGTGGTATTTATATGAATTCGTGACACTTGATTTCGTACGTGTTCATTAACGCGGCTTCATCACTTTCCTAATTTTTTACAACTTGATACACACGGCTTTCCTAATATACTTACTACTTGATGCTCACGGCCTTGATTATGTAACGTTCGATTTTCCTTGATTCACACGGCAACAACTTTCCCCTTTTACTTCCTGACTTTTTCAAAGATACGAATTTGATTTTTTAAACTTCGGCTTGATTTGTATTTTTGTACTGCATTGATTTCTTGTATACCAATCCACGACTCTGCATCATTTTCGCCCATCACTGTTTTCATTCTTCATTTCACTTAAACATTGCATTTGTTAATCTTGCTACTTTCACTGGTTGTTGGGTTACTGTACATATGAACTTGCATTCATTCGAATTGTATTCACTTCATGTTTGCCTACATGTTGAGGTTTGGACATTTGCACTTGTACACTCCATACTTGGTCGTGCTGTAGTCTTCAAGCATGTTGCTGTTGACATGTCTTGATGCACCGAACTATTTACTGTCTTGTTTGGTTGAAGTTCTTTGTTTGGTCTGGTCATTGCTTCCCTGACCTTGTAGGTTGTTTGGTTGATGTGCGTGTCACTGTTGTACACTGCATAGTGGTCTTCATTGTGATGATTTTGTTACTCTGACTTGTATCACTCATGCAGTCTTCACTGTTGTATATGTCGATTCCTTTACTACTGTTGCATGCACTCTTATGCTGTTTACTTTGTATTACTGATCATGGTAGTCTGATCATTGATTTCTGTGTATTTGGACTTCACTGTTGCTGTGTCATTGCTGTTGACATGTGCATTTGCACTTGTAGTCTTGGCCATGTTGGTTTAGTTGCATTATAGTTGCATTCACTTGGCATTCACTTGAGTCTGTTGCTTTGCTTATTTGTAGCTTGCATCACTGGTGCAAATTATTTGCTGCGACACTTGTTCACTGGTGTACTTGAGCTTCTGACCTTTCTGGTCTCTGTTCTTTGTTCATTGGTCATTGTACTGATTCTTGATGTCTTGACCATTTGGTCTGTGTTGCATTGTTCCATGTACACTGTATTGTATCATCCTTAGTTTTGTTTCTGCACCACGTTGCATGCAGTGTTGCATTGACATGTGTCTTGCCTTTGACATCCATGTTCTTCACTGTTTACATCACTGGACTTTGACATGGTCTTTGTTGAACATCTAGATGCACTAGTCATCTTCACTGTGTTATCTGCACCCATTATGTTTGATCTGCTGATGTTTGTTGCAGTCCATGTTGTTGCTTAAGCCACTTTGTTGTCACTGGTTCATTGCTTGAGTTGTTGCACACTTGTGATCTTTAGTTTGTACTTCTGGTCTACTTTGTCTCCATGTATTTCATGTTGATTTTTGAAATTTCACTTGAGTTGAATCCAGTTTCAAAACTCGGGTTCGACCTTGTGCTCGTGTCGTGATTTTCAATATATTGCACATGAGTTGAACCCGATTTTTCATTTGGGTTTGACTTGTGCTCACATGTCCCTGTAAATCGATCAAGTGTATATCGATGTGCACGGCCTTGTGGCATGTACAGTGATACACTGTGCATGTCACACTGTTTGTGTGTGATGAATTCAAATGTAAATGATGACGAACAACCCAAATAACTGAGGCAAATCATATTTTCAAAAATCATATTTCATTTTGTATTGCAAAAATATTTCTTTTTCAATTTTACTGCGTTAGTGAATATTTTTGCAGATTGCTCAGATGCTGGATTCAAATTGGAATGCAGTTGAAGACAAAATACGAGTGTGAGTGATATGTAGTGAGGAAATTATGTAAACTGAATTGTGATGTAATCAAAAATGTATATGTATAGTGAGAGCTTGAATTTGTACTATTCAAGATTGTAATAAATATTTGTTTGAATAAAATTTCTGTTTGAATTCAAATTCTGTGTAACTTGTTCTGTTTGAATTCAAATTCTGTGTAATTTATTTTATTCAACAAATATTTATTTAATCTATGAAAAACAAAATAGTACATTACCAAATACATTTAAATGAATATATATATATATATGTTTATTATCATCGAACAAAAATCATATAAGCGCTAAGCACATATTCCACATACTGCACTCATGTTAGACACTATATAAGAGATGTTGAATCCCATAAACATCTCTGACATCGCTCCACTCATATTTATTTACCGTTGATTTAACTTACGTAAGATCTTTTAGTTCTGACTCGAGCGTTTTGTCTTTTCAATTCGCTCTGGTCAGCCTAGGCATTTTAGGATTTGAAGACCTTATTTTTAGAGGAGGAAGACGAATACAGCATTACTATTAGTTTTATATTATTCCACTGCATTCATACTATTCCGCTGCATTGTTATTCATCTCTGTTGCAGGTAACTCTGATTCTATATTGCATTAGTACACTCAAATGTTTTGTAAAAAGCTTCATAAACTGTTATTTGATTATTACATTTTGTCATTCTGTGGTGAGATTCTATTTTTCCTTCTCTTTTTTTAACCCAATAACAATCTGCTCTTTTGTATGGTTTGAGTTTGATGTGTGTGGTTTATCGTCGATTTAAACTGTCTAAAAAGGCGGGATGCTACATTTTATCACTTTGATAAATTGTATTTTTTTTTAAATTTATGCAAATAAAAGGGTGATAATGTAGATAATATTGTTTCAAGTGATAATAAGTAATAGTAATCTTATTTTAAATAAATATTTTCTTTAAAATTTATATCGGTAAAATGACATTGTACTTAAATAAAGATTTATGAATTTGAATTGAGATTTAATGATTTGATAATTATTTCTAATTATTCAAATAATGATTTTAAATGATGATAATTCATTTCAAATGATTTTAAAGTTATAGCAAAACATTTATAAAAGTTTTATAAAGAGGTATGTTTAATTTGAAAATATAGGGAAAAAATCCAACATCACTTTATCGGTATAATGGCGGTTTTTTTGTAAAAAAATTCTAATATTAATTGGCGTTATAATTCAGATGTGGTTATTTTAATTATTTTAAAATGATAACAAGTTTATTTTTGAATTTTGTGAACAAATATATGTACGTTAATAAATAACTGAAAATGTGACCTGTAACATCCCTTAAATTTTAGTTAAGATAATTTGATAATATATTTAATTTTTGAAATTAAATTGCGAATAAAAATCTAAATTGTGTTTGAATTTCCAAATTTAATTAGATGTATGTTTGTTTATTTATATAAATTAATTTTCTCAAATAAAATAAGATGTTTGGTTGTTTGTTTAAATGTTTATAAAGAAATTTCAAATAGAATCTTAGTTTGGTAATTCAAAAGAAAATAAATATTTTAAATAAGATTGGGTTTGAAAGAAAAACACTATCTTTTTAAATTAATATAGATTTGTTTCCAAATATATAATATACATATGTAATATGTATTTTGAGAGTATATTTGAATTTAATATGGTAAATTTCTAAAAGTTAACCCAATATATATGTATACATATTTATTTATTTATGTATATGAATAAATACTTATTCAAAGATATAATAGTTTGAAAATGAATAAAAGTATTTAATACTTTCTTTTAATTTTATATATATACATAAGGATTTAAAACTAAGAATATAAATAAAATGAAACAAGATTTTAAAGTATAAATTATAAATTAATTATAAACCAAGGTTAAAACACAAGTTTTTTCCCATTTTGACATTTGTAAAAATTTAAGTAATATGAGATAACAAGTGTAAGAAATGAATAAAAAACTGGCAAACTTGGTTTTTATTTTCATTTTAAATGAAAAGAAAAAACAAAAAAAACAAAATCTACAAATAATTCATATTAGGGACTTAAACATAAATTTCATTGTTTTAAAACAAATGTAAGCATCTTGTTAAAATAAATTACTAGTGTAAATGATAAAGACATGTAGCAAGTGGAATTGTTTTCTTTGAATCAAAAAGAGAAAAAAAATAAAAAACATGCATAAGAATTTTTTTTGAAACCAAGCTATCCTCATTTTCTTCTCAAGCCTAAGGAAGAAAAAAAAATGGAAATCAGAACCAAAGATCTCAAACAAAATTCAATTTTATCAAACCTGAGAAATTCGAACCAAAACAAGATCTGTTCCAAAGATCAAGCATGCAAGATCAACTACCTTCTCAAACAATCAGGATCCAGATCAGGTTCAAGTGTATCCCAAATCAACAAGTTGATGAAGTTCAAAATTAAAACAAAATCATAGAGCTAATCAAATAAGCAAGCTAAAGATCCAGATCAACAGTAAATAGCATTTTCCAGACTTCAAAATCAATAACAGGTTCACTGTCCTTGTTCTCTGTTCAAACATACTATGGTGAGCAAACATTTCTACCTAGAAATTTCTTTTGTGTTAATGCCTGTGAGTAAACCCTTAAGAATCTAAAGCTCTAAATGTTGTTTTGTGATGATGTTTGAAATTAATTATGAAATATTAACATACACGCAAATCTGTATATTGTTATATGCTGAGGAAAATATGCATGTTCAAGCTATAGGCACATTTGCCTCTGTTCATTCCCAGATTGCTAAAACCTGTTAAAATTTCAATTCCTCTTTATTTGATCCTTATCTGACATTATGATCTGAACAAAATTTGTTTGTTTAGCCTTGAATTGAAGTTTTAAAATATATTAAAGTGCATGTAAGGTAAGTTTTTCTGGAAATGTTAAAAACAACAGGCAAACTAAAACCTGTTGAATAATTTGATGTTCATAATCTTTGAATTTGGTTACATCAATGGAAATGCTTTAGAAAACAATGATTTTAGAAGGCAAAGCCAAGATTTTTAAATCGGTATTTACTGGGAAATTGCGAAATGAACAATTTTGGGGTTTTTGCTAAATTTCGATGATCGGAATCATTTTGGATCTCGAGATTGAAGGCGAAGCTTGCTGGTAGGTTAAGGACCCTCAGAAAAATGATAAAAAAATTTCTAACTCGTTGTGGTGGTGCGGTGAATCATTAGTAGGGTTTAACCCAGTTTTTTTCGATCGTATGCCTGTGGCAATGGCATCAACCACATCGCATCGGGAGGCAACGCGACTAGGAAATTAGAAGGAGGGGACTGAGGCGGTGGTTCAGGCGAGATCACGTGATCTCTGGTGCTCGGGGTTGTCGTGGCGTGGAGGATGTGGGTCGATCAGTTTTACGCCAATGAATCCTGGAAGTTCGATTTTTATTTTTGGGTTGTATTAGAGTTTGAGTGGTCGAGATTAAGGACGCTGGTGATCGTCGACGCGCGAGAAGGGTCGGCGATGGTCGGAGCCTCTACCGTCGCTTGTGCACATACACGGCATGGGTGTTGGTATCAGGTGGTTAGCGTGGGGGTGACTCGAGTATAACTCGAGCTCACGGGTTCTTCTCGAGTTCGCAGAGGGTTGTAATTAACAGATTTTGTCTAAGTTCAAATGAAAGTTCAAATAAATGACTCGAAGTAACACTCGAGTAGAACGAAAAGAATACTCGGGTTCCTTCCTTTTAGAGCTGCAGTTTACAAAACATAGGAATATAGTTAAGTAAATTTATGTTCCAACAGGATTCTTAAGCATTGTAATTTAATAAATGTTTAACAACCTAAGTAAAAAAATGTAAATACAAGTTAAATTTATTTAGTTAATTCTTTAACAATGTTTTTAACATCTAATTATTATTTTTAATCAAGTAATTAAGTTAAGTATGAAATTAGTTAACATTTAAAGATGTAATTAATATTAAATTGATTTTCGAAGTTTAAAGAAGATTTCTTCGAAAATGTTAATTAGTGAATAATTAATATTAATTGATTATTTTCTGAAAGTAATTAAGAATAATTACTTTTTAATTCTAATTAGTAATGAATTAAGTAACTTAATTATGAATTAATAGTTAATTAATTAAGTAATTTCATTAAGAATTAAGGATTTATAATTGATTAACTAAGTAATTAATGATTTATAAATGGGTAATTAAGTTTGATTAATAATTAAGATTTTTTACTTAATGATTAAGGGCAATCAGTTAAGTAATTAATACTTAATAATTGATTAAGAATTGATTTGTTAATTTACTAATTTGAAATGAAATAAGTAATTAATTTTAAATTACTGATTAATTAAACAGGGTTAAGTAATTAATTCTCAAGTAATTGATTAAATTTGAATTAATTACAATAAGAGTTTAAGATGATTGCTTATGGATAATGGCGTATATAGAATCTCTAATTTTTGATAATTACTTGGTGATATCCTGTGATGATTCCTATGATATTGCACTTGATATATATATGATGATTGTGTATGATTTATCTGTGATAAATGTTATTTGGATTCAAAGTGTTGAATTAAACAGTTTAAATTTAATTGACAACTTGTCCTTTAAAATGGCGTTTGGATTTCGATGCGACAGGGAGTCGGATTCCGGTTAGTTATCTGAAACCCACATCGAATCATAATGATGAATCTTTGTGATTGATACATTTATTTTATCTATGAATCCGTGAATAAAGATAAGTGTTATAGTTCATACCGTTTATCGATATTGATATATCTGTGATGATTGATGTTGTGCACTGTTGTGTAAAACCCCCTTGACTACACTTATACACACACAATATGGATTCAACATGGAAATCGGTTAAGTCACAGATTTTTAAATAGTTTTGAATATGAATTTTTAATTAAAATAGTTTTAGAAGTTAAATTGAGTTAAATATAAAAAGCTTTCCAAAAAGTAATTCCAAAAATAGAAGTTATTCTCAATAACTTGATAAAGATTTGAAATTTGAATAATTTGATTCAAATTGGAATTCAATATTTGAAATTGAATTTATATTTGGTATTTATGATTTAAAATGGATTATACAAGTTTATATGAGTTTTAAACCATTTTTTAAGCATTATTTGAGGGATTGAATTAACCCAAAGTGTTTAGCTTGTATAAATAAGATTGGGTTTCTCTGAATTAAAAATGGTGGTTTCAAATGATAAAAGCTTTCCTTTAAGAAATGAACTTTCAAATTTATATTAAAGGAATTCCAAGTTTAAATTAAAAATTGTTTTCCAAGTTATGGATGAATATTTTGAAACTAGCTTTGAAAGCTATAAGTTAAATCTTGATTTAAAGATTTAACGAGTTAATCCAATTGAAATGCAAATTGTTTGAAAATCCGTGAATAGATCTTTGTGAAACTGGGTGAACGTTGTGAAAACAATAAAAGATTTGAAATGGTAATTGGTTTAAACCATTAGAAAGAAAGTTTTGAACTATTAAGTTGTGACTTAATTGAAATCCCATATCCATATGTTTTTAAATATTGCGCTCGTTATTCAGTTTAGCCGGGAGAGGACCTTTGTGTCATATAACTCATTCTGAATAATGATACGTCGTTATGGATAGCATTTGAAGAACGGTGGTGAAGACCGGGTATTTGCAAGAACGATAGGATGACCCATCGATTGTCTCTGCACTGAGTAGCTATGGTATAGAGATTTCCTAAGTGATGGGAAGTCCGATCGGGATTGTGAATACCTGGATTTCAAGGGCTTCTTCGGAAGTGCCTTCGGTTCTGTTCGAACCCGGAACAGACTTGTATGGTTGTATGTCTGACACTACACTTTGAGATATAAAGCAGATTTCTTTCAAATACATATCTGTTGGTGGCGGAGAATTTATTCTCTTAGCTTAACAACCTTCTCTGAGACGTATGAGCTCAAAGGTTATGTAGTTGAAGGTTATCAGCATTATACTCCCAATTTGGTAGTGTGACATGCTAAGTGCTGCTGTGTGTTGATGATCATTGTTTGATCATTTGTAATCAAAGCAGGCTTTAGTGTAAAGCGTAGATTTGTGGATGAAACCCCGTCGAGCCTCACAAACCGGTAATGGTCGAAACATGAATGATGCGGCAAGGTTTCAGGGGTAGCTCCCCTAGGGTGTGACCATTCCTTCTGGAAAAGGGTAGTATCATGGTATGGAGCCCAGATACTTACTCATGTGGGCACTGCAGTATCTTTATTACTGTGTGATGTTGTTGGTTGATGAAGAATTTACCTCGTTCGAAGCATTGGCCACCCATCACCACTTCACCGACCCACGACTCAACTTCCACCGCGACTCACGACTCAATCCACCTCCATAGCAACCCACGACCTAAATTCTTCCCACGACCCACGACTCAACGACCACAGCGACTCACGACTCAATTCCATCTCCGATCGCGACCTACGACTCATCTCGTCCATCCTAAGTCACGATCGACTCATCTATTACTCCTAGCCAAAGCCCTAAATCCCTATGCCACGCGCGAACTACCCCAGAGCGCGAACGACTTATGCCTCCACAGTAAGTCGCGTGCCTCCTCCCTAAGTCTCTACCTTCAGTGACCTAATTTTTGTGTGTTAGCTCGAGCAATGTCAGTCGCGATTGAAGCTTCTCCTAAAGTTGCGAGCGACATAGCATGAGTCGGAGCCGAGTTAAGACGAGTCGTAACCGAGTTAACTCTAAGTCGCTGCATATTTTCTTTTCTTTAAGTTGTGTAACCATTGTGTTGTTAATTTTTTTAGTCGAATTGAGTTGTAAGCCTATAAATAGGCAAGTGGTGTCATTTGTATAAGTCGTTGAATATTGAATAAAAATTTCTTGTTGATTGCTTTGTGCTTTCTTCTCTAATTGGTAGTCGAGTGAAATCTCCTATCTCCACCTACGTCATTCGAGTGCGCTCGAATCTTCGTTTGTGAAGCCGATTCACGGAATCAAGTGCGCTTGATCAACGTCGAAGAATCGTAGATCTTTATTTCTTGGTATCGTGCGCGATCAACGAGACGAAGATAGCTAGAATCCGGCATCTTTGGATCAACGGATTTGGGCATTGCAGTATTTTCAGATCACCGATTGCTACATTTCATCAATTGAAGTCTGTTTTGAAATATCCGCTGCGTCAGTTTTTGGTATCGGAGCTTGTTTTAGCCAATCATAGCTAAATCGGGTCTTGGAGCCAAGTATTCGAAGTTTGAAGTTTATATTCGTCGTGTTCATATTGAAATTGCAACAAGTTGAAGTTTTTGATCCATCTCATTTTGGATCTAGAGTTTGTTGAAGGTGTTTGAATTTGCGAGGGAGAGATTTCACGCCAAAGTGAAGTTCGAAGCAAGCTTGAAGCCGTGCTAGTTGATTTGAATTGTAGCTTTGGAGTTGTTTTGTTTGAAGATTTTTGAAGTTTGATTTGTTGAAGTTTATTGTTTAAAGATTTTTGCGAAGTTCAATCATGCCACCGAGACGAGCTCAACGTCATCGCAATATTAATGCCTTGTATGGAAGAGAAGAGGCCGATGAAATGGAGCAACGAATCCCGAGAGCTTTACTGAAAAGTTGAACGAAGGAATTGGTCGATTAGAGAGAATGATGCTTGAAATGAATCAAAGTAGAAGAAGAATTTCACCTGAATCAAACCGTGGGGGTAGTAGAGTTTCATCACATTCAGAACGGGAGAGGAGAGAAAGTCAAGAGCATAGAAGTGTTGATAATCGAAGTAGGAGGAATGTTGATGATCGGGATCGAAGGGATGTTGGTAGTAGGAGTGGTGGTAGAGATGTTGGAGGACGTGAACGACAACGATATACTTCAGATTTTGATGAGGAATTTGTTTGTGACAGAGGGAGTATGCATCGAGATAGAGAACAAACACGATGTCAGAATCGAGATGTAGACAATGATCGTCGATGGGAATCGGGAATGAAGATGGAGATTCCAGAATTTAAAGGCGGGATGGTTGTTGAGGAGTTCTTGGACTGGTTATCTAATGTTGAAGAAATCTTTGATTTCAAGGAAGTGCCGGAGAATCGTCGAGTGAAGTTGGTTGCTACTAGATTGAGGGGAAGAGCATTGGCATGGTGGCAGCAAACTAAACTTACACGAGAACGGATGGGGAAGTCGAAGGTTGTTGAGTGGGATAAGATGAAGAAGTTGATGAGATCTACTTTCTTACCTTACAACTATCAATCACTTATGTACCAGAGGTTGCAGAATCTGAGGCAAGGGACAAAGGCTGTTAGTGATTATGCTGATGAATTTTACCAACTCATTGCCAGGAACGATATTATGGAAACTGAAGAACAGTTAACTGCTAGACTCATTGGGGGATTGAGAATGCAGATCCAGGATATGGTTAATATGTTTGATCCAAGATCTGTAGCAGAGGCACATCAGAAAGCGTTAGCTTGGGAGAAGCAGGGAAGGCGTGGAGGTGGTGTGTTTACTAATTCTAACAATCAAGTGAAGGGGGCCGGTGGAAGTTCTAATGTTCCTAAACCTGTCAGTAAGCCAATTGTGAAGGAGGGTGAGAAGGCGAAGGTTAATAGTGGGTTCAAATGTTATAATTGCCAGGAAATGGGTCATAAAAGCAATGAGTGTCCGAAGCCGAAGAAGAGAACTATGATAGTTGAAGCTGAGGATGAGGATGAAGAGGCTGAGTGTTCTAATTCCTTACCGTTTGAGGAGGAAGTCTTGTTGTCGGGAGATGAAGGATATTCACCAATGATGAGGAGAAGTTGTTTGACACCAAAGCAAGAGGAGGGAGACGGTTGGTTGAGGAATAACATATTTCAGTCTACTTGTACTATTCTTGGAAGAGTTTGTAAATTCGTTATTGATGCTGGGAGTTGCGATAACATTATCTCTATAGAGGCAGTAAAGAAGTTGGAATTGAAAACCGAGAAGCATCCTAAACCGTACAAGTTAGCTTGGTTGAGGAAAGGAGGTGAGGTAAAAGTTGGAAGGAGAGCTTGTGTTAAATTTTCAATTGGGAAGAAATACAAAGATGAAATCTGGTGCGATGTAGTGGACATGGATGTGTGTCATATGTTGTTGGGCAGACCATGGCAGTTTGATAGAGCAGTTCAACATGATGGCCGTGCTAATAGCTATAGTTTCATGTTTGAAGGAACTAAAATTACTTTAGTTCCCAAGAAGCAGCAACAAAAAGAAAGCAAGCTGGAGGAAATTGAAGAATTGAAAACTTTGTTAACTTTGAAGGAGTTTGTCAGGGAAGTCGAAGAAGAACCTGAAGTGTACTTGTTGATTGGACGAGAGTGTAACGATGAGGTTGAAATTCCAGAAGAAGCAAAACCAGTTTTGAAAGAATTTGACGATGTATTCCCAGAGGAGTTGCCTAAGGAGTTGCCGCCGCTGAGAGATATTCGACATCAAATTGATCTTGTTCCAGGAGCAGTATTACCGCATAGACCGCATTATCGAATGAGTCCGAAGGAACATGAGGAGTTGAGGAGACAGGTAGAAGAGTTACTTGAGCAGGGACGTTTGCAGGAAAGTTTAAGTCCATGTGCTGTGCCAGCTTTATTAGTACCGAAGAAGGACGGGACGTGGAGGATGTGCACTGACAGTCGAGCATTGAATAAGATTACTGTGAGATACAGATTTCCAATGCCGAGATTGGATGA
The DNA here is from genome assembly GCA_030765085.1 of Allium cepa. Taxonomy (NCBI): domain Eukaryota; kingdom Viridiplantae; phylum Streptophyta; class Magnoliopsida; order Asparagales; family Amaryllidaceae; genus Allium; species Allium cepa. Next base: position 428,630,156 of record CM060938.1, read on the forward strand.
CTTGCTAGATAAGTTGAGTGGGGCTAATTTCTTTTCGAAGATTGATTTGAAAAGCGGTTATCATCAAATTCGGATTAGACCTGGAGACGAATGGAAGACAGCCTTCAAAACGAGAGAGGGGTTATACGAATGGTTGGTTATGCCATTTGGTTTATCAAATGCACCTAGTACATTCATGCGGGTGATGAATCAAATCTTTAGACCATTCATTGGGAAGTTCGTGGTGGTTTATTTCGATGATATTCTGATATATAACAGGAGTACGGAGGAGCATGTTCAACATTTGAGGGAAGTGTTGATTATTCTTCGTGAGGAACAATTTTATGCTGCTACAAAGAAATGCGTGTTTATGACGCATAGTGTTTTATTTCTGGGTTATGTCGTTTCAGGAGAAGGTATACAGGTGGACCAGGATAAAGTTGATGCAGTCAGGAATTGGCCACAACCAAAGACAATTCCGGAAGTAAGAAGTTTTCATGGGCTAGCGTCATTCTACCGAAGATTCATTCCACACTTCAGTAGCGTGATGGCTCCAGTTACTGATTGCATGAAAGGGAAACAGTTTGTATGGTCAGAAGAAGTGGGGGTTGCTTTTGAGAAGATCAAGGAACTATTGACGACAGCACCGATTCTTGTTTTACCAGATTTTCAATTATTGTTTGAATTGCATACTGATGCGTCGAAGGTGGGAATTGGTGGAGTGTTGAGTCAGAAGGGACGTCCTATTGCATATTTTAGTGAGAAGTTGTCAGGAGCGAAGATGAGATACAGTACATATGATGTTGAATTCAATGCTGTTGTACAAGCTATTAAACATTGGAGACACTATCTATTTCAGAAAGAGTTTGTTCTTTACACTGATCATGAAGCATTGAAGCATATGCAAGGACAAGACAAGATTTCCGCGAGACATGCCTCATGGATTGCTTATTTGCAGCAGTTTACTTTTGTCGTTAAACACAAGTCAGGAGTAACCAATCGTGTAGCTGATGCTTTAAGTAGGAGGAGTCATTTATTAACGACAATGAAAGTTGAAGTGACAGGTTTTGAATTATTGCCAGAGCTGATTGAAGAAGATCCTTACTTTGTGAAATTTGTTGAGAAAGTCAAGGAAGGAAGTACTGATGAATTTGTGTTGGTTGATGGATTCTTGTTCAAAGGAAATCGTTTATGTATACCAGATTGTAGCTTGAGAATGAAGATCGTTAAAGAATTACATGAAGAAGGCCATGTAGGCAGAGATCATACATTGCAGTTGATTTCTCAGTCTTATTATTGGCCATCAATGAGGAAAGAGGCAGAGAGATTTGTGGAGAGATGTCATATCTGTCAGGTTTCGAAGGGAACAGCTACGAATGCAGGATTATATATGCCGTTACCTGTGCCTAACAGACCATGGGTTGATATCAGCATGGATTTTGTTTTGGGTTTGCCTAGAACTCAAAGGGGAAATGATTCTATATTTGTTGTAGTGGACAGGTTTTCGAAGATGGCACATTTTATAGCCTGTAAGAAGACAGCGGATGCAGTTCGAGTGGCACGGTTATTCTTTAAAGAAGTCTATCGTTTACATGGGTTGCCGGAGTCTATTGTTTCCGACAGGGATACCAGATTTTTAAGTCATTTTTGGCTTAGTTTGTGGAAGATGGTGGGAACGAAGCTGAAATTTAGTAGTGCTTATCATCCGCAAACAGATGGGCAAACCGAGGTGGTGAATAGATCGTTGGGAAACTTGTTACGATGTCGTGTGAAAGACAATTTAAAGAGTCGGGATGTGAAGTTGTGTCAAGCTGAATTTACTCACAATCATGCAAATAACCGAAGTACAGGATTCAGTCCATTTCAGATTGTATACTCAAATTTACCCAGGGGACCGTTGGATTTGGCAGTAGTACCACAACCGAAGAGGACAGTTAAACGAGTTGCTGATTTTGTTGATGGGTTGACGGAATGCCATAGAATCGTTCAGGAACGATTGGAAAAGGCAAATGAGAAGTATAAACAAATGGCGGATAAGAAATGAAGAATTGTAGTCTTCAAAGAGGGTGATTTTGTTTACACGGTTTTGACGAAAGATCGTTTTCCGGTTGGAGCTTACAATAAGTTGAAAGCACGAAAAATTGGTCCATTAGAAATCTTAAAGAAGATAAATGATAATGCGTATCGGTTAAAGTTGCCGGAAAATGTTCATACATCTGATGTTTTCAATGTCAAACATTTAATTCCGTATTGTGGGGAGGATTTCATCGAAGGTGACGAGAGTGTGAATTCAAGGACGAATTCTATCCAACAAGGGAAGGATGATGAAGAATTTACCTCGTTCGAAGCATTGGCCACCCATCACCGACTCATCCACATCACCACTTCACCGACCCACGACTCAACTTCCACCGCGACTCACGACTCAATCCACCTCCATAGCAACCCACGACCTAAATTCTTCCCACGACCCACGACTCAACGACCACAGCGACTCACGACTCAATTCCATCTCCAATCGCGACCTACGACTCATCTCCTCCATCCTAAGTCACGACCGACTCATCTATTACTCCTAGCCAAAGCCCTAAATCCCTATGCCGCGCGCGAACTACCCCAGAGCGCGAACGACTTTTGCCTCCACAGTAAGTCGCGTGCCTCCTCCCTAAGTCGCTACCTTCAGTGACCTAATTTTTGTGTGTTAGCTCGAGCAATGTCAGTCGCGATTGAAGCTTCTCCTAAAGTTGCGAGCGACATAGCATGAGTCGGAGCCGAGTTAAGACGAGTCGTAACCGAGTTAACTCTAAGTCGCTGCATATTTTCTTTTCTTTAAGTTGTGTAACCATTGTGTTGTTAATTTTTTTAGTCGAATTGAGTTGTAAGCCTATAAATAGGCAAGTGGTGTCATTTGTAAAAGTCGTTGAATATTGAATAAAAATTTCTTGTTGATTGCTTTGTGCTTTCTTCTCTAATTGGTAGTCGAGTGAAATCTCCTATCTCCACCTACGTCATTCGAGTGCGCTCGAATCTTCGTTTGTGAAGCCGATTCACGGAATCAAGTGCGCTTGATCAACGTCGAAGAATCATAGATCTTTGTTTCTCGGTATCGTGCGCGATCAACGAGACGAAGATAGCTAGAATCCGGCATCTTTGGATCAACGGATTTGGGCATTGCAGTATTTTCAGATCACCGGTTGCTACATTTCATCAATTGAAGTCTGTTTTGAAATATCTGCTGCGTCATTGGTGTTGCAAGCTCCCACGATACGAATTTGATGTTGTTTGTCGGACATCGAGTTTGGGTCGTGACATGACCGATAATGGGTTCTCCAGATTTCAATTATTTAATAAACAAGAGTAGTTCGAAGATGTTCGAAGTGTTATGCACCTACATGTATATACATATATATGTCTACATGATAACATGCACATACATACATAAATACATACATACATATATATATATATATAGTACAAAAATGATTTGATAACTTCTAAGCTTAACCTATAAGTAACCATAAAGCAAACATCACTTCATTGCGCCACACCATCACCTCATATCATCCATACATGGCTTTGGGGGAGGGGAATGTACGCTAGGGGATGAGTGTGGGCTAGGAGTATTTAGGTAATTATGCAACTGAATATTTTATTCTAAGATTTTTCATATAAATACCAACCTTTTCTCACGAATTCCTAATATCATTCCACTTCTTCTTCCTCTCTTTTTTCAAGCTTTCTAAGAACCTCTATAATGGCTTCTTATTCATAAAAAAATATTTTATAAAAGTTAGAAGAAAAATATAACAAATGAAAAGAGAAAAAGGTATATACTAGCTTATAATATCAATCCACTTCAAAACTAGTCCAAAACACCTCCTTTTCGCTTCCAAAACACATGGACACCACCCACCATTCTCTAGGCCGTGAGCACCATCACCATCAAGGCTAGACCGAGCTCTCTCTTAGGTCGTAGGCTTGGTTTTGTTTGCTTTGGTTCGATCATAGCGAAGTTATAGCCAATTTTGTATTAGCTCGAAGGGAAAATGAAGGTGAGAATTCCCAATTTATTATATTATATGTTAAATGATGATATGATGTTTACAATGAATGTTTAATATGCATTGATTATCAATTTTAGATTGTTTCAGATGAATGTTGAAAATATATGCAAGTCATGGAAATACACGTCGATAAGCACAAAGGAAATCACTTTCCTTGAATTAATTAATTGGTGTACATGGAATGTTAGATCTCTTTAAAAATGGTTTAAAATGAGTTGGAAGTGTTTTATAAACATTTAAAAGTGTTTTAGTGAAGTTTGAAAAGTAACTGAAAATTTAGTCAAAAATAAGCACTCGCGTAACGACAGTCCACGATTTCGCACCATAAAAGTCAAACAAGTGTAAAAGTTGGAATATAGCTCGAATTCTTCGAGATAAGAATTTTCCGAACTATTACATCCATATTTTTCCAACTAAGAAAGAAAATTTAGATTTTGATAAGTTTGTTTTTATATATGAGTAAAACAAGTTTTTGGAAAAAATTGCAGTTTTGCAATTCAGGATCCAAAACTGAATTTCAAAATGATGTTTTAAAATTGTTTAAAAATATAAAAAAAAAATTTAAAATATTTTAAAATGTTTTAAAAGTGATTCACGCAATAAAAATGAATTTCCACATAATAGAAAAGTCGTTTTGATCGATATAGCTTACAAGAGCACTTTTTGCAGCACTATCCGCAACACTTTTCTATAACCTTTGAAATATAGCTTTAAACTTAACAATTCTTTTATAAATGTTTCCAAATGGATAATTAAGTGTTTTAATAATTATTTGGATTTTTTATAGTTCTTTTAAAAAGAATTTAAATAAACAATATAATGAAAAGCAATTACAAATTAAGTGATTTAATCTTGGCTCAAAAAGCTGACGAGTAGACCGGATTTTTCTATTCGTGAGATCCTGGCCTCTACCCTAGGAAAGGGATAGATAAGGTCGAAATGTCAGAAATGAGTTAAGTATAAAAAGATTAAATTTTTCAAATTTAAATTAAATGTAACTTGGATTTTATGAAGATAATCTTCTTGTATTCGGTGTTAAAGCCCAAAGAGGGAACTCGTACTTCCATGGAATTTAAATTTCACTGTCATTCCACCCATAGTATTTGTTAAATACGTGAATTAATATTGAGTAGAATTAGGTATTTTTATAAATTTTACTCACTTAATATTTATTGGTCTTGGATTAACATCCTAGATAACATGGTTTTAACTCAATCAAAATTATGTGTATTGAATTAAGAAATCATTATTAAGATTTATATGAAATAAATTGGAAATGTTTTCCTAAGTGAAAAATGAAATAATTTTGAATTATTATGATTTTAAAAAGGGTTCTAAGTAATCTAAGTAATTGATAAGAGAGGTTTAATGATTCCTCATATACCAGAGAGAATGTTTTGGAAATGTATATCTCTAAAAGAGATTTTGATAATAAAAACTTAGTCAATTAAAGAATGATTTCCTATTCACAAAACCTCTTTTTTTATTAAAGATTGGATCGAAAGAACCGGGGTCAAATATGGGGTAATTCCTATCCAAAGACCACTTCGAACCATTGTATGTGTTCAAAAAGTAAAGACCTGATAGAGAGAATGAAGGATGAAGACCAAAAATCGTTGGGATGAAAGGACTACTTGTTGATAATTCTGATTAGCTCCCAAATACTAAAGTAGCAGTGATCCCTTCATTTTTGAAACTCTTTGGTTGTAAGGACTTCTTGCTGCTAATCCTAGGGTCAATTCCCGATAGGATGTGGTAAGAGAATGCATTCTGTTTTGTTCAGTCCTAGAACAAACTTTTATGGACGAATGTCTGACATTGCATTCTTGAGATTTCATCATTGACTTTTATAACCATACATCTATTTGTTGGCAGAGAAGACAACTTCTCTTAGCTTAACACCCTTCTCTGAGATGTATGAGCTTGGAGGTTGTATGTTTGTGGAAGTCAATAGTGATCGATGGAATGACAATATAGCATACAAAGTGAAATGTGCAAAGTAAAAGGTAACCGTTACCTCAAGCCTCATACCCGGAAATGACCAAAACGGGGTAGATGCGGCAAGGTTATGTGGTTTACAACCATTAGGATATGATCATCCCCTTCTAGATATATTTTTACCCACTATGAGGTTTGGGTTTAAATTATTGTAGATGTATGTTGTAAGGGCCTTTGGATAAGTTGGTAATGACCAGGGTAATGACAAATTCGGTACTATCTAGTGATGAAGGGAGACCGGTCTTGTGTTGGTAGATAGCAGGTGTTCTGTGCCTCGATACATTTCTATAGAGATGTACTACCGGAAGGTAGTCCCTTCACCTCGTTATTTTTATGGAAATCCATTCTCTAATAAGAGCCTGCCATTTTGTTTGTGAAGCCTGGTATGCTGAAATTTAATAATGGCAACAATTTCATGCTTACTTGCAAATGTTATCAAAGATATGTCATAAAAAATAATATCAAGTATTTTTACGCAAGAATGTTTTATTTATCATAAGGGAAAAACTCGTTCCGTGTTTATGTGCAACGTGGTCTTATGAGATTCCTTTTTGTTTTCAAAATGTGTATTTTGAGTTCTCACAACAGTCCCTTCACTGACCTAAAGTTTATTTTTCCTTTCCTTAAACTCTGGGTGCCTTAGTTTTCCTGGGCCGCATATGAGTCAAGTTTAGTTTAGAAGAAATCTGGATGGAGCTCGAAGAAAGAAGTTAGAAGATTTTACTAAATATTTTTTTCTATTTCCACCACACTCTTATACTATAATCTTCCGTTGGTAAGGGCGGAAATTTGTAATTGTCCATGTTTTAACTTTCATAAATGTATTTTAATTTTCGCTGTAAAGTTTTTACTAAAATAACATATGTGAGATTCTATTCTGTCATTATTTTTCTTTCTTACCCTTGAGAATCCACTTCTTTGGCACTTGGATTTACGGCATGTGAATACTGAGAATGTATTAGTGTCAATTTTCAAGAGTCGAAGAAACAGGTCCTCACAACGTGGTATCAAAGTTTAGGTTGAGTGAATACCTGGGCCTGATAGAGGTAAAAGACCCGTCATAAATAGGGTTAGTAATACTCTAGGATGAGTTACTCATTAGAGATAGGGTTAGTAACGCCCTAGAATGAATTTAAGAGTGTGTGTGTGTGTATGTATATATAGGCATGTATTTGTTAATAAAATATAAAAATGAATTTGGTTTTATATGAAATCATTTTACCTAAAAAAATATATTTGTATTTGAAATGGAAAGGATATTTTGGTAAAAATTTCAAAACGTTTTCGAAATAATAAACATTTTGTACAAATAATCTTAAAATCCATCTTTAGAAATAAATCTCGAAACATTTTCTGATTATTGACCAAACCTCTCTACCAAAGAATATGCTAGCAATTACCTACTACTTGTGTCTAAAAGAATAATTATTTGCCTTATAGAAACCATATGGGGGGAGTTACGCGAAAGGGGAGTCTTCTAGAGTGAATTAGAGCGAGAAGGTTAGCCTTATTATTCTCTCTAGCGACGAAAAGGAGCGGCCAAAATATCCGCATAGCAAGGTGGGTTTCCGATCGAGGAACCACATGCCTCATACGCACGTGGGGGTGAAGATGGATACCCTATGGCCGAAATGCTTATACTGCCCCCAGCTCTAGAAGTAATTATGATCTCTAGCGATGATGAACCCAGGCAGGCCACGTAGGGAAATTGGGTAGCAGATCTTACTAGCTCCATTTTAGAACCAATAGAAGAGATTGAGCCAATGGAAGAAGAATCAAAACCTGTGGAAGAGGAATAGAGCTGGTGGAGGAGGAATCAGAGCCGATTGAAGACCCTGATGCTATCATATCGAGCGAGTGTAGCAATATGGTTTGGGAGATGGGCGGGGAGCATGGTGTATGGCAGGAGGGATTGTCTAGTTCATATATAAACTGGAACAAGATAGGAAGAAAAAATGAAGAAAGGATAGAAGAAGAGGAGGAGGGAGTCGGAGAATTTGAAAATCCTTGGGAGGAAAACGTGCAAGGCTTGGAAGAGTTAAAAGAAGGAGAAGTCATTCCTAGAATACCAATAGGCATGGGACATGTCCCATGGAACCAGTCATGGCTGCCCTAGGGAATGAAAGAGGTATAGGAGGAAGACGACAATGAGGCCAATGACGAACTGGACGATTATGAAGAAGGAGAAGGTAAAGTGATGATTGACTTAGGATGTTGGAGTCCACCATTATCTTTGGACTCGAAAGAACAAGAATAGTGCTTGGGAAATTAAGGGTAATTCGAGTATGTATGGATGGGATGTTTATTTTGATTTAGTATTTTGAATTGTATCAGAGTAAGGAAGGGAGGGGAGTTTTTCTTTTTAGATCCAAGCTTCAAAAATTTTAAATAATTTAAGCATGTGAGAATTTATAATATGATGTTGTCCTAACTTCTCATTAGTACCTATCTTTAAAATAAATATTTAAAGTTATTAATGAATGGTTTTGGGTTTATAGTAAACAATGTTTTAGCAACATTTTTTTTAAACCCTTGAATGACACTTTGGAAGAAATTTTATGGGCGTATTTAAATCTTTAATGATGGGATTTTAAAGATAATAACAAATATTGGAATCTTTTATATAAAGATAGAAATGTTTTGAGTTCAAATTATAAAAGAAAAGAGAAGTTCATTATAACAATGCTTGGGTAATTATTGATTTAATCACTTTGATTGTGTTTTCAGGTAAGAAAAACTTGTTAAATATACTTATAAAATTTGAATAAGTATATAAATACTATTATATGTTAAAACTGGTATAAGTAAAGAATGTAAGTGTGTGTATATATATATATATATATAATGGAAGTTTTAATTATTAAAGGAGTGTTAATTAATAAAGAAAGTTTTCACATTAAATATCAGTTAAAGGAAGTTTATGGTGGTTTATCAATTTAATGAATTATTATTTTCTAGAAAACCACCAAGATATGCTAGAATGTATTATATTAAAAAGACATTTATCTTTTGAAAAGAAATGTTTTTTTAAGTAGGGTTGTTGGCAATAAAAATGTAAAGTGGTTATGTGTAAGGAAGTATCTTTATAAATGTTTGAATAAAGAATGAAAGTTTTATGAAATGTTTACATAAACTTTTTTGAAAGGTTAACAAATGCATATGAAGTCTATGGATTATTTCATTCCACGATTTAATCTAAGATTCGAGTACAGAGCTTTGATGTGTTTGACACTTATTTGAAAGAGGATTTATTACTCGATTCTTGATGGTGAACATTGCTGAGGGTTTATACTTAGATGCTTGAGTTTTCTATCATAGTTGAGAGCTATGCAAGGAAAACTAAAGTTCTGATCAGGAAGCCTGTTCAGAGTCCACACTAAAGGATCAGGGGGATAAATACTAGTTTGGAAATAAAGTTATGAATTCAAATAGATGATCGAATCGGACGTTGCGTATGGGTAATCAATATACATCGTATGGGTGTAAGTTTAAAAATAAATATTTTGGGCAAACCACTGGGATTTTAGGTTTCGATAATTTCGAGGACCAAAATTCTTTTTGGGGGGGGGGGGGGGGGTCTGTAACGACCCGCCAATTTATCACTTTGATAAATTGTATTTATTTTAGATTTATGCAAATAAAAGGATGATAATACGTATAGTATTGTTTCAAGTGATAATATGTAATAGTAATCTTATTTTGTATAAATATTTTTCTTGAAATTTATATCGGTAAAATGAATTTATATTGGTAAAATGACATGTATTTAAATAAAATTTTATAAATTAAAATTGATATTTAATGATTTGATAATTATTTTAATAATTCAAATAATGGTTTTAAATGATTTTAAAGTTATAGTAAAACATTTATAAAAGTTTTATAAAGAGATATTTTAATTTTAAAATATAAGGAAAAAACCAACATCACTTTATCAGTGTAATGGCAATTTTTGTAAATAATTACTAATATTGATTTATATGGTGTTATAATACGTATGTGGTCATTTTAATTACTTTAATATGATAAGAAATTTGTTTTTGAGTTTTTTTACAGATATATGTAAGTTGATAAAATATTGAAAATGTGACAGATGATCGGTTCTCCGGATTTCAACGATTTAATGAACAAAAGTTGTTCGTAGATGTTCAAAGTGTTATGCAGTTACATGTACATATATATATATATATATATATCTCACGTGCACATGATAACATGCACATACATACATAAATACATACAAACATACTTACATACATACATATATTATAAAAATGATTCATTAATTCCAAAGCTTAACCTTTAAGTAACCATAAAGCAAACATCACTTCATTGTACCACACCATCACCTCACATCAACCATCGCGGGAATCCGTGCGCTAGGGGCTAGGAGATGGGTGTGCGGTAGGGGTATTTTGGTAATTATGTAATTGAATATTTTATTCTAAGGTTTTTCCTATAAATACCACCCATTTTCCCACAAATTACTTATACCATCCCACTTCTTCTTCCTCTTTTTTTCAAGATTTCTAAGAGCCTCTTTAATAGCTTATTATTCATATAATAATATTTTATAAAAGTTATACAGAAAAATAACAAATAAAAAGAAAAAAGGTATATACTAGCTTATTATATCAATCCACTTCAAAACTAGTCCGAAACGCCTCCTCTTCACTTCCAAAACCCACGGCCACCACACTCCATTCCCTTGGCGAAGAGCACCATCGCCATTAAGGCTAGGCTGAGCTCTCTCTTAGGCCATAGGCTTGGTTTCGTTTGCTTTCGTTCGATCGTAGCGGAGCTATAACCGATTTTCTATTAGCTCGAAGGGAAAATGATGAGAGAAATCCTAAACTATTATATTATATAATGAATGATGACAAGATATTTGCGGTGAATTTGTAATACGCTTTGATCATCATTTTTGGATTATTTCATATGAATGTTGAAAATATATGCAGGTTATGGAAACACACGTTGATAAGCACAAAGGAAATCACTTTCCTTGAATTAATGAATTGGTGTATATGGAATGTTAAACCTCTTTAAAAATGGTTTAGAATGAGTTTGAAATATTTTATAGACATTTAAATGTGTTTTGGTGAAGTTTGAGAAGTAACTGAGAATTTAGCCAAAAATAAATGTATCGCGTAATTGTAGTTCGCGATTTCGCGCCGTAAAAGTCAAACAATTGTAAAAGTTGGAATATAGTTCGGAATTCTTCAAGATAAGAATTTTATAAACTATAACATCCATATTTTTCCAATAAATAAATAAATTCGAGATTTTGATGAGTAGACTTTGAAATATGAGTAAAACAAGTTTTTGGAAAAATCGCGATTTTGCAGTTCGGAATCCAAAACTGGATTTCTTTAAAAATGATGTTTTAAAATTATTTTAAAATATGATATAAATTCCAGAAATTTTTTAAAAGTGATTTGAGTAATGAAAATGAATTTCCAAATAATAGAAAAGTTGTTTTGATCAACATAACTTAAAAGAGCACTTTTGCAGCACTTTCCACAGCACTTTTCTATAACTTTTGAAATATAGCTTTAAACTTAACAATTATTTTCCAAATATTTTATAAATATTTTCAAATGGATAATTAAGCGTTTTAATAATGATTTGGATGTCTTATAGTTCATTTGAAAGTAATCTAAATAAATAATATAAATAAAACTATTACAAATTAAGTGATTCAATCTTGGCTCTAAAAGCTAATGAGTAGACTGGATTTTTCTATTTGTGAGATCAGGATATGAAGTGCTTAAACTACGGAGATGTTCAAGAGCAACCGGTGCCCTGGTTCACCTGGCCTCTACCTTGGGCAAGGGATAGATAAGGTCGAAATTGCAAAAACGAGTTAAGTATAAAAAGATTAAATTTTCCAAATTTAAATTAAAGATAACTTGGATTTAAGGAGATAATCTTCTTGTAATCGGTGTTAAATTTTGAAGAGGAAACTCGTACTATTCATGGAATTTAAAAGATGATTTCGCCGTTATTTCGCCCATAGTATTTGTTCAATATGGGAATTCATATTGAGTAAAATTAGGTGATTTCTATAGATTCTGCTCACTTAATATTACTAGTTTTGGGTTTACTACCAAGATAACATGGTTTTAACTCAATAAAAATTATGATTTTTGAATTAAGAAATCATTAATAAGATTTATATAAAATATATTGAAAATGTTTTCCTAAGTGAAAAATGAAATGATTTCGAATTATTTCGATTTTAAAAGGGTTTTAAGTAATCAAAGTAATTGATAAGAGAGTTTAATGATTCCGTATATAACAGAGAGAATGTTATGGAAATGTAAATCTTTAAAAGAGAATTTGATAAATAGAACTTAATGATTAAAGAATGGTTCCCTACTCACAAAACCTCTTTTTTATCGATGATTGGATTGAAGGAACTAGGATCGCATCTAGGGTAATTCTTATTCAAAGACTACTTCAAACCAATGTATGCATTCGAAAAGTAAAGACCTGAGAGATAGAATGAAGGATGAAGACCAAAGATCTTTGGGATAAAAAGACTGCTTGTTGATAACTCTGGTTAGCTCTCAAATACTAAAGTAGCAGTGGTCCCTACATTTCTAAAACTCTTCGGGATGCAAAGACTTATTGCTACTAATCCTAAGGTTAATTCCGGACAAGATGTGGTAGGAGAGTGCCTTCGGTTTCATTCAGTCCTAAAACGAACTTATATGGACGGATGTCTGACATTGCATTCTTGAGATTTCATCGTTGACCTTTATAACCATACATCTATTTGGTGGTGGAGAAGGCAACTTCTCTTAGCTTAACACCCTTCTCAGCTGAGATGTATGAGCTTGGAGGTTGTATGTTTATGGAAGTCAATAGTGATCGATGGGATGGCGATGTGGCATTCAAGTGAAATGTGCAAAGTAAAAGGTAATCGTTACCTCAAGCCTCACACCTGGGAATGTCCGAAACAGGGTAGATGCGGCAAGGTTATTTGGTTTGCAATCATTAGGATATGATCATCCCCTTCTAGATATATTTCTACCCGGGGCATTTCACCAGAAGGACAAACTTTGTAGTCAAATTAGTTTCTAGGACACACATCTAAATTAATTAATTTCAAGGCCGAAATCAATAGAATAATTAATTTTAAGGACAAAGTCAGCGGTCGAATTACTTTCAAAGACACAATTTCATAGGTTTTTAGGCCATAGGAACTAATTATTTTTCATTTTGTCCTTAAAAATAATTATTTGAGTTGTGTGTCCTAGAAACTAATTGCACTTGCTAAAGAGGCCCTTGTGGCTAATTTCCACTTTCTACCCGCTATGATGTTCGGATTTAAATTATTATAGATGTATGCTATAAGAGTCCTCAGATAGGTCCGTAACGACCGGGGTGATGACACATTCGGTACTATCTAGTGAGAAAGGTAGGTCGGTCTTGTGTTTGTAGAAGGCATATGTTTTGTGCCTCTGTACATTCCTCTAGAGATGTATTACTGGAAGGTAGTCCCTTGACTTGGTCATTTTTATGCAAATCCATTCTCCAATAAGAGCCTGCCATTTTGTTTGTAGAGCCCAGTATGTTGAAATTTAATAATGGTAATAATTTCGGCTAAGATTGATAAGTTTACTTGCAAATGTTTTCAAAGATATGTCATTAAAAATAATATCAACTATTTTTACGTAAGAATGTTTTTTTTATTATAAGGAATAAACTCGTTTTGTGTTTATGTGTGGCGTGGTCTTTTGAGATACCTTTTTGTTTCCAAAACGCGTTTTTTGAGTTCTCACACCAGTCCATGACTGACCTGCAGTTTATTTTTCCCTTTCCTTAAACTCTGGGTGCCCTAATTTTCCCAGGCAGCCTAGTAGTCAAGTTTAGTTTAGAACAATTATGGATGGAGCTTAAAGCATGAAGTTAGAAGATTTTACTAAAGATTTTTGTCTATTCCCACCATACTCTTGTACTATAATATTCCACATTTGTAAGGATAGAAATTTGTAACTGTCCATGTTTTTAATGATAAATGTATTTTAATTTCTGCTGTAAAGATTTTATTGAAATAAGATATGTAAGATTATGTTCTGTCTTTATTTTTCTTTCTTACCCTTGAGTATCGCTTCTTCGGCACTTGGATTTACGACACATGAATATCGAGGATGTATTAATGTTGATTTTTGAGAGTCGAAAAAATGAGTCCTCGCAATATTATTCGACTATGATAAAAAAATAGATTTTAATTTTGCAAATAATTTAAAACATTTAATAATTTTTAACACTAGTTTGATTTTTAAATACACACACATATATACTACAAAAAATATAAATTTTTTTCAACATGTATTGTGACATCATGATATTTTCAACCATTCGCATTTGCACATGTCGGATTTAATTGCTCAAAATATCAGGCTGTTAATTTATATTTGGCGAAACTCAGCATATACAGTAAATAAATAATCATAGAATCACAGATACGGAGTATTATAACAATAAGCAGCGAAAAAAATGAATAGTAGTTCATGAAGCAAATATATATATATATATATATATATATCAGAGTTAACAAGATACAATAAAAGTCTCGAATACATAGAAATCTCAATACAATAGTCAAATACAAAATTTGAATACATATCTGCAATCAGCTGAATAACTGAAAGTTGGATCGATAGTTGGATCTCCAAGCGAAGCTTTAATCTCCAAAGGTGAGTCTCGAATGCTGTGACACTTAGTCTGACCCGAGCGTAAAGCAAAAACACAAAACACTCGAGTCAGGATTAACATTCTTATATCAGTAAATCCAACTCAAGTGAAATATCAACTAAAATACAAGTAACTTAATGGACGTTTGAGATAACCATCCTCTAAGATCCGCGGAACTATCTACTACGTAGTAATATATGCTAATATAATAATGTCTATAGTAAAGTAAATTATTAAAATAGTGTTAAGGCGTTACCCATATCCCCCTTAACACATTTTATTGTGTCATAGTCTATACAGTACCGTAATACCTCCCGATCGAAAGGCTACCAGAGGGAACTCCATAGGTACGACACAAAACAAACTCGTAGTTGGCTCGATATGGTAGGTGACATGGTACAACTAGGCAATACCAGGGTAGATATACCAATTACACTTCCATGCTGTTAGTAACGCATAGCCGCAGCTATCATTCAACTCGATCCACACTCCTAAAAATCTAAGGGGTGCACCCAATCAACTAGAAAGTAATAGAATGGTATCGAAGGAGTGTGTCCATTCGGAGGAGCTACCTCACTTGACCGTCAATTGCTCCTATTTTAGCCACCTTAAGCTAACTCACGGGAGTCAGGTCCACGTACATACCTCATATAGGACCGTCACCACTATCCTACTTCATTCTGGAATCTCCACCACGTACACGGTTGTTGAAGAGTTTCCGATATTGGTAGAGAGTATGACAATAACTGATCTAGGTCTCTTTAACAACCAAACTTTATTATAACACCGCGGTCCTTTCAAAATAGTTTATACTTCAAAACCAAAATATCATTTTCATTTCAAAACCATAACAATACGATATCATTTTCCACTTTAAATATATACATTTCCAAAATCATAGCACTTTCAAAGTTATAACACTTTCGAAATTATAAAGCTAAGAAATTATAACCCTTTGGAAATCATAAATTGGAAATCCATAACACTTTCCTCTAAACAGTTTAGATACTAATAATAGCATGTAAAATAGTTTATAAAATAAAATATTTTATGTAAGATAGTTATAAGTTAAAATAGTTTATATTAAAATAGTTTATATTAAAAATAGTTTATATTAAAAATGCTTCATACTAAAATAGTTTATATTAAAATAATTTATAAAGTAAAATACATAAATAGTGTAAATATAATTTAAAAATACTTTATATAATAAAATAGCTTCCTCAATTTCACAAATCGATTCAAATCAACTGGGAATTCCAAAATTCAAATTTAATTCAATCTCAATTCATAAATTTCAACTCAATTCGCTTTCTTAATAAACCATTTCAAATTATATCGATTTCAAATACAGATTTGAACCACAAAATAAATCATTTCAATTTCAATATATTTCAAAACTTTAAATATTCCACATTTTCAAACAAAGTTTGATAATTTCATATATATCTTAATTTAGCTTCATTATTATTTAGTTTTAAATATTCACTTAATAAAATCCAATATCATTTAAATAAAACTTCAAATTACAAATTTAAATAAACTAAATATCCCACTTCAATTTATGAAATTTTTAAAGACATTCCTTTAAATCACTTTTAATTAAAATACAAGTTATAAAATCATATCTTTAAAAATCTCAAATTTAATAAATTTCGAATTGATTTTTAATTAAATATAATTCGTAAAGAATACAATTTCAAATCAATTTAAATTCATCTTTCCAACCTCAACTTATAAAAATTATTATAAAAATCTATTTTAAAATATAAATTTAAAATAAATACTTAAACATATTATATATATTAACTAAATCAAACTTTATTAAATTCAAGCTTATTATTAAATCTATTTATATTAAAACTTATTTATATATATTTAAAAATAGTAAACTTTATAAGTAAAATTTTAAAATTTATAATTTCAAAAATTAACTTTTAACTATACAATTTCCAAAGCATATAATTTTAAAAATTAAAAATTTAACCTTATATAAAATAATATTTATATATAATATTTAAAGAAGTCAATATTTATATAAAACCATATATATATATATATATATATATCTTTCTAAACCTTGGAAATCATTTAAAAATATATATAGACCAACAGTGTCTGTATATAATTTTTTATTCTATGGTCAAGTAATCTGGATATTTATCATTTCAATCTGTAATTTACACATATACAGGTATGGCAATCCCAAAATTCAATTAAATGAAAATCGGTTGGATCCATCATTTCAACACATAATGATTTTCTCCTATTCTATAGATCGTTCGGGTATGTATCTTTTCAACCCACAGGGAATTCTGTACTAACAGAGAACTTGCAGAGTGCTAACAGATATGATAATAATATAGCAAGCATATATCATCAATATAAATAACAGATAATGGTGTCAGATGTCATAGGCTACAGATAATAGCATATATATAGTAATGTAAATAACTAACAGCAGCATATTTCAGTTGTCGTTTCGATTAAAATCAAATTTAAAAAATATAAGAATGTTAATCGTGAGTGATTGCTCACCTTTCGAGCCTAGAGATAAACGAGAATGAGATGGGTTAGGAATCCAAGCATGAATTTGACTTACAAAGCTGATAGCTTGGGAATGGACGAAATCAAATGGAAATTGGATTGGTGAAGATTAGTTATATATATATATATATATATATATATATAATTATAAAAGAAATCATATTCTAAACTTTCAAACACATATACTAAAATAAGATATACATATTTATTTTCAAATCAATGATTTAACTTTAATATCAAAAATAAAAATCGATATATATATATATATACACACACAAAATTCACCTATACACCATACTAAAATCAAATAGGACCCTTATTTAATTTAATTAAAGTCGATATTTATACAACCTGTAAAAATATATACCTAAGTGTACTATACGCAAATCATTTCCTAAGCCAATGTTTATTCTACTAATACATCTGCCATCACACGACAATACCACAAGCAAACATTTTACACTATATGCAATATATATATATAACCCGTAGCATATACAAATCACTATAATTCACTGAAACGAAATATAAAAGTATAATGGATATATATATATATATATATATATATATATATTAGTACTACATATGTAAGCTTTATATACAAACAGATAGATCATAATATTTTATATAAACCTTATAATCTTTATAACAGATAAAATAAGAATCAAAATCTATATGTATCATATTTAAACAAATACAAAAATCACTTCATATATACTACATAGGTAGATCAACATTTAACTACAATATAGACACACACACACACACACATATATATATATATATATATATATATATTATAACTAAATATACTAATATAAGCTTTCATACATAAAATAATAGGTTATACTTTTATGATCAAATATTTATATAAGTAAACATACATATAAAACATATATACACAGGAAGGCAAAAGCTTGGTCTTGGGAAAAATTGGGAGCATGACATGACAGAAGTAAAAAAAAAAGTGAACTCATGCAATATATATAGATACACACACACACACACACACACACACACACATGAGCTAATAATTTACCTCTCGGCAAGCAGAGGAGGAAAAGTGGGAAAGAAGGCTTGGATGCTCGGCAAATGGTGGCTGAAGTTGAAGTACGTTGGTGGCTACACGTGCGTGGCCGAAGTGATTTGAGGTAGGGTGGAAAGGCACGGTATGGTGAGAAGAAGTGGTGCGTAGAGAAGGGTGAGGGGAAAGATTGGGTTCGGTGGGTTTTGGCCGAGCTGGTGGTGGACGAGCTCGAGTAAGGAGGAAAACGAGGGAGAGAGAGAGAGAAGGTGGAGGGCGAGACAGTCAGAGGTGGATGGGCTCGACTGGAGCAAGCAGGCGATGGCCGAGGTTGTTGGATGCTCAGGTCAGAGGAGGCGAACGTGGGAATGCAGGCTAGGTGCGGGTTTCTATTGTAAAGGCTATATGCTGTGAGAGAAGGCAAAGCAATAGTTCACTCGATCATTCATTTTTTTTTCTTTTTTTTCATGGCAGAAACAAAGAGAAGGGAAGAGGAATGTGAATAAAATACGAATAGATGGAATTTGAATCGGAAAAAAAAACGAATTAGAATAATTGATTAGATGGAATTTGAATTTCAAAAATATAAATGCTAGTTGTTGTTAGGTTAATACACGATGGAAACTGAATGGACACAATAATCAAAAGGCATGGAACCTGTACCGGTGCGATTACCGTTTTCGCTGATTCAATTGTGTGTCGGACTTTAAAACACAGAATTGAATATACCACAGAGATCAGCACGACGAGACGATCAGAACAGTATATAGGTATCAGTGGTACGATCATCCTATCAAGTGTCGATATTCAGTACCGAAAATGCTGCTGATTTGTCAGAAATAAGATAAATGGAGCAATAACAGTCTAAATTTGGTGAAACAAAATATGACGTCTCGCTCAGAAAAATGATTTACAAACTTATTGTATAAAAATATTCAGGTTTGGAAAATATTTTATTATCATCAAATATTAACTGATTTAAATTGAAATTGAAATTACACAATAAAATAAACTTTCATATTATCAGATGAAAATTTACTCTTTCCTATGTTAAAGTAGACGTATTTCAAATATTAAATTTTTTATTCCAAATTTAATTATTTAAAATTTCACAAAAATTTAGTTAAATACGTTATCAAAATCATTAAAATTTACGAGTCATTACATGTATGCATAACATGTTCTTAAAAAAATGTTCAAAACATATATACACATACACGCTCATTTTTCATACAATTTTTTCTAAATATAAAACCTAACTTGTACAATATTTATATAATTATAAAATTATGTAGTATGTAAATATATATTTAATAAAATTTCAGATTCTTCTCTTCTGCCTATTCCTAAATCTGGTGCAAAGTTCACACGGAATAACAGGAGCAAAAGTGGTTGTAGAACTTTCTCTATTGTAAACCGAGCCTTCTGCAATTTCACATGCACTTACTTCATGACCATCAATCTCAAACTCCCCCCCGGCCTATCCTTTCTGATTACTCTCCATTGATTTTGTCTACTTGAAATGTAGCTATAAAAGATGAAAAAAGTTTTAAATTTTTTAATGCTCGGATCTCTGATCTAGATTTTTTAAATATTGTGACTACTGCTTGGTCTAACCAAATTTTTGGAAATCCTATGTTTATTCTTAGTCGGAAGCTGAAGGCAAACGAGTATGCTCTAAGGTTTTGGGCAAAATGCAAATTTGGTGATGGTGAGTTTATGTATGCAAATATAAGGAAAAGCTTCTAAGAACCCAAAATTACATGATGAATCATCCTGAAGATATTGAAGCGAGTAATGAAGAAACAAGACTATTTAATGTCTTAATTGAAGCACCTGAAAATGAATGAAGTATGAAAAGGCATAAGATTAGGCAGAAATGTTCAACACTTGGAGATAGGAACTCTGCTTTTTTCCATGCTTCTCTAAAATTCAAGTAGGCTAAGGAACATATCTCCACTTTCATAAATGAGGATGGCTTTCTACATTCTTCTCCAGAGGCAGTTGACTCATCTTTTCTACCTTATTTCACTAAGCTCATAGGTTACTCAAACAACTTCTCCTAATTTGAATCGGATAAATAACATCGCTTTTCCTAGAATAACTTCAGAAAGTATTATTTTTGTTTCCACTGTTGTCACAAATGATGAAATTAATAATGCCATTTTCTCAATGAATAAAGTTAGAATGAATAATGTAATCAAAGCAGCGTATTTTTATTATCTGCACAAAGTATGGGTCTTGGGCTTAATACCCAGTCAGGCCCAATACTTACATTTTGCACTGTTATATAAATAGAAGCCAATATGTACAAATCAGTAATGAATCAGTGAATAAAAATTTTCTTTTCTGCAATATTACATCTCCTTTGATTATCAAAATATCATCAAACTTGTTAACAAATTCTGAATCATCAAGAAATTTTTCATAGTATCAGAGCAATCGAAATCTGTCGAACGACAGTAATTCCAAATCTGAGCGGTGTTAGATCCTCATCAGAGAATCATTGCATCAACACCGAGCCATCCAAGGAGGTGTCAGACTGTTATCGTCATCCATCGTCCTGGTTGCTCTCAGATTGTTGCTATCTCATCATCCGAGGGTTAAAAACTTACCTGTCGACATAGCAAGATCCACATTAAAAGTGCCTCGCGAAGACTCTGGAATCAAGAAGTTGGCTGCACCATCAGATCATTCATATTAGACAATCTCAACTGCACTTCCTCATAATCTACCATGGCAAGAGATGATGATACTACATCATAGCAACCACTGGGGTAAAGAATCGGGAAGGGTCAAGACCAAGAAACCAAGATTCATCAACTGCTGAAACAAACTCCTACAAGATCATAAAGCAAAAGAACAATTTAGTAACAACAATACTTGATGAAAACAACTTCATATTATGGAAGTATCAAGTTGAAACTAGTATAAGAGGATATGGACTGGAAGATTTTCTTTATGGAACGACTACTATTCCAGCAAGAATGATAACTGACAGCATGGGTGAAAGGATCACCAACAAAGAATTCATCAACTATCAGAGACAAGATAGTCTACTAGCTGCATGGCTACTGTCATCTATCAGTTCAGGCCTGATATCACAAATTATTGGATGTAAAACATCATTTGAAATATGATCTGCAATACAACAAAATTTCAACACACAGTCAGCTGCAAGAATAATGTACTATATGAGGCAACTGCAGAGTCTCAAGAAAGAAAACATGTCTATGAGGGAATATCTAACTAAGGTGAAATCATACTATGATATTCTTGATACAACAGGGCATAAAGTGTCAGAAACTGAGCAGATACTAACCATTTTGAATGGTCTGGACAGTGAATATGAATCTGTTATAGCAATCATTTCATCACAACAAGATCTACCCAATATATAGTATGTCAATTCAATACCATTAGCTCATGAAGGAAGAATAGAGCAAACGAAAGAAAATAACACAGAATTATCTCTTAACTATTCTTCCAATTCAAGAAACAGAAGTCAAGGGAAGAAACAAGAAAATCAGAACATCAGAGAAGACAATTTCAATCAAAGAAATAATGCAGTTCAGAGAGGTAGAGGAAGAAATGGAAAATGTAATAACAACAGAACAAAATGTCAGATATGTGAAAAACCAGGACAAACAGCCAGACAATGTTACTTCAGACTCAACATTGATTACTACCCAAATCAACAAAATCAATCAAATTAGAGAAATAATAATTCCAGTGCAAATGTAGCTCACATTGATCAAAGACAGGGCAGTCATTAAGAAAATTCAAGAATTCAAGATTTAAACTCAGAAAGGCTTACCAGTTCTGAGGAGATGGCAGAGGAGGAATGGTATCCAGATTCAGGTGCTACAAATCACCTCACAAACAATTTACAGAATCTCAACCTTGGCAACAAAGAATACACATGTATGCATTCTATTCTTATGGGAAATGGTGAAGCTCTAAAAATTACACATGTTGGAACCAGCAGTGTTCCAGGTAAAAGACTTCTTTACCTTAATAATCTATTGAGAGTACCACAGATTAAGAAAAATCTATTAAGTGTATCTCAATTTGCTAATGATAATAATGTGCATTTTGAGTTTCACCCCAAATTCTATCTAGTTAAGGATCTACTGAGTCAGGACATATTGTTACAGGGTAAACTGGACAAAGGTTTGTACAAATTCAATCTTGGAAATACAAGGAAGAACAACATTAGAAATATGTATTATAACAGCACTGAGTCACATGCAATAAATGAACAAGAAACATTTACGCAGTGGAATTATAAACTAGGGCATCCCAATGTAAACACTGTAAAACAGGTTCTGTTGAGTAATAATATTTCTGTTGATGTGTTTTTCAACCATTTGTATGTACTTATTTTCAACTGGGCAAGAGCCACAAATTACCATTTGCAAATTCAATAACAGTCATTAGCAAACCACTGCAAGTGGTTGCAACAGACTTGTGGGGACCAGCCCCTACTAGTTCAGACTATGGCTACAGGTACTATATCTCATTTATTGACTTATTCTCTATATATACATCGATATATTTCTTAAAGTCAAAATCAGATACACAAAAGACTGTAATACAATTTATAACTCAAGTAGAGAAACAACTGTGCAATGAGGTCAAGGTTATTCAAATAGATGGTGGCAGTGAGTATAAGCCATTAAAGGAATATTTTCAGAAAAGATGCATCATCCACAGAACCACTTGTCCACATACATCTGGACAAAATGGAATAGCAGAAAGAAAGCATAGACATATAGTAGAACTGGTTTAACTTTACTAGCACAGGCTTCTTTACCTATGAAATTCTGTCCAAAAGCTTTTAATACTACTGTATACTTAATTAACAGACTTCCTACTAAAGTTCTTAAGCATCTGATTACCATAGAAGTGCTATTTGGAGTAAAATTAGACTATGAAAGTCTAAAGACTTTTGGTTGTTTATGTTTCCCATGTCTCAGACCATACAATAAGCATAAATTAAGTCTTAGGTCTGCCCCATGCACCTTTGTATGTTATGGAAATAATCGGAAAGGGTACAGATGCTTAAGCAATGATGGTAGGATTTATGTTTCAAGACATGTAGTATTTAATGAGAATATTTTTCCATTTGTAGATAAGAATATGCAGATAACAAAGAGGATGCACAGCAAGGACAACTTTTCAATACCTCCAATACCCATTGTACCTGAATGGAACAAATCTGATGAAAGTGTGCAGAGAGATCAAGGATCACAACACACTCTACCAAGTAGTGACACTGAATCAGGTCATGATTCACCTGAATCCTCCAGCTCCTTCCACAATGCAAGCCAAAAGAGTGATGTTAATCCAGGTCAAGGAGAATCCTCTTCATCCATGTCTCAACATACTGATGAAGGCACACATATTCAAGAGCAACCACCTAAAATTCCTAGACACATACGATTACAAGATCAAAAAGTGGAATATTCAAACCAAAAACATACAATGCTCAACTTGACATAACTGAAGCAAGAGATTACAGTGAAGCAATCACAAACATCAACTGGAAACAAGCCATGAACAATGAATATGATGCTCTTACCAAAAATAAAACCTAGAGTTTAGTAGCACTACCCAGAGTTAAAAATATAGTGGGATGTAAGTGGACTTACAAAGTCAAAAGAAATCCAAATGGAAGTATTGCAAAATATAAAGCAAGGCTGGCAGCCAAGGGTTCAATCAACAATGTGGGTTTGATTTTAATGAGATATTCTCACCAATTGTCAAGCCAACTACAATAAGAATCATGTTAACTATAGCTCTTCACAAAGGTTGGAAAATCAGACAACTCGATGTAAACAATGCATTTCTTAATGGAGATATAAAGGAGAATGTGTACATGGAGCAGCCAGAGGGTTACAAAAAGGAGAGCAGCAATAATCTAGTATGCAAATTACACAAGGTCATTTATGGTTTAAAGCAAGCTCCACGTGTGTGGAATGAAAAACTTAAGTCAGCATTGATAGACTCGGGATTTACCCCAGCAAAATCAGACAGTTCTTTATACATGCAATGCAAGCAGGAAAGGGTCACTTATATACTGGTTTATGTAGATGACATTATCATTACTGGTAATAACAATCAGAAAATAAATCAGACAGTAAAACAGCTTGATAAAATGTTCTCTATAAAGGATCTAGATGACTTCTTTACTTTCTTGGAGTTGAAGTCATTAGAAAATCTAATTCAGAAATGTTTCTATGTCAGAAACGATACATACCGGATTTACTCAAACGAGCAAATATGGATCAGGCAAAGCCACTCCTAACTCCAATGACCAGTAGTCTCAGACTATCAAAAGACACTGGAGAGGCCATAATAAATGAAAAACAGTACAGGAGTATTGTAGGTACACTACAATACATCATAATAACCAGGCCAGATTTAAGCTACTGTGTAAACAAAGTCTGCCAATTCATGTATAAGCCACTTAACCATCATTGGAAAGCAGTGAAACATATATTAAGATACCTGGGGGGGACAATGAGTCGTGGACTGCATCTCAACAATAAAAAGAGTTTGTACATACAAGCTTACAGTGATGCAGATTGGGCTTCAGATCATAACGATAGGAGATCCACCACCGGGTTTTGCATATACTTAGGTAGCAACCCGATTTCATGGAGCTTAAAGAAACAGGCCACAGTTTCTCGTTCCAGCACCAAAGCTGAATACAGAGCAATCGTCAGCACACTGCTGAGATCACCTGGATTATGTCACTTCTTACTGAAATCCAGATCTATCCACAAATACTCCGATAATTTGGTGCGACAACCTAAGCTCTGTTTCCCTCTCGTCTAATCCAATTTTACACACGAACGAAGCATATTGGAGTGGATCTGTACTTTGTTCGGGAAAAAGTTCTCGAAGGGAAGTTGAGGGTAAATCATGTACCAGCTCAATTTCAGAGAGCAGATATATTAACCAAGCCTTTATCAACGAAGAATTTTACTCGGTTAAAGGAGGAGTTAAGAGTTGAAGATGGCGGCGCAGAAATGGAGAGGAGAAAACCCTAGATAAAATTGGAGGGGGGAGTTAGAATGAATAATGTAATCGAAGCAGTGTATTTTTATTATCTGGACAAAGTTCAGGTCTTGGGCTTAATACCCAGTCAGTCCCAATACTTACATTTTGCACTGTTATATAAACAGAAGCCAGTATGTACAAATCAGTAATGAATCAGTGAATAAAACTTTTCCTTTCTGCAATATTACATCTCATCTGATTATCAAAATATCATCAAACTTGTTATCAAATTCTGATTCATCAAGAAATTTTTCAAATAAGAATGCTTGAGGAGGGCATGATGGGTTTAATGTGTGTTTCTACACACAATGCCAGAACCTGATTTCTAGGGATGTTTTGAGGGCTGTTCATAATTTTTCAATAAATGCAAGATGCTGGGAGCTACAGATGCCATAAATCTTGTGCTTACTCCTAAGTCTAGGCATGCTTCTTCAGTTAACTCCTTTAGACCGATCCCTTGTTGCAATGTGATTTACAGGTGTATTTCAAAAATATTAGCCATAAGGCTGCTAAGTGTTCTACGTGATCTCATCTCATAAAACTAGGATGCTTTTTTACCAAACATGAGCATTTTGGATAATGTGTTGCTTGCTCTAGAGTTGCTAAAAGGATACAATAAGGTGCAGACATCCTCCAAAGCTATATTGAAGCTTAATATAATAAAGGCTTATGACAGCATCCATTTGGGAATTAATAGTGAGAATAATGGCAATGATGCACTATCCTAAACCTTTTGTTGCCTGGATTTAAGAGTGTGTCTCTTCTCCTTCGTACACTTTGAATTTCATTGGAAAATCTTTAGGATATTTTAAGTGTAAACAAGGAATAAGACAGAGTGATCCAATCTCATCTTACATTTTCA
Source organism: Allium cepa (assembly GCA_030765085.1). Taxonomy (NCBI): domain Eukaryota; kingdom Viridiplantae; phylum Streptophyta; class Magnoliopsida; order Asparagales; family Amaryllidaceae; genus Allium; species Allium cepa. Next base: position 428,656,404 of record CM060938.1, read on the forward strand.
TTCTTGTTATGGAAGTTTTCACTCATATGATCAGCTCCAAGTTCCAATCTTCTGAAATCCAATACCATCCAAAATATAAACAGCCTATGGTCACTTCTTTAATGTTTTGCTGATGACATCATAAGCTTCACTAAGCCAAATATCTCTTCCATCTAGTGTATCTTGCACACGCTGGATAATTTCTATAGAATGCCTGGCTTAAAACAAAAATTGCAGAAATCTTACATCATGTCTGCTAGTGTGCCTCAATTCTTATCTGACAATATTCTAAACATATCTGGCCATCAACCTATGTCAAATAGCATGAATTATCTGAGCATCCCCCTCATCACTTCTAGGGTTACTTCCTCTCATTGCTTCCCTCTGCACTCTAAGAAAACCGACTATTTGAATTGTTGGGCCAATAGATTCTTGAGCCAAGCTGGTAGGCTTGTCTTGGTCAAGTTAGTTGCCTTCTTTATCATTGTTTACTGGGCAAGGACTTTTATTTTGCCATCCAAGCTAATTAAAATGATTAGGAGTGCCATGAATGGTTTTTGTGGACAGGAAGCATTCACAATAAGGAAGTGGTTCCATGTGCCTTCTTTAGAATTGAGGAGTCAACGCAAAAAGGAGGACTTGGTGTGGTCAACATTGCAAAACGGAATATTGCTACCTTAAGCAAGCATTTTGATGCTTTATTGAATGAAGCAAATAGCGTCTGGGTTAAACGGACTATTGTCATAATATTGGAAAGGAATATTTCTGGGCCAATGAAGTTCCACAAAATTGTAGCTAGACATGGAGGAAAATTTTGAATCTAAGAAGCACTTTCCTTCCCCTTATCAAGCTCAATATATCTGCCTATAGTCAGCAAGTTTTTGGAATGACCCCTGGGTTGTACAAGGTCCGATCATCTCCGAAGCCTTATCTTTTTAGCATATTCAGCAGTCTAGAATTTGTAAGGATGCAAAGGCAGAAGAATTTTCACATGATGGAACTTTAACTCTTCCTTATTCCAGTAACCAGGCAATAAGATCTTTGTGGAATGTGTTGTAAGCAAATCAGTATCCTATATGCAGTTTCCAGAAGGTGATTTAGTTTAACAAATGGAAAGAGCATTCGATCATTATGGTTTTTAAAGCTCTTTTTGGATCTGTTGTTATGCCCATGTTTAAATGGTGTTGGAGGGTTTGGGTCAATCACTCTCCACTAAGAGAACTTATTGTTGTGGAAGGTATTGACAGATTCCATCCTTACCAAATCAAATCCGATCTCGATTGGTATGAATGTCAACCCACTGTGTGTTTTCTGCAGAAAAGAAGATGAGAGTGGCATGCACATTTTCTTTAACTGTTCTGAAGTCTTCAAATTCTGAGTTGCTTGATGGAGAAGGTTGGTATACATGACATAGATAGAGAAAGCATTGTTGAGTGTAATGTTATTTATAAGGCATCTAGTGGAAATGTCCCGAGTCTTACTTGCTGCTGCTATGTTTGAAGAAATTTGTTAAAATTATGTAGGAGGAAAGAAAAAATAGAGTTTTCAATTGTAAGGAAAAAGGATTTGGTGCTCTCTGGAATGATTTAGTGCATGGGATCATCAAACGAATGCATGAATCTGTATTTGGTTTAATTGTAGCATATTTCTCTACATGGTCTTAGCATTTGTGCTGTCTTGTGTTGTTTCTCTTGTCTTTGTTGTGTGTGTGATTGTATTCCATTGTGTGTTTTTTGTGTGTTTTTTTCTTCATGGGCTCATGTTCTGTCCCTTTGTGTATTTTACTCTGTTGTAATATAATCTAGTATGAGTCCAGGCAACCCTAAGAGCCTTGATAAAAAAAATATTCCATATGTTTTTTAAGCATTTAGAAGAAAAAAATAAACTTTTTCTATTTTAATGATTTCCATACGAAAATCAAAACGAAAAAACAATTTTTAAACTATAAGATTTAAATGAATAAAAAAATATTTCTAGCTGAATGTATATATGTGTATATATATACACATATGTAAATGTATTTCAATTATTTATTTACATTAATATTCATATACATACACACAGATACACATGCGCGCGCACACACATGCGTGTGTGTGTTTTATTTGAATTTATTAGATATTAGCTACGCAGATCTAGATCTAAGATTTGAAATTTGAATTTTAAATTTGAATCTGAACTTGAATTTATTTATATTAAAATGCATTTACTTTATATTATAATATTAAATACACGCACAAAGTATGTATATATATATATATATTAACATATATATTCTTTACAAATATTATTATATACACAAACACACACATAATTATACACACACACACATTAAATGACACACATGTATATGAAGAGGTTAACATATCCATTGCGGTGTAAATCGCAGCATCTATGCACGGGCATGTTAAACCATGTACATCTTTTATGTTGTACGTGCACATACATCCATATGTGTATATAACATACATATTATACTATATATCAATAATACAATTAATATAATAAAAAAAATTGTAAACTAAATGAAATATCAATTTTATTTAAAATAAATTAAGATAAGATCTAAATAAATTTAGACTTCATAGGCTCAATAAGTTCCAAATGGAATAATTTTTTTGAAATTTACTCATTTACTTTCCTGCTTGTTGGGCCAGTTCCAACATCTCATGTACGTTTTCATGAAGAAGAGCCATCCCAACAAGACTCTCAAAAGTGGTCTCTTATGGGGATACGACTAAGCAATGAATCTCTAACTGATTCTTTAAGGCCTTTGGCAATCTTCTTCACCTTCAACAATGAAGTATTAAGCATCTCAATCTTAATTAAGCCAAAAGAATGAATTAGTTGATAGACTCCTTGAACGATAAGCTTCCTTGTTGAAAATGAATGAAATGCTCAAGCTGCACGTCCCACTCGATCTCATAAATAAACTGAGACCCAAAGTGACATCTAAATTCAACCTAAGTCATGGCCTTCTCATCAGCATCCTCTACAGTTATGTCCCACTAAGCCAATGCCTGCCCCTCCTCATAAGAATATCCTTTAAGACTATATTGGCAAAAGCCCTCTTACATGCGGACATTTAAGTCTGTGCCTCAGCCATAGTCTCAGAACTTAGATATGGCTTCCCATCAAGGATAAGGAAGTTCTAGCATAACTTTGGAAAGTCTAAAGCTATTGGAGCAAGAAATACCGGTGCCTTAGAAGCCACATCACCTCTAACGCTTACCGCAGCTATTATAAATGTTCATGGGTGGCGGAACATCCTGTGCGGTAGCCAAATATTCTTTGAACTAGTCAAACATCTCGGACTGCCTATCTGTAGTCGTTCATATTGTAACGATCCGTAAATTTAACGCTTTTAATATTAAAGTAACTAAAATTAAGTTTTTAAAAGATGGGTGAATTAGGTGTCACATTTGTAACCATTGTGAAGGTCCTTCCAAGATGATCAATTTGATATATAATTTTGATAGGCTTGCAGTTGTAGTTTGCGAAATAGAGGCATTATAGTGTTTAAACAATGCACGTAGCTTTTTCAGGTTAAACTAAATACACAGTCCATAACCTAGCCAAACAACAATATAAGTGAGGCTATGAAACTCTAGCCTAATTGCTCGCTAATGGTGATTAGCAAATTATCATAATTGCTTTCTTGTAGTGATTTGAAAATAAATTAAAAGTGATTAAAAAGCAAAGTGTCCAAACCTATCGAATTATACATCGTTGGAAAGCTCTTGGTGAATGGAACATGCGGCAAGCATTCGTTTTTGGGTATATTGCTCGTGGTGCCATAAATTTATGGTCAAGGATAAGAAGGGAAAAAATCTAATAGTCAATTTGACCGTCTACAATTCAGCGGCAAGAATGAGAAGATGGTGTGACAAGATTGTAGAGTTCGTCGAATGGAGTGGAATGGTGGTAGTTGGAGGTCCTATTGGGGTCTGAGGTCGTCGAATTTGATGGATTAAGGTTAAATAACCTTGGAATTGCAGCGGCGACGCACGAGGTCGAAGGCGATGGCACGGAATCTAGGTGGTGGCGCATATCACGGCAGACCATTGGTGGTAGCGGCATGGACTATAGTGGCTTCTAGTGGTGGCAATCAATGATCAAAGGCGTTGGTTTAAGGTACGGGATAGGTTTGGCAATCTTTGTAGGTGATGGTGAATTTACAATTTATCCCTACTTATTTTATATTTATAAGTTAAATCCTATAATTTCTCATCATGATAACTTCTGCATACGAACTCTGATTCATGCATGGTTTCTCCGTTGGACTCATGGTGGATTTCCAGACAATATGGCATTAGTTTGGCTGAGTTTGGAGATAGTTGGAAATTTCACATTGGTATGGAATATTTAATTTAATTAATTGAATTCTAGAATATGAATATATATATGTATATATATTGATGGGAAAAATCATGTTTATTGGTATTTATTATGTTCTATGGATAGTTGTTTGAGTGATATAATATTTTGGATATATTGTGCTTTGGTGTGAGGACTATTTGTTGATTAGTGTATTATTAGGTTTTAATTATAATCAATTGTTTATTTAATTTTTAGGCATAATTTATTGATATTAAATGGATGAAATTGGTTGCTTGATAAATAATGTGATTTATGGATTTTGTATAGTGTTTGTAAATAACAGTGTCTAAATGAAATAAAATGAAATTCTTTGGAGAAATTTAACAAGGTTATGAATTTTTGGGGAAATCCATATATAATAATGGAGAACATACTTTAAACTTATTTTGGAATGTTTATTGTTATTATTCAATAAAGTGAGATTTTGTAAATAATATAATATGGTTTTCCTAAAAATTACACTATTTTGAGATAAATAGTAACGAACTGGTTTTTGGGTGCATTAAAGAGATTTAATTTGAATATTATTACTTTCAAATAATATAGTAATGAGAGAATTAGATGATAAATATGGTTATTTGCAGATTTTAGGAGGTTTCTATAAATAACGACGACTTAACAAATTTTACTAAAGCTAAAGTATGGAATTAAATAAGGTTATTATTTATGAACTTTTGGTGAAATTTGTAAATAATAACAGGACTTGCTTTTAGATTGATACTTAGGAAGTTATTATTATTAATAAATATGTATATATAAAATGAAGTTTAAAATAATAATACTAATTTCGGTAAAATGGTATTGTTTTATGTAAATGACAAAATGATTGATTTTGCGATATTTATGTTATGAAATAATAATATTATTATTATTATTTGAGTAATAGTATGAGTAAATGTTTTTTGAATAATAATAATAGTAATGATAAAGGAATGCTTTCAAAAAAAATTCTATTTTAAGCTAAATAGAAATAAAAATGAGCGATGGTGATTTCAACTAGAATATAAGTTTTTTTTGATTTAAAATATAATGTTTTGGGTTATCTATAAAAGGGAGCGAAATGAAGGAATTTGAAACTTATTGCTGTTTTGGAAGAATTATTATTGTTTTTGAAGATAATAAATAAAGGTGGATTTAAATAAACAATAATAAAAGGATTTAAGGAAAAAATGGATGTAAATATATCATTTTTGTGGTGGTTGAATGTATAATTGATTATTAGTTGTAATTATCATATATATTTGATGTTTGATGATGGTATTGTATTTCAAAAAGTGTGCGATATTTTACCATTATTGCTACTAGTTTATGGATAGTTAGTTATGGTTAATTGATGATGAATGTTGTGTTACCAATGTCATTTGTTTACTACATATCTAATGATTAATGTTGTGTTACTATTATAAGGTGATTAGTACACGTTTGTTAATATATACTTGCATTAGTAATGTGTTACTATAATGGATGATTATATAGGTGCAAGTATATTTGTATTGCTATGATTCTTCTTAATTGATGGATAAAGGTTTTCATAGAATAATGTTGATGCTGATAGATGTGTGGTATTATTATTATTACTACCACCACCACACATGATGATCTGTTAAGATTGATGTCTGGGAATATTATTTTTTGCATTTACTATTTGCATTGGTTTCATTGATTGTGATCGTTACATTGGTTGCATTTTTGCATTATCGTGATGGTTGCATTAGTTGCATGGATGTTATGGTTTCAATGTACTAACAAGTATGTGAATGTAGGAGAAAAGATGGAAATAGAACTATGTGGGATGGAATCCCTAAAATGGGCGCATATGCAGTCTTTTTGTAACAATCCTCTTCGTAACAAGCCTAATTTTTGGTCCGATAAAAAAACCCATCGAACCTTAGGTACATTTCAAAGCTGGATGTTGGTTGGTAAAATTGATACAACAAACAATATGCAAAGCTGTCTATCTATTCTTTTATAATCTCACAGCCGAAGGGATAAAATATAAAAAAATAACTATTATATCATAAAAACCACATCTTTGAAATAAGATCCCAAAATATCCATAATACAATATCTCAAAATAAAACATCAACATGTCTGAAATCTAGGTACATCCGGAACATCAAAAACATAGATAAATAACTAAACTGCCACAAATCTTCATTTTCGCCTTCATCTTCTCCATCTGCATTGTTCCCTTTAACATGTGGGTTGTAATGAGGAGGGGGTTGTAATGAGGAGGGAGTCAGAACAACAATGTCTGGTGAATGAAAATCTCAAGTCTTAACATAATACTATTTAGGCAGTATCATTTGGATAAGCAATATGTCTTATGCATCATATACTTTGACCTTCTAAGTATACCTCCAATTGTAAGCCAAAGATTCTTCCAGTCCAGCTCCATAATGTACCTCCGATCATGGGCCAATGGCACTTTCTAGTCTAACTTGTAACTCTTACACTAGTGCAATCACTTGGCCCTAGCGATGTGAGATAGCACCTAAGTTACTTAATACCTCTTTGATGGGATTTAGGCAGACTCAAACTATTTAAGATCTATACCCTAGATAGATGCTCGTTATTTAATACATATACCAAAGGTGGACCTCTTTTGTTACTTCCTAACTGACAATATAGGAAATCCCTTAAGTCCACTTAATGCTCCTTTTATGATAAAGAGGTAGGCCCTACAATAGCCATTAATATCCTAACTCCGAAGCGGACCCCCTTAGAGATTTTCCACTACTGCACCTAAAGGATAATCCCAACCATTAAATACTTCTTGAGTAGGAAAGAGGCGGACCCTAAAACAACCACTTAATACCTCCAACCCAGAAGTAGGCCCGTATGAGGATATCTGTCTTATGAACCGTAACCTAAACCATGACGTCTCACATTAGTATGACTATTCATAGGTGCTGATAGTCAGATTAGCTAGGCGGACCTGTAGAATTGGAACTAACATCGTATCCACCATGCATACTTATTATAGGTGATGTCTCACATCAATACCAAGTCACGCTACTGGTAGCCAAATTAGCTGGGTATGCTTCTGTATGCTTCTAACTGATATCGCGTCCCTATAATTTAGTCATATTTCCACTCTTCGAATATACTTCCACATATATACTATATGTAACGTAAATTTATGCATTAAGGCCATATAAGGGAAACTCCTTATTTCGCCTTTATTTATGGATTAATTTCCATAATAATCCTTGACTTCCTTCCTATATGGTTTAATGCTATTTGTCAACCAATTTAATCTATGTAATACGATTTATACGTTAATATATATATATATATATATATATATATATATATATATATATATTATTAGTATATTTATATGTAACGTAAAATTTAGCTAACTAGTTAATGACTAACTATTCCTAAGCATGCGTCAGAATATTTCTATACTAAGGCTTTCACTTCCTATACTAGTTGTTGAAATGTCAAAGCTTCTATATTCATGCAAGTCTCGGTTCCATACAATAATTTACAAAATTGCTACTATCCTTAGCTAGACAAAGTAGACATGCATAAAAACATGGAAACAAAATACCAAACTTATTTTATATTAACATAATAGAATCAACACCTATATTCTAAGTAAATAAACTTTACAATTTAGACTCTTTATATTCTCTTCAACTTTTACATATACAAACTTAAAGTGGAAAATGGTTCATATTTGTTTAAATTATGAAAATAGGCGGTGCAAACTACAAATAGAAAAATCCAAACTTTGCACATCATTTCCTAATTTTTCTCTTTTAGACCCTTTATCACAACAATAAATTAAATCTACTATATTAAGATAAAACAATATAGATTCCAACTATCCAGGAATTAACATTTTTATTAGGGTTTAAGATTTTAGGGCTTTTGCATACGAAATTCCCCGAAGCATAATAAATCAAAATTTTATTACACAAATTCCCCGAGGCATTAAGGAAGAAGACTGAAGGAGTTTCGCTAGCATTTCATTTCTTGTAAAAAAAAAAAGCGAAGGGGCTAGCCTTTTATTTATACTGGTTAGGATGCATCTGGATTGCAGGATTTAAGTTGGTTTAATATAATAAAATTTGAACCATTCTTGGCCAAGACGAACCCTAGCTTCCATAACTTAACCGATCGACTGGTCTATTAGAACTGGGCCAACCCATAGTGGAAGTTATGGGTAAATATCAAAAAATTCCCATATTGGATCTATATTAGGCATAAGAAATCTAATTTACCTAGAATATTTCTAAAAATTTTAAAATAAAATCACCTATTTTATTCAAATCTATAAATTATATACAATTTTATTTGATTTATATTTTATATATATATATGCACAAATATGTGTCATATACAAATATATGTGTGTGTGTGTGTGAATGTGTAACATGATAATCCATGCAAGGTATGACATACCCATGTATAGATGTTGGGATTTACATCACAACGGACTGTTAGCACATTCGATATATATTGTATGTTATCCCATATATTTATATATGTATGTATGTATGTATATGTATATGTATATGTATATGTATATGTATATGTATATGTATATGTATATGTATATGTATTTAAACTCATTATTTATATAAATATTATAAATCTACATGTATGTATATAAATATATAAGTATATATGCTAATTTTAATTTAGTTTATAAGAACGAAAATATTTAAACTTATATGTATGTATGTATATGTAAAATCCATATATATATATATATATATATATATATGAAAAATATTAATAATTTATACACATATAGGTGTGTATTATTGCACTAAATATTAAAATAACATATATTTATATACATAATATAAAAAATTTAAACTAATATATATATATATATATGTTTATTCATAAGTATATTTATAAAATTTAAATGTGTCTGTGTATATTAAAGAAATTAAATTTTTAAAAAAATTTCAGATCGTTTGTATAATACAATAAAATTTATTCTTGACATATGTATATGTATTGACTTAATACTCGAAAATTCGTGAAATATTAATAAAATTATTTTCAAAGCATTTTGTTCAAATTTTAAATTTCCAGAAAATCAAATAAGATATTTTAGGTTTGAAAATAATTTCCATAATTTTACTCGATGAAAATTTATTTTTTATTAATTAATTTTTTTGCCATATATCATGATAGTTTTTGCAAATAGAAGAAATGAATTTTTTTATTCTCATTTTTAGCAAAAAGCAATTTTCAAGATAAATAATTTTATAAAATTTAAAGGTTAATTTTGGAAATATATTTTATTTTATAAGAATTATTTAGCTAGTATATTAATCTAAATAATATTATATAATCGCAAATAATTTTCAAAGTTATTTTACCACTGTTGAAAATTATATTTACTATAAATATGCATGTATATAAATATATGTTCAAGTATTACTATGAAGTGATGTTATAATTAAATAAAAATAATATAAGTATAGTTAAATGAATATTTATATATGTATATATTAATTGATAAAACAATAATTATTATAGTTAACATATTCGACTGTGCATATTTGATCTATATGTGGAAAAAATTATTTATTTTTAGTTTTAAATACATACATATAATTAACTTAGTATGTGACAACATCAATACATATAAGAAACATCACCTAACTATATAATATATATATATATATATATATATATAAGAATAATAAAACATTATCCAGAAATTGTAAACTATGTAACATAGTGAAAACACACCTAAAACTAGTGCCTTGAAGCACATCTTGTAATGATGAACTCTCTCGTCTTTGGAAGCTTTTCAGTTCGGCAGACTGCTAATCCTTGAACCATGGACCTTTGACTATCAAATAGCATCTATCTTTTGAAATGATTTGAGTTTGATTTGCTTGAGCTCCTAAGAGATGAAATCAGCCAGCAATGGATGGCAATAATGGCAACTAAAAAACTTAATCTCAATTAGGGTTAGAGGTGTTTAAATATTGGATGGAAGAGAGAAGATATTCGATCATATCTCATACCGATTCTCACTAAATCTAATCCATCCAACTATAACATCTCTAACCTATTTGAACCACCCCCTATAGCTTTCATTACAGTCAAAAATACCCACCCATCATCATAGGCCAATATACAATTTAAGCCTAAAGAATTTAATTTAATTGCTTATCGATATCGTATATCGATCGATATATTTATAACTATTACAAATATATCCAATTATATTTATTCCTCATATCATATTCAAAATTTTATAACTAATATTTCATAAATATTAATTAATTCAATATTTATAACAATTATAAATTAATTAAATCATTTGGTTAGAAGAGAATTCATCATTTCAGTTGTGTGACCAATTAGGTGTAAATTTGGTCAGCAATTAATATCGAACTATTCGAATATTAATGATATCGAACTATTCAAATATTAACGTTCACACATCACTTAACAGATAGTGGAATATTTTGGTCAAAATTTATCGCTTGCTTAGTTTTCATAAAATTCAATTTTACTTTGTTTAGCGTTACCCAGTTGTGACATTTATTTGTAGGTATTCTCTTCAGCAAAACTATATCGCTTTGGGCTTATGGAATTTGGTAATGATTAAAATTCGGATATCATCCATATTCAACTCTATAATCCGTACGCAATGTCTTTGGTTCACCACAAAACCCTCAGGCTATGTTAATGATTTTTTCTAAATCACCATTTAGAAAAGAGATATTTACATCCATTTGCTATATTTCTTAGTCATAGAATGTAGCGATGGCTAACATAATCTGAATGGACTTGAGCACGGCTATGGGTGAAGAGGTTTCATCATAATGAATGCCTTGAATTTGACGAAATACTTTCGCAACTAGCCCAACTCCAATCATGAAACTTTATATATGAAAGTTGATCAGAAAATCTCGTGGTAAAATTCTAGTATTTGCTAAATTCTCAATTTCAGTCTTATTATTAATTTAATAATTTCTTATTAATTTTCATGGGATGTTACTTCCCTAAAATCCCTAAGAGACAGATAGTATAACATGCACTCTTCAATCATGTTACATAACCAAGTTGTATACACAACCATTTGTTCAACCAAAAGTGCAATGTGATTATTTATGCAACATAATATAGGTGGGCTTAATCCTAGTGTGAATGCAAGATCGTGACTGTAGGTATGTATGTAAGCATCCTAAATGCTTAAGATTCTGTATGAATGCAAAAATAGCACTAAAAAGCATGACAACCATCCCCAATCATCCAATCTAGCAACCGCTTAGAACCAAAATCTATACAATACTAAATTTTAGAGAAAGAAAGTTTACCAGATAAAAGCTCAGGACAAGAAGTTTTGATTTTTTATTTTGTTTCCTATGTGCTTTCCACTGGAATATCTCCTCATTACACTCGGGCCAGTATAATTTCTTTCTTACGAAGCTTTCTAGTTCAATGCTCCACTATACATGCGATGGAATAGGGTTTTATCGGCTCCTTCTTTATATCTACTAACTGATCAGGTACTACTGTAGTAGCTATGTTGTGCAGGCATTTCCTCAAGTGTGATACATGGAAGATATCATGGACTCCTACTAACATGGCTGCGATACACAAGTTTCTCCACCCTTTCCAAAATTAGGAAAGGCCAACATAACTTGACACCAACTTCCTCGATGCACCAAACATCGTAACCTTCCTAAGAGGGGAAACCTTAACAAATACCATGTCTCCGACCGAAAACTCCAACTCTTTCCTTGGCCTATCAGCATAGGACTTCTGATGGTCCTGTATGACCTTTATTTGCTGCTTAATTATCTTTATCTTTTCTTAGATCTTGCGGATCAAATTTGTTTCCAAGTAGAATTTTGTTTCTAGTTTCCCATCGACAATTAGGTGACTGCATGGTCTCCCGTATAAGGCTTCAAAAGGTGTCCTGCTAATCGTTGGTTTGTAACTACTATTGTATGCAAACTCTACTAAGGTTAAATATTGCTCTCAATGTCCTCTAAAATCCATGATGCAAGCACTCAATAGATCTTCTAAAATCTTGTTCGCCCTTTCTATCATATCGTCGATCATTTAGTGTTAATCTATACTAAGATTCAATGTTGTCCCTAAAACTGACTGCAAAGTCCTCTAAAATTAACTAGTGAATAAGGGATCTCTATCACTAACAATGCTTACCAAAATCCCATGCAATTATACTACTTATTCGATATAAATTTGCACTAAAAACGTGGTAGTCCTGCTAGTCCTTACAGGTATAAAGTGTGCGCTTTTAATAAGCCAATCCATTATTACCAAAATAGCTTCATTGTCTCTTTGACTCCTTAGCAACCATCTGTAAAGTCCATTGATATATGCTCCTACTTCCAAGTTGGTACCTCTAATGGTAATAAACTTCTTCCAGGCTTTCCTTGTTCTGGCTTTATCTTATGGCATGTCAAACATTGAGAGACATATTCCGCTACCATTTTCTTTATCCTCGACCAATAGAAAATCAACTTCATATCCCTATACATCTTATCCCCACTTAGGTGAATAAACATCCCAGAGTGGCGACACTCGGCTAGCACTTCCTCCAATACCTCCTACACCATTGGAACACGTAGGCATCCATCACTCCTCAGTCATCCCCTTTTCTCTATTACATACCTATCGACGTAGGGGAAATATACTCCTCTTCTTAGCTTGCCCAAAATATCTACTATTATCGCATCTTTCGTATGTTCTAGCCCAATGCGATACATTAATGCTGGCATTACTTCCATAGCTACAAGATAACCTTGAGTAGGTTATGATGACGTTTGGAATTGAAATTCGAGAGAACTCTAGTTGCCTCCACTCATGTATTGCACCAAGAGTAGCATGCCTCCGGCTAAGGGTGTCGGCAACAACAATCCCTTATTCGAGGGTGCACGGTATATCAAAGTCATATGATGTTATAAACTCCATCCACCTCTGCTGCACAAGATTCGGATCTTTTCAGGAAAACATGTATTTTGGAATTTGTGGTCAGTGAATAACTCAAACCTTTCTCCCAAAAGATATAGCCTCTGCATCTTCCAAACGAAAACGATAGCTGCTAACTCTAACTTAAACCTTAGTTACATGTATTTAGGAATTTATGGCGTTTGAAACCTTTCAATCTTGAATAGCTTCCACCTTTGCAAGATCAACTGACAATCATATCTCAAGGACAATATGTCCAAGAAATCACACCTTGTTCCTCCAAAAGTGGCACTTCGAGAATTTGAATTTAATTGGTACCTTCTCAAGGTTCCTAGTACCTCCCTTAAGTGATTTTAATACCCACTTTCAATTTTAGAGAATGCTAAAAAATTGTTACAAACACTTGATGAATTTATTTAGCTGCCCCCTAAAGACTCTACTAGTTAAATCTACAAAACACGCAAGAGCATTTGTCAACCTAGAAGGCATAAATTCCCACTTATATAGGTCGTTTGGAATATAATACAACTGTTTCTTATTTGGAACTTTTCCAACTAATGCCCCCGTCATTAAGCGTAAAGGCATAACCACACACCAATTTACTATCATTTGTCTCTTTGAAAACTTGAATCTGTTTACCTCTTTATAAGGAGGCCTTCATTCCCATATATAAGAAATGTGTCCTTGGTATTTATTAAATACTTAATTGTACATTTCACAAGCGTTCATTGTTTTTCTTCAAGCTATTGGCGTACGCATCCTAGTGTGTATGCCACATCTTGTATAGTACATAAAGTAGCATACATTATGGATCTTATAGTTGAAACATAAGGAATCCCCTTTATAGGCTCCTTCTTCTCATTGGTATTGGGAGCATCCTTCTTAGAAAGGATGATTTCAATTGTGTTAGAATGTTTTTACGCTTGCAATTCTCCATATTTGACCACTTCTGTATGGTGCCTATGTAAAGGGATTGGGACAATCCCAACAGCCTCTTAGATATATCTCTATAGATGTTTATATCAAGTATATAGGCTGCTTCTCCCAAATCCTTCATGGAGAAGTACTAGGAAGGTTAAGCTTTTACAGATTGCAACAACAAAGTGTCAATACTAATAAATAATAGATCATCGACATAAAGCACTAAGAAGACAATAGCGTTTCCATGTTCCTTTCTGCATGTGCATGCTTCCTCTCTATTTTGATAAAAACCAAATTATTTGATTACTTTATTGAAACACTTATTCCAATCCTTAAGTGTGTTCAATTCCATAAATGGACTTTTAACAACTTGTGAGCCTTTCTCTCACTCCTATTGATCATAAAACCCTCGGGCTATATAAACGATTTCTTTTAAATCACCATTTAGAAAAGCTATATTCACATCCATTTGCTATATTTCTTAGTCATAGAATGTAGCGATGGCTAGCATAATCTGAATGGACTTAAGCATGGCTATGGGTGAAAAGGTCACGTCATAATCAATGCCTTGAATTTGACGAAATCCTTTTGCAGCAAGCCTTGGCTTCCAAGTCTCCACTTCCCCATCTGCATTTAGTTTCTCTTAAAATCCACTTGCAGCAGATAGATTTTATCCCTTCGGGTACGTCCGACAAAGTCCAAACTTTGTTTTCGTACGTGGAATCCATCTCGGATTTCACTGATCCAGGCTAGAGTGTAGAGTCCTTACTCCACAATGCTTGTTGGAAGGATAGAGGAGTGTCATCATCTAAGACACGGTCCTTCATCTTGCCATCCATGAGAAACCATAGTATCTCCTTAGAGCATGAGATTCCCTATTAGACCTTCTAATAGTTTGCATGTTTTCATATATGGGTTAACTTAGTTCACCCATTGTTTCAGTCTCAGTGTTAGTTTCTTGGATCTCATCCAAATCAACAGCCTCGTAGTTAGTTTCTTTCGATAGAAATTCCTTTTCCAAAAAGACAGTGTGTGCAAGAAAAATTACTTTTTGTTCCTCTGTGTTGTAGAAAATATACCCCTTAGAATTCTTGCGATATCCTAAAAACTTACACAAAGTTGATCTCGCCTCAAGCATATAGCACCAATGTTCTTAACATATGCCAGACAACCTCACATCTTTAAACAATTAAGGTCAAGTTTCATTCCATACCACATCTCATGTGGTTTCTTAGGCGTAGATTTAGTTGGTAGCAAGTTCAGTATACGCACTCCTTCGCTCCGACACAACATTGTGTTATGGAGTATAAGGTGGAGTAACCTAAGAAATAATCCCATTATTTTTCAATTATTTTGGACATCCCGTCCAACATGCTCCCACTTTGATCTGAACGAAGTATTTTGTTCTTACTGCACGTTTGATTTTCCACTACATTTTTATGTTCAACCAATTTTTCATAGACGTCGGAATTGTTCTTTATTTGATACATATATCCTAGTCTCAAGAAATCATCAGTGAATGTAAAATAGTAAGAACGGTTATCTTTGGTAACTACAGGCATCTGGCCACATACATCACTATGTACTAACCTCAAGAGTTCATTAACTCTCTCGTTGCTTACATTGAAAGGGCGCTTGGTCATTCTACCTTTGAGACATGACTCACAAGCGTCAAATGATTCGGAATCAACTGACGGTAGAAAGCCTTCGGTTTTCAATTTGTGTAGTTGTTTCTCACTAATATGACCTAGCTTACAATGCCAAAGATAACCATTATTTATACAGTTAAACAAATTATTCACATAACACACGTAATTAGTATTAATCACATAAATTCCATTTTCAAGAATACCATCGCAGACTTTATCGTTATTCAAATTATAACATTATTTACAAAATGAAATATATATCTAGTCTCAGACAGTCTAGAAACAAAAATAATCTTGCAAATAAAGTCTTTTATAAAATATCAATTATATTACTAATACTAACCCGCTAAGAAAAACTAAATAATAGTCCCCTACTACCATTGCATCTATCATAGATCCATCAGTAACTTGGAGCCTTATCTCTCCTTTTGTCATGCCATGCAAGTTCCTAAGCCCAAATATGAGTACAAGACCCAGTATCTAAAACTCATGACATTCTATTGATCATAACATAATTTTGAATCAAAAGTGTACCTGATGGTATCGTAGAACCATTCTACTTCCTTTCTCTAACAATTTTCAATTAGTCAGGATAATTCCCTTTTCCAATGACCTTTCTTGTAGCAATGGTGATGTTCACTCTTGTCATCGGTTTTCTCACTTTTCTTTTCTTACCATCTCTTTTCCACTTCTTCGAACTTTTGGATGATGATGCACTACCCATCACAACAAGTACAACATCTTTATCCTTATATGTAGACTCGGCCGACCTCAACGTATTAAGGAGCTCTACGAGATTCACGCTTAATTAGTTCATGTTATATTCGGTATGAATGGTTCATACTGTGGAGTAAAAGAACCAAGGATCAAGTCTACTTGTAGTACATTGATTATTTGTACGTTTAATTATGAAAGCTATCAATATAGCCTTCATCATTAGCATGTAATCGTCCACTTTCTTTCCTTTAGTCATTTTGGTATCCAATGGCTTCTTCGTAAGCTCATACCTCACGAAGCGTGACTGGTCACCAAACAATGCCTTGATACTATCAAATATCTCATGGACATACATATTTTAATGCTACCTCTACAATAGCTTGTCTAACATAAACAACATGGAAACTTGGGCGATCTTCTAGTCTGACACCCATTTTTCATAAGCAAGTCATAGTTTGGGTCCGTAGCATCGGGGGGTTATTCTTTAGGTCCACATGTAATAGTAATCCAAAGGCGCTCGTAAGTTAACATTATTTTAATTACTCTTAGCCTCGGTATAGTTAGGTCCGGTAAGCTTATCGATTTCAGAAAATAGTTTTGAAGTTGTCATTTCTACAAGTTTAAATGGTAGATTATTAGGACAATTCATAGTTGATGTTCTTATAGTATTAGTAAGGGTAAACGTTATGTTTTGATTTGGACTAATAAGCTCCCACTAGTCTTTTATGTTTAACAAAACCCTAAATTGAAACATAAAAGTCTTTCGACTTCACTAGTAAGTGTAGAGACTCATCTATCTTGGAATTATGACCTTGGGTTTACTTAGTAAGTCATAGCTCTATGGACAACGGGTAATTCCTTATTGGTTGTATCATATACAACTCCTAACCCTTTGGTACCTTGTCCTAATTCAACTTTGACCTTAAGTCTACTCAACAAATAAAAAGGAAATTATTTGCTTGTACCTAATATATCACGACGGCCTAAATGTATATATATCTTGATTTGGCTCAACAAATGCATATAGTTATCTTACCTCATCTATTTAATATATTAATAATACTACACATAACGTCCTCAGTTTGAGTCTACTCAACAACTAAAGAGTATGCAAGTAATTTATTAATATATGTACATGGTAGAGGACAACATTATATTGAAGATTCATAATCTTTAATATAGTATTGAGTGATTAACTTATGGAATAGTATAATTCTTATGAATAACTTCGTGATTCAAGTATTAGACACATATGAAATCATGGTATATGTACATTTATGCATACATACATTCACATTATATAAGTTTTATTATTATATAAATTTTATATTTCATATTACTTATATAATTGTCTTACGTATAATATTATATACATTTATATACAATTTAATTAATTTTATACTAAATTAATATAACATTTATATTCAATAATTATTATATACGATAACTTTTATAATATGACATGTTTATCATACACATGTGAATATTATTTAATTAATTAACTTTTAATTAATTTATTAAATTAAACCAATAATTTCAAAATTTAATTCATATACATATATGTATACTTGTATTATTTTAAACAATTTAAAATAACATAGCATATATCATAATATATAATACATGTATTCATTTAATAATTATTTTTAAAAAAACCTTTAAAATTTTTGAAACTAATTTGCTTTATTTTCAAAAAATTTGAAAACTTTATTATATTATAAGATTTATAATATATTTTTATTTTATCTTAAATTTAACTTTTAGGTTTAAAACTTTATATTTTTATATTTTCAAATAAGTTTGAAAATTAGCCTAAGGTCCAATTCAAATTGGGTCTCTTCTATTGGGGGCAACCTTTGGGCTGCGAATTTAATTAGTTAACCAAAACGTGACTAATTTAGACTACATAGGCTATTGGCTCTGATACATTATTGGAACTAGGCCAGCCAGTAGCTGAAGTTATGGGCGAATTTTAAAAAAAAATTCACTTATTGGATCTATATTGCGTTTATGAAGTCTAATTCATTTAGAACATTTATAAATTTTACTAAATAAAATATCTTATTTTATTTAAATTTATAAATTATATACAATTTTATTTGATTTATAGTTTATACGCATAAATGTACATATGTGTATCATTAAAATATACTTGTGTATATGTATGTGTAACATAATAATTTGTGCAAGGTATAACATGCTCATGTATAGATATTGTGAAATACATTGCAATAGAGACGTTAGCTTATCTGATATGTATTGTATGTTGTCCAAATATATGTATTTATCTAAACTTCCTATTTTATAAATATTATAAATCTGCAAATATATACGTAAATACATAAATATATATATGTTAATTTTAATTAAACAATTTTATAAGAATGAAAATATTATATTATGTATAATTTGTGTTTGTATGTAAAATATTAATAATTTTCATATTTGTGTGTTATTGTAGCAAATATTAAATAATATATTTTATATACATAACATACAGAAACTTTTTTGAACATATACATATATATTCATAAGCATATTAAAAACATCTGAATGTGTGTGTGTGTTAGAATTTTTTTTTAATAGTTATGCATAATACTGCAAAAACTTATTGTAAATTTTATTATACTAAAAAATATATAAACTAATTTATTAATTGAAAAATCAATAAAATTATTTTTCAAAGCATTTTATTCAAATTCTAAATTTTTGAACAATCTAATATGATGTTTTGAGGTTTGAAATTTTTTCCATAATTTTCTTTATGCTAATTAATACTTTTGAGCCACGTGTAATAATTTTTGAAATAGAAAAAATGATTTTTTAATCCTCTTTTTCTTTTTGAAAGCTTATTTCATGATAAAATAATTTTACAAAATTTAAACGTTAATTTTTGAAATGTATTTTATTTTATATGAATTATTTAGATTGTATATTAATTTAAATAATATTAAATTGTTGAAAATAATTATCAAAAATATTTTACATCAGTTGAAAATTATAATTACTGTAAATATACATGTATTACATTATATGTTCAAGTATTCATGAAATGATGTCATAATTAAATACAAATCGTATAAGTATAATTAAATGTTATATATATATATATATATATTAATAAAATAATTATTATTAAAATTAACAAGTTCGGCTATGCATATTTGATCTATATATGAAAAATTATTTTTGTTTCTTTAACCTTTAAATGATTACATACATATAACCAATCTAGAATGTGACAACGTTAATAAATATAAGAATCATGACCTAACTAACAATATAAAATAATAATAATAATATATGAATAATAAAATATTATCCATAAATTTTAAACTATATAATACAGTAAAAACATACCTAAAACCAATGCCTTGAAACAGACTTTATAATGTTGAACTCCCTCTCCTTTGAAAGCTTTTCGATTTGGTGGACTGCTAATTCTTGAACCGTAGACCTTTGATTATCATATAGCACTCGTCTTTTGAATTGATTTGAGTTTGATTTGCTCGAGATCCTTGGAGATAAAGTCGAAGAAAATGGATGGGAATAATGGCAGTCAAAAAAGATTATTTTCAATAGGTTAGAGGTGTTTAAATGGTGGATAAAAGTGAGAAAATATTGAATCATATCTCATAATAGTTCCCACTAAATCCGGGCCATCCAAATCTAGCATCTCTAATCATTTTGAGCTGCACTGTATAGCCATAAATGCAGCCGAAAATACCAACTTATCATCGTAGGCCAGTATCACATTTAAGCCCAAAGAAATATCATTTAAGTCTTATCTAATTGCTTATTGATGTCATATATTAATTGATATACTTATAAATATTATATATATTTAATAATATTTATTTTTTATGTCATATTCAAAATTTTATAATTAATATTTCATAAGTATTAATCAATTCCATTAATTTATAACAATTCTAATCATTTGGTTAGAAGAGAATTTATCATTTCGGTTGTGTGACTCATCGGGTATTAATTTGGTCAATGATTAATATTGAACTATTCGAATATTAACTATTTTACTTGGTTTCGGTAAAATTCAATTTTACTTGGTTAAGCTTTACCTAGTTGAATGCCTCGAGTTTAGGTCTTTTGCCCCTGGTCCTTGGATTTTAGGGGGTGATTTTAATGTGACTCGTTTTTTTGGGGAGCGTTCTCCTCGGGAAGGTGATTATTTGGCTATGGAGGAATTCGATCAATTTATTATTCAATGTAATTTGATCGAAATTCCTCTATCCAATAGATCATTTACTTGGAGTAATAATAGAGAGTCTCCCTCCTTTGCTCTTTTAGATAGATTTTTTGTTTGTGATGATATTGAGGATAAATTCCCTATATGTAGAGTTTCAGGTTTACCTTTTACCCTTTCTGACCACTGTCCCATTATCCTTACTTGTGATAGTCATAGATTTTTGAATAAGGTTTTTAAATTTGAAAAAATGTGGTTTTTAGAATCTGATTTTTCTAATTTAGTCATTAATAAGTGGTCATCTATGAATTATTTTTGCCTTAAGTATTATGGTAATTCTGCTAAAATTTTTGTGCTTAAACTTAGAAACCTCAGGTATTTTCTTAAAAAATGGAATAAAAATGTTTTTGGTAATATTAAAATTAAAAAGGATAATATTCTTAATGAATTACTTAAACTTAATAGGATTGAAGAATCTAGACAATTAAATATTGGTGAAAGGAATGTTCTTAATAATTTAAAAGAGGATCTCTATTCTATTCTTGAAAAAGAGGAAGTTATGTGGAAACAAAGATCTAATTTTCATTGGATAAATGAAGGTGATAATAACACTAAATTCTTTCACAATCTAGCTAATAATAGAAAACGTAGTAATACAATTAACTCCATTTTAGTTAATGATGTGGAATTAGTTGATCAAAGAGATCTTAATAATGCTTTTACTGATTATTACAAAGACATTTTTGGCACCAAAATTAAGCATAGAGTTAGTGCTAGATGGAATGATCTTTATCCATCTTCCTCTAACATTAATCTTTCTGATTTAGATGCCCCTTTTACTATTGAGGAAATTCGTAAAGCCATCTTTGATTTACCTGGAGACAAATCTCCGGGTCCGGATGGTTTTCCTATTTTCTTTTATCAATCTTTTTGGGATGTTTTAAAATTAGACTTAATGTGTTTGTTCAATGATTTTTATAATGGTAATCTCCAATTAGGTCGTTTTAATTTTGCTAATGTTATTTTATTACATAAAAAAGTGGGCGCTAATACTTTAAAAGATTTTAGGCCCATCTCTTTGATGAACTGCTCTGTTAAAATTATTTCTAAGGTTTTAGCTAATAGGCTTAGTTTAAAAATGAATGACCTCATTGACTGTTCGCAATCTGCTTTCATTAAAGGCAGGAATATTACTGATGGTGTTGCGGTTGTTCAAGAATATATTAATTTTTGTTGTAAAAATAATATAACTTGTGCTATTTTAAAATTAGATTTTGCTAAAGCCTTCGACTCGGTTGATTGGGATTTCCTTATAGAAATTTTCCGTGCCAGAGGCTTTAGTAATAGATGGATTAATTGGATTATTATTTTGCTTAAAACGGGTAACTCCTGTATTATGGTTAATGGTGTTTCTGGTAATAAGATTCAATCTAAGAGAGGCTTAAGGCAAGGAGACCCTTTATCACCCCTTCTGTTTAATCTTGCTGGTGATGTTTTTTCTAAGATTATTAAAAATGCCGTTAGCAATAACCTTTTGGGTGCCATTGGTAATGATATTTCTTCTTTTGGCTTATCTGTCCTTCAATTTGCTGATGATACTTTGCTTTTTTCCTCCCATCACCCTAGACATATTATTGCTCTTAAATTTATCCTTTATAGTTTTGAATTATTATCTGGTTTAAAAATTAATTTTGATAAAAGTTCCGTTTTAATTTTAAATGATATTGATAATGTAGAAAATTTAGTTGCTAATACGTTAAATTGTAAAACTATGAGTTTTCCTTTTGACTATCTTGGTTTTGTTATTAGACCTTCGAAACTTAAACATGATGATTGGTTAATTATTATTGATAAGATTAAAAATAGGATCAATAATTGGAATGTTAGATTTCTATCTAGAGCAGGTAGATTGGTTTTGATTAATTCTGTCTTATCAGCACTTCCTATATATTGGATGTCTATGCATCTGTTTCCCGACTGGGTGATAGATAAAATAGATAAAATTAGAAGGGATTTTCTTTGGAGCGGTGATAACCCCAATAGTAGTATTAAATGTTTAGTTAATTGGGATACTGTATGTAAATCTAAAAAAGAGGGTGGTTTAGGAGTCATTAATTTACATAATATGAATTTGTCTCTTCTTGGTAAATGGTTATGGAAATTCAGGGACATTAGTGATAAGGCCATTTGGAAAGATATTATATCTAATTTTTATTACAATGGTAGTTATAATTTATACCATATTAGTTCTTCTAGTTTTAGAAATATTTCTTGTTTTTGGAAATCTATTTTAAAATGCAGTAATATCTTTAACTTGGGTTTAAATATTATAGTTCATTCTGGTAACTGTACTTCTTTTTGGCATGATAGTTGGATTTCTACTACTCCTCTTAAGATTGAGTTTAAAGATTTATATGATATTTGTAATTTCAAATTTGCATTAATCTCTGATGTTTTCAATTCTGATAGTGATCCTCCTTGGACTTTTAATTTTAATTGTATTTTAGAAGGACCTACTCTTAGACATCTTTTCTTGCTTTATGCTAAACTTAATCTTTATTATATTGACAATGATAATGACTTTATTAGTTGGGATTGGGATAAGAGTAAGAAATATACTTCTAATTCCTTTTACAAATTTATCAACTTTTCGGGGGTTTCTGTCAATTGTTTTAAATTCATTTGGAAGTCTAATGCTCCTCCTAAATCTAAGATTCATATGTGGCTCATCATTCATGGTAAGTTAAATACTATTGAATTTTTAAAAAAGAAAAATATTAGTATTGACAATAAATGTTTTTTTTGCAACACATTTTTTGAAGATATTAATCATATTTACTTTGATTGTTTGGATACCTATTTTATTCTTATTAAGATCCTTAATATTTTTGAGTTTCATATTAATTCTAGAATTTCTGATTGCTTATTTTATTGGAATTCTTTTAGATTCATGTTTAATAAGGATTTTAGATATTTGCTTGATTCTTTATTCATTATTTCTTGTTGGTATATTTGGTTTGAAAGAAACCAAAGAATTTTTAATAACAATTATCAACAAAATAACAAATTGATTATTTTAATCTCAAATTTCTGCTTAAAGTGGATTTCTAATCCTAAATATAAATTAGCTAAAAATAATTGCTTTAAGGACTATCTTAATAAGGTTAGAAATAATATTAACTCATTTAATCTTAACTCCAATTATACTGTTTCTAATAATTCTTTAAATCACATTTCTCTTTCTTTTCTAGGATCATAATTAGTTTCTTGTTTGTGTCTGATTATTCTAGCTTTAGTTCTCTCTTTTGGTTTCTATACACACATATATGTATATAAATTTTATTTATATACATATATGTGTTTCTCTCTTATTTGTTTGCTAGTTCTATTTCAGGTGTTGTTTAGGTTGGATGCGGGTTCTTCTCTTATCAGGTTTGCTGGATAGCATTTAGCTTTTTCAGACTTGCTGGATGGCTCTTCTCAGAGACGCGGATTGCTCCTGTCTTGTCTCTTGGTCTTCTTCTGATTTTCAGTTTGGTGCTCTTCCTTTTGTTAGATACCTCTAACACTTTAGTATTGGGTGGTGGCCTTGCCGGAGCTCGATACTAGGGTGTAATGGGCGGTGGCTTTGCCGGAGCTCATTCGAGGGGTTTCTACTGCTTTATTTTTATTGTTGTTTTAGACTTGCCACCTGTCAGGCATGTTGGCAGCTCCATTTTTTAGTTATATATATAGTATTCCATGTGTGCTCTCCTCTCATGATAGAGGATCGCACATTTTTCTCAAAAAAATTCTCTTTGTCAAATCTATATCACTTTGGACTTATGGAATTTGGTAATGATCAAAATTGCAATATCGTCCATATTCAACTCTATAGTCCAAGCACAAAGTCCTCAGTTTAATAATAACAATTATTATCAACCGTACTACTCTAACTAGAGATTTTGACTTCGAGTTGACTTGAGGTTACCGTGATATCAAACCCATATAACTAAGAAGACTCTTGAATAGTGCTCCACTTCCAGTACTTCTACTCGATCCAACTATAGTCACCCGATGGACGTTATGCCATGATTTGACTCTAATCAAAGTAGAGCTTTCATATTGAAGATTGACAATATTCTCAACTCGATTGAACTGTGTAAATTAGTCGCATCGATATTTTCTGTTTGACCTTAGTTATATTAACCAACAGAAAACTTCAGTGAGTCGTTCCATGGTTAGCCAATAACTATTAGTACACACACTCTTGGTACCTATAGCGGTCATGAGTAATATATTGCCTAACATTTGGAGAGTGTTATGTACTTTAGTCTCGATAGATACATCAATATCCAGTCTCGATGCATCTTGACTAGGAATATTTAAGATGATATGTTCTATAATATTATTGTATGATACTCATGATCACAACTATATGTAATTACTATCACAAACACATCATTTAGGGATTTTCTTCTAAATATATTTTAACTAGACATTTAATATATAAATATCACGTTATGAAAAATATATACCAAAAAAAATACCTTTACTTCGAATAAGAATTGATTACATAGTCAATTAATTTATAATATATTATAGAATTGTCCCTATGGCATACTCCTAATTCTGTCGTGGTCTACCTCGGGCAGTTGACCGCCAATATGACCGACCCAGTGGAAGAGAAAAATCGGCCTTCTTCTATGGGCCGAGATTTATTTCTTGCCTTTATTTTTTTGAAGTTAATATTTAATTTTGATCGATAATCCTTAAAGTTAATGTTTTCCTTAAGCGTTAAGCTTTCTTTAACATTAAATTATTTATTACCCTTTTTAACTTTTAAGGTCAATGTTATTCAATTTTTAAATTTAACTTCATTTGAATTATTTTTAATTCAAAAACCTCAAACATTAAATACATTCTACGTTTAAACTCCAATCATGAAACTTTATATATGAAAGTTGATCAGAAAATCTTGTGGCCAAATTCTGGTGTTTGCAAAATTCTCAGTTTCAGTCTTATTATTAATTTAGTAATTTCTTATTAATTTTCACAGGTTGTTACTCACCTAAAATCCCTAAGGGACGGATAGTGTATCATGCACTCCTCAATCATGTTATACAACCAAGTTGCATACACAACCATTTTCTCAACCAAAAATGCAATGTGATTATTTATGCAACATACAATATGTGAGGTCAATCCTAGTGTGAATGTAAGATCGTGACCTATAGGTATATATGCATGGATCCTAATATGCGTAATATTCTGTATGAATGCAAAAATAACATTGAAAAGCATGTTAACCATCCCCTATCATCCAATCTAGAAACCACATACAACCAAAACCTATACAATACTAAATTTTGGAGAGAGAAAGTTTATCAAAGAAAAGCTCAGGACGAGAAGTCTTCATCTTCTATTCTGTTTCCCACGTGCTTTCCACTAGATTATCTCCTCATTACACTTGGGCCAGTCTAATTTCTTTATTAAGAAGCTTCCTAGTTCCATGCTCCAACTATACGTGTGATGGATTAGGGCGTTATTGGCTCCTTCTCTATATCTACTAACTGATCAGGCTCTACTGTAGTAGTTGTGTTGTGCTGTGTAGGCATTTCCTCAAGTGTGATACACGGAAGATATCATGGACCTCTGCTAACTTGGCTGCGATACACAAGTTTCTCCACCCTTTCCAGAATTGGGATAGGCCCAACATACCTTGACGCTAACTTCCTTGATGTACCGAACCTTATAACCTTCCTAAGAAGGGAAACCTTGATAAATACCATGTCTCCAACTGAAAACTCCAACTCTTTCCTTCGCCTATGAGCATAGAACTTCTGATGGTCCTGTATGACCTTCATTTGCTGCCTAAATCGTCTTTAACTTTTCTGAGGTCTCGCGGATCAAGTCAGGATCCAAGTAGAATTTTGTCGGTAGTGTCCCATCGCCAATTAGGTGACTTGCATGGTCTCCCGTATAAGGCTTTAAAGGTTGTCGTGCTAATCGTCGCTTGGTAACTACTATTGTGTGCAAACTCTACTGAGGGTAATCCTGCTCTCAATGTCCTATAAAATCCATGATGCAAGATTTCACTATATCTTCTAAAATCATGTTTACCCTTTCTGTCAGATCGTTGATCATTTTGTGGTAATCGGTGCTAAGATTCAATGTCGTTCGAAAGCTGACAGCAGAGTCCTCCAAAATTCACAAGTGAATAATGGGTCTCTATCAATAACAATGCTAATCAAAACCCCATGCAATTGTATCACTTCTTTGATATAAATTTACACTAAAGACGTGGCGGTCCTATTACTTCTTACTAGAATATAGTGTGCACTTTTAATGAGCCTATCCATTATTACCTAAATAGCTTTATTTCCTCTTTGACTCATTAGCAATAGTGACGATCCAGAATTTTGAATGTTTGGAACTGAAATACTTAATTGATTTTAAATATTTGAATGATGGCCCAAAATATTTCAATTTATTTTCTAAAACCAATCGAGCTCACTCGAAAAATCAAATTAATGGCTGCTCTTTTTCAAATCTTCCCCTCCTTGGGAATTCAAACAAACTGTTCATCACCACAAAAAAATGTGAAATCAAATCGATCAAGGGAGGTGGTTCGCGGTCGAACCCGACTTCGAGTGGGCGGCAATCAGGGAGTATCGCGGTAGCAGGTCGCGATTGATCGCATCACGCACGCGACTGTTTTGGGTTTTGAAGGGACTTCGAGAATTGTAAGCTCGGCCTGAACGATGCGGCGACTCGATTTAGTCGTCAAAAAGCGAACGCGAGTGGGGGAAACCCCCACGACAGTGAACAACATCACGAGTACAGCGAGGTGTCGATGACGAGTTGTGGCGTCGCTGGTATCGCAATTAAGTGGAGAA
Organism: Allium cepa; assembly: GCA_030765085.1. Taxonomy (NCBI): domain Eukaryota; kingdom Viridiplantae; phylum Streptophyta; class Magnoliopsida; order Asparagales; family Amaryllidaceae; genus Allium; species Allium cepa. The sequence goes on from CM060938.1 coordinate 428,684,066, forward strand.
GCTTGCGTGAGGCTGGGGTTTTGGGATGGTCAAAGCGTGGTGGATGGAGCATTCGTGGCATCAGATGGAGGTGATGCTAGCTGATCGATGGAGTGGTTGTGAGGCTTGGGTTTCGCGAGCTCGATCGCGATGCGTATTGTGGCGGCAACAGCTTTGGCTAAATCAGTAAGGTTTTTCCCAATTTATATGTATTCAGATGCAGAAAAGATAATACACTTACAAATTTTAAATTATTAAGTTTGTGGAAATGATGGATAAATTGTTAAATTAACTTACGTAGTTATTTTAATTACTAAAATAATTTATCAAAGGAAATTTAGTTTTAAATTTAATTTTTGATTATTTAAATTTAATTAAAAGAGAAATTAGTTATAAATCAAATTGTTAGTTAATTAAATTATTTAAAAGGAAATTAATTGTTCGATTCATTTCAAATATTAACAAAAATTATGTAATTGTTTACACAAGGTCAAAATTGCAAAGAAAACAAGTCGAGATGGAAATGGGTTGCATGCGTAAGCAAAATGTGAGATCTTCTCACTCAATTGGAATTTCCAGCTAAATTTTAAATAGCTAAATTTTAAATTGTTGATTGTGTGCTTGGATGATAAATTATTATCAGTTGTATTGGATTAGGCCCTATGCACTGCATAATAGCGGATGATATTATATATAAACCCACATACCGCGATATTCCACCTCGAAGTGGAATTGGTAGCATATATGTATTTGGAGTGATTGATTTCCCGCATTATATAGCGGATGCGACCCTATGCGATGATATTATTTTAATCCCATATACCGCGATATTCCACCTCGAAGTGGAATTGGTATTTAATTATTGTGCTAACATCTGTGGATGCAGGGAAATAGGTTGGAGGGATCTTATTGGATTCCTCAAATATTTGAATTAGTTTCAATATTGTGTGTTGATTATTTACAATCTGTGTGTGATTATACTTGTGATTGAAATCGTTGAAAGCTTAGTTTAGCCGAATATATTTTTGGTATCGTAGGATACCGGAAATAAATAAAATTGGATTTTTGAAATTCAAGTAGACAGATTATAGTAAAATTTATTTTTTGATAATCGGATAAATTTAAAAGAAGGAATTTAAATTGGTATAGACTGATTTTGAAATCTTATCGAATTAATTCCAAAAATATCTATGTAACGACCCCATTTTTTGATGCCCGAAAGTCGACATCAATACGTCCACTGTATTAAATGCTGCACAGTCGAATGCCGAAAAACCAAACCATTAGGGTTAAAGAAGAAAAAGATAGAAGAAGAAACAGACACAATAATAGAATCTCACATTTCGCAGTGAAACAAATATAATAGATAAATGAATAATCTTTAAAACAAAAGCACTATAACAGTTTTACATTACATTATCTGAGTTTACAACGACACAATACAACACTAGCGGTTATTATAACTTGTTTACATGAAAATTTTGACTTGCACCGACCCAAAGGCAATGGACATTGTATAGTATAAGTGATACGTCCCGCTATCCAGCTTGAACTCCAGATCTCCACAGCAACTTTTCTGACTTCGCTCCAGAATAATGACAACCTGACTCTAGGTTGTCCGTGTGGAAAATTATAGGCACCTAGAGTTTAGAAAGGGAAAAATAAACTACAGATCAGTCATGAGACTGGTGTGAGATCTTAAAAACAGTTAATTTCACAAAGAAAATAAAAAGAAATCTATTATGCTTTTGGAAAATGAAATTACTATAAGGCCTCCTGCCATACACACAATGCAAACGCGGAATTGGAGGAGATTTCTCCTTATGATAGTCAAACATGCTTGATACGCAAAATCTTTTTTATATTATCATTACTGCATAGTGCAGAAAATATTTCGAAAGTAATATTAATCTTAGGCAGCATACAACCATTATTGTATGCCTACTATAGCTACCACGTTCTATAGCAGGTTACCGCCACATTCCATGGAAGGTTATACAACTAAAACTGTATAGGGCGCGTATTGTTTCTTAGGATTTCCAACATTGGTCAGGCAAAGGAACTTCCTACACCGAAATGGAATGCCTATGGAGGAATGTCCCTGAGAACCTAATCGGATCTCTACCAACACAAGGCCGAGTTACCCCACGCTGTAGTACAACTATGACATGAGTAACTACCATAAGTATGCCATCCCCGGTCGTTACCGACCTTTATCCGAGGATCCTCAACCATAAAGCAATAAATTTGTAGTAACCACATAAGTTAAGTATCTGGGCTCCATACCATGATAACACCCTTTTCCAGAAGGAAATGGACATACCCTGAGGGTGCTACCTCCAAATTATCATGCTGCAACGTTCCTGTTTCGATCATTTCCGAGTTGTGAGGTTCGACGAAGTCTCGTCCACAAAGATACACTTTTCACAAAGCCATGCTTTGATCAACAAATGATCAGCAGCACTTCGTATGCCACATTACCAAATTGGGAGTGTATCGCTAGTAACCATCAACTACATAACCTCTGAGCTCATATGTCTCGAAGAAGGGTGTTAAGCTAAGAGAATAAATTCTCCGCCACCAATAGAAATGTTTTTGATAGAAACAAGCTTTACATCTCAAAGTGTAACGTCAGACACACATCCATACAAGTCCGTTTCGAGATCGAACGGAACCGAAAGCACTTCAAAGAAGCCCTTGAAATCCGGATATTCACTAGTCACGTCCGGAATCCTCATCACAAAGGGTGATAAAACCTCTATACTGGAGCAACTCGGTGCAGAGATATTCAACATGTAATCCTTTCGCTTTCGAAAATACCTGGTCTTCAACACCATCTTCAAATGCAATCCCATTTCGTCGTATCATTATTTGGAATGGGTTTTACTGCACAAAGTCCTCTCTCGGTTAATCCGAATAATGAGCGCTTATTTAAAAATAAGTTTTACATTTATATTTCAAACAAATCACAACAATTTTCGCTTTGATCTTTTAAACAAAAGATCCATCACAAAGGTTCGATGTGGTTTTCGAATATCCATTTGGAATCCGACCCCCGGTCGCATCGAAATTCAAACGCCATTTGAAGGCCAATATTGATAGTCGGTTATTTAACTATCAATCAACATTCACAACAATCACTAAGATTTATATAATTTTCCCCCAATTATTTATTTTCAAAATATCTTCGCAAGATATAATTTTAACACTTCAACCATTTGAAAACAAATTTCAAATCACTTTCCATATTTCAATTCTTTGAAAACAAATTTCAAATCATTTTTCCTTACGCGAAATATATTTCCAAATATTTATTCATTTCCACTGAAAATTTTCCGAGTTCGAATACTTCAAAATAATTTAAATTACTTATCTGAAATATATACTTAGAAATATTTAGCATAAAACTATTTTAAAACTCTTCATTTAAAACATTAGTTATGAAAATATTATACGAATATCTCATATAAAAATTCAAGTCCAAACTAATTTAAAAATAAAATTATTAGATAAAGTGTAATTATTAAAAATATCCATTTTCTAGATCAAATACCAATTTACATCTTTGAATAATCACTTCCATAATTAATTAATTAAATCTTTACTTAAAAGATTTTAAAACAACTTAAGAAAATAATTTCTCTACAAACATCCTTATTGAAAACCAACTTTAAAACTTTTAAATAATATTTAAAAGCTATTTTAAAAACATGCTCGAATTTTCAGAGAAAATACACTTTCCATTTCAAAATGATCCATTTAAATCATTTAATAAATCTTTCTGGATTTATTTTAAATTTATGTTCCAAATCCGTAAATTTCTTTCCATGCTTTTAAAAATAGGACAATATTTATTTTTAAAACAAATTCCCCTTTCTTTTATAAAATTCCCATTGTGAATTTAAATTTTCAAATATCCAATGATATACGATTTCAAATCGATTCTCAAATATTCACTTTCAACACCAAATCAATTTTCAAATTGACTTCCAAATTTATTCCAAATTGATTTTCAATTTTATTTCAAACAACAAATTGATTTTAGAATTGATTTCCCAAAATTTATTTTTAAACACCAAATCATTTTTCCAAAGATTTATTTTCAAACACCGAATCAAATTCCAAATTTATTTTTTTAAAATAAATTCCTTTATTTCTTCAAAACCATTGAAAATCCATATTTTAAATAAATTCTTCAACCTTTGAATAATATTACCCGAAATCCATTTATTAAGCCTTTTTCCCATATTTTAGAATTTTATTCAATAGGATTACAAAAATAAAACTTTATCCTTTTAAAATTGCTTCTTTTAAATTTATCCAATTACTAAAAAAAATTATTATAAACTATCTACTTGAATTTCAAAAATCCAATTTTATTTATTTCCGGTACCCTACGATAGCAAAAATATATTCGGCTAAACTATAGCCTTCAACGATTTCAATCATAAATATAATCACACATAGATTATAGATAATCAACGAACAATATTAAAACTAATTCAAATATTTTAGGAATCCAGTTGGATCTCTCAAACCTATTTTCCTTCATCCACAGATGTTAGCACAACAATTAAATACCAATTCCACTTCAAGGTGGAATATCACAGTATATGGGATTAATATAATATCATCCGCTATTACGCGGCTCATAGAGTCTCATCCGCTATATAATGCAGGAAATCAATCACTCCAAATACATATATAATATCAATTCCACTTCGAGGTGGAATATCGTGGTATATGGGTCTATATATAATATCATCCGCTATTACGCGACGCATAAGATCTAATCCAATACAACTGATAATAATTTGTCATCCAAGCACACAATCAATAATTTTAAATTTAACTATTTAAAATTTAACTGGAAATTCCAATTGAGTGAGAAGATCTCACCTTTTGCTCGCATGCAACCCATTTCCATCCCGACTTATTTTCTTTGCAATCTTGACCTTGTATAAACAATTACATAATTTTTTATTAATATTCGAAATAAATCAAACAATTAATTTCCTTCTAAATAATTTTAATTAACTAACAATTTGATTTAAAACTAATTTCCCTTTTAATTAGCTAAAAATTAAATTTAAAACTTAATTTCCTTTGATAAATTATTTTAGTAATTAAAATAACTGCATAAGTTAATTTAACAATTTATCCATCATTTCCACAAACTTAATTATTTAAAATATGTAAGTGTAGTATCTTTTCTACATCTGAATACATATAAATTGGGAAAAACCTTAATAATTTTGCTAAAGCTGTTGCTGCCACAATATGCATCGAGCTCGCGAAACTCTAGCCTCACAACCACTCCATCGATCAGCTAGCATCACCTCCATCTGGTGCCGCGAATGCTCCGGCCACCACGCTCCGACCATCCCAAAACCCCAGCCCTCACGCAAGTTCTCCACTTGGTTGCAAGCCCAGCGACGCCATAACTCATCGTTGAAAACTCATCGTGCTCGTGATGTCGTTCGCTGTCGTGAGGGTTTCCCCCACTCACGTTCGCTTTTTGACGACCAAATCGAGTCGCCGCATCGTTCAGGTCGAGCTAAAAATTCTCAAAGTCCCTTCAAAACCCAAAACAGTCGCATGCGCGATGCGATCAATCGCGACTTACTGCCGCGGTACTCCCTGATTGCCGTCCACTCGAAGTCGGGTTCGATTGCGAGCCACCTCCTTTCAATCAATTTGGATCGATTCGATTTCACTTTTTTTATGGTGACGAACGGTTTTTTTGAATTCCTGAGGAGAGGAAGATTTGAAAAAGAGCAGCCATTAATTTGATTTTTCGTGTGGGCTCGATTGGTTTTTGAAAATAAATTGAAATGTTTTCGGCCATCATTCAAATATTTAAAGTCAATTAAATATTTCAATTCCAAATGTTCAAAATTCTGGGTCGTCACAGCAACCATCTTTAAAGTCCATTTATATACGCTCCTACTTCCAAGTTGGTACCTTTATTGGTAATAAACTTCCTCCAGGCTTCCTTTGTTCTGCCTTTATCTTCTGGAGCATCAAACGCTGAGAGACATATTCCGCTACCATTTTCTTTGTCCTGGAACAATAGAAAATCAACTTCATATCCCTATACATCTTATCCACATTTGGGTGAATAGACATCCTAGAATTGGGACACTCAGCTAGCACTTCCTTCAAAACCTCCTACACCATTGGAACATGTGGGCATCCATCACTCCTCGGTCATCCTCTTTCCTCTATTACATACCTATCGACATGGAGGAAATATTCTCCTCTGCTTAACTTGCCCACAATATCTATTATTACCACATCTTTCTTATGTTCTATCCCAATGTGGTACATTAATTATAGCATTATTCCATATCCATAACATAACCTAGAGTTGGTTTTGATGGCGGTTGGAAATTGAAATTCAAGAGAAACCCCAACTTCCTACACTCATGTATAGCACCAAGGGTAGCATGCCTCCGACTAAGGGAATCGGCAACAACATTCCCTTTTTCGACGGTGTACTTTATCTCAATGTCACATGATGTTATAGACTCCATCCACATATGTTGCATAAGATTCGAATCTTTTTAGAAAAACATGTATTCAATGGATTTACGGTCAGTAAATAACTCAAATCTTTCACCCAAAAGAAAGTGCCTTCGCATCTTCAAAGAGAAAACGATGGCTGCTAACTCTAAGTTATGAGTGGGGTACCTTTTCTCAAGGTCCTTTAACCACCTTCTTGCATAGGCTATCACTTTACCTTCTTGTATAAAAATAGCTCCTAGCCCCATGCTACATGCATGATGTAAATAGTGAAAGGCTTCGTCCCATCTAGAATTGTAAGTGCTGGCATACTAATCAATAGCTCCTTCAAACTCTCAAATGCTTCCGTGCATTTTTCATCCCATGCAAAAACTACATTTTTCTTAGTTGAGTGAGTCGGCGGGACTGCTATCTTTGCAATGTCCTGGATGAATTTCCTATAGCAACCTGTCAGCTTAAGAAAACTCCTAACTTCCATGGCGTTTGAAACCTAGATTCTGCTTTGCAAGTTCAACTGACAATCATATCTTGAGGACAATATATCAAAGAAATCTCACATTTTTCTTCCAAAAGTGGCACTTCTAGAATTTGACTTTAGTTGCTACCTTCTCAAGGTCCCTAGTACCTCCCTTAAGTGATTTCCATGTTCAACTTCACTTTTAGAGAATACTAAAATATTGTTACAAACATTACGACGAACTTATTTAGTTGCCCCCTAAAGACTCTACTCATTAAATCTACAAAGTATGCAAGGGCATTAGTTAACCTAGAAGGCATAGCTTCTCACTCATATAGTTCGTTCGGAGTGCGAACAGCAGTCTTCTGTTTACTATCCATGGCTATTCTCAAATGGTGGAATCCAGTGGCTAAGTCCAATTAAGAAAAGATTTTGACTCCAACAAGCTGGTCAATTAATCGTCTATCCTAGGTAAGGGATATTTATTTTCTTGATTATCTTGTTAAACTCTCTATACTCAATGCATAGCGTTAACGAGCCATTTTCCTTAGTGGCAAAGGCAACATGTGCTCCTATTCTGAAGTACTACGGTGAATAAATCCTTTCTATAATAGCTTCAAAATCTACTTATCCAGCTCTCGCCTTGCTTTGGGGACCATAGGCCTTACTGGCAGCACGATGGGTCTAGCATCTTTCTTTAAATCAATCTTTAACTCAATCTCCCTTTAAAGTTGGAGACTGTAGACTCTTTTAAAACATCTGGAAAATCTCGGACTATAGGCATAGACGAGAGCTCACCTTATGATAGACTAAGGGAATACAAATGGCTCAACTCAACCGAGTTTTGGGAGTAAAATGAACTTCTATATCTCATCCCCTGCAACTCTGTATCGACCATCTTTCTTGCATCGAAAGATGAGCCATTAAGAGTAGAGGAAAAAGAAAGATAAGAAGAAACTACAATCATAGAATCTCTCCATGAATCAAGATAACATATAACAGATGACATAAGATATTACATTTTCATTTCCATAATAATAATCCATCATAGTCATTAGATTCAAACTTTCAACCAAACAGTTATAACTACCTTCCAGTACAAAAATACATAAATCAAACATAAACACATTGAAATATATAATAACTAGATAATAGTGAAGCCACCTGCTCCAGCTCCTTCTTAATGGTTCTGTAAGAAACCTGGATCACTTGGCTCCTGATACAAATTTGAGTATCCAAGAGTTTTAGAAAAAGAAAATAACACTTCGGGTCAGACATGGGTCTGATGTGAGTAAACTCAAACAACTTAATTTTTTACTTTTACAAAACGCTTTGAAAACCAAAGGTATCTAGTTAGACCATGCCACGCACAAACGCGGATGGATTTTTGCCTTACGATAACCAAAACACTTTATATAGAAATCCAGTGATATAATGATAATGTTTAGGGTTTTCAAGTAAAACAGAACATAGCTGATATGTTTGCATCTCATATTCCAACATACCTGGGTACAAATAAATCCGTACGGCACTTATTAGAGAATGAATTCCATAAAACTACAGGGCTACTAGAGTACAAACCTGCACAGTGCATCTCTAGATAAAATAATACCGAGGTGGAACATATCGATCCCTATTTTAGCCATTCCCAATTGATGAGGCATGTGGCTACATTTAGCTTTAATATAGTAATGCCACTTAGAATGCTAATATTACCTTTCAGATGTAGACACAACGTCAGCACTCATCCATACAAGTCATTTAGGAGATGAACGAACCGAAGGAAATATCTCCCTAATACACCCATTTTGGAATCACCCTCAGAATTAGTAGCATACAGCCCTTGCACTTCAAAATCTTCATTTTGGACCTTGCCTTTTCTATTTTTGATTTGAACGTTCACGTTGGTTTGAAGAGGTTTTAGATAACAACTAATATCCAATCCGGTCTCTCCAAACCAACGTTCGATAATTTAAAAGGTTAAGTTGTTTATACTATACATCCCACTATCAGGGTGTAAAGATTTACATACGGACAACGTCCCATATGCTTAGTTTATCATGACCCACTTATCGAGATTAACCCCTTCGTATACATCACGTTCCCGAAGTGCGGTATTTGTGATAAGTACAGGTCGACTTACTTTCAATAAAACGCATCATCGTTCTATTACAATTACTTTAATTCGTTTGGCAACTTAATAGCATGGACAAGAGATCCTTGGTTTTAAACAATTTACTTAAACATGAAGATTGTTAAAAATAAATAACCGATAGAGTTTAAAAAGAAACTTTAAAATAAATAACCCTTGAATAAATCATAAGTTTAAAACTCAATTAAACCTTAATTAGTCTTAATTGAATAAAACAATTCATTACTAATCCTAATTTTACCTATAACTAAACTTTAATTATACATTAATTCAATAATATTGATATTAGAAATTAAACCCTAATTTAGTGGACAACTAACCTTTAATTAAATAATAATTAATTAAATAATTAACTCTATTTAAATAATTAATTAAAATAAATAAACTTAATTATTTCTTTTATCTTTGGTTAATCTTTTTTTAAAACTTACTTAATTAAAAATAATTAACTTGGTTAATAATTTCTTAAACTTTAATTACTTAACCTAATTACATAATTAATTAATTAAATACTAATTACCCTAATTAATAAATTAAATAAATAAATTATTAGATAATTAAAACGTAAACTTTTGACTTACATAATTGATTTGAAATGAGTTTTCAAAAACAATTCAAAGGAAAACACTTTAAAACTTCAAATCGTGAAATTTTCCGAAGTGCATCTACAGCGACTATCTCTACGTACGTTGTTCGCTAGAATTAATTTGTATGTGAAAAACTCACCTTAACTCTAGCTACTACATGTTTGAAAACACAAATGGAAAATTTTGAAACTTAAAAATAAAGGCAAAATGTTGGAAAATATTTTCAAAATCCAAAACTAGAAGAAAAAACTTTTCGTTTTCAATCGGATCCCAAGTCATTTGCGACTTTTCAAGGTGCTAACTTCATAACATATACTCACATGAGCTTGATTTTGTTTCATAAACACACTACGATCATATCATAACCAACCAATCACATATCCATATCCTAAACATATCATCTAACAACTAAATCACAAATCCAATCTCAACCATATACATATAAACATATACCATCAACACAACAGGGTAATTGAACATAACAACCACTATATTCTCACAACATATAACATCAAAATCAAGTATTTTTATTTTCCAACAATAAAAGTTTCACTCACTGAAATTTTTTAAATTCAAGACGAACTTTCGCCAAAACTTGAAAACACTTTAGAAATTTGCAAAAATTGATCTTTTGGTTGCTCGAAAACTTGAAATAGGCTTGGTCAAGTGGCTTTGGGCTTGACCTAGGCCTTATAGGGCACGACCATGAGGTGCTTGGGTGTTTGAGTCTTGCTACTTGGAAGAGAGGTGTTGTAGAAGATGTAGAAATGCTTTTATGAACTAAAGAGGAGATTTTTAGCAAAATAAAGTGGATTTTCTCAGTTTGAAGTTATGAAGAGGAGGCCATGGATGTTTGTTTAAGCTACTTATGATTTTAAAATGACGAAGGAGGTTGTAAAAGTGAGAATATGAAGGTTAAGTGGTATATATAGGCTTAGGAAAACTAACTAAAAATGTGTGTGTTTATATTTAAATATATACATGCATGCACTACCGCACTCCTCCCCTTCAAATTTCATCCACATTTGTACCCCATCCCCCTCCCCTCCTTGCACCATTCAACCCATATACGAAGTACTTAAATTGAAAAAAGTGTATATTTATATATGTTATGTATATATATCTTTATGAAATAAAATCTTATTTTAACTTATATGTTTATACATTTAAAGGGGTAAATATGTACATGCATATTTACATGTACCCACCATGTTAAAATGGTTTATATTGTATGCATGTGTGTTTAAAATAGTGTTATGGCATTTTAATTAACTTTTAACAAATAAAAAATCAATATTTTAGAAAATAATTTTCGATCACATTTTCTATTTCTCTATGAACTATATATATTGGTAAAGAAATTTTGAAAATGATTTTAACATCAATGATTATTATTTAAAATAATTATTTGTTAATAAAAATCCATTTGTCAATTATTTAAAATGCAATTAAATATTCGTATAAATAGCGATTAAATTCTGGGTCGTTACACCCTCCCCCTTAAAGGAATTTTGTCCCGAAATTAGAAATCAAGGAGATAATTCAAACTACGCAAAAAGATGTATATTCATATCATGCACATATAAAGACATGCACTAAGCATGCACAGCAAAACAAACATATACTATACATACAACCTATGACTAGCTATCTTGATATCAACTCGTGATTGGCTTTCTTCATACAATCTACCGTCTCTAAAGTGTAGTCACTTGGATCCTCGCTCCGTTGAATCTTAATTAGTTGCACCACCTTGTTACGCAACCTCTTTTATCCTGATACACAACATAAACTGGATGTCTAACCTGAGACGACCTGACTTTCACATCACAGAAAATCGTATCATCTTGAAGAAAGAAAGGGATAGAAAAGAGAAAAGAAAGAAGAGAAAGAAGAAACAACACATAATCTTAACAGCGGAACGAATAAATTATATTAATAACATAAATATTACATAGTTTACAACCACTATCAGAGTTACACAGATAAACAACACATACTAGACAGTTATAAACACCTGTCTAGTTATACAACTCAATACAACACAAGAGAACTACTCAGAGAAATCAACACAGCGGAAATATATATATCTACACGCAGAAGCCTCCTGCTCCATTGCTCCTCCACAATTCGTCAAAGCCAACCTGAATCCCTTGGCTACTCGTAAAAAAATTTGAGTACCTAAGAGTTTAAGAAAACAGAAGATAAACTCCGGGTCAAACATGGGTCTGGTGTGAGTAACAGGTTAAAGTTGCTTAATTTTCAAAATACCTTTTGAAAAGAAAGGTATCACGTAAGACTTCCCACACATAAAAATGGAAAAGTTTTTACCTTATGCTAACCAAAACATTTGATAGGAAATCCGAAGATATTATAATAGGTCTAGGGTTTTCAAATAAATATGAAATAGCCGAAATTATTACATTCATTAAACTCCATCTACTAGCCACAAAAGTGGGTAATACAATCAAATCCGATGGCACTTATTGGATTTTGAATTCCATACAATGGAAGGGCTACCGGGTACCGACCGTCACAGTACGTGGCCTAGATCAGCGTACCGAGGATCACTCCCAATCCCCTGCAACACAAAGCTGGAACCATCCCTTACTAGACAGTCCCGAACAAGACAACCCCGACAGTTGGAGCTCACAACCGTCCACACAGCCGAAATAAAAGGGACCTCTAGACAGGGGAAAATCTCGTCCTACTTGGGCATGACCTACTTAGCCTTGCTGCACCTCCCTTGTTTTAGCCATTCCTAGTTGATGAGGCTTGAGGCTACGATTACCTTTAATGAACACATCACTTAGAATGCTCATCGTCCACCTGGCGATGCTCTGAAAGCATTCAATCCATACAAGTTCGTTCCGGGTTCGAACGAAACCGAAGGCATTACCTCGCTACACTCGTTTTGGAATCACCCTCAGAGTTAACGACGCTAACCCTTGCACTCTGAATCTTCATCTTCACTTGAGATTCACGACCTACCGTTATTTTGGATCGATGTGGTTTTCGGATGTCCAAATATGGAAACCGGATCCCGGTCTCATCGAAATCCAAAACGTGTCTTTTAGGTCCAAATTGTTTTAAAGTTTAAACAATTCGATTATCTATATACACACAGATAGATAACTCACAAATCACAATTGATAATCAACATTATCAAATAAACAGGTAATCCACATTATCATTATAATAGATAATCATATTATCATCACAATGCAACCAAAGCATTCATACCACACAACATTACTTATCTCATTTCTGAGATCACATCCATTCAAGGCAATCAATATCACCTATTCATATATAAGCAATGATTTATTTCATCATAATATAATTAATTTAAAATGAACTAAATTAATTACCTCCATCTCTAATTAATTTCAAGTGAATTAAATTAATTACTTCATCGTTAATTAATTTAAATTAAATTAAATTAATTAATTCATCAATATAAATCTTGCTTACTCAACCATTTAATTGATTACAATCAATTAATTAATCATTCAAAATAATCACCTTAATTAATCACCCTTGATTAATTATCCTTAATTAATCACCCTTAATTAATCACCCTTAATTAATTAATTCTCAACCAAAACAGTAATTAACCTTTAATTACTTCATTTAATTAATTAAATATAATTAATTACATTAAACCTTAATTAATTACATTAATTAATTACCTTTAATTACTTATCATTGATTAATTAATCTTAATTAATCAACTTTAATTACATCATTAATTATATTAATTAATGATCCTTAATTATATTTTTAATTAATTACTTTATTTTAATTAATTACAATAAGTAATTAATCTTAATTAAACCACAATTATTAATCACTCCTGATTAATCATATTCACTAATTAACTACCCTTAATTACTTCATTAAAATAAATTAATTATTTATTAATTAATCCCTTGATTAATTACTAAGTAATCTAATCCAAATTACTTCCACTCTTAAAAACATCTTCCATTAATTACATCATGTAATTCCCAATTAATTACTTCACTAAGTAATTTTCAATCCATTAATTACATTAAGTAATTATCATTAAAACATCAAGTGTTTAAAATTAATTAAACTTAATTAATTAAATTAAACAATCACATTTAACATAATTAATTACCTTAAGTAATTAATTTCTTAATTACTTCATTAAGTAATTACACTTAAACCATTTACAATTGATTATCATTAAATTAATTAATCTAATTAATTATTAAAAATTAACCACATTAATTAATTATTAAATAATCCTGGTTAATGACCTTCATTAACCATTCTCTAATTATCTTTATTAAGTAATTAACTTAGATTAACCATTGTTGATTACAATTTAATTTATCTTTAATCATTCATTAATTAATCCCTAATTATTTAATTAATTAAGTATTAACTGTATCTTAATTAATCTTTAATTATGTAATTAATTAACCATGATTATAAATTAATTACTTAATTAATAATTCTTTAATTATTAATTATTAATTTAAGTAATTTTCTTTAATTACACATTGATTAGCCCTTAATCAATATTTATTAATCCCTAATTAATTAATTAATTAAATTAACTAATTTCTTCTTAATTACCTTATTAATTAAATTAAATTCAAAACATTTATCTTAATTAAATTCTAAGATAAAACATTTCTTAATTATGATTAATTTGTTATTAACAAATACATTCGAAATCAATCTACTTTAAACTTTTCTTCAAATTTCATTTAAAATTAAGATTTAAAAAATGAATGCAAATTGACTTTAAACAAAACTTAAAGACAATTCAAAACCCTTAATTCACATGTTAAAGTAATATTTATTTCATAAAGAAGATCAAAGAAATTCAAAACCAATTTATGTTAAAATTCAAATCATAGTTAAAAATTAACTTTAATATTTAAATTTGGAAAACTTCTTATTATTTCAAAATTGAAATGCATATTAAAAAAAATTCGAATCTAGATAAACCTTTAGATTTAAAAACCTGTTTACAATTTAAAACTTCATTTTTAAAATACAAACTACTTACCCCTTTTTAAAGTAGTTAATTCAATTCAAATTTAAAAACTTAACATTATTTAAAAACTGAGATTTTAAACTTACTTCAGATTTAAGAACTAGATTTAAATCTTGTTTTGCCTTACAATTTAAACTCAGCCTTTAAAGTTTTATTTAAAGTTTAATACCGAATACCAGGCTTTTGTTGAAACCTGATAGATTTACTATCCCGAGACACAATCCCTATGCTTCGAGTCTACAACCCATTCTTCCCAAGCAAATCAATAGGCTACTTCGAGTAATCCCAAACAACTCCCCTGTTACCAACTATAGCAAACCCAACATCACCAGATACATCTCATCACCGTGCATATGCACGGTGACTACGCCACCGTCGATCATCAGTGATGATCTCAAAAAATCAGAAAATGACCGAGCAACGCACCACAATCATTGATTCATGCCACCATTCTCGAAATCAAATTCGAACCCAAAATTCCCATACCTGGAAGCAACCATCAGTTCCCCCCTTCAAACCTGTCAATGGCCCGCTTACAACATTCCGACCACTTGACAATCTGCAACTCCGGCATCGTCTTCAACTACGGCTATGCTATCAATTCCCAAAATATCTAAACACTCGGTCAATTCTATAAAACAAACAGATCGATTCTTCCAAACATTAAAAACTAGGGTTTTAAAAAGAAAACACAACTGCAACTTCCACACTGAATTCCATCACCACCTATGATTTTTCCTAGCTTCTCCTACCTCTTTTCCATCACCAGGAAGAACCCCATGCCTCCACTATCCATAGATCACCAGCAAATTCAATTAAACCCATTTCCAGTCAAAACCCAACTGTACCTTCATCCTAACTCTAAAAATCATAATTCTTGATTTAAAAATCAAGCTTTAGTTGGTGCTTTTGATTTATGATACTCAATTGATAAATTAACATGTTTGAAATTTACAGTGGTTTGGGTTTTCCTGTTAAAATCTTATTTCCAGAGCCATTATATTTTTAATTCAAGTTAAATAAATTCTTAAAATTTATCTTATAATCAAACAAACAATGTTTAATTAGATCATAAGTCTTTAAAATATATGAATCAAAAAGAAAATGATTTTAATAGGAAAACTGGGCTTGACATCTAGAACAGAGATGTTCTACAGATTTTTTTTTTCAAAATCATACAAGTATCACATATCACAAGTACACAGGAAATTCCAACATATATATATACCAATTACAACTTATTTAAAGCATAGATCAAACAACTAGAGTAAATCTTTAAGTTTAAAAGGAGTTACTCACTTGATTACAGAAGAACAAAGTACTCTAAAATTTGAAAAAGCTTGATCTTTTAAAAAAAAAATTAGTTGCATGCTGTTGAAAGCTGGAATGCTTATGCTTCCTGACCCAAACTACTTGCATGCAGGCTTTGATCTTGTTGACTCCAGGTTAAAATGAAATGCAGGTTTGATTTCCAGAGGAAGAAAGGCTTTTGAAAATGTGCAGATTTTTAAAATTGTTTGCAGGCCAAAGAAATTTGAAGAGGAGTTTGTGAAGGGTTTGTGCAGGGTTTTGAAAAAACAGGCCATAGATTTTTAAAGAGGAGTTACTGATTTTTGAAAGAAAGGAGGAGTTTTGATTTTTTTAGAGGACTGACTTTCAGATTTAAGGAATAAACAAAATGAAGTTTTCTTGATTAGGAAATGAAGGAAAAAAATAGGAATGAAAGAATGTGTTCCTATATAGGTTATTTTCAAATTTTATTAAATAAAGAAAAACAAATTTTTAAAGAAGCCACTTGTACATAATCCTAACATTTGTCACATTTGAGAGTTTAACTTTTAACACTTGTTAAATGATGCTTAATATTCATACGCTTGTTTTTTTAAAGTAGTTAGTAAATTAATTTAAATGTTAATATAATAGTTATGCCTAATTACTTTTTTAATTAGTATTTTATATGTAAATAAATTTATAAAAGAAATAAAAACAAATTATGCTTATAATCAAAAGCTTATGCATATTAAAATTAAAACAATTAACAATATATAATTTGGATTTATATTCAAATTTTTAAATCAAATTCAAAATCTAATATTTAAAAAAAATCAAGTTATAGATATAAATTAAATTTGAAATACAAATGCTATTTTTATTAAGAATCTATTTGTAAAACAATACATTGTTAATATTATTTATAAAAATATCTCATTATTAAATTGAAATAACTATAAAAGAAATTATTTCTTTATTAATAAATTACTTACTTAATTAAGCTATAAAACTCTTTGTTAATTCATTTAAATTTAAAACTCAAGCCAAAATTATTTTAAACATTTAAACATTAGTCTTAACAATTTAAAAATCATATATTCATTTATTACATAGCTTTGAAAACTTAATATTAAATTAAAATCAAATTTTCAAATTATTAATGTATATTATTAGAAATTTTAAATCATGATTCATTTATTAATTTAAACCAAGATTATTTATTTAATAACTTTGAAAAGCTAATATTAAATAAAAACTAATTTTCCAAATTAATAAAAATATTAGAATTAGAAAATATGCTTTATTTATTAAATTTAAAACAATTCTAATCTATTTACAACATGAACCATATATTTATATTATAAATAGAAACCAATTATTATTTTTAAAAGATAAAATAACCAATTAAATAATTATTGAAGAAGATTATTAAATCAATTTGAATTATTATTAACAAAAACACAATATCAATTTAATTTTAATATAGATTATTAAATTGATGTTGTTAAAAATTCCGAGATGTTACATAACCACTATCAGGTTTGGTTCTATTTCTAATTCTTCTTGAACTGATGGCTCCACAATTAAAGATGTGTCATGAAAATATTTCCTCAAATAACACGTGGAACAAATTATGAATAGCTGCCAATCTCTCTGGCAACTTGACCTTATAAGCAAGCAATTTGATCCTCTCAACAATATGGAAGGGTCCAACATACCTTGGAGCTAACTTCCCAGCTTTATGAAATCTAAAAGCTGCTCTTGTTGGTGAAATCTTTACGAACACCAAGTCTTCAATCATAAATTCCAAGTCCCTTTGCCCCTTATCAACATAACTCATTTGGTGACTTGGGCCTCCTTCATTCTTTTCTTAATCACCGTAACTTTTTTTGTAGCCTCTCATATCATATCTGGTCCAAGTGCTAATCTATCTCCCCCTCAACCCAACATGCTAGTGACTTGCACGGTCTTCAATATTGGGCTTCGTACTGTGCCATATCGATGCTTTCTTGTAAGCTATTGTTATAGAACTCAACCAAATGTAAATGATCTTCCCATAATCCACCAAAATCTTGAATACCAGCTCTTAAGAGATCATCAAGAATCTTATTCACCCGCTCGGTATGTTTAGGGATGATATGTCGCGCTTAAGTTCAACCTTGTTCTTAGAGTTGTTTGTAATGCTTCCCAAAATTGATTAGAAATATGGGGTGTAAATCACTTACAGTGTTCACTAGAACTCTATGCAACCTGACTATCACTTTCATATAATTATTAGCTAAAGAAGCAGTGGTTCTTATTAGTTCCACCGGAATAAAATGTGCACTCGTTAGTTGATCCACGATAACTCATAATCCATGTCCTTTTCTAGTTCTGGATAAACCATTAATAAAATCTATTAATATCATTTCCTATTTCCAATTTGGTATTTCCAAGGGTTGTAATAATCCGGCTGTCTTCTGATGATCGCTTTTGATTTGTTGACAACACGAGCGTCTGCTAACAAAGATTGAAATATCCTTCTTCATTCTTGGCCACTAAAATACTCTTTTCATATCTTTATACATCTTATGAACTCCTGAATCAATACTCAACTTAGAACGATGATATTCCAACAAAACTCCCTACCTCATTCCTTCCACATATGGAACACAGAGTCATCTGTTCATCCTTAAAAATTCTCGGTTATCCATCTCAAAATCCAATCATTTATCCTCTCCAACCCCTTGAATTAACTTTTCCAGTGTCTCATCCTTCTCTGATTTCTCACAATCCTTTGCTAAAGTGTCGGAGTAACCTCCAAAAGATTCAAAATAGCATTCCTGCTTAAGTCATCCACCACCACATAAGCCTTTCCTAGTGTATAAATAATATCCAAGCCATAAGCCACTAGAAACTCTAACCACCTTTGTTGCCTCAAGTTCAGATCCTTCTGAGTAGAAAGTTAATTCAGGGATTTATGATTAGTGAAGAGCTCAAATTTTTCACCTAATGAAAGAAAGTAAACTTACTCCTAAAATCTCTAAAGATTAGAAAGAAACTAAAAAGAATAGAAGGATCCTTGCCCAGTATATAGTGTCCCCAAATTTTCAATGAAAAGACAACATCTACCAACTCCAGGTCATGTGCCGCATAGTTCTTCTCGTGAGGCTTTAACTGCCTGTTTGCATATGTAATCACTCTACCATGCTACATCAAAACAGGACATAGTCCCACTCCACAAGAATTTATGTAAACCATGAACCCATTATTTCCATTTTGAACAGCCAAAATTGGTGCATTGGTCAATCTCTTCTTCAATTCTAGAAATGCCTCTTAACTCTTTGGATTTTATGTAAACTTCCCCTCCTTAGTCAGCTTAGTCAAATTGGAGGAAATCTTAGAATAATCTTGAATAAACCTCCTATAGTATCCAGTCAATTCTAAGAAACAGCGAACCTCGATAGGAGTCCACGGTTGCATTCATTCCTGAATAGCCAACTTCATTGGGTCTGCTGAAATACTTTCTCCTTTCACGATATATCCTAAAAATCCTACCTTCGATTTCCAAAAGTGGCCCTTAGAAAATTTCTCCTTTAGGACATGCTTCCTTAATGTTTCGAACACCACTTCCAAATGATGTTTATGCTTCTCCTTAGATTTGGAGTAGGTAAAAAGGTCGTCGATAAAAACTAACACAAACTTGTTAAGAACTTCTTGGAAAACATGGTTCATGAACAAAATGTGTAGGCGCATTAGTTAGCCTGAAAGGCATAACCAACCACTCAAAGAAACAGTCGGGACTTCTAAAAGAGATTAATGGTATACTATCTTAAGTAACCCTTAACTGATGGAATCAGGTAGCTAGATCCATTTGAGAAAATACCGTAGCCTCATGAAGTTGATCAATAAGATCATCGATGTCGGGTAAGATATGTTTGTTCCTAATGGTCAACTTATCCAACTCCATATATTCCACGCACAACCTTAAAGATCATCAGACTTAGCCGCAAACACCACAGCTGATCCCCAACTCGAATGACTGGGTCTAATCAACTCTCTTCTTAGTAGGTTATTGGTTTGATTTTCTAATTCATTCCACTCTTTCGGGGCCATCCTTCTCTTGGGTTGAACCATAGGCCTTGCACCAGGGACTAAATCAATATGGAACTCTACCTCTCGGTGCCACGGTAAGCTATTGACTTCTTTAAACACATCGGGAAAATTCTTAATAACTTTTACACAACTTAACTCATCCTCGGATGATTACAGGGCATACAAGAAACTACATATATTAATGCCAGGATTCTTGCATGATATTTTAGCAATTCTTCCCAACTTAGTTTCAAATGATATAGTCCTTTCAAAATAATCTAAAATAACACCATATTTCAATAACCAATCCATATCCAAAATAATATCAAATCCTTTAAAAGTCTAAGACATACGGGTCGCAAGAAAAGTGATGAGAAAGGTAGGAAATTATCGCATCTTCACAAATCATATTCAAATGTTACGCCACCTATGGGGTTAGACACACACATAGAATTTTCTACAATACTAGGAATAAAATGCAATTTACCTACTGATTCACAAGAGAGAAAATTATGAGAGGCACCAGTATCAAATAATACTCGAATAAAAATACCATTAATCTGTATGGTACCTTCAAGGATGCCTTTTCCCTTCATATCCGTTGAATTAGACGAATTATCTTAATGGCATACACCTTGGGCTGGTGCACCTTTCATGATAGACTTTGTTCCCTTAAACAGTTTCCCTCATGAATTGGTGTAATCCTTGCATAAGGTTGCAAAATTCACTTTTGGCTGCCCTGGCGCTACCTCTTCGGTAATCTGAACTCCTCCAGGATTTGGGGTTCAGACCATTTGTAGTCGTAGTACTACTTTGCTCCACTATCTCGTCTACCTCGGTTACCCAAGTCTTACTACCTGAACATAGTAAGATAACCTAAGAATACTTGGACAAGATAAATAATGAAAGAAGGGTACTAATCAAACCTATCAAGTTGATCTATCTATTAGATATATATATATATAGGTATACAACTAAAAATTACAATTACGCGCTCTCGAAGTTGACCTCAACCCAAAGGCTAAGTTTTCACTTAACCTAGGCTCTAATACCAAAATTGTAATCATCGTCTTTCTTGCACCAAAAGATAAGCCATTAAGGGTAGAAGAAAAAGAAAGATAAGAAGAAACTACATAATCACAGAATCTCACCATGAATTAGAACAACATATAATAGATAACACAGGATATTACATTATCATTTCCATAATAATAATACATCAGAGTCATTACATTCAACTTTCAACCAGACATATATAACTACCTACCCATACAAAAATACATAGACCATACATAAAAAGGCAGAGTGGATAATAACTAGCGAATGGTGAAGCCACCTGCTCTAGCTCTTTCTTAATTCTACCATAAGAAACCTTGATCACTTGGCTACTCATACAAATTTAAGTTTCAAAGAGATTCACAAAAAGAAAATAAAAATCCGATTAAGATATGGATTTGGTGTGTGTGAATTCAAACAACTTAATTTTTTACTTTTATAAAACGCTTTGAAAATCAAAGATATCTATTAAGACCACACCACACATAAACTCGCACGATTTTTACCTTACAATAATCAAAACACTTTATATAGAAATCCAGTGATATTATGATAATGTCTAGGGTTTTTAAGTAAAATAGAACAAAGCTGAAATGCTTGCATCTCACATTCCAACATACTTGGGTACAACTAATTCCATATGTCACTTATTGGAGAATGTATTCCATACAATGACTGGGCTACTAGGTATCGCCCGTTATGATGCATCTCTAGATAAAATAACACAAAGGTCAAACCTATCGACCCCTGCCAACACAAGACCAGCTTACCCTTTACTGGATAATACCGAATAGGGTAACCCCTCGGTTGGGATCAGCAATGTACCAAAGAACTGACGAGTTAATAGTAGGGACTCTGCATAGGGATGATTTACCCTTATGGGAGCGACCTACCTAGCCTTGTTGCACCTTCCCTATTTTAGTCATTCCCGATTGACGAGGCCCGAGGCTACATTTAACTTTATTATAACATTGCCACTCGAGATGCTAACATTGCCTTCAAGATGTTGACACAATGTCGGCACTCGTCCGTACAAGTCGTTCAGGAGATGAACAAACCAAAGGGACAATTCCACTACAGTCGTTTTGGAATCACCCTCAGGGTTAGTAGTATACAGCCCTTGCACTTCAAAGTCTTCATCTTGGACCTTGCCTTTACTATTTCCAATTTGAACATTTACGTTGGTTCGAAGTGGTTTTCGGATAACATCTAATATCTGATCCCAGTCTCCCTAAACCAACGTTCGATAATTTAAAAGGTCAAATTGATTATAGTTGACTATCCCACTATTATGGTGTAAAGATTTACATATGGATATACGTCCCATATGCTTAGATTATAATGACCCGCTTATCGAAATTAACCCCCTCGTATTCATCATGTTCTCGAAGTGCGGTATTTGTGATAAGTACATGTTGACTTACTTTCAATAAAACGCGTCATCGTTTTATTACAGCAACATTAATTCGTTTGGCTACATAATAACATGGACAAGAAATCCTTGGTTTTAAAATAAGTTACATAAAAAAGAAAATTGGTTAAAAATAAATAACCGATAGAGTTTTAAAAGAAACTTTAACACAAATTACCTTGGATAAATCATAAGGTAAAAGCTCAGTTAAACCTTGATTAAATCGAAATTAAATTATTACTAATCCAAATTTTATATAATTAAACTAAATTAAACTTTAATTAAATAATATTTATTTAAGAAATTAAACCTTAATTAAGTGGATAATTAACCTTATTTAAATAATAATTAATTAAATAATTAACTTTATTAAATAATTAATTAAAATAAATAAACATGATTAAATAAAAATTAAATTTCTTTTATCTTAATTAATCATTATTTAAAACTTACTTAATTAAAAATAATTAACTTGGTTAATAATTTCTTAAACTTTAATTACTTAATCTAATTGCTTAATTAATTAAATAATAATTACCCTAATAAATAAATTATTAAATAATCAAAACTTAAAATTTTGACTCAATTAAATTGAAATGAGTTTTCAATAGCAATTCAAAGGAAAACACTTTAAAACTTGAAATCGTAAAAATTTTCAAGCTACATCCATAGCGACTATTGCTATAAATGCAATTCGCTGGAATTGATTTCTAGGTGAAAACTTCACCTTAATTCTAGCTACTACATGTTTGAAAACACAAATGGAAAAGTTTTTAAAACTTAAAACAAAGGGGAATACTTGGAAACCATTTTCAAAATCCAAAACAAGAAAGAAAAAAAACTTTTCGTTTTCAATCGGATCTCAAGTCCATTGCGACTTTTCAAAGTGCTAACTTTATAACATTTACGTCATATACACTTGGTATTGTTTCATAAACACACTACCATCATATCATAACTAACCAATCACATATCCATATCCAAATCATATCATTTAACAACTAAATCACAAATCCAAGCTCAACCATAAACATATAATCATATACCATCAACACAACGTTGTAATTCAACACAACAACCACTGTATTTTCAAACATATGGTTCATCAAAATCAATAGGTTTTACTCACAGAAACATTTTAAATTCAATACAAACTTTCGCCAAAACTTGAAAACACTTTAGCAACTTTGCGAAAAATGAACTTTTGGTTGCTCAAACACTTGAAATAGACTCGGTCAAGTGGCTTTAGGCTTGGCCTATGCCTTGTAGGAAATGGCCATGAGGTACTTGGGTGTTTGAGTGCTTGCTACTTGGAAGAGAGGTGTTGTAGAAGTTGTAGAGATGTTTTTATGAATTAAAAAGGAGTTTTTAGCAAAATGAAGTGTATTTTCTCACTTTGAAAGTTATGAAGAGGAGGCCATGGATGTTGCCTAAATGTTTTTAGGATTTTGAAATGAAGAAGGAGGTTGTAAAAATGAGATCATGAAGGTTAAGGGGTACAAATAGGCTTAGTGAAATTAATTAAAATTGTGTAAGTGTTTATATTTAAATATATACATGCATGCACTACCATTCTTCTCCCCTATTTCCGTCCGTACTTGTACCCCCCCAACCCCCCTCCTTGCACTATTCAAGCCATGTACTAAGTACCTGTGTTGACAAAAGTGTATTTTTATACATGTTATGTATATATATTTTTATGAAATAAAATCTTATTCTAACTTATATGTTTATATGTTTAAGTAGGCTGATATGTACATGCATATGTACATGTATAGACTATGTTAAATTGGTTTACATTGTGTGCATGTGTGTTTACAGTAGTGTTATGGAATTTTAATTAACTTTTAACCAATGAAAAATCAATATCTCGAAAAATAATTTTTGGTCACATTTTCTATTTCTCTACGGACTATATATATTGGTTGACAAATTTTGAAAACAATTTTATCATCATTAGTATTATTTAAAATAGTTTTATTTGTTAATAAAAATCCATTTATTAATTATTTAAAATATAATTAAAAATCCATCTATTAATAATTTCTAGGTCGTTACAAACTCCTTAACCATACGATCCTCCTATCACAATGTAAGACAAAACTATATGGTAAGACAACCAATCCATCCCTAGGATAAGTGAATACCCCTCAAAACACATAAGTTTGCATTACATATAAAATCGACATTACATATATCTACTACTAGGTCCTTACAAATAAAAGAAAGATGCGTCGACCCTCTAATAGGATTTTATATAACTATTGGTTTGCTGACAACTTGGGTTTCTGATCTTAAGGAGTTGACTGCATTTCTAGCTATGAATGAATGTGATGCTTCTGAGTCAAACAAGATGTCAATAGTATTTCCAGAGATAATAGTTGTACCTTCCATTGTAGCTTTTTCTTTATCTTTAGGAGGAGGTCTACTTGTAGATGGAACTTCGAAGGCATAAGCTTGCTCACCTTGTCCCTTTTTTGCTAGCTTCGAGCACCGATAGTGCCCTTCCTAACGGCATTGATAGCATCTCTCTTTGAATTCTTCCCTCATCAAAATCACTTTGCAGTCCTTGACAACGTGCTCCTTCTTCTGACATCTACGAAATATCACACCTCCTTTCTTGATATTCCCCCTGGCTTTTTTATCCACCCAAAATTTCTCTTTCTTCACTCCTCCTTGATTTTGCACCTGTCCTACCTTCTCTTTTTCCTAAATACCAACTGTCTAAAGCTGACCATTTCAACTATCATTTCATCAGTGGGGCCTACGGGAACTTATGTCAAAAGTAGCTTCCAAAGTTGAAAATTTAGGCCTTTAACAAACTTCATAGCCCTCTTCGTAGAGGTGTCAATCAAACTCAATCAAAATTTAGCTAGTTCTGAGAACTTATTGACATACTCCTTCACCATAGAGTATCCTTACCTCTGTCGAATAAACTTCTCCAATTCTTACTTCATCTTTAGGCATGAATCGCGACTCATGGCGAGCCTCGAATTCAGCCTAAGTAATTCCTTCCTTAGCATTCTCTTCAACTACTATGGTCCACCATACAAGCGCTTCCTCTTTTAAATACCATGCAGCCATCCTTCTCTTGATTGATTCTTCCCATCCCATCTCTAGAAATATGTGCTCATGGTTGTTAGTCCACGTTTTGGTCTTTAAAAAATCTTCAACCCTCGTATACGCCTGTCCTCCCCTTACACGTTTAGTGGAAGTCTAGTGAGCGGGATGCTGTTTCTACGGGAGAACCAGCTGGTGCCATTGGTGGAGCTTGTTGAGGAATAGAAACTTGCCTTACATGCTTATGTATTACTTAAACCATTCTGGCATACCACGTATGGTGGGTATCTATTAGGTGGAGGGGTTCCTTACCTCCGAGAAGTTGTTTTCAGCCGCAATCAACTATCTGTAGGTTTGGGCTTTTTGTTACAAATTCCTGATATAATATTATTTACTAAAATATAAATTTGCCAATTGTGTTTGTATATGTTCATAAAAGGATATATATATAATAAGGTTTTGAAATATACTTTCAAAAATAACAAATGCATACCCTCGTGTACACCTATTTCTACTAATCAGTAACCTAAGTTCTGATACCAAATGTAACAACCCTCTCCAGAATGGACCTAATTTTTGACCCAATGAAAAATCCGTCGAAGCTTAGGTTCATTCCAAAGCTGGCTATTGGTTGGTAAAATTGATATAATGAATAATATACAAAGCTATCTATTTATGCTTTCAGATGTCACAGCCGAGGGATAAAATATAATAACAAAATTAAGTACCCATTTCATAAAAACAAAATCTCAGAAATGCAGCATTCCAAAATATCCATAATACAATATCTCAAAATAAAACATCAGCATGTCTAAAATCTATGTACATCTGAATGCATCAAAAACATAGATAAATAACTAAACTGCCATAAATCTTCACCCTTGCCTTTATCTTCTCCATCAGCATCACTCCCCTTAACCTGTGGGTTATAATAAGGAGGGAGTCAAAACAACAATGTCTGATGAGTTAAATCTCAAGTCTTACCATAATAGTATTTGAGCAATATCATTTAGATAAGTAATATGTCTTACGCATCCTATACTTTATCCTACTAAGTGTACATCTAACTGTAAGCCAAAGGATCTTCCAGTCCAACTCCATAATGTGCCTCTAACTATAGGCCAACGGCCCTTTCCAGTCCAACTTATAACTCTAACGTGGATGCAACGTAACTATAGGGTCTAATGACTCATCTTCGACAATAATGCCCTATTGTTGTGAGATAAAGCACCTGAGCCACTTAATACCTCTTTAATAAGAATTATGACCATTTAATATGTATATCTTAGGTAGATTCCCATCATTTAGTACCTAAGCCCAAGGCGGACCCCTCTCTAGTACTTTCTAACTGACATCGTAAGAGATCCTATAAGGCCACTTAATATTTATTACATGGGAAAGAGGCAGACTATATAATAGCCACTTAGTACCTCAACCCCAAAGCAAATCCCCTCTAGGGATTTTACACTATCGCATCTAAAAGTTAATCTTGACCATTTAATACTTCTTAAATGAGATGGCGGTGGACATTACAATAGCCACTTAATACCTCTAACTCAAAAACAAGCCTATACTAGGCTATCCATCTTATGACACGTATCCAAACTGTGATATCTCACATTAGTCTGACTATTCATAGGTGTTGGTAGCTGGATTATCCGATCAGACTTATCCTATAGAATTGGGACTAACTTCGCGTCCACCGTAAGTAGTTATAATAGCAAAGTCTCACGTCAATTGCATAGTCATACTGTTGGTAGCCAGATTAGCTGGGTAGGCTTCTGTGTGCTTTTAACTGACCTCGCATCCCTATAAATTAGTCATATTTTCGCTCTTCGAATATATTAAGACATATATACTATATGTACATACATACTCTATATACATATACATACATACTCTATATACATATACATACATACATATACATATATATAACATACCTCACCCGCATTTATACACTAAGGCCTTATAAGGAAAACTCCTTATTTAGCCTTTAATTGTGGAATAATTTCAATAATTATCCTTAACTTCCTTCATATATGGTTTAATGTTGTTTATTCACCACTTTATTCTATATGATATGATTTATATATTACTATTTATGTGTTATAAATATACTTATACGCAATATAAATTTTAGGCTAACTGGTTTGTAACTAACTATTCCAAAGCATGCATAATAATATTCTATGCTAAGGGTTTTGCTTCCTACACTAATTGTTAAAATATCAAAACTTCCATATTCGTACATGCCTCAGTTCCATACAATAATTTACAAAATTGCTAATATCCTTAGTTAGACAAAACTAACTTGCATAAAAAATGGAATCGAAATACCAAACTTATTTAAATTAACATAATAAAATCAACACCTATATTTTAAGGAGAAAAAACCTTACATTTTTAAAATAATATTCTATTTAACTTTTACATATACAAACTTGAAGTGGAAAAAGGGATTCATATTTTTCTAAATTACAGAAATAGGTGATGCAAACTAGAAATAGGAAAATCCATAATTTGCATACCACTTTCTAATTTTTCACTTCGGAACCCTTCATCACAACAATAGAAATTAGAAGTGGAAGTTGAATTGAACATAAATTATTTAGATTGCAAATAAGAAATTAAATTATACTATATTAACATAAAATTATTGAGAATCCACCTATTCAAGAATCGAAAACTTTATTGGAGGATTTTAGGGTTAGATTTTATGGTTTTCGCATAAAAAATTCCCCAAGGCATAAAATAATCCAAACTTTTATTAATCAAATTATTAAAATGTGAAATGCTAAGATTTCCATATACATATAGTTTCTCTGATATTCTCTGGATTCGATTATACACTTCGCCTAATTCTTCTTTTAATTTCCTTCTTTTTTGAATGTACAACAATTCAATTGTATAAATATTAGATTCAGAATTAAGAGACTAGGAAAGAATAGAAACAGAAAAACATGTATGTATGTATATGTGTCTATATATGTGTGTGTCTATATATAACTAATTATCTTTTTCCTTTGGATTTGAACCATGAATCGAACGAAGAATTGAGGAAGAAGACTGATGGAGTTTCTTTAGTGTTCCAATTTTCTTATAAATAAAAGTGAGGAGGCTAGCCTTTTATTTATTGTGGTTAGGATGCATCTGGACCGTAAGATTTATGCTGGTTTAATATAATAAAATTTGGTTCATTCTTGGCTAAGAAAATCCCTAGCCGCCATAAATTAACTAGTCGACTAGCCTACCTTGAGTGGTCCGCCACTAGCAGATGATCGTCCCATTAGAGGCAGTCGATTAACATTCTTTCGTGAGCTAATATTTCTTTCTTGCCTTTATCTATTTGATGTTAGTACTTAATTCCAACCATTCATCCTTAATGTTAACATTTTCCTTGTCCTTAATGTTAAATATTCATTACCCTTTATAATTTTTAACATTAATGTAAATTAATTTTTAAATTTAAATTCATTTTAACTATCTTACAAAAACTTCAAACGTTAATAATTTCTCGATTTGAACTCCAATCGTGAAATTTTATATATAAAAGTTAGAAAATCGCCATTAACACAATGGTGTAACTTCCGTGGACAAATTCTAGTGTTTGCAAAATTCTCATTTTTAGCCTCATTATTAATTTATTAATTTTCACATGGAATTACACTTTTCCTATGCAATAGCCACCGGATCCCTTAGGTTGTATTGAAGTGTAATAGAGTTATGCTTAGTCAAACATATTTTAAACCCTTTTTTATCACATATATATAAGTTCGTAGGAAAGCAAAGAGGAGAGCAAAGGGTATGGAAGGAGTTATATTCGAAGGATACATTAGTATATCTCTTGCATCAAAATTTTATAGTCATTGTTTTTCTAATGAATTTATTGAAAGGTGTATAATATCCTATGCACTGGATTTGTTAATCTTCAATTATTGAAATGAGATTGTATATATGTGTATGTGTTGATGTTTAAATTGTGTTGTGATGTTTCCCTTTTTATTCATTGTTTTAGATTTTTTTTAATTTTTATCTACCTACGGTCTGCTGCTTCTAATATCCAAAATTAGTTGTAAGCATATTTTTGTATCTAAAATTGATTTTAGATTTTCAAAATAATAAATCATCACAAATGTACTTTGTTTCCTCATACAAATGGCATGAACAAGATACCTTAGCCACTATGTTCTCTAAATGTGGACCAAAGTCAAGAAGATAAGTGGTGTATGCATTATTATATATTATAAAAATACAAGTATGTTCTTTTAATGTAACTTGAAACACTCCACATCCTTTAGTATACCCAAAAGGATACACTAAAAGGCGTGGCGCGTTGTAGGTATAATAAAACTAGTAGAGACTAAGATTCACAAGAAAAAAACTAAATAATAACAATAACAACAACAAAATAGACACTTTATAGTATTTTTCTTAAAATCAAACTCCATAATATAAGATGATAAGAATAAGTCACCAAATACTAAATACATCGTATGTCAAAATACCCATACAAGTCTCGTGAGATCAAAAACCATAGTCTTAATAAATCAGAGTATAACTTTCACCAAAAAGTGCCAGTTACAACAAAGGAAACTAAAAAACTATAAAGAAAGAAAAGGAATACAAGATAGAATCTCTACCAAAGAAGTCTCCACGAATCTGCAGTCTACTGTCCTTGTCCCCGATTGCCTAGAGGGAATGGGAAAATAGAGGAGTGGGTCAGACTAAAAGTCTGGTGAATGATAGTAATCACTAGTATTTTTAAGCAAAATAAAGGTAATAGGCTTTACAATAGTTCTAGTATTAAAAAGGAAACAAAGGAAATAGAAGGAAAGATAAAGCTGGAAATAAGTACGAATTAACTATTGCTAAATTAGGTTAATTTTGATTTTTTGTGCTTGTCTTGATAGCTGTTTTGATTAGGCTGAAATCCTAATTCTATCCTTTGATCGACATGTTATACTATGGACTAGACACTATATAACTCCCTACACAGAAGGAAATGGTTTCTATGAAAGATACGCATAGTATCTATTATGGACTAGACGATATATAGTTCCCTATACAGAAGGCAATGGCGCCTACGAAAGGCACACATACTAAGCGCTTGGAACTCATAACGATTACTGAGCACCCGAATGGAATTCGCAAGCATAACCGCCACCATGCTCATATAACCTTTTTTTCCACCTATTGGGTCTTCTTATTACTCAAGCTCCAGCATAAGCGTGCCCATTATCCCACTTCAGGCTAATGTAAGACCACCGTGTTCATACAAAATAGAGAAAATGTTGTTGGTACTGACCCGTCATCCAAACAATATCTAGTTGCGCCCCTTGTCCAAATCCCCGTGATTTGAACTTCTATTTATTGACCAATTGCAACCATTATTAGCATAACGTACCCTCGTCTCACTTCAAGCTAATGTGAGACCACCATTTTCTTATTAACTTAGATAAATTATTCAAATAAGCCTTTAACGTTATTCTGACTATCTGTGCTTATTAATTTATCCTAATTCTTAAAATAAGCCCTATTCTGTTTTGTTTTCTTATTATAACCTACGTTATAATCATGCTTATTACTTAACTCAAGGTCTAAGTGTGAAAATAAGCTTATTTCATCTTTTATTATTTTAGTTATAATTCTAAGTTATAACTAGGCCAATTTCTTTAATTTAGTCCAATTCTAATATTTACATCCTAATTTTAATCCAATTCCATTTTTATTACAGTCTTTGCAATTTACATCTTTCCTTCCGTTATTTCAGCATTCTTTTAATTGAACCCAAATTTGAGTTTAATCTATTCTAATCTATTCGCGAAGAAAAAGGATAAATAGAATAAAACTGAAAATAGAAGAAAATCCAAAGCATATGAGAAGATGTAAATAAAGCATAAATAACAGTAAATAATTAAAAATACTGTAAATAACGGTAATTAAACGGAAAAGTTATAATTAATAGAAATTACCTATGAATAACTAAAAAGAATAGCTAAAAAGAAATAGACTGAAAATAGATCAACTCAATCATCAACCATTCATCCATAGTCCTTAAGTTTTCTAAAGCGATTAATGCTACTTATGCAATTAGTGTAGTGTTAATATCCCTAACTGATGCAAAAGGTTAGGCGTCCCACTGATTCTGTAACAACCCCCACCTTACTTAACGCAGATATTGTCCCCAATTTAGTCACCTCCACCTCGTGGGCCAAGCCAAGGTATGGGGTTTTGTTCCTCAAAAAGCCTCAACGTTATTATGAGGTGAAGTCTTTAGTATACAAGCACCCACTTCATAGTATTTTTCCGCGCGGGACTATTATTCCCAATTTGAAGGGGTGTTACAATCTCTCCCCTTTTAAAGTCTAACGCCCTCGTTGGCTCATGAACACAACACCACCCAGGCATCATGGCTGTAACACTTAAAGACCATAATTCCAGTTGGATATGGCTCTGATACGATTGTAACAAACCACACCTCACCTAACGCAGATACTGTCCCCAATTTAGTCACCTCCACCACATGGGCCAAGCTAAGGTATGGGGTTTTATTCTTCAAAAGGCCGCGATGTTATTATGAGGTTAAGGCTTTGGTATATAAGCACCCACTTCATAGAATTTTTCCACGATGTGGGACTATTATTCCCATTTGAAGGGTTTTTACAATGGTATCAGAGCCATACCCAGCCGGAATTGTGGTGTATACGTATTACAGCCACGACGCCTGGGTGTGTTGTGTTTATGAGACAACGAGGGCGTTAGGATTTAAAAGGGGAAGATTGTAACGCCCCTTCAAAATGGGAATAATAGTCCCACATCGTGGAAAAATACTATGAAGTGGGTGCATGTATACCAAAGCCTTCACCTCATGATAACGTCAAGGCCTTTTGAGGAACAAAAACCCATACCTTCACTTGGCCCATGAGGCGGAGGTGACTAAATTGGGGATAATATTTGCGTTAAGTGAGGTGCAGGTTGTTAAAGATTCAGTTGACCTCCTATTATGCAATCATGCCCGTGTTATGTATTCAAATGAATGCAAAAATTCCTAATGATAACTGATAGTTCTATATGCATGCTTCAAACATCATCCAAATGCAACAATCATGTGATAATCATCCATTTATAGCAATCATGGAAAAAAATGCACACATCCATATGAATATTTCTAGTGTCCTAGCTAGGCCGATCCCTAAGAGATAATAGTGCTTAGTGTAAGTATATGCGTCCATTAGCATCCAATGGCAAACACTTGCAACCATTGGCATACATCATTCATAACATGTTCTATTAACATGTTTACATCAAATCCTATCATTCATCGGTTAAATCCTAAGTTCTATCCTTATAAAGGATAATAAAGGAAAGAACCTATTCAAAACTAAAGATGAAAAATAGGAAATTCAAAAACTTACTATCAAAAAGATGAGGATAAGAAGTATGAATCTTCTCTTCAGTCTCCTATGAAGCGTCTGCAACATTGTCTCTGCATTGCACCTTTATTAACGGAACTTCTTTATTCCTAAGTCGCTTAATGTCTCATCCAATGTCTTCGTAGGAATACGCCAAACCAATGCTTCCCTTTCTACTTCCACCTCCTCTAACTAACTAGGCTCTACAATCTCCACAGAGTCATGTAAGCACTTTCGCAAGTGCGAAACATGGAAAACGTCGTGCACTCCTGTGAACCTCTCTGGTAGATTCACTCGGTATGCCATATTCCTAATTCTCTC
Organism: Allium cepa; assembly: GCA_030765085.1. Taxonomy (NCBI): domain Eukaryota; kingdom Viridiplantae; phylum Streptophyta; class Magnoliopsida; order Asparagales; family Amaryllidaceae; genus Allium; species Allium cepa. Next base: position 428,717,410 of record CM060938.1, read on the forward strand.
TAAGATAGGAAATGGTCCTACAAATCTAGGGTTTAACTTTCCATTCGACCCAAACCTTACCACCTTCCTAAGCGAGGATACTTTAATAAAAACTAAGTCACCAACCTCAAACTCGATATCTCTGTTTCGCTTGTCTACATAAGATTTCTTCATGTCTTAAGCTATCTTCATCCTCCGTCGAATCAAATCCACCTACTCTAATGTCTCCATAACCATGTCGGCCCCAATTAGTAACTTCTCTGTAGACTCCACCCAATATGAAGGTGACCTACAAGGTCTCCCATATAAATCCTCGAATGGTGCCATTCCTATGCTTGTTTGGTAACTGTTATTGTACGCGAACTCCGCCAACAGAAGATGATCCTTCCAAGCTCCTCCAAAATCCAAAATGCACATCCACAACAAGTCCTCAAGTACTCTATTAACTCTCTCCGTTTGGCCATCAGTCTGAGGGTGATGGGTCGTACTCAATCTAAGCTGCGTTCCCAAAGCCTCTTGCAAGCTTCTCCAAAACTCGCTAGTAATAATAGGTCTCTATCGCTCACTATGCTATACAGAACTCCATGAAGTCGGACTATTTCACGAACATATAAGGATGTCAAATAAGATATCATATGCTTACTCTTGACTGGAATGAATAGGCACTTTTAGTCAAGAGATATACAATCACCCAAATGCTAGTATTCCCTTTCCTAAAACGGGGTAAACCATCTACGAAGTCCATCGAAATGTTGTCCCACTTCCATTCAGGTACATCCAAGGGCTGAAGTAATCCTCCGGGCTTCTACTGCTTCGCCTTAACCTTTTGGCATAAAAGACACATAGCCACAAACTCTGCCACATCCTTTTTCATGCTTTTCCAATAAAACATCCTCTTTATGTCATTATACATCTTTTCACCACTCAAAGGAATAGTTATACGAGAATGGTGTGCTTCCTCTGAAACCGCTTTCAACAAATCACCAGCACGGGGAACATAAAGCCTTCCATCTCTCCTAAACCACACTTTGCTATCAATGGAATAAGGTTAGAGATGTCCAGAGACCTCTCCTCTACTAATCCCATCCAGCACATCCATAAGTTCTGAATCCTCTTGTTGCCTCGAGCCAATCTGATCTACAAGGGTAGGCCTCACCTCAAGTGTATCTAGCAATCCAAGGATAATGTCAATCGAGGGCTTAAAATCAAAAGTAGAAATAAACTCTAGACTCTTCCACTCTAGGAACAAAGGACTAAGGGTTTCTTTCCTTTTACTCAACGCATTCGCAACCACATTACCCTTGCCAAGGGTATAAGCTATCTCAAAGTCATATGACGCCAAAAACTCCATCCATCGCTGCTATCTCAAGTTCAAATCCTTCTATGAGAATAGGTACTTTGATGACTTATGGTCGGTGAAAAGCTCGAACCTCTCCCCAAGCAAATAATGCCTCCAAGACTTAAGTGCAAAAACTATAACAGCCAACTTTTAATCGTGATCGGGTAGTTCTTCTCATGCATTCTCAACTGCCTACTTCAATAACATACCACCCTCCCTTCTTGCATCAACACCACTCCTAGGCCCGTCCCACATGCATCGGTATATACTGTGGAAGGTTTAGCTCTATCGGGTAGAATTAACACTGGTGCACTAGTAAGGGCTCTTTTAAGTTTCATGAAGAAATCCTTACAATCCACGTCCCACACGAATTCTTTATTCTCCTTAGAAAGGCGCGTGAGTGGTGCTAAGATCTTGGCAAAATCTCTAATGAACTTCCTATAATAGCCAGTCAATCCTAGGAAGCTTCTAACTTTGGTGACATTCTTGGGGGCTTTCCAATCTTATACCGACGTTACCTTAGCGGGGCCAACAGCAAAACCTTCTTTCGAAACTATGTACCCCAAGAAACGTACCTTCTCTCCAAAAGTGACACTTAAAAATTTTAGCTCTCAAATAATGACTACGAAGCGTGTGAAGACCACTTCTAGATGAATAGCATGCTCCTCCATACTCTTGGAAAAAACCAAAATGTCATCCATGAATACAACCAGAAACTTATTTAGGACTTCTCTAAAGACGTTAATCATTCAATCTACGAAGTAGGCTGGGGCATTGGTTAGCCCAAAAGGCATAACCAACCACTCATAAAATCCGTTTGCAGTCTTAAACGCGGTCTTATCAATGCTGTCATCAGCGACCCTAAGCGGATGGAATCCCGTGGCTAAATCAAGTTGAGAGAGACAACTAACTGATAAAAAGGTCATATATCCTAGGAAGTGGATAACGGTTCTTCTTTTTGAGCTTATTTAATTCTCTATAGTCCACATAAATTCAAAGAGAACCGTCCACCTTAGTAACAAAGACGACTGGTGCTCCCCACTCCGATATGCTCCTTCTTATAAAACCCTTCTCCGAAAGCTCACGGATTTGCTTGCTCGATTCCTTCCTTTCCCTTGGTGCCATATGCCTAATGGGTAATGCCACCGGCTTAGCATTATACATCAAGTAAATCTGAAAATCAGTCTCTCTCTTAGGGGGTAGTCCCCTAACCTCCTCAAAGACATTTGGAAAATCTCTGACAATAGGAACCAAATCTAACTCTAATAATGATGAATCGGGAAATAATGAAAGCTCAACGTAGCTAACCGTTACGGATTGTAAGAAACCTCGAGAGTCCTACCACTCCATGTCTCTAGTCCAACGACTCTCCTGTCGCAATCTATATAGCTCCATATGTGGATAGCCAATCCATTCTCAAAATGATCCCATGCCCCAAAAATCCCAAAACATAGGCATCACAATCAAATTCTACGCCTAGGATACAAAATTTCAAGCCCCTATAAACTATTGATAAGTGTGTCGATCCTCTTATGAGGTTCGAAACAACGATGGGGTCCACTACTAAAGAAATGTCTAAGTCCAAACAATCCACAAGGGAGCTAGAGATAAAAGAGTGTGAAGCTCAAGAATCGAAAAGGGTCCAAATGGGAAAATCAAAAATAGAAATCAAACCGTCAACGGTAACTTTCCTACCTCTATCCAAAATGCTTCCTGAAGGTGCTGCATCTAAGGCCTGAATCTGCGCGACTGGTGTACTTACCCCCTACCTGCTCTCTAAGGACAAATCCTACTCAAGTGACTAGGTTCCCCACAAGTATAACACTTTCCTTTCATCCTTTCCCTTTTGTAATCCTTGGAGGTATGTCACATAATCCCACAGCTATTGCACTTCAAACCATTCTTAATCTGCTTCTAAGGGCCTTCACTTTTCTTCTTCTCTTTATTGTTCTTCCGCCATTTCTTCTTTGGACCTTCTGTTTAAACAACCTTTTAGACTCTCCTTCCTTGACTGCATCAGACATAAGTGCCATTTACACCAAAGACTCATAACTAGCTCCCATCGGCACGCGAGTCAAAGAAAATCCCTGAAGGGGTTGATTCAATCACTTCGCAAACTTCAAAGCCTTCTTTTGCTTTATACTAACCAACTCCGTCCCAAACCGCGACAACTCATTAAATTGATTGATGTACTCCTTCATAGTCATACTCCATTGCTTCAAATTAATGAATCACTCCAACTGAACACTCTATTTTGCTTGAGATAAAAATTTCCAATCAAATCGCTCCCGAAATCCATTCCAAGCGACTTCCCTTCCTTCCAACTCTATAACTTCCCACTAATATGAAGCCTCCTCTTTCATCTACCAAGATATTAGCTAGACCTACTACTGATCATCCGGTCCTAATAGTTTGAATATCCTCTCCATGTTACGTAGCCAAGCTCGAGCCTCAACAAAAGTCTCCATATTAGAAAAAGTCTTTCCATTCGAATTCGCAATGTACTTACAAAGCTTAGAGAAATTAACTGCTACAGGTGGGTTGATGGAATTCCCAACCGCTGGTGCTAGATTGGGTGCCTGCCCTTGCACCTCTAGAGTCGTGGCTTGTAGGTACCTATGAAACCAGCCTAGGACTGGAATGCTCTCGGGAATATTAGGGGCATCTGCCATTCTACACAAAGAAAAAGAGAGTTTAGGAAAGAGTCGAAGGAAGATTGAACTGGACTTTTAGGAGATTTTTATAAAAACTCTTTTATACTTAAAAATCACTTCTAAGAGTTCTTTTCTGAAAAATACTTTAAATACAAGTTATTTTGGAAAAATACTTTACTTTTAAAATAAATTTTTTGGAATCCTGTAACCTTAGACTCTGATACCAAGTGAAACACCCCACACTCTTCAGTATACCCAAAAGAATACACTAAAAGGTACGGTGCAGTGTAGGTATAAATAAAACTAGCAGAGACTAAGATTCACAAGACAAAAACTAAACAACAGTAGTAGTAATAATAACACAGTGGAAACAATTATAGTATTTATTTTAAATCATACTCCATAATATAAGATGATAAGAATAAGTCACCAAATACCAAATACATCATATGTCAAAATACCCATACAAGTCTCATGAAATCAAAAACCGTAGTCTCAAACAAATTAAAGTACAACTTTCCCCAAAAAGTGCCAGTTATAACAAAGGAAACTAAAAACTAGAAATAAAGAAAAGGAATACATGATAGAATCTCTGCCAAAGAAGTCTCCATGAATCTACAGTCTACTGTCCTTGTCCCTGATTGCCTAGGGGAAATAGGAAAACAGAGGAGTGGGTCAGACTAAAAGTCTGGTGAATGACAGTAATCACTAGTATTTTTAAGCAAAGCAAAGGTAATAGGCTTTACAACGGTTCTAGTATTAAAAAGGAAACAAAGGAAACAAAAGGAAAGGTAAAGCTGAAAATAAGTAGAATCAACTATTGCTAAATTAGGTTAACTTTGATTATTTGCACTTGTCTTGATGGCTGTTTTGATTTGGCTGAAATCCTAATTCTATTCTTTGATCGACTTGCTACTCTACAGTACCTACTGTGGACTAGAAACTATATAACTCCCTACGAAGAAGGAAATGATTTCTACAAAAGGTACACATAGTACCTACTGTGGACTAGAAAATATATAGTTCCCTACACAGAAGGCAATGGTGCATATGAAAGGCACACATACTAAGCGCTTGGAAATCATAACGATTACTGAGCACCCGAATGGAAGTTGCATACGTAACCGCCACCATGCTCATGTTACCTTTTGTTCCACCTATTGGGTCTTCTTATTACCTCATGCTCCAGCATAAGCGTACCCCTCATCCCACTTCAGGCTAATGTGAGGCCGCTGTGTCCATAGAAGATAGGGGAAATGTTGTTGATACTGGCCCATCATCCAAATAATATCTAGTTGTGCCCCTTGTCCAAATTCCCATGATTTGAACTTCTATTTATTGACCAGTTACTACCATTATTAGCATCAGCGTGCCCTCATCTCACTTCAAGCTAATGTGAGTCCACCATTTTTCTAATAGGGAAAGCTATTTGGTACAGGTCCTACTTTAATTCTTTGCTTATTAACTTAGATAAATTATTTAAATAAACCTTTGTTATTATTCTGACAATCTATGCTTAATAATTTATCCTAAGTCTTAAAATAAGCCTCATTCTGTTATGTTTTCTTATTATAACCTACATTATAATCATGCTTATTATTTAACCCAAGATTTAAGTGTAAAAATAAGCTTCTTTCATCCTTTACCCTTTTTAGTTATAATTCTACGTTGCAACTAGGCTAATTTCTTTAATTTAATCCAATTCTAATATCTACATCACAATTTTAGTCCAATTCCATTATTATTACAGTCTTTACAATTTACAACTTACCTTCCATTATTTCAGTATTCTTTTAATTGAATCCAAATTCGTGTTTAATCTATTCTAATCTATTCGTGAAGAAAAAGGAGAAATAAAAGAAAACTGAAAATAGAAGAAAATCCAAAGCATAGGAGAAGATGTAAATAAATCATAAATGACAGTAAATAATTAAAAATAACGGTAATTAAACGGAAAAGCTATAATTAACAGAAATTAACTACGAATAACTGAAAAGAATAGATAAAAAGAAATAGACTAAAAATAAATCTAAAATTGAAAATAACTGATAAAAAGATATTTCCAAAATCATAGAAAAACTACAACTATTGGAAAATCTATTATTTTAAATTGCATAAAAAATCTAAATAATTACAATCACTCACCTGTGGTCCTAAGCCCTTCCCTTTAGGTCTCCCTGCATCCACTTGGGGTTGTTAAATATTTTTAATTTAAAATGATTTTCTCCTTAGAAAATTATTCCGTTTAGGGTCCTTCCGGGAAAGGTGGCTCAATTAGAGAAAATCTTAGAGTGAAAAAAAGTGTTAGGCCTAGGGTCTTATTTGTAGAGATAAAAGTGGATCTCAGACCATTGGATTTAGGGATAGAATAGGATGCAACCACCTCGTAAGCTGAATAGGAGCCACTGGATGGAAGCACGAAGGGTCGAGATTGAACAAAAGAATGAAATTGATATGTTAAAATCGCACAGCACGAAGGAAAACTTCCTTCCCCTCACAAATGTAGGTGGGTCGACCTACAGAATGATCGCCCATAGTGCTAGGTCGAACTAGGACTTGGAATGGTCGACCTCTAGGTCAATCTCCATCTATATATATATATATATTGTTTGTCTTGTTAATTCTGTATCTTGCTCATATAAGCTCGGATTCCGACGTCCTATATATGAAAATTGACTAGAAAATTACCGCGAACACAATGGTGCAACTCCCATGGCTATATTATGATAATTTCACAAAGTTATTTTATCATTTCATTTATTCATTAATTAATTAATTATTATAGCTTAAATTTTGGATTGTTACATAACTCCTTCTACCAGATTCTTTAACTCAAATGGGACTACTTAGTTCCAAGTTTAGAGCTTAAGCTCTGACACTATACACAACAATCTATCCTTTGTAATACCTCTACATCAACGTCGAATAACAATGCTTGAATTCCAAATACCACAGAAGATGGTCTGTTGGGGTAAAAAAATAAAGCATAATACCAAGGCATATCAATGGAATCTCACAGCGAAATGATAACAAATAATATATTGAATATACATGAATAGAACAGGATAAAAAATATTATAAGAGACTGCTTTAGTAGAAATAACTGATAAATTAATATCAATACAGAAAGTCATTGATATTATCTCCCTATAAATTGGAGTTCTGAGTAATATCTGATACAAAAAGTCTCATATATAAAATAACAAGTCTACCATGTACTACTACAATATCAAGTATGCATATCCAATATATCGACATCACGCCTCTAGAATGTTCCAGCCGCACCCCTCTAATGGCGTATCCTCAAAAGCACTTGACTACCAAACTACTCAATTGAGTACTCGAAAGTTGTCATGACATAAACATACAAAAACAAAACGTGGTTCAAATTTAAAGCCTGGTGTGAGGGAAAATATATCAAAATACCGTATATTAAATCTATATACAAATAAATAGAAAACTGCAAAGGCATGATTGGTCCACTCCACAAATAGGGCTTAGAGATAATCTGGTCTACCCATAAACAAGTAAAGTATACCCATCCTGAAAATGGAAAATCGTACCATAACCTATAATCAATGAGTCAGCACTGCAAATATAATGTGATTGATGAGTAACAATATACCATGATAAGGTAATCCAATATACAAATTCAGGGGTAATATAAATATCATAATATAAGCCAATCCTATAATACACAATAATAATATCTATGAACCGTTATAATACACATCATCTATAATGTAATGATATACATCAAATAATATATGTAGATTGATACTCATCATTGCTGATGAGTGAGGTCTACGATGGACATTTATTGCGATTCAATGATTCCCATTAAGGATCCAAGATAAATGGACTTAGTACCAAAAACCACAGAGACCGAGCTTCATCCAACGTGATGGAACTCTTATAAATCTCACTGTAACCCATATCAAGCATAAGTGATATATGACCTACTCCGGATATTTGAAACCTATGTGGATCTCACCATATCCCACATCGAATATATGTGATATATGATCCATTTGTGGATAATCGTCATCGTCTACCCCTTCTTAGTCCTCATGAATTTCTTACCAAATTTACATTACACCTCTACAAAAGAGAACGATGTGCTTGTCTTGTATAATATGCTATCGAGAACACAAAAGAGCATCAATGTCACATATCCACACACATCAAATATAACATCATGTAACTATATATGCATATGATGAATGAAGACTGATATCTCGTCATCTTCCATCAACATGTATATCCACTACTATAAGAGAAGTAATATCTACAACCATTAATACTAGACCTATATGATGTATGGTCACTAATACTAAACCACTACGTTTTATGGTCACTAATATAAGACCTATACTAGGTATGGTCAGTAATACAAGACTATTACCATTCATCAAGCATATCTACCCCAAGGTCAAAACCAAGAGACATGAGCTGACTCCGCTCAATTGCATACGCTCGTCGGACATGACCAAGCAACCAATCATCGTACCAATTTCATGTCTGATGGTTCCTTGATCGCTATTGATCACATATGAATAACTTTACATTAACATCTCGATCCTGAGCTTCACCTTGCATTTCATTTTCCCTAGTAGCCCAAAGTCTCCCTTCTCTAGGTTTATGCCCATGCCTGCACCCCATCAATGCATCAATGGTATAGCTATTGGTGGACTGTTGGTAGCCTACACCAGGATGTAAGCCTGCGCGAGTACCTACTATGCCACACTTACCGTCGTTTTAGCCTCATTCCTTCCGTAGATTCAATGGATGAATCGCCTAACTCCTAAAGCATGCTTCCGCCATGTCGGACCACTTTTGCAGTCCACTGGTTGATATATTGAAAGTGGTTCCTTATGTATTTGAAAACCAATTTTGATACAAAATCCACTCTTTTACGCGTAGAGTTCAATGCGCAGTACTTTTGACCCGGCCTCCTCTAACACACAAAAGCTGCAACAACCCTGCTTTCTATGCCGTAATAATATGTAAATTTAATTAAAATAGAAATATTCAAATTTTATTTTTTTCATAATTATTATTCTGAAAATAAATTTTTATTTGATGTTTATTTAATAAAAGATTTTATTTTATAAATTGAATAAAATGTTTTAATCAAACATAAATTTTTTGAAAGTGCACATAATTTTTATATGATTAAAATATTGTAAAATAAATTTACTCTATATTTAATACAATGAATAATAAAATATATGGTATAGAAATGAATAAAATTGTTCAATTATCGAAATAACATTGTAGAATGATGTATAAATAAATTTAAAATAGACTGGAATTTATCAAAATGCAAATAAAAAATATTTAAAAGAAAATTAATTGAATTAAAAGAGCCTAAATTTCTTTGGACCTAAACCCATTTAAAACAAAATATCTCACCCCTCTTTCCTTTTCCTAAACACAAAGCCCAACTCTACTCGAGTCTTCCTGCGCTAAATCCCAAAAGGCAAACGCATGCAATAGAAAAATCAATATCTCAAATGTGTTTGTGCTCAAGGCTTGGCATTGACAACTCAGGTGGAAGAGCTCATGATGCAACATTGGAGGCATGAAGCTTAGTTGTGACGCATGGCTGTGGTCATGAAGTGGTGCTGGCATCGATCACGGCCTTAGCATAAATGAAGTGGGGAAGTAGTGTTGTAGTAGTTGGTGTTGGGATGTAAGCTACAACGTTGATGCTAGCAATAGAGACATTAACGTCGCATGTTGTTCAAGTGGCCAGGTTTTAAGGCAAAGTTGTTGGATTAGGGAGTGAATTTTGGGGTGCAGAAGAAGGCTGGCAATAGTAATGCTTGTGCTCGGGCTGAGGGTGGTCGCTGATTGGGTAGTTTAAACGTCGTTTTGGTGAGTTTCTAAACTCACATCTATATATGTATTTTATATTGCATACCATGAATTTATCCCATATATTACTTAAATTGCTTGATTGGACTAGTTGTCTATGATATTGGATACGAATTTGGATTTGACGGCAAAATTTTGTGTACGTTGGATCGTCAAAATGCAAAGAAGACGCTGTCTGAATGCATTTGGATTTTTGTAGTTTATTTATATGTATATTACATGAATGGTAGGAATTCAATGAAAATCAAATCGCATGTGATAAAATTGAACAGACGATTCGTTGATATTTCGGAGAATTTCGCTCCATGGTTTATATTCTTGGATTTATTTATTTTCTCATTTCAAAAGATTTTGAATAAATTTGTAGTTATGGTGTTGTAGAATTATATTGAAGTGTATTTAAAACATAGTGGTTGGAAAATAAAATAATTTACTGGAAATTATTTTGGATATAAAATTTCTTTTTAAAAAATGAAAATGGAGATTTTCAAGAGTAAGGAATTTGTGGAATTTTCATATATATAAACGAGGAGTTTTAATAATATTTTTTGAAAAGGGATTTCTTTTGTATTAATAAAAAAGATTAAAAGGTAATTTCAAAAAGGGGATTTTCGACTATCTAAATCTATTTTTAAGAGTTTGAAATATATTCCCTTTTTTATATATCATGGTTCGAAATTAATTTACTGGAGGTTTATGTGAAATTCTGTATGATTCGAATTTTGACTAAATGGTTTATCAATACCATGTGATATGTGACGTTTGGTAATACATTTCCAATTACTCTCTTGACTCCCGATACGAAATATTTGATTTGTATTGTGTTTTGTTCTATATAATTAGAATTTGAATAAATGAGTTTGTAACACTGGGCGATATGGGATGCTTGGTAATATTTTTTCGGTTATTCTATTAACACATATTATAGAATAATAGTTGCTTTGGTGAGTGTAGTTTACTAGGTTTTAGTAAACGTTCGAGTAATACTAAGTGGTACGGGACGCTCAAGTAATACATGCTCGGTTACTATTAGCGAGTAGACCTTACTTATATTCTTCAAATGGGTTAGTAATTTCTGATATTCTCTAGAGGTGACTATAGAAAATGGGTTGCAATCATTAGAATTTACTAGAGCAATGATGTTTTATGTCAATATCCCATTGGGATGACTTAGGTATATCCACTATTTATGAGATATTGGATTTTATCACCTCACTAGAGACGGTTATTATATGACATCAGAGACTAGTTGCGCGTTAGTCTGTTATTTGAGATAGCCTAGCTCGAGACAGCTGCATTGTGTCTATCTATCACATTGGAGACTTATTTGTGCTTGTCTGCCATTCTCTAATAAGAGCCTATAGTTGAGAGTTCTTTTTTAATGCTTTGTAATTTCTATCTTCTAGGATCATTTAGTCGAGAGTTTCGCCGTTCTAAGGACTGTGGGTCTGGTTTTGTACATTTAGTATTTGATTGACTTTGATGTTTATCGAGTTTGTGCTTCTTGATATCTTTAAGGGCCTAACAGTTGGAAGTTATTACTTCCATTGGACTGTAAGTTGAGATAATTATCTAGATATTGTTTTTGATGTTGTGTAAGAATTGTGCCCTATTCAGGTTTGTCTTTTTGGCTATCTCCAAGGACTAATAGTTGGAAGTCTATACTTCCATCAAGATCGTAAGTTGATATAGTATTCTTATATATTGATTTCTGTATTTTATATGGGTTGTGTTCGATTTAGGTTCTTCATGTCTTGATTTATCTTTGATGGCTTAACGGTCAGAAGTTATTACTTCCATTAGGGCTCTAAGTCGAGAATTATGAGCTTCATTAGTGATGCTTTGATTATTTATTTTGGATTCTAAATTTCTTGTTTGTTTTTTAAGGATTGACAATTGTTAAAGCAAAAATTAGCTTAACTTCTGAAGCATTTGCATATGTTAATATTTTTCAGAATGGGCCTACAATGCTAATGGACCTTTAGTATTATCATAAAGCTGTTTAAAAGTCTGAATCATATGTCCAAGGGTAAAATAGGCAAGCCACATAAATGTGCATGGTCCATTAATTATTTTCTAATGGAAAAAATTGGCGATCCACATAAGTCATTATCCTTTGTTCATATTTCAATAGGCATGATAATCATTATGCAAATTAATCTTTAATTTAGCCAAGGCCTTAAATAGCCTTGACTTATGTGTAAGTCCAAGTCTAAGTCAAAAATCAATCATATGCACATTCATGATTCAATGATAGTCAAATATGTGCAAGTCAAGGGAAGTGAGTTACACAAACCTATTTAAATTCTTTGTAAGTTTCAAAGATTACAATCGGTCCTTAACTTCCCCAAAATCAATTCAAGGTTTATCATTCATTAATTTGAAAAGGAGGAAAAGAAATCATTTGCTACCATCTGAATGGCGAAAGGGATTAATTTACAGAGATGTCAACATGAGGGATGGTTGACATGTGTCCTCGATTTAAATCATAGGGTTCCGCTATTCATATTTTGATTATGCTTAAGTAGCTTCTTCTGTTGTGACTTGATATCATATGTAGAAACTTGGAAACTCATGTAACAATTGATATTTGATACCCTATACTAAATAAGCTTAGTATAGGCAATTTGTACAACTGATAATACTCGATATCTTTTATCATTTGACATCCATTGTTGCTTGTAAAGTGCTTGGGTTCTTTGTTGGTATTACAGCTTAACATTCTCGTAAAATTTTGGCATCATTTATTGCTTGTGATGTTTCATAATGTCTAGGTTTGGCATTTGACAAACGTTTCCAATAGGACCTCAACACCCTTCCTTTGTTTCATGCTCTGCAATATTACACTATAGAAGCTCGACATCATTTGGGCCACGGAAACTCGATATATCCACTTTGTTACTAGGTGTTCGATACTCCTCAACAATGCAGCATCCTTTATAAATTCAACCTCTCTTGGTAATGGATAAGGGCTCAATATCTTTATGCTTAGCACACTTCTTACTTACATGATTGCCTATTTATAAGTTTGGTATCTTCCAGAAACTCGGTATCTTTCCTCAATGTTATATGTTCGTTATCCCCTAGAAACTCTGTATCTTTCCTTAGTACTATATGTTCGGTACCCCCTAGAAACTTGGTATCTTCCCTAATATTATATGTTCAATACTCCTCTTCCTTTATTATATATTGGGCGACGTTCCTCATTGTAGTAGCTCGACATCCCCTCTACCATGGTAGATGCTCGTTATTCCCACATCTTTACAAGCTTGATAACTTTATCATTTTATGGACTCGATTTCACCTATTCGAAACAATTTCTATATTTATTTCTTTAGGCTATAATGTCTCGATATCTTTTTTCCTTTAGATTTGAAAGCCTTCATGCCTTAATATCTTGAAAGATGCTTACTACGTCATTGACTTGGAAGCCTAATTTGCCATCGTAGATTTATTAACTCGACAAGCATTTATAAGCTCGGTTATGCCTTCTTTAGATACTTTATATACATATTTGTGGTAAAAATATCTTTCATTGCTTCCATATCCTCTTGTTTATTTTCTTAACATAGTAGTCGGAAAATATGTGGATAACATTTGCCCCTTCCTTGTATAAAAGAAGCTTTCTGGACTTTAGTGGTAAACCAAGCATTTTCCTTACCTTTCCAATTTTCTGTGAAATTATCTCTTCAATCATGTTCTCCTAAAAAACATAAAGCAAATGATGATGACTTTTATTATTTACTTTAAATTGAGTTTTAGACAAACACTTTCAGATTTGGTAAAGACATGAATTAATTTGAATTTTTCTTCAAATAAAGGAAATTTTCGCATTATAGTGTAAAGCCAAGTTTAATCAAGAAGACCGAAACCTGCTCGATAAGAAGTCTACAAGTTCGCTGGATAAGAAAACTAGATATCCTTATTAAATGAATCCCATAGATTTTTTGATAAGAAGTCTAGAAATTCAATTGATAAGCAGACCAGAAATCCATTTAGTTAGAAATCTAAAAATTCGTCTGGCAAGAAATCCATAAATTCTTTTAATGAAAAGGCTAGAAATACATTTGATTAGAATAGAAGACTTGAAATCATCTGGTAAAAATGCCATAATTTCATTTGAATAGAAGAATAGAAATTCATCTTGTAATAATACTATATTTTATTTAAACAGAAGACCAAAAATCCATTAAGTAATAGTACCATAATTTTATATGAATAGAAAACCATGAATCCATCTTGTCTTAGCTAATAGGAGATTAGAAATTTGAGTAATAATAGAGATTACTGTTATTTACTAGAATATTTCTGATCAAGAGATTCACAATTCTTCAAATGTCTATAGTTAATGCTGAGATCTTTAGTTTTTGGAAATTAGATAGTTTGTGTCCTTTATTACCTTTTAGGTAATGATTCGAGCTTTGGTTGGTCCCTTTCATCCCTTATCACCTTACTAAGGATGATTTAGGCATTAATTGATTTCCTTTGCCCCTTATCGCCTTATCAGTGATGATTTAGGCTTAAATTGACCCCCTTATTACCTTATAGATATTGATTTAGACTGATCGATGTTTTTGGTTAGCCATCTTAGGCAGAACCAAAGTCTTACTCATCCTTCTTTACGGTGATGCTCTGGTCAGGACTTATAGGTGGAACCGAAGGCTGCTCGGTGATTTGGCCAGATCATCTTAGGCAGGACCAAAGGCTTACTCTGTCCTCCCTCTAGGAGGCACTCCGATCAGGCAACGTAGGCGGGGTCTGAAGGCTTACAGTGCTTTGGCTAGACCATCTTACGCTGGACCAAAGGCTTACTCTAGCCTCCCTCTAAGAGGTTCTTTGACCAGGCCCTGTTGGTGGGATCAAAGGCTTTTCCTTCACCTCTTATTACCTTATAGGCGACTATTTAGGCTTTGGTTTCCTTATAGTTCCTTTCTTTCATTTGATTATTGATTCTATAGATATACGTGTCTCAATCTCTTTATTCGTCCATTGTAGGAAAGTATGGTCCCAAATGTTTGACATTTCATGTTCTTGTTATTACATTTCCATCAAGTAGGCAATGTCGGTAGGTCCCTGGCGGGAGTACTTTATGGATAATGAGGGGTCCTTCACAGTTTGGTCCAAATGGCCCATCTGTTGGATTTTTGGTATTTTCCATGACTTTTTAGAGTACTAGGTCTCCTTTTTGGAAAGATCTTTCCTTCAACTTTATTTTGATATCCTCCATTGATATTTTTTGTCAGTATGGCCACTTCATCCCTCAATTCATTAATCAAGTCCAAGGATTCTTTTCTTAGCTCTTGATATGTGATTCTCTAATGAGACGGTATCTTGACTTCGATTGGAAACTTCCCTCACATCCATATATCAAAGTGAATGGAGAATGTCTCATTGTAGTTTAAGCCAAGTTCGATATGCCCAAAGTACGAGTGGTAATTCTTCTACCCAATTTCATTTTTCTTATCCAATCGTTTCTTCAGGATAGTCTTAATAGTTTTGTTGGTGGCTTCAACGGCCCCATTAGCCTTACGAGGAGCTACAGACGATTCTTTTTATTATTCCATTCTTGTTGCAGAATCCGGTGAATTCCTTACGTTCAAATTGGGGTCCATTATCGAATATTATCTTATGTAGTATTCCAAATCGGGTTACTATGTTTTTATCACAAACTTAGCACTTTTCATGATGTTATATTTGGTAATGGCTCTACTTCTGTCCACTTTGTAAAGTAATCAATGACCGCTATAACATACTTAGCTTCACTTTGGATATAAACAATGGTCTGATTAAGTCAATTTCTCATACATCAAAAGACCATGGGCTTGAGATGAGGGTTAATTCACTTAGTGGCAAATGTGGTGTTGTTGAAAATCTTTGACATTTTTACATCTCTTTACATAATTCATCGCATCATTGGTCATGTAGGACCAATAAAAACCTTTTCTCATATCCTCTTTGGCCCATTTTATGCCAATAGAATTGTCTTTATGGAATCTTTCATAGGCTTCTCTCAACAGTTTGGTGGCGTTTTCTGAACTAACACATCTCAAGTATGGGAGTAAATATCCTTTTTTGTAAAATGTCCTCTCCATCATAAGAAAATTTGGAGCTTGGTGTCTTTTCCATCTAGCCTCCCTTCTATCCTTCGGTTGTTTTTCTTTTACCAGGTTCTTAATAATAGGAGTCATCCATTTTTTCTCATATTGATTGCTCATTTTCGTATGAATTGTTCCTTCCAGGGTAGCATCACTACCACCTCTCATTTCTTTTCCTTTTTCCATGTGTGTGAGAGCTTGGGATTTAATCAACACCATTTCCTCATTTTTGGCTCGGGGCATTTTTCTTCAATACTTGGACATTGTTGAAAGCATACTGGCACAATACAAGTCTTTGGGGCTCCTTGCTAACTAGCTAGTTTGGCCAAAGAATTGACTTCAGAATTTTTCTATGTACTTAATGTATTGAAAAATCTTCAAATTGAGTTAACATCTTTAGCACCTTTTTGAGAAAAAGGATTGATTTGGCATCTATCGTTTGATATGTCTGATTCAGCGATTAACCATTAATTGAGAATCACTAAAAAATTCAATCATTGGGATCTGCAATGGAAGGGCTAAGGTAAGTCTTGCCACCATTGGTAATGGGAAAAACTAACTTCATAGCGTAATGAAATCGATGTCCCTCAGGGGTCATGATTACGTAACTTATGTCAACCCCTTGTTCATTTGAGGCCCCATCAACAAACAATTGTCATTTAGGCTTCAAATCCTTCTCCTTTTCTAGTTGTTATTTAATGAACCCTGTGCATTCGTTAACAAAATCGGACAAGGACGGCCTTTTAATCGCCACTCGAGGTTGGAACACAATATCATATTGGCTAAGCTCTATCCTCTATTTTAATAGTCTTTCTAATGCCTCAGGTTTACTGGAAAAAAAATTATGTGGAAAATTGATTAAGACCTTGATTGAGTGTGAATGAAAGTAGGCTCCTAGCTATCATGCGGTGAGAATCAAATAGTATGCCAACTTCTCTATAACCGGATATCTAACCTCTGCATTTTTAAGCCTTCTACTAGTATAATATACGGGAAGTTGAGTTATGTTCTCCTCTCTTACAAAGACCGAACTTATCGTATGTTCAAAGACCACCATAGAGAGATATAAATTTTCACCTTTTATAGGGCAAGATATGACCGGAGGTTTTTCAAGATGATCCTTCAATTATTTGAAGGCCTTTTGGAAATCCTCTCCTCATTCAAAGTTTTTTTTCCTTATCACATCGAATAAAAGGATGCACTTATCGGTAGCTTTAGAAATAAACTTGTTTAGAGCTGCCACTCTTCCACTTAAGCCAATTGCATCATAGCTTGTTTTTGGCTTCGCCATATCATTAATTGCCTAGATCTGGTCAGGATTGGCCTTAATCCTCGAGCACTAATAATGTATCCTAGCAATTTCCCAGATGTATTCCAAAAGAACATTTTTGTGGATTGAGCTTCATTTAGTACTTTTTTAATACCCCAAACATTTCTTCAAGATCACTTAAGCGGTTATTTTCCTCCTGGAACTGACCAGCATATAGTACATGTACACTTTCATATTCCATCCAATTTGTTCTCTGAACATTTTGTTTACCAGCCTTTCGTATGTAGTTCCTGCATCGTTAGCCCAAAAGCATGACATTGTAGTAGTAATTTCCCCAATATGTTATGAAATTTTTGTTTTCTTCTTCCAGTTTAAAGATAGGGATTTTGTTATGACCTGAGTATGCGTTTTTAAGGACAAGAACTTATGTTCACTTATGGCATTAACTAACTAATCTGTTATGGGCAAGGAATAGCAATCTTTGGGACATGCCTTATTTAGGTCTATATATCAACATTTGTTCTCCATTTTTCACTAAATTTATTAACCAACACAGGATTAGCTGACCATTTGGGATAGAGTACCTCTCTAATTGAATCGGTTCTCAAGTAGTCTTTTGACTTCTTCTTTCAATGTGTCAGCCCGGACTTTACCAAATTGCCTCTTCTTTTGTTGAATGGGTGCAACATTTCGATCTATCTTTAGAGCGTCGCTTATGATTGTTGGGTCTATTCCGATCATGTTCAAGTGGGTAAAGGAAAACACATCCTTACTTAACTGAAGAAATTTAGTACGTCCCCTTTTGAGTTTGTTGCCTAATTCCTTTCTAATTTTTATCCTTTTTGTTAGGTCAAGTGAATCTAAGATTACCACTTCTAAGTCTTTGATGAACTTCATTCTTTCCTACTCATTTCTATAATCTAGTTCAGTAACGATCTCTTCGCCATCTATTTCGTTGTCTACCTGATTTTCCTCCTTTTGTTTTCTTTTCCTCTCGAAAAAATTAAATCTTTTTAGCACATTCTTGGGCTTTCAGCTATACTTATCTTCTTGTTTTCCTTGGATAATAGGCTTAAAGGACGACCGTCTAAGGGCTCCTCAAATTCAGTTTTACTTAATTCACTTCTCTTCGAATCGTAACAAGAAACACCATCTCTTTTGAATTACCTAAGTGTAGCGAAGTACGATTCTTAGGAGCTAAATTGCTCCCCACTTATTGTCCCCTAACCATTCTTAGTTTGAAACTTTACCATTAGATATTTTGGTGATATAAACACATCCATTTCATCCAGGTCCATTCTCTCAAAGAAAGCATTGTAACAAGAAAATTAGTCGATTATTATGAATAGGGTCTCAAAAGTCCAAGACCCTTTATTGTTGAATCTAAAGATTGGCTCAAAGCTTGGCCACAACTTCTCCGCTGGAATACCCGTTTGATCGAAAACATGCTTGAAGATGACATTTGCTGCACTTCGGTATCTACTAAGGTTTTGTTACCATAAAGTTCTCAATTTGTGAATTTATCATTACTAAATCATTATGCGAATGATGAACCCCCTGTCTCCTATGGGATTACTATTAAGTTGGGCATGTGAAGTTAATATTTATGACTTCTGAACAGTGGATCCTCCTGAATAGAAAGGCCTCCATCCTTTCCTCCTTTATGTATGTTCTCTTGGCTCCTTTGCTATTTCTAGCGAGTTGGGACCTCCATGGATGAATTCTATGTAGCTGATCGAAGGAATGAAGCCCGGTTGAGAATCATTCTCTACGAAATTTGAAGTATTGTTTATGGCCTATGATTGTTCGTTTTAGGATCGGAGGGGATTTTATTCTCCTTAACAAAATCCTTCAAATATCTGGATCTAATCATATTCTAGATTAATTTGACAAAAATGTAGCATTCGTCAGTTTTATGTCTGTTCGCTTTATGGTATGTGCAATAACCTCCCCCTTCTTCGGTGTTGGATAGTTCCTTGCCTTGCAGGAAGTAGAGGAGTATCCTTCATCTTTAGCCATGGTAAAAATATATGAAATGGGTTTATTTAAAGCCACATAGTTAGATTAGGGATCTCCTCCCATCTCGGCTTTTTATTGGGTTGATCATGGCCAAATTTTCCTCCTTCCTTATTTGGCTAGGATTTCTTCTTAGCATGGTACATTTCATCCATGTAGATAAACTTATCAACCTGAAAATGAAAATCTTGAAGATCCCAGCACCCATGACCGCTGAGTTCCGTCTAAAAGGGGTCTTCTCAATTGACCCTGAGCGCACTATCATTAGTTTTTCTCCATCAGTCGTGTTTTCCACCTTTAGTACCTCAGTGTTGAATCTCTTCAAATGTTTGTCGAGCTACTCTCATGATCTTTGTTTGAAATTTTTCAGTACACTAGAGTCAATAGTAGGATCTTTGCACATACGAAATTATGCTAAAAACTCATAAGAAAGTAGTTTCCAAGAGTAAATAGTTTCTCTCTGTAGTGCCTGTACCATTTGGCAACTGCCCTTTGAAAAGTGTAGGAAATTGTCTATAACGTACTTCTTCCAAATCACTATGCAATTCATTTAGCCCTCAAAGCCAAAAGATGGTCATCAAGGTCAGTGATTCTGTTATACTTCAATGATGGGATTTTGATGTGTGATGGAATTTTAACATATATTATTTCCTTTATGAATGAAGTTTCACGAGGATTATGATTTACCATGGGGTCAAGGGTCCTATTCTCTTTAAGATCAAGCATGTCTTTCATTATTTTATTGGCCTTTCAGGTATGCTTCGTTATCATGATAATCTCTTATGATAGCCTGTACTCATTGCTTGAAATTGAGCTGCCTAACTGCTCGAAAGATCTTCTAGTTCTCCTTTCTTGGCTTTCTTTTTTATGGTTTATCTTATTTTTTGTCCTGGGAGTTCGGAGAATACACTGTTTGTGCCTTCATTTTGAGTCTCTTTCTTTCATTGTAGATCCATGATGCCTTTTTCCTTATCTTTTCTTTTTAATAGCGATATGTTTAGATTCATCCTTAGAGATTCAACTTCTTCTCCTCCTTTAGTAAGCTTTGTTGTTTTGGAAGACTATTGATAAATAACCTTCTTAAGGAGTTCCTGCATCACTATACCATTTTGTTAAATCTTGAATCTAAGCCTCACTGTTTTTTGGCTTCACTAGTGTTGAAGGCGGCCCAGTTTTCGCATTCTTCGAATTGAAGTTTGGAGTGATATTTTCCTCTAGGTTTATTTGTTACACAATCTCTTTGTTTAGAACATTGGCTTTTTTATCTCTTACCATTTTCCTATAACAAAATTTTACATAATTAGTTTCTTAGTAAGAAAATAATGGATCGGAGATTCAAGCCCTCCTTCTAGTGCCAAAAATGTTAAAACCAAAAATTAGCTCAATGCATAAGTTAATATTATTTAGAATGGCACTGCAATGCTCATGAATTTAATATGTTTGTGAAGTTGTTTAAGAATCTGAGTCATATGTTAAAGGGTAAAATAGGCAAGCCATATAAGTGTGTAGTGGTCCATTAATTATTTGTTATTGGACAAAATTGACGATTCACACAAGTCATTATCCTTTGTTCATATATTAATAGGCATGATAGTCATTATGCAAATTAATCTCTTATTTAGGCAAGGGCTTAAGTCCAAGTCAAAAATCAATCATATACACATTCCTTATTCGATGATAGTCAAATATGTGCAATTATTTGGATGTAGGATGTGCAAAATTGTTTAAGTCCTTTGTTCTCATAAGTTTCAAAGACTACAGTTGGTCCTTAATTTACTCAAATCAATTTAGGATTTATAATTCTTTAATTTCAAAAAGGGGAAAAGAAATCATTTGCCACCATCAGAATAGTCAAAGGGGTCTATTTATAGAGATGTCAACCACGCGGGATGGTTGACATGTGTCCTGGGTACAAATCAGACGGTTCTGCCATTCATATCTTGATTTCACTTTAGTAGCACTTTTGTTGTGACTCGATGTCATATGTAAAAACTTGACAACTCATGTAACAGTTGATATTTGACACCTTGTACTAAATAACCTTAATGTAGGCAATTTGTACAACTGACAATACTCAATATCTTTTATCATTTGATATCCATTGTGCTTGTGACGTGCTTGATCTTCTTTGCCGATATTGTAGCTCATCGATCTCGTAAATGTTTAGCATCGTTTATTGCTTGAAATGTTTCATAATGGCTAGGTTCGGCATCTGAGACAAGTATTCAATAGGGACTCAACACCCTTCCTTTGTTTTGTGCTCTACAACATTACGTGGTAGAGGCTCAACGTCATTTGTGCCACAGAGACTCGATATATCCTCTTTGTTACTAGGTGTTTAATACTCCTTAACAGTACAACATCCTTTAGAAATTCGACGTCTCTTGGTAATGGATATAGGCTCAATATCTTCATGCTTGGCACACTTCCACCTTACACGCTCGATATGCTTCCCTATTTATAAGTTTGGTATCTCCTAAAAACTCAATATCTTTCCTCAACGTTATATATTCGGTATCCCCTAGAAACTTGGTATCTTTCCTTGATATTATATGTCTGGTATCCTCTAGAAACTTGGTATCTTTCCTTATATTATATGCTTGATATCCCCCTTCCTTTTTTATATAATGGGTGATGTTTCTCGTTGTAGTAGCTCGACATCCCTTCTGCCGTTGTAGAAGCTCACTATCCCTACTCCTTTATAAGCTTGACAAATTTATCATTTTATAGACTCGATATTATCTCTTCAAAACTATTTCCATATTCATAGGCTCGATACCATTTGTTTATACTATATGTCTTTATATCTTTTTTCCTTTAGATTTGATAACCTTTATGGCTTGATATCTTATGTTAGATGCTTACTACGTTATTGAATTGGAAACCTAATATGTAATCATAGATTACTAACTCGACATGCATTTATAAGCTCGATTATGCTATCTTTAGATACTAGATATACATATTTGTAGTAACACTGTCTTCTATTGCTTTTATATCCTCTTGTTTATTTTCTTAACATAGTAGTCAGAAATATATGGATAACAACAATCGAAAGACTACACTTCTGTTAGAACTGTAAGTCAAGATAGATATTTTGGTAGACCAATCTTGTATTTGGTATGATTCATGATTCGTTCTTTTATTTATGGCTTTAGTAGACGTTGTGTGTTTGTCCATCGTATTTCGAGATTTCAATGGGTTTGATTATTTCACCCAATTTATTGATGTCATGATTCTTACTTGATTGTATATATTCCATGGGTGATATTTGATATGCGTGGCATGGTATATTATTATTATGAAGCTATGTTGGATATTATATTACAACATGCTCATTTTATGCTTATCATTTATCATGCTTAGTATTATGCACTAACCTTGGATTTAGATATAGTCTGACATGTTTATTATTTATACAATACTTGGGTTAGTCTAAGACTTTTCATGTACAGGGACATTAGCCACGTTAGATATTGGATTTTAGGAGATACTATACATACACTATATCGTATTTAGAGAAGCTGGCTGTTTATATTCTCCTTTAGGTGTCTCTTTGTATTTTTTTATGATATGGATATGGGTTATATATATATATATATATATATATATATATATATATCGCACTTAAATCGATGTGTATTATCGAAGTGAGTCCTCCATTTTTATAGACTCACCTTGTTGTGTATGTGTATATATATATGTGTGATGTATTGTATTTCTCTGTTGCAATCTGTGACTCTATTTTCATTTGCCTATGTTGTATATTGTTCAGTCCTAGTAAACCCGTGTGTTTATTGCTTTTCTCCAATACTAGATACATGTATTTTTTTTAAAATTTAATCAAAAGAAAATGTACCAGTGTTAGCCCAAGGAAATATTCACGTGTGGTTGCTCCTAACAAGCCTCATTCTCCATATTACCCTATAGTATGCTTTAGTAATACTCTTTAATAGTATAGGTATAAAGGTGGGACGTTATATTTTTGTTAGGAAATCAAATCTACGGTTTTGATGACAACAATTATACAATGAAAATCGAATATGCATATATATATTTCTATATACAGGTACTTGCTAGAACAACATCACTAGAAAGACAAGAACAAGGCTCAAAGAACACTACAAGAGATAATAAATCGATAGGTACAAAGAAGCAACAGAAAAGATGCATAAAACAGACATGCATAAGTTTCAAACATTTGGGTGCACAAGCCAGACGTCTGGAAAAGCCCTATGGAACAACAAACAGACTAAACTAGACGTTTGGTCGTAGCAATCAGATGTTTGAAAATCTACTATTTACAAAAAAATATAGTATCCGACGTCTGATTTCGAACTCGGATTTTAAATTTAAACGTTAACTGCCACATTCGAATAGACATCTCGTCTTCTCTTTGCTGCTACTCTTCATCATCAATAGAAGCAACTATAGAGCACTTGTTAATGGATGCAACTACTCAAGGAACCTCTCTACAACAATATATATCTTCAGGAATCAAGATGACAGATCACCTTACTTACTTACGCTCTACAATTACATATTCTATCATATATTCTTGATTTTTAGCAATCCATACTTGTATTTAACTCTTCAAGATATTCATCTCTTCACAAGACAATATTCTCTAGATATATATTGGAAGCATTTGTACTAATTAGCCAATATCTGTGTTATAGAACACACATTTGACAGGAACAACTTATTGTGACAAGGCCTATTCCTCCAAGCAAAGCGAGGGTGTTTGATAGTCGAATTCCGAAGGGAGCTTCGGTACTGGACGTAGGATGGGAGGTCTGAACCATATAAAATCCTGGTGTGCTTATTCTACATTTACTTAGATTAATATTGTTTTAATTGCATCATATATTTTGTCACATATACTTGCATATACACTACACGATCCACCCTATAGACTTTCAATTGGTATCGGAGCAAGGTTTTATCAAAGCACAGTAACACGTTTTTGAATCACTTTAATATGGCAAGTATTTTTCAAGAAGGTCAATCCACAGCACGACCCCCACTTTTTAATGGTTCTAACTATGCATATGGTAAACACGTATGAGAATTTTTATGGAAGCTAATGGATTAGAAATTTGGTCAAAATAAATATGAATCACTTGACACTGCTATAAACACATGGAATGATGCACAAAATATTTTCATTAGATAATTATGAATTTTCACGTGTCATGTTATGTAACATTGTATTTAACGTACCTTACAAGTTACACACGAAGGCACAAACATAAGTTAAACAAACTAAGATTTCAATTTTAGAAAATCAATTTTCATAATTTAAAATGAAACAAAATGAATCTATAGTAGACATGTACTCTATGTTCCAAACGATTCAACACAATTTAACGGCACTTGGAGTCAAATTCACAAATTTTGACTTAATATCTAGAATATTCAATTCTTTAACTCCAGAGTGGTAAAGAAAAGTATTAGCTATCGAAGAAGCTAATGATCTCTCAACACTCTTAGTTGAAGAATTGATAGGAATTTAATGTCCTATGAAGCTAATTTGCAGGAACGAAAAGAACAAAATTCAGAAAAGAAAAACATAGCATTCCCCGCAATAAATGAAGACTCCGACTTAGAAGAAGAAGAAATTGTATTTTTTTTTCCCAAAACCACAACAAATTCAAGAAATTTAGGAAAGCGACTAGATTTCGGAAAGGAGGAAAATCAAACTCAACAAATCAAACATCAATCAAATGCTAGGAATGTGACCAATTTGGACATATGAAGAAAGACTGTCCCAAGCTCAACAATCATAAGAAGAACAAATTTGAAAAATTCAAAAAGAAGAAAGCTTTCAAAGTAACATGGGATCACTCGGATTCTTTATCATCATCAAACAGTGATAGCGATAGTGACGGAGAACAAACTAATGTATGCTTTATGGCATAAATTAACGAGGTATGTCCCGAACTTAGTTATGATGAATTATCAGAACTTAGCGAAGAATTAGATGATAAATTTAGACAAATTAAAATTTTGAATAAGGAACATATAGCCAAAATAAACAGATTAGAACTTGAAGTAGGAATGTTAAAAGATGAAAAAAAACTTAGAGGAGGAACTAGAATTATCTCAAGTAAAAATTAAAAATAGTTTGGCTGAAAAAGAGAGTATGGCTATTGTTTTTGGAAAAACTAGACTAGAAAAGAATAACTTGTTAAAAGAAAATATCAATTTGAAGAGTAATATAGAAACATTGAAAATTGAAAATTTAGAATTAAAAGAAAAATTAGATAAATTACAAATAATGTTTCAAAATTCAATAAAGGAAAACAAGATTTGGAAAATCTTATCAAAACTTCAAAACCATTAGGTAATAGAAATGGAATAGGATTTAAAAATATTCCTAAGCAAAAAGGGAATAATATTAAGAAACATAGTTGTATTTATCAAAAGACTAAAAGATCACCTAAGTCTAATACGAATACCAAAAATAAAAAAATTTGGATTCCTAAGACAAATAATAATTTGATCAGACAAAAACATATTAATAATTTTTTAGAAAATGTAGTCTATAATAAAATTTATTTTCATAAAGGTACCAAACCTTCTTGGGTATGGCTACCTGCTCCTCCTAACATCTAAGACCCTAACAAAGTATATAGGTACCAATTAAATCATCTTTTATTTTGCAGGTACCAAAATTAAAAATAAGGAGAAATGGATACTTGATAGTGGATGCTCTAAGCATATAACCGGGAACTAAAAAATGATATCAAATATAACATACATCGATGGTGGAACAGTAACTTTTGAATATAACTCAAAAGGATACGTCATTGGCATCGGAGAAGTCATCAAATCTGGTATATCTAACTCTCGTATTATTACAAATGTTTTGTTAGTAGAAAATTTAAAATACAACCTACTTAGCATTAGTCAATTATGCGATAAAGGTTTTCAAATTAATTTCGAAAAAGATAGATGTAATATTTTCAACAATAACAAACAACTTATCTTTGAGGATTTTAGAAACAAAAATATTTATGTCATAAATATGAAAATAAATCGAAATTCAAATTCATGTTTAACTGCCAAACATGACGATTCATGGTTGTGGCATAAATGATTTGTCATATTAACATTAAATATTTTAACAAATTAGCAAAATATGAGCTAGTTAGAGACTTATCTAAAATAAATTATAAAGTAGAAATTTATGTGACGATTGTCAAGTTGGATAACTAAAGAAAAGATATTTTAAATCTAAAAAAAATATTTCTATAAAACAACCATTAGAATTATTACATTTAGATTTATTTGGTCCAACCCAAGTACGATCTATAAATCACAACAAATATGTTTTCGTAATAGTTGATGATTTTTCAAGATATACATGGACTTTATTTTTAAAACATAAAAGTGACACCCTTGGTATGTTTAAAATCTTTTCTAAAAGAATTAAAACTCAAATGGACTTGAAAATTAAGAATATTCAATGTGATCACTGTGGAGAATTCGAAAATGATCTTTTTACTAATTTTTGTAATAAAAAAGGTATAAGTCATAATTTTTCTTTTTCCTGCAAACCTTAACAAAATGGTGCGGTAGAAAGAAAAAATCGAACATTACAAGAATGTGAACGAACACTATTTAATAGTAGCGGTCTACCAAAACATTTTTGGGTTGAAGCTATTGCTATGGCTTGTTATGTTTTGAATCGAGTAACCATAGACCTATAAATAAACATACTTGTTTTGAAATATATGGTCTCCACTCGAGCCATGGAGGGATGACAAGTCTAAAAATCACAATGATCTGTCATCGTCAAAACAAATTTATTTATTTATTATTTTATATTTATCTACATGTATTTGTATTTGGTTTCACAAATAATAATACTATGTCTTATTAAAATCAAACTCTCAAAAATATAAGCAACACCCTTCAAATTAAGGCTATTTTAAGACAAATTGGCGTTTTCAGACGTCTGACCCCTTTATCATCAGACGTCAGACACTCTGGTTTTACACAAATTCTAAACCATCGTGCATATATCAGATGTCTGATATAATCGTCCAGACGTCTGAAAATCATCTCTGCTTCACAAAAAATAGAAACCAGTCGATTTCAAACGTCTAAACTAGTGACCAGACGTCTGAACAAATTCTCTGCTTCCATCAGATAGAAGCTAAAACCATTTTCAGACGTCTGATATTATATCTAGACGTCTGAGAAAACTTTCTGTTCTATATAAAAACACTTCGACCTATTCCAGACGTCTGATTCTTCAATCAGACGTCTGATAATTCTCTCTGCCTAAAAAAATTTAAAAATCGAGCAATTCTAGACGTTTGCCACCAATAACCAGTCATCTGATTCTATTTAATGTATTCATATTAGGTTAAATCAGACGTCTGAATAGCTTTCCAGACATCTGAAATTCAATCGACACTCTAAATTACCCTGCTAACATCTATTTTTTCACTTTTTCTAATTTGCATTTTTCTTCGGTTCTATAACAAAGTCGATTTTTCAACTCTTAAAATTATTTTCTCTTCCACACTCGCTTGAATTCAATGGCTCCAAGACAAAAAAACCCTAAGATTTCTAAACGAAAGCAAGACCAAGCAACTTCATCCAACCCTCAAGTTTGCTCTAACGATCAAATAGAGCGATGGATGAATCGTGTACCGCATTCACTAAAGAGATACAAGGATATTCAGAAGAAGAAACTTTATACAGGTCCATTTTATAATTTGCTAAAGTTTTCAATGTATGATTTGGAAGAAATGTGTGAAAATACTGGTTTGGAAACATTAATATCATTTAATCCCAATAACGTCCAAATTTATCAGTTAGCAATATTTCTCTTCTATGCAAATTTGGATAGCACAGTAATGTGGAACACTGATAACGATGATAATTGGCTATGCTCTAGTGTTTACGGCAACACAATTAGGCTTACTCCAGGGATCATAGGCCGAACTCTCGGATTATCTGACACTGAAGAAGATTTATATAATATTTCGGATATGCGTCTGAACCCGAGGGATAATATAACTCATCAAATATGCGAAGATGAAATGTCTAGATTTGCATCCAAATACCTATGACCTAAGGTGAGACTTCTCACTAGAATGATTATCAATACTATACTTCCGCGCCTTGGTATTCATGGGCAGATCATGGACCTAGAGCACAAGACTTTATATGTTATATTCAGTAGAACAAGGATCAATTGGGGAAAATTTATATTTGACGAGCTCAAACACTTTTGGACTCGACCATGCCCATCCATCATCTATCCTACATATATCATGAGACTTCTACGAGCTCACAACGTCTCCTCATATTTATCCACTTTTGAAGAAATTTCTCCAAAATATGCATCCACCAAGTTTTTCTCTTTCATGCACTTTGTAACGACCCAGAATTTTGGGCAATAACAATTTAATAATCTGTGTTAATAATTTAATTGGTTTGATAATTTTTCTTTATAATTTTAATTTAAATTGATAAATTTATTATTTTTTAAGGTTAATGAATTTTTAATATGGCAATATTGATAAGATTTGTTTCTCTAAGCTAATAAATTTTTATTCTATTTATAGTATATATAAAATTGATATATATTGTGAATAGAAGAGCTTTTGTTTTAAATTAAAGATTGAATTTTCAAATTGTAACATATATGTATGTATATGATATAGTTTGATATTGTTTTGAAATTTAATTTTAACCCATTAATAATTTATATATGAATGAGTATGGTAATTTAAAGCTTTGTTTTAAAACCAAATATTTTTCAAAAGTAAATTTAAGTTTAATTCATTTGTTTTCCAAATATAAGATAATTATTTATTTTAAATATGATAGTTTGAAAGGATTTAAACATTTTGTTTTGTTTTCTTTAAAAATGCTTAATATAAAATGGTTATAAATATATAAAAATAAATGTTTTAGAATTTTAATCCATGTAAAAGATATATATATGTATAATAACTAGTTTTAGAATAATTTCTTTTAAAAGTAAACTTATATATACATATGTAAACATTTATTCATTAAGAGAATTAAATAAGTGAGCTTTCTATTTACTTTTAAATTAAATGCAAATTTATAAAAAAAAATATATACTTAAGATAACATGTGTAATCATACAAGGCATCTCATGAACACATGTAAAACAATTAAATACTTAAATGACATTTGTTTGAATTAAAGGACATGTGGAAACATTTACTCTTATTTAGAATTTAAATTTATATAAAAGTTTTTGTTCGAAGAGAAAATTTGTTTTCCACTTTTATTTTTATTTTTCATCTCAAACTCTTTTCTTTTCTTTCTTCATTCTTTCTAATATTAATGGAAAAATTAAAACCAAAAACAAAGAGCAAATCTGAAATCAAATCAACCTGCAAATTTAAGCTTCAACCTGCAATTCATATGGAACCAAGTTCAACAGCAGTATCAATAATTTGAAGGCATGCAGTAGGCAGTAGGATTTCAACATGCAAGTTTATCTTCAGATTTTAAGAATCAAAACCTGTTCTGGTCTGCATATTTTAAATCAGGTGAGTAAATACTTTTTAAAAACAGTTGATCTTATTTTACTGCCATGCATGTGTTGTTATTGAATTGTATTAAAAATTCTATAGCTTGAATTTATATGGATTAGTACCTATATGTTGTGAGAGTTTGTTGTACACATGCAAATGTGTTTTCTGTGAATGATCTGTTAAATGAAAAATTCAAAATCTTTTAATCTAAACAATATTAGATCTTGATATGTGAAGAGAAGTTGTTTGTAATCGTATGACTTTTCATCTAAAAATGTTTATAAGTTTTTAAAATGAAATAATAGTTCAGAAGTTTCAAAATTACAGTAAAAATCAATTTGGGTTAAAAATTTATGAATTTAATCTTTAATTTTAATGGCATGATTGGAATAGAAATGGAAAATCATGATTTTTAATACTTGTCTCATGATTTTTAGTTGCGTAATTAGGGAGAATTTGGAGTTTGTTCGTAAATTGGGTTTTAGGGAATTACCGAAGATCCAAATGATGATTGTAGCTTGAATTTTGACCCAAGCTTGCTTGTATGTTACAAATGATGGGAAAAATATCTAAGAATTTTTCTAATGGCAAAATTGTGTGAATTAGATGTAACTAGGGTTTTAGGTAAGTTCTGTTCGAATTTACTGTAATGTCATTTGCGACATAGATGATGATTCGAGTTGGTTCATTTTTGGTGAGGACGAAGTTTGGGATGTGGTGGTTCTATGACGGGGTCGGCGTGTTCATCATCGTCGAGTTTGTTGGCCGTGGGAGGTTTCGAGTCACGTTAGTTTCTACAGTATTTTCGACCATCGAGTACGAAATTTCGATCCACGTTTGTTTTGTTGGATCTGGGTTCACCTTCTTGCTCGCGAGTGGTTTTGGGACTATGGAGGATCGTCGCGATGGACGATGGAGGTTGGCGGCGGGGGTGCATATGCACCGTGTCTCTCGTGCATAGTTGGGAATGGAGGAAATCAATTTGGGGGGAGACGAGTTGAAGAACTCGAAGCAGTTATCGCGTTGATCTAGGATCGACTCGAAGTAAAGGAGATGGAGGGATTGTCTCGATGCTAGATCGGGAATTTTAAGGATTGTCTCGGGTTGAGCTGGATGCTTGTTTCCAGTATTTTGTTTTTTTAGCATAAGCAGTGTTCTGTAGGAAGGAGGCAAGTTTTAATTGTAAAACAAACTTTTTAATCAAATGGAAATCAAGATTTTAATGGATTTCAGTCAAATATATTTTCTAATTAAAAGGAGTGTTTGAATTTAATTATTAAATCAAAAGTTTTAAAGTAAATTTAAAAAGTAATGTTTTAAAAAACAAGGTTACAAATTATATTGGAAAGGTAAGTTTAAACTTGATAATTTAAAGTGTTTTAAATTTGGAAATGATTCATAAATGCTTTATCTACAAGTAAGGCTATTATTAGGATTTTGAAAATCAAGTTTAATAATTTGTCTTTATTCAAATAATTTATTTATAAAGATAAGTAAGGTTAAATTATTTGAATATGACTCAAGAATACTTAATTAAGTATAATTGTTAATAAGTAAGATATTAAATAAGATTTATGCTTTTCTTAATTAATTAAAGATTTTCTATAGTTATAAGAAGATTAGTTAATTAATTAATTGTTTAATTAATTTTAAATAATTAGTTAATTGTTTATTTATTTTTAAATAATCACCTAATTATGAATTAATTAAGTGTAATTACTTAATAAAGTAATTAATGGTTAATTGTGAATGTAATTAAGGAAGTTAATTACTTATGGAAGTAATTAATGATAATTACTTATGGAAGTATTTAAATAGAAGTGATTATTGGTTAATCACTTAATGATATAATTAAAGAATTGATTAATATAATTGTTTTAAAGATAATTAATTATGAAGTGATTAATTAAAGGGTTAACGATTATTTAATAATGGAATTAATTATTTAAGAAAGTAATTAAGATTCATTAATGGAAGTAATTAGGGAAAATTACTTATGTAAGTAATTAAGAGTTAATTACTTAATTATTTAGTTAAATAATCAATGTGATTAATTAATTAATGAATTTAACTTAAGATTAATCACTAAGGGTAATTAATTTTAAATTGTAATTAATTAATAAAGTAATTAATTATGGATTTATTTATCAATTTAATTGTTTAATAATTACTTAATGAAGTAATTAAAGATTAATTAATTAGATTAATTAATCAAGGATTAATATAATTAAATTAGAAATTAATAAATTAAGAAGTTAATTAGTTAAGATAAGTAATTACAAATTGTTAATTACTGATTACGATTAATGAGTTGATTAATTATAAGTTAATTAGTTAATTAATTAAAGAATTATTAATCAATAAGGATCATTAATTAATGTGATTAATGATTTTAATCAAGGTTGATTAATATAAGTGACTAATTTAAATGTGATTAATTAATTGTAATTAATTAAGAATTAATGTAATTAATTATAGTTAATTAATTAATGAATGATCATTAATTATTGTAATTAACGATAGTAATTAAAGATTTAATTACTGAATATGGTTAAGGACAATTACTTGAATGTAATTAAGATAATTAGCCAAGGAAGATTAATTAGTGAAGATCATTAGAGATGATTAAATTATTTAGAATAATAATTAATGAAGAAGGATTATGGAAATCCAATTGATTAAGAAATAATCAATTCTGTTTTGGATGTTTGATTAATATGGATTGATTGGATAATATTGGTTAATTGATTGATATTGGATGATCAATATTTGGAGATTGATGATTGGTTGATATTGGATGTTTGATATTGGTTTGATATTGGGTGATTGGGTTATATCTGTTATGTGATATGCTGCTTTGTGGAGATGAATGTTGTTATGAATTATTTATTGTGATAATATGATTCATCTATCTGTTTATATCATCCTGAATATAAGTTAAACTATTTAAACCCTTAAGTATAACTTAGACATTAAAATGGCGTTTGGTTTCGGTGAGACCGGGATCGGGTTTCCATATTTGGAAACCGAAAACCACATCGATTCCAATTAAACGTTAGGTCGTGTATCCAAGTGGAGCAAGTGAAGAATCGAGGTGTAAGGGCTATACGTCAGTATAACTCTGTGGGTGATTCCGTAATGAGTTGACGGAATAGTGCTTATGGATTCGAGATGGTGAATCAGAGTGCAAGGGCTATGTTCGTTGACTCTGAGGGCGATTCCAATAATGAGTGCAATGAGATAGTGCCTTCGGTTTCGTTCGAACCCGGAACGAACTTGTATGGATTAAATGCTTTTAGAACATCGTCGGGTGGACGATGAGCATTCTAAGATAGATGTACTCTATAAAGGTAATCGTAACCTCAAGCCTCATCAACCGGGAATGGCTAAAACAGGGGAGGTGTAGCAAGGCTTCGTGGGTAGCCCCCACTTGAGAGCGAGATTTACCCCTGTCTAGAGGTCCCTTTCTATTTCGGCTTAGTGTGTGGTTGGTCGCGCCAACTACGGGGTGGTCTTGTTCGGGACTGTCCAGTAAGGGATGGTTCCGGCCTTGTGTTACAGGAGAGTGGGAGTACTCCTCGGTACGTTGATCTAGGCCACGTACTGTAACGGGCGGTACCCCAGTAGCCCTGCCATTGATGGAAACCCATTTTCCCTACGAGACCCTACGGTTTTGATTGTATTACCCACTTTTGTGGCTAGTAGCTGGAATTTAATAGATGTAACAATTTCGGCTATTTCCTATTTGCTTGAAAACCCTAGACACTATTATAATATCCCTGGATTTCCTATCAAATGTTTTGGTTAGCGTAAGGTAAAAACTTTTCCATGTTTATGTGTAGGAAGTCTTACGTGATACCTTTTCTTTTCAAAGGTTTTCTAAAGTTAAGCAATTTTAACCCGTTTACTCACACCAGACCTCTGTCTGACCCGAGTGTTTATTTTCTGTTTTATTAAACTCTTGGATACTCATATTATGTACGAGTAGTCAAGTGGTTCAGGTTTGCTTGACGAATTCTGGAGGAGATATGGAGCAGGAGGCTTCGACGTGTAGATATATTATGGTTCCACTATGTTTGTTGGTATCTGTTTCTCTTGTATCTTGAGTTGTATGGTTAGACAGAAGTTTATAACTGTCTATTATGTGTTGTATAAGTTGTGTACTCTGATGTAAATAGATACTATGTAATATTTTATGTTATTTATTATATTTTATTCGTTCCGCTGTGAGTTCTTTGATGTTGTTGTTTCTTTCTTTCTCTTTCTTTCTTCTTTTATCCCTTTCTTTCTTCAAGATGATGTGATTTTCTGGGAGTAGAAAGTCGGGTCGTCACATTCTTACCGGAAATTCCTCCGGATTTTATATCATTTGAAGAGTGGACGCAACATCATCAAGCCAAACAAGCTGGGCCTCTACCTTAAACACAACCTGAACCATCACAAGAGGTGGAGCAACATCGAAAAAATACTCCTCCTACACCCTTTGATTATACATCCCAAGATGACATTTTGGAGACTTGCACAGAGACGAATCCAAATGAGAGTATTCGCGACCTAACTCTTCAAAATCAGCTTATTTTGTCTCGAAATCAAAAATTGTTGGCTAAGCACATTGATTGTTTTGAAACATCTTTTGCTTCTTGCCTAGCCATGGTTGAAACGTCACTTTCAAAGGTATTATCCATTCTAAAGGAGGTTCGTTAAAGGGTTCGTGGTCCTACACCACCTTCAGAAGATTGGCCAACTCCAGTGCCTTCTCCTTCTCCTTCGAAACATTCCAAACTTTTTGACGAGGAAAATGAACCTCTCGAACAAACCCCGGCATCTCCTAAGAAATAAGTGAGCTCTTCCAAAACTGCAGATAAAGGAGATGATCAAGATAAAGCCTCCCCAAAAGATTCTTAGAATTCTTAGGAGTCCATCTTTTGTATAAAAATGATAAAAATCTATGAATGTAATCGATTGATGTGATTAATGAAATTTCCTTTTTGGTTTGTTATTTCTGTATAATCTTACAACATTTGGTAATTACTTAATGAAATGAATATAATGTCTACATTTAAAAAGTTATAAATCCTTTTTGATAATGCCAAAAGGGGAGAAATAATAAATATCATTAATGATGGAAAGCACATATTCAGGGAGAGATTTATAAAATTATATATAAGTACATTGTATAGTTGTCATCATCAAAAAGGGGGGATTGTTAGGAAATCAAATCTATGGTTTTGATGACAACAACATACATATTTCTATATACAGGTACTTGCTAGAACAACATCACTAGAAAGAAAAGAACAAGGCTCAAAGAACACTCCAAGAGACTACAAATCGATAGGTACAAAGAAGCAATAGAAAAGATGCACAAAACAGACATGCACAAGTTTCAGACGTCTAGGTGCACAAGCCAGACGTCTGGAAAAACCCTCTGGAACAACAAATAGACTAAACCAGACGTCTGGTAGTAGCACTCAGACGTCTAAAAATCTACTATGTACAAAAAATATATAGTATCAAACGTCTGATACAAATACTAGACGTTTGATTTCGAACTCGGATTTTAAATTTAAACGTCAACTGCCACATTCAAATAGACATCTCCGCTTCTCTTTGCTGCAACTCTTCATCATCAACAGAAACAACTGTAGAGCACTTGTTAATGGATGCAACTACTCAAGGAACCTCTCTACAACTATATATATCATCAAGAATCAAGAGAATAGATCATCTTACTTACTTATGCTCTCAATTACATACTCTATCATATGTTCTTGATTTCTAGCAATATATACTTGTATTTCACTCTTCCAAATATTTAGTTCTTCACAAGATAATATTCTCTTGATATATATTGAAAGCATTTGTACTAATTAGTCAACGTTATAGAATACACATTTGACAAGAACAACTTATTATAACCAAGCCTATTCCTCCGGACGTAGCGAGGGTGTTTGACAGTCCAATTTCGAAGAGGAGCTTCGGGACTAGACGTAGGACGGGAGGTCCGAACCGGTATAAAATCCTGGTGTGCTTATTTTATATTTACTTAGATTAATATTGTTTTAGTTGCATCATATATTTTGTCACATATACTTGCATATACACTACACGATCCACCCTGTAGACTTTCAAGTTTGGTGTCATATGAGGTTCAGAACAATATACAATATTTGCGACACGAGTCTTGGTTGTAGAGTGACTTAGAGTCCCCATACCCCTTAGGTGTGTGGTAGTTACCTGATAATAAAGGGATAGTAGAAGCATACGATGATTGCTTAGGTAACCATCTTAGGAAGTACTTGTTACTTTTCCATTATATATATTTCCCTTATCTCTACCGCTTATGTTTGTAATCTCCAAGTAAAATGGAATTTAATGAGGAAGCTAGTGAAGTAAGGAGTGGTTTGCCTAATGAATAGCGGCGGCATTAATTATGGTGAATAAACCACTATGTGGCTTGAATATTAATCTAAGTATTTCAACTAGGGAAAGCTGAAAGGATCCTATTTTAAATCTTACATTATAACAATGAGTTGAATAAATGATTTAGTAGTGATCAGAGTTATGCGATCAAAGCTAATAGATAGCTTTCCACTGAAGATATTTGTTTGCTTGTCGAAAACGCATGCATTATTGTATAATGTTTGTTTGATATTATGGATGGATGATGTGTGGTGAATTGCATAGTTGTTAATTGTTAATAAATTGAATATATATGCAATTTTTTTAAAAATAAACTTTTTATACAAACAAGCATATGATTTAATAAATTATGAATATGATTTTATGAAATGATTAATAATACTTTAGTAGTATATTTGGTGTTAATTTGTTTGTCAAATGCTTTAAGAATTTCGGTTGATGCGGGTGCACACGTATTCTATAGGGATTCCTAAACACTTAATTAAGGCAAAGCCAACATAAATTTTGGAATGATATAAGAATTATTTTACTAAAAATTATACATTGTTTTGTAGAATAATGTATTATTTGGCGTACGAAAATATTAGTTTTTTGGATTTGTATATATTTCGATCAACATATGTAGCCACTGAATATTAATGTAAAGTTGAGATCGATAGCGATGCAATGTTGATATTTATCTTGGACAGTCAACATTGCATCCATTGGCAAAATAAATTGCTAAAATTTATGGCATGATAATGTTGCATATTTAAATATAAATTAATGTGTGGAAAATTTATATTTTTCTATGTTTGAATTAAAAGAATTTTCTAGTGATATATATACATATTGGTATATGATGGAATTGTTTTGAGTTGAAAATAAATTTTCTAAAAAAATATATATGTGGGGGAATGTTATGCAGTTTAAAATATTTTTTGAAAAAAAGAGAAGAAAGAGTTGTTTATTAGCAAGAAATTTTGTAATTAATGCTAATGGAATTTTACTTTTAAAGTTTTAAAACTTAAATTTGAAATTGTTTTTTTAAAATGCATTTAGAGTACGCAAAAGATTTTAAACAATATATAGAAATTTTCTAAGCCTAAGCAATGATTTGTTTTAATCATAATTCGCAAACCATTGGTTTGTTTTCGATGATTTTATTTCTCTAGAAAGCGACATTATTAAATGGAAATTTTTGTTGGAAATGCAATTCAAAATTTTAAGCTCAACTTTGGTTAAAACATGAATAAAAATGGATATATATTGATGCTCTGGAAATGCAAACTCCACATAACCATGTTGTATCCATTTGGTTTTAACTTTTGATTTTATCATCCAAATTTGATGAACCTTCTTTCATTTGAAAGCTATGTTAATATGGAACAATTTTCATCTTTAACATCTTTTAAAATTTTAAAATCAATTAATATTAAAGTGGGATTACATTTAAATAAAAAATCTGGCTAGAGAATTTAATTTTAGAATTTTAGTACCAAATGTTTTGGCCATAACTTTTGAATTATTTGTTCGATTTCGACAATCTTGCACTCAATGGAAATCTAAGAACGTAAGCAACAAACATTCCTGCTAAGAATTTTATAGAGTTTTGTCATTTTCATTGCTAAAAATGCCGTTTTATAATCTGGGTCTATTTTTTTCAATTAATTCCATATATACCTTTAGAGAAAAGGTCGTAACTCATGTCATACTCTATATTTTAATGATCTAAAAGTTTCTTTTTAAAGCATATGCATTATGTAAGAAATCTACTTTTCAGACCCATGTAAATTTATAATATTAACCCTTATGGCTTTGTTGTAAGGTGGCCTAATTCAAAATGCTTGTGTTATATATGTGTGTGTGTGTAAGTTTGTGTGTGTATATGTATGTATATACAGATATAAACTTATGCATACTCATCATATTTTACTATATACAACTAGTGTTTGAAATTAAGTAAGTGTAAGTGGTTAGAAGGTCTAATAGGACTGAGTGGGAGCTTTATCTTGCTTTTGCTCGCAAAATAGTACGGTAACATGCTTTAATATGCTATATAAAGGTACATTTTACGCTATATTGATATATTTCATGATATTATATTATATTGTCTCCCATATTGCGATGCCCCATGGTTAGGATGTATTTTTATTGTGATTATATTATGCTTTGATTTTTCAAAATACACCCGTACAAAGGAGACGCTGTCTAAATTTTCTGAAAAATCCGACACTTAGAAAAAAATTCACAACAAATATCGTATACAAAAATAAAAAGTCGTTGAATGAGTCTTTTCAAATTATAGGATACGACAAGACAAGTTAGAGAGAAAGCCTCAAATAAGATTGTTTAAACTTATAAAAGATTGAAAATACAAAGAAAGTTGTGGGTTGAGTTGTGTATGACATCTCCTTATAAGAAATTGTGAGGGTGCAATTTTCATAAGGGGAAAGTCTGTAACAATCTTGCTTTATACATCGTAATAATATGTAAATTTAACTAAAATGGAAATAATCGAATTTTGAAAATGAATTCTTACTTATTTAAAGTTACATTAATAAAAAAAATTATAAATTGAATAAAATATTTTAGTTGAATATAAAATATTTATATGATTAAAATAGTGAAAAATAAATTTACTTTATGTTAATACAATGAATAATCAAATAAAAAAGGTATCAAAATGAACAAAATTTTCCAATTATTGAAACTTACTTTAGAGCTACCATATTGCTTCTCCTGTGGATTGAATCAAGATTCCTTGAAGAAAGATCGAATTCCCTACGGCAAAGTGCGTAAGCCCTTAGAGGCAAGTGAAGTTGGAACCGCCTACTGTTGATGCCATTTAAGCTTCTACCTGTAAAATGATGTGTATATCAATTTAAATTAGATTGGAATTTATTTATAAATAAATACAAGAATTATTTTAAAAAATTAATTAAATTAAAAGAGCCTGAATTTCATTCAACACAAGCTCATCTAAAACAAATTATGTCACCACTCTCTCCTTTCCGCAAACATAAAACTGAACTCTACATGAGTCTTCCAATTTCTACACTAAATCACAAAGGGCAAACGCATGCATTAAAAAAATTGATAGCTCGAACATGGTTGCACTTAAGGCCTAGCACGGGCAATTAAGGTCGAGATGGTCGTGATGCAAGGTTAGGGGCGCGAAGCTTGGTTGCAGTCGCAATAAGGTGCTGGCGTCGATCATGTTCTTGGCAGCAATGAAGTGGGGAAGTAGCATTGTAGTTGCTGGCAAAGGAATGGAGGCTGCAACGTGAATGTTGGCGATGGAAACATTGGTTCTACATGGTGTTCAGGCCGCCAGATTTTACTGCAAAGTTTCTAGGTCGTGGAGCAGATTTTGGGGTGCAAAAGATGGCTAGCGGTAGCAGCATTTATGCTCGAGCTAAGGGTAGTCCCTAATTGGGTACTTCAAGCATCATTCTGGTGAGTTTTTAAACTCACATCCATATCAATTTCATATTGCATACCATGAATATATCTATATATTACCAATTGCTTGGTTAAATTGATTGTTTGTGATATTAGATATGATTTTGGATTTGATGGTGAAATTTTTTGCATGTTGGGTCGTCAAAATGCAAAGGAGACGCTGTCAAAATGCATTTTGATTGTGTAGTTGATTTATATGTTGTGTGTGCATTGTACGGGTGATCGGAATTCAATGGAATTCAACTTACCCATGCGATAAAATTGTATAGACGATTGGTTGATATTGAGAAGAATTTTGCTCTATGGTTTATATTTGTAGATTTATTTATTTTCTCATTTCAAAAGACTTTGAATAGCTTTGGAAATTTTTTTATAGGCTTCTAAAATTAGATTGAAGTGTATTTACAAATAAATAAAAGTGCTTGAAAATAAAATAATTTATTGAAAATTGTTTTGGATATAAAAGTTCTTTTAAAAAATTGAAAATAAAAATTTTCAAGGGCAATGGAATGTACGGAATTTTTATATGCATAAATGAGGGGGTTTAATAATATATTCCAAAAGGGAATTTCTTTTGTAAAGTGTATATTTAATAAAAAAGGATGAAAAGGTAATTTCAAAAAGAGGATCTTTGACTATCTAAATCTAAAAACTTGTTTTATATAAAAACTTTTAAAACTTTTGAAAACTATTTTTATATAAAACAAGTTTTCAAAATTTAAAACTTACTTTATTTAAATTTTGAAAACTTGTTTTACATAAAAATAGTTTTCAAAAGTTTTAAAAGTTTTCATATAAAACAAGTTTTCAAAATATTCAAGTTAAACACTTACATAAATTTCTCAAATTAATTACTTAAAAACATTCATTTTTACAAAGAATCGATTAAAAAACAAGTTTTAAGAGTATAAAATATATGTCCTTTTTATATATCATGGTTTGAAATTTATTTATTAGAATTTTATGTAAATTCTATAAAATGAGAATTTTGAGTAAATGATTTAGCAATACTAAGCGGTATGGGCCAATGGTCATACTTTTCTGATTGCTATCTTGACACCTCATACAAAATATTTGTATTATCTTTTAATTCTATATAATGAGCATGTTAAATAAACGGATTTGTAATACGGGATGGTATGGGATGCTTGGTATTGTTTTTTGGTTATTCTATTGACTCATATTATATAATTATTGTTGCTTTAGTGAGCGTAGTTTACTAGCTTTTAGTAAATGTTTGAGTAATACTGAGTGTTATGGGACGATCAAGTAATACTTGTTCAGTTACTATTGTGAGTAGACCCCACTTATATTCTTGAGATGGGTTAGGAATTTGTGATATCGTCTAGAGGTGACTCCTTAGAGCTTAGTAGTCGAGAGTACTAATAATTTCCAAGAGCTAGAAGATGGAGTTATGTAGGAATTTAC
Source organism: Allium cepa (assembly GCA_030765085.1). NCBI lineage: Eukaryota > Viridiplantae > Streptophyta > Magnoliopsida > Asparagales > Amaryllidaceae > Allium > Allium cepa. Next base: position 428,758,473 of record CM060938.1, read on the forward strand.
AGAAGTGTCCACTTAAGACTAACTAGCCGAGTTATATTATTATTTATTCTTAGGGCTAGTCGTCGAGGAATTATTATGCTGAGATACTCTTATTTAGGCATATTGAGTTGAGAGTACTTACGATTACTCTCATTTGGACTCATCTATTTAAGATTATTCTTTGCACCCTCTAAGGACTAACTAGTCGAGTATCATTATCTACTCTTAAGACTAGTATCTAAGGATCTGTTATGTTGAGATGCACTCAATGGGACCCATATAGTCGAGAACAGTTATTATTACTCACAACGGTATTGTTAGAGTTGAGAGTGCTAGTTATTACACTCATTAAGACGTATTTGGTCGAGAGTATTTGTTGGGAATCTATGTCATAGGGTGCATGCCACAATGGAGAGAGTGTAATTAAAACCCACCAAATAGGCTAGTATCATTCTAGCCATCTTGATTTCTAGGTCAAGCCTCAAATCCCTGATGTCACCTTGTTGAGTTTATAGGCTGAAAGTGATTATTCTCATTAGAGTCATTGCCCAGACTTCACATAAGGACCAACAGTCTATTGCCATGGGTAAGTAGGAGTCGTAACCAATGCACAGCGCGGTCTTGCACCCTGTTTATGACATGTAGATGGATATTATTGTCACAATTCTGGGAGTAACTAAGTTACTATATAAAATAGGATGCGGTCATTAGCATTTCTTGGAGTAGTGCTGCGGTACATCGGTTACATGGATGGCTTTGGTAGATCCATTATTTATGAGACATTTGATGTTATCACCTTACCAAAGACGACGATTATACGACAATATAGATTGGTTGTGTGTTAGTCTGTCATTCGAGATAAACTTCCTGAGACATATGCATATTGTTTATCTATAACATTGGAGACTTGTCATGTGCTTGTATGTCATTCTCTCATAAGAGCCTATTATCGAGAGATCTTTTTATACGATTAGTTGTTTCTATCTTCTAGGGCCATTCAATTGAGGTTTTCCCCTCTCTAAAGGTTGTGGTTCAGGATAAATTGTTTTGTATATTGCGTATTTGATTGACTTTGATGTTTATTGAGTTTTTAGTTTTTTAATATCTCTGATGGCCAAACAGTAGAAAGTTATCACCTCAATTAGGACTATAGGTCGAGATAATTATCTAGATATTGTTTTTGATATATTACATGAATTCCATCCTATTCGGGTTTGTGTTTTTGGCTATCTCCAAGGACTAATAGTCGAAAGTCTTTACTTCCATCAAGAATGTAAGTCGAGATAGTATTCCTAGATATTGTTTTCTGCACTTTGTATGCATTGTTCTCTATTTGGTTCCATATTTCTTGATTTATCTTTTATGGCTTAACCGTCAAAATTTATTACTTCCATTAAGGTTGTAAGTCGAGATTGTAAGCTTTGTTAGAGTTGCTTTGATTATTTATTTGGGATTCTGCCTTTCTTGGTTTATCTTTTAAGTCTTAACAATTGGAAGTCTTCACTTCGTGATTTATTCTTTTATTTGTGGCTTTTGGGGAGATTGTGTGCTTGTCCATGGTATTTTGAGATTTTGATGAGTTTTATTATTATCACCTAATTTATAGATGTTTTGATTTTTACTTGCTTGTATGCATTCCATGGGTAATATTTGAGATTTCTAGCATGATATGTTATTATTATGAGGCTGTGTTGGATATTATGTTATGCCATGTTCATGCTATGCTTATCATTTACCATGCTTACTATTATGCACTAACCTTGGATTTAGATATAGTCTGGCCTGTTTATTATTTATATAATGCTCGGGTCAGTTTAGGACTTTTCAGGTATAGGGACATTAGCCACTTTGGATATCGGGCTTTATAGGAGACTATATATATACGCATACGCACACTACATAGTATTTTGAGAAGTTGACTGTGTATATTTTCCTTTGGTGTCTCCTTATATTATTTTTAGTGACATGGTTATAGGTTATAACATTTTGTACTTAACTTAATGTTTATTATCGATGTGAGTGGGAACTCCGTTTTTAAAGACTCACCTTGTTGTGTATGTACACATATGTGACTTATTATATTTCTCTACTGTGATCTACGACTCTGTGTTCATATGCATATGTTGTATATTGTTCCACCTTGATAAACCCACGTTTTTATTGTTTTGCTCTGATACTGAACATGTATATTTTTTAAAATTGAATCAAAAGAATACATCCAGTGTTAGTCCAAGGGAATATTCACGTATGGTCGTTTTTAACAAGCCTCATTATATATATTAGCAGACAGTATTCTTTGGTGGTACTTTTTGGTAGTATGGCTATATATGTAGGGCGTTACATAAACGAACTCCGCTAGCCTTCTTGCCTAATGTGGCGCTCACCCATGTGTCAATGTACCTACTTGTACATGCCTAAGCACACATGTATACGCAAACATACATCTACTTCACAAATTAAATTTTGAGCTTCACTAGACCAAGTACACACAACATAGCGCACATAATAGTTGTTGTGATTAAATGAGATGCTCGTAACGTGCTTGTACACAAATATAGATGCTCACATACAAATAATATATAATTATTCATACAAATACACTTATATATACGCAATCGCATACTATAATTCTAATTACAATGCATGAATTCCCTTATTTATTATACAACTTCAAATACATGTATACGTAAACCTATCCACATACAATACATACATGAATATTTTTAAATAAGTATTTCAATTATTGCTTTTATTTACTAAATCTTTTTAATAAAAGTCCAATATCTCTTTATACTATTTTATAAAATCTTACAACTATTTTATATAATACATTACTAGCTTACTAATCATTTTAAGCCTTCATAACACATAATTTTTCATTTAGATTAAGTATTCATCTCATAATTATTTTATAAAACGTAATAACCATTTTATAAAATATCTTATTATGCTATTTTATAAAATCTCAGTCTCTTTTATAAAATATCTCATTTACTTATAACATTATTCCTTTACCTAAATAATATTTCTAAGCATAATTGAACTTTATTAAGCCTCTAATTACTTTAATAATAAGTGTAGAGCCCAAAACTCTTTTGGTTAACTTACTAACTTTTAGAAAATCAATTAAAATAGTTTAATTCATACTAACTAACGATATGCATACAATCACATCACTAAATTTGCCTCCGATCATTGATAATATCACACACCATTAATCAATTAATCCAAAATCCATTTCTAAATTTACTAAATTTCTCAAAGTAGTAATTAAGGTCTTTAATAAATAACGAGTTGACATAATCATGTTTGCAGCATGAACATAAACCTAAAACATCACCAAACATGCTCTAAATCACTTCATACAACTTCATAGTCATCAATAAATAAATTAATAAAGTATAGTAAATAAATGAAGTAAAAGAATCATCATACTTACCTCCTCCTCTTCAAATCAGGCTCTAATCGCTAAAACCAAACTTCAAACTTGCTTGAAAGTTGAGATTAAGCTCTAAACTCCACTTCAAGCCAATGCAATAATGGGTTTTGTGAGGAATTGGAAAAGAGGTATTGTACTGATTTTTTTGGGATTCATGGAAATGATTTAGGCTTGGATTGGTGGATCTAGGATTAGGGATTAAGGAGATAATTATGAAAGTAGAGGAGAGAAAGAAAAGTAACATGAAATGAAAATGAAATGAAGAGGTTAGCTAACTTATAGGCAAACTTATGGGTCATAGTCTGTAACAACCCGGAATTTTCGATCCCGAAAACTCTAGAAAGTTATGAAAAAGAAGAAATAGATAGAAGAAAAAGAAGAAACAGAAACACCAAAACACAGATTCTCACATTCGCAGCGGATCAAAAAATATTAAATAAATAGCAGTTATACAAAGGAAAACTGTACTTGTCAAATTACACTTTAATATATTAGAGTTACAATATTTACACAACACTGAGCAGTTTAATTCAACATGCCCCAGATAAGCTACAATAAAACACACCGGAATACTCTACATGCGTTCCTGCCATCCAGCTCGTCTCCTGAGCTCCAAAACGTCCTTACCTGAACATCTGCAATACTCGGTCTGACCCGAGCATTACATCAAAGTAACACCCGGGTCAGGCTGGAAACCAGCGTGAGTAAACTCATCTAACATGGAATATAAAAGTATGCAACTTATGTCTAACCCGGGGTAACTTGTATCAATCACAAGTTTAAAATTTGTTATTGACAACATTTATTTCACAAACCAATCTCTAAGTTCTAAAACTTAGATTCATCAGTTAAATTTACTTAAAACATTCCATTCAAATCTATTAATTTCACATATCAAATCTATTTAGAATTTTATAGAGATTACAAGTCGAAGTGGTTTCGGGTATTTACTAATACCCGACTCCGATCTCTTTGAATTCAATACCATCTTAACCCAAAACATTTAAGTGAAACACAATTCAAACTCCAAGTACAGGGTGTCACCTATACACATTAACATCACCGATAGATAACCACATTATCTCAGTATAAACCCAACATATCATATCACATAGCATCATAACACATATAAGAGATAACAATCAATCTAAGGCATACAATATTTTTCAATCATTCATAAGCAAGATTGATCACTTCCAAAATTAATTTAATTTATCTCTAATTAAATTAATTACTAATTTTAATCACTTAGGTTACCTTTCCTTAACATTGATTAATTACAAATCGATTAATTTATCATCCTTAAATTATCCTCTTTAAATACATTAATAACTTAGCCTTTAATGAATATCATAAATTAATTAACTTCCACCTATTAACATTAATTACATTACTCAAGTTAATTATCTTATGATCACTTACAATTGATTAGTTATACTTTAATTAATCACACTCATTTATTAACTAACATCTTAATTAACTTCCTTAATTAATCAACCCTTTAATTAATTGCCCTAAGTAATTAATTTTTTTGTTACTTCCCTTAGTAATTTACTTTTAATTACTTTCATCAAATGATTATCCCAGGGGTTAATTATCCTCAATTAATTAACCTTAAATCATCAATTAATTCACCCCTTTTTACTTAATTACATTCTGTAATTCTTCGTTAATTACTTCACCAAGTAATTTTACTTAATCAATCCATAAGTGATTAACTTTAATTAATCACAAATTAATTTCTTTATTTAATTATTCTAACTAATCATTAATTTAATAATTTCTAAAATCCTTACTTTAAAAAGATCTTAATTAAGTTCAATTAATTGATAACACTTTGGTTACTTTATTTAGTTATCAAAGTCTTAATTACCCTTAAGATAAATTATCATCTTTATTAATTATCTAATCATAAATTTAAAATATTTTTTTTCTTCTCTTATAACTGATTAACACTAAATTTTCATTTACAAATATTATGTTTAATCTATCTTCCAATTTTAACTTAACGAACTTTAAATTTAATTGACATATAAATCCTTAATTAAAGGTTTAAGAAAACATTTCAAATGGAAAGAAATTACTTAAGAAAAGTTTTTAAAAAAAAACAACTTCATTTAAAATTTCAAAAACTTTGCATTGTAAACCCTTTAAAACACAATTAAAATCTGTTTATCGCCTACTTCGGGTTCAACCCGACTCTTACTCGAGACTTGCTTCGAGATTCTACACCTCTTCTGCACATTTTCTTTAACTTGCTTAAATTTTAAAAAAAAAACTACAGAACCACACCCCACGATAACGAGTTTTTCCCCGTGTCAAACTACTTCCTACACGAGAGCCACTCCGGGTCATCCACGAACCCGTCACCAGACACTCGAATCCATCGTTGTGTACGTGCACCAACGTTCGCCAACGCTCCGGCGTACGCCACCACCTCCGGCAAGCCACAAATCAACATGACTATTGATTCCAATAACCGATTCCAAAAAACATAACCAAAATCGAAATCGAGCTTCTCAGCACAAACCTGGAACTCGACATCACTAGAAACATTCGTTCGAACACTCGATTCCGATCACAAAAACTGCTAAAACTCCAGCAATGGCTTGCCGACCCACCACGTCTCCATTTCCCAGAGTCTTGTTCAACTCGAATCATCAGAGGGAATACAATGATTAAATTACCCAGCTTGTGCAAAACTAGGTTTAGAACCCAAATCAACTCATCACTGTCGCCACGACCATCAGACGACCCATCACCCATTTTTCCCGACCCCGTCGAACCATCCTCCACCTCCCGTAGAAACCCCGGCTACCAAAATCCCTCCGGCCACAAGAAACTCCTCAAAACCCATGTTCCAGACATTACAAGATTTTATACTCAAGACTTGATTAAAAATTTTGATTTTAGTCCTAAAAATCCTATATTTCTAAATGAATTCGAGATAAAATCCTAGAACAGTAATTTGCAAGTTTAATTTTTTTTTACAGAATTAAAGACTTCCACTGACTTTCATTTCTTCCCAGTCAAATTTCAAATGTTTAGCTCAAATCCTTTTTTTATATTCAGTTTTAGATTATGACTAAGAGAACATTTATTGTTTGCAAACCAATCACTATAGATGCTAGAGGATGAGAAAAATGGGAACTTGAACTAATTTAGAACCCTGTAATATGGAAACAGAGAAGACCCCAATCCAACCTGACATGCACACATAAATACTTTCATACATACAGATTCTATACTTTTTTTACACATGCAGGCATCATACACATAGAGATCTCATAAGCAAAATAAATCATCAACTTAAACTTTTAATTTAAAGGTTTACTCACCTCAATATGACTTGAACAGATAACAGATGAAAGAAATGCTGGTCAGAATTGTCTCTATCAAAACTGAGGTTTGTTTGATTACTTAATGTTTTGAGTTTGAATCATTATGTTTACAATTGCTTCCAAGATTGAGATTTCCAGTTAAAAATTGCTTTGAATATGTTTTTGCTTTGATTTGCTCAAATTTGTGAATTTGTTTACTGATTTGCATTTTTAGATTTTTGTTTACCGCTTTCAGATTTGAAGAAGAATGAAAATTGAGAGAAAGAAGAATATGAAACTGATTTCTATTTTTTTTTAATGAATATCTTGTTTAATTTTTATTAATCTTAAATTAAATCAATTTACACTTGTCTAAGAATGTAACATTTGTCACTAGCATGAATTAATTGATTATATTTGTTAAACTATATATATATATATATACTTAATTTACAAGTGTATTTACCTAGAGTTAATAATCTTTTTTTAAATGATTTATAAAACTTATATGTATATATTTTTATTAAGTTAAAACATTGTTTTAATTCATATAAATAAATATTTTTAAGAAAACAATGTAAAACTAATTATATAAAAGAAATAAAATCATATATACTATATTTTTAAATCCAAAATATATTTAAGATATATATCTATTCTTTGAAATTCCATATCAAACCCAAATTCAAATTAAATTTCAAATCAATTTTATATATACATATATTTAAACAAATACAATATCAACTTGTATATACGAATTCTATTTAAAATCTATGTATACATATATATAACACAAATATAAATATAAATATTTATTTGATCAAATTCATTTGTTCAATCTATAATTCAGTATCTCTAATAATTAACCCAGCTAATTATTAATTAATAGATACTCCAAAATTCAGGTTATCTCATAGTCCAAATTCGTTCATCTACATGAAACAATATTCACTCTAAAAACATTCCAGCTCCAAACATATCCAAGTTTATACTCATCCTTCTCGCCATGGAATTGCAATCTCAATGGCAAGTGTCTTGAATCCTAATTCACTTGTTCCTAATAATAGGTACAACAAGTTTTTCGTTAATTAACTAATTAATATTTAAACTAATTATTTAAATAGTCAATTGTTGAAAAATGCAATTTGCTACAGTCAACCTTCCAAGCACATGAGGATACTACATATGAACAGTCTCAAGGACAAGATTATTTATCTCCTATTACTCAAGATCAACTCGAACCTTCTCAACCATTAATGTCTCGAACTTTAAGTGATATAAGAAGGATGAAGGAATAAAAGATACACTCCACCAGAAGTTTGAATGCTTAGAGATGCTTAGATTAACTAGCAATTATGAATGTATATTTTGACTTAGTTTAGAGTTTCGGTATGTTTTGAATGTATGTATGGAACTATGAATGTATAAATTATAAATATATGTTTAAACTATTTGGGTATGTATCAAAATTTGTTGTTATTTCTTATTTATATTTGAAATATATGTATGGAATGGTTATTACATGTCTATTCTTGAATATGTATGCATGCAAGGGTTAATACGGTTCTCTATTTTAGTCTTGGGAGAAAAAACATATGTGCATTTCTGGAATGCGCATATATAGAAAAAAAGAATGCATATTTATGGATTGTGAATATACATAAGAAGAGTTTGTGCATTTCTTGAATGAGTATATACAGAGGAAATGTTTGCGCATTTCTAGAACGTGCATGTATGCGCATTTCATAAATGTGCAGAAACATTTTCTATGTTCAACAATACGTAGCACCTTAATCAACACAATTTAACATGAAATTTTCCATTAATGATTAATTATTTTAACAAACTAGTATTGATTTCATTAGATTAATCATTCAAACAGAAACATATCTTTCATCACATAAAATCATTGCAATACACTTATAACCTCCAGATATAAACCCATTTACAACAAGTTTATCAATTACAAGCCCATCTCTTATGCCCTGAATAAACACATTTGTTGCAGCTATCTTGTCAGTAGGTAGTTGGTTGATCCATAGCTTCTTTGATTTATATTAATCATGGTCATCTAGAATTTTTTTTCATTTCGTGCTGGTTTTATGTAAAGGCCATAATACATTGTTCAATAAGAACTATCGAGGGTGGGAGTAAATTGTTAGAAATTGGTACCTCAATTCGGGAAAAAGCCATTGGAGAAGCATCGACGAGGAAGGAGGAAGCTCTAACCGTAGAGGCAAGCTCCAGGAAGAATTGCCAAACCACTATTTTGGTTTAGTAGAACTGGAGCAGTGTAGGGTGGAGACCGAACAAACTACTTCGTTTGGTAATTGGCTGATGGTTGGAGCGACAGTGAAAATCTCATTCGGTTAGCTGAATGTTGCGGTGAAAGATTGATTTGGAGCGGTGATTTGCTGAGAAGTGTTGACAAACCAAAGTTTTCATTCGGTGATTTGGTGATGCCGAACGAAGTATCTCATTCGGTATTTGGGCATGGCAGTCCAAACTAAAGTGATGCATGCCGAACCAAGTAGTGTCGCAATAGATGTTTGGTTCGGTGAATGCCAGTCCAAAATTTTGTTTCGGGGAACTAATGCTGAACGAGATATGTTATGAGCTTAGCCGATCCAAATCTGGAGTACTGATTGCCGGACCAAAAGCATGCCAGTCTAGATTGGGTTTTGCCGAACCAAACCACGTTTGGTGTTTTCCGAACCAAAATCCTGAGCTACTATATAACAGCTACCCCCTTCTCATTTCTTCATTATATAAATGGCTGAGCTTCTAGACTACAATGACAGCCATCCTAGAGAGCTGAAACTCTGTAGAATTTTATCTGTATTGTTAATTCTTCTTATGTATAGCCTCCAAAAGTGAATCAATCTTGTAACTCTAATCTTTCAGTGATTAATAAAATCTCGTCTTTCCAAATGGATGTACACTGCCTCGCGGTAGTGGAACCATTATAAATACTAATATTATTTATTTTTCTACATTGCATAGATATGAGACTGTCTGTTCTTGTGTTATCTCTATTTGTTTCATCTCATTACAATCACGATCCAGTAGTTTTCTGCTGTGTTGGGCTTTTATTCTCTTAGATTGGTCATTTGAAGTGATTTTCCACAACTGTTTGGTATACGAGCTGTAAGTTTGATTGAGGAGTGTTAGACGTTACGGCGGGAGAATAATCGACTCTAGTTGTTACAAGACCCTATACTAGAGGGATGTATATCGCGTCAGGATCACAGTTGGCAACTGAGAAATGGAATGGGGATAAAGACTTCGAGAAGTGGCAATGGAGAATGAAGGCTGTACTAATGAAGAGTGAAGTTCATCCAGTAGTGTTTATCCCTGAGGAGTTGACGGCTGACATCTCAGTCGCGGAAAGAAAGGAGATGGAGAAGTAGACATTTACTACTTTACAACTATCTAGGGAGAGAATGTTGTCCTAGAAATTAGCAGTGAGACCACTGCTAAGGGCCTTTGGTCCAAGCTAGAAAATCTCTACTTGAAGGAATCTCTGACTAACCATCTAATATTGTTGAAGGCATTTTTCACCATGTGGATAAGAGAGGGTACTTCAATGAAGGAACATCATAATTTCTTTGATGATCTCGTGATGAAGATGAAGACTGTTGATTTGAAGATGGATGAGGAACAAATGGCAATGATTCTTTTGTGTTCTCTTCCGAAGTGATACAAAGGTTTTGCTAACAGCCTTATCTTTGCAAGAGACACATCGACAGTGGAAGATGTGAAGTCAAGCCTTCTATATGAGGGCTTGAGAGATCATATGAAGGAGATAAGTGAAGGCAATAAAGGTGGAAGTAATAGCCACGGCCTATTTTTTGAAAGAGGTAGAGAAAACAAGAAGAATTGGCACCCTAGAGGGGGTTCCAAGTCCAGGAAGCCCGGTAATGATAGGAAAGGAAAGACTAAGGATGGGAAGTGCTTTATCTGCAAGAAACCTAGTCATTATAAAAAGGATTATCGACATTTGAAGAAGAAGGAAGAAGATAGATCTTCATTATTTGCGGTGGAGAAGTCTGTATCTGGCGATGTTTTGTCTACAGTGGTATCGGATGTCTCAGACCATTGAGTGTGGACCCGGGGGTGACTTTCCATAGATGCCTAATAAGGATTACTTCAGTTCTTTCATTGGACGAAAGGGAAGCTTTATTCTTATGGGTAATGATGCTAGTTGAAGAGCAATGGGTGAACGTACAGTGAGGATCAGGATGTTTGAGGGAGTGATACGCACTTTGTCAGGTGTCCAGTATGTTCCAAGTCTTTGAAAGTCCTTAATTTCTTTAGGACAATTGGTATCTTTGGAATGCAAGATAACTAACGAGAAGGATAGCCTGAAGGTTTCTAGAGATGCACTAGTTCTTATGAAAGAAGATGTGTTTCGAAATCTGTATTTGCTAAAAGGAACCACAGTTCTTGGAGAGTTGTGTATTGGAGTAGATAGTTCTCTTGCCTTGGATGCCACAAGGCTTTGGCGTCTTAGGTTGGGTCATATTTTAGAGAAGGGCTTAGATTTGCATCGGAAATGGAAGATGATCAAAGGAGAAAGCTTTGACAAGATGAACTTTTGCTAGGAGTGTGTGTTAGGCAAGCAAACGAAAGTATCATTTGGTGTTGGAATCTATATATTGAGGTGAGTACTTAAGTACGTGCATATAGATGTTTGGAGACCAGTTGCTACCCCTTTTATTGGAGGAACAAAGTATTTTACCTCTTTCATTGAAGACTTTTCTCGAAAAGTATGGGTGTATGTGATGAAGGCCAAATCAGAGAGTTTTGACAAGTTCAAAGACTGGAAAATGCTTGTTGAGAACCAATCTGGTTCTAGGTTGAAGGTGTTGAGATCTGATAATGGTGGTGAATTTGTCTCTAGGGAGTTCCTCGACTTTTGTAGATAGCATGGCATTCATAGACATTTCATTACTGGAGAAGGCTCGTTGCTTGAGATTGACGGCGGGTTTGTCTAAAGGCTTTTGGGCTGAGGCATTATCAACTGCAATGCATATCATATATCAAATTCCATGCTCAACCATAGATGGGAAGATTCAAGAGGAAAAGTGGAGAGGTAAAGCAGTGTATCTTGGATACTTATGAATTTTTTGTCGTCCTATGTACGTTCACCATACAAGTGATGACAAGTTAGAGGCTAGAGAATACAAGGGCATACTAATAGGATATACCAATGGTATCAAAGGGTATCGAACTTGGAACCCTGATGATCGGAAGATTGTTCATTTTAGACATGTTACTTTTGATGAGTCTCCTATGTTTGATCCGAAAGAGAGGCTACGTACCACATCAGAAGATTCTGATAGGCTTGAGGAGATTGAAGAAGTTCCCATGTTCTAGCCAGATAGTAGAGTTGTTGTTGATGATGTCGAGGAAAATGCAGTTGATGAAACATCATAGGATAATCTATAGGTACCTTCTAGTAGTGCTGGTGATGTGCATGAATCTAGACGAAGTTTAGTTCAAGGTGGAGCTGAAAGGAGTTTAGGCGAATCAGTATTTACCTGGGTCAGTCGTAAGATTATTAGTCCATCTAAAATGTATGGTAATTGGCAATTAACCAACCTTAGCCTTAGTAATCAGTTTGACTATGCACTACATATGGTTCATGAAGAGCCGCTTGACATTGATGAAGCTTTGAAGTCATATGATAGTTCGAAGTGGATATGCGCTATGGAAAAGGAGTTAGAGTCGTTGAAGAAGAACAAGACTTGGGATTTGGTACCACCTCCTCAAGGAAGTCGAGCCATAGGTTGTCAGTGGGTGTTCAAGGTGAAGGATGATGGGAGATACAATGCTAGACTAGTTGTTAAAGGGTTCTCACAAAGAAAGGGATTGGAATATGATGAGATATTCTCTCCAGTAGTGAGGCATACGTCCATCCGCATTTTGCTCGATATCGTCGTAGCTCATAACTTATAGCTGGAGCAAACAGACATGAATACTGCTTTCTTGCATGAAGACTTGGATGAGACCATCTACATGAAGCAATCAGAAAGATTTTTTGTAGATGGGAAAGAAAATTGGGTTTGCAAATTGAAGAAGACATTGTATGGATTTAAGCAGTCGCCTAGACAATGGTACAAGAGGTTTGACTCTTTTATGCTTTCACTTGGTTTTGATCGTAGCATCAAAGACGCTTATGTGCATTTTAAGCATTTAAAGAATGGTAGATGGGTGTATCTACTCTTGTATGTCTTGTATGTAGATGATATGTTGATTGCTTCCATGGATAAGACTGAAATCGATAGTTTAGAGCGAAAGATAAAAGAGGAATTTAAAATAAAAGACCTTGGAGAAGCGAAAATATTGGGTATGGAAATCCAAAGAAATTGAAATCTGGTACTTTGAGCCTCACTCAAATGGAGTACATACGAAAGGTGCTTGCTCGGTTTAGCATGGAAGGGGCAAAGGCAATCAGCACACCCATGCCTTTGCACATATAGCTTTCTAGTAAAGGCTCTTCGATCTCGGAAAACGACAAGGCTTATATGATGAAGGTCCCATATGCAAGCACAGTTGGCAGCTTGATGTATGCCATGGTCTGCACTAGACCTGACATTGCACAAGATGTTGGATTGGTGAGTAGGTTCGTGGAAAATCCAAAAAAGACGCATTGGGAAGCAGTGAAGTGTATCTTTAGATACCTTAGAGAAACTCCAAACTGTGGACTGTTCTTTGGCGGCAGAGGAAGAGATTTTAGCTTGGTTGGATTTTGTGATTCCGACTATGCCGGTGATAGAGATCGAAGGAAGTCAACATCCAAATATGTGTTCACCATCGGTGGGACAGCGATCAATTGGAGAACAAGATTGTAGACGATTGTGGCTTTGTCTACTACAAAGGCAGATCCCATAGCTGCGGTTGAAGCAACTAAGGAAGCGATTTATTTGAGGCGACTGTTGTATGATTTGGGCTTCGTATATGAAGGCATGGATGTGTATTGTGACAGTCAGGGTGCAATTCACTTGGTTGAAAATCAGGCATTCAGCTCGAGGACAAAGCATATTGTGGTGAGAGATTCGTTCCTTTTCTCGATGAGTGAAGAGAAGCTAGTTCATCTTTAAAATGTTCACACAAAGGAGAATGCAGCAGACATGTTTACGAAGTCTTTCCTGTAACGACCGTGATTTTTGAATTACTGTCGTAAGAAATATTTTAAAATTGAAACTTTAAAAATAAAAAATTTGAAAAAAAAAAATTATGATGCAAATTCATTGGCAAAGTCAGTTGCAAATTGCTTGTTGCATTGAATATAATTAAGTGTGTTGTAACTTGGCTTTGTCTTCTTCATGTGTATAGGTGAATTTAAGCTAAATATAAACTAAATGTGAACAATTGCTTTGGCTGTCACCACATGTTTCTAAAAAAAAGAAAGAATAATTTGCATTGCTGTCACTTTCAGTTCATAAACCAAGTGTGAACACTTCTCATTATTTTTATCATCAAATTTGCCTTGGCTGTCACTATCCAGCAAGTGTTGTAGCCGAGTACTATATTTCAAATGCACGTTTGCATTAAATGCAATGGTACAACGCAAGCCAGCACACACTTATTTTCTTTGACTAGTGCAAGCAGAAGAAAAGAAGTAGCTGAAGCATTTATTCCCTTTTCTTAAATAGCTTGATAAAAACATTAATGGCGGATTGATTTGTGCTCTTTGTTGGATTTGGGGTATCTATTGGTTTTGAAGCAAATAGGTGAGCTCAAACTCACTTCTCTAATTTATTTTCATTCGTTACTTGCGTGCACTGATTATTTAGAAAACATGGGATGTCTGCATATTAGAGGGTGTGCACAGGCATCAGTTTGTCCAAAATATTCTATGCATAACGTGCATTTGTATGGAAAGCTATCTGGACATCATTTAATTGCTTTAGCTTCAGTGATACATTCAAAAAAGATATGGTCCTGGATATCATATTTTTCAAGTTACTTATGCATATTAAGTTCAGGCAAACATCGTATTTCAAGTGTATGAAATGTTATGAGTTTTATTGTTGCGTGTAGAGGTAGCTATACAAAAAAAGTATGCTTACACGTGAATATGAACGTGTCCAAGCATACGAACGTGTCCAGGCACTTGCTTTTCACCTATGTATTTCTAGTTCATGTGATTATAAAAATTCATCTGCATGCGTGAAAAATGAGGTAGCATAGGGGCATAGCATTTGAGTTGCTTTTCCTTGTATGCTCTTGTATATAGGTTGCCAGGTAGCTTTAATCATTTTTTACTTACTGGTATAAAAACGTGTGCAAGTTGCCCAGAGCACTAATTATAAATGGCGTGCAAGTTCAATATGTTAGTTTTAATTTCTTCATTTGCATATAAGTGTCTCCAGGTGTCTTTGTGTGTACACTGTAAAGTGCATACAGATTCGTGCAAGTGTGTTTTAAATTATCACATAGGTCATTTTGTGCATTGGAACCTTGTTTCATTCGGTTACATGCATATAGTTCTTATATTTTGTGCATAGGACTCTGGTTTCATTCATTTGCGTGTGTGTAAGTATGGAGTTGAATGGGTCAGCGAATTTTTACAAAAGCAAGTCCAGCGCATTTTTACGTGGTTTATATGCGTACATGTATCGTGTCTTGCAGGCGTGAAAATTTAAAGTACCCAGGCCGTGTTAAGTAAAACATACATTCGTGCAAGGGAAAATTTTGAGTCACCTTCCTTCATGTGTGCGTATAATGTATCTTACTTTTTCGTGTATGATATTTTTTGTAATAAGGTGGCATGCGAAAACCAGTGCTAAAGTCATATATTTTCATTCCTTCATTTTCCAGTGCCAGATTTTGATACACAAATTAGTAGTGAAATATTTGTTGAATATAGTGGTGTAGTCCACTATTTAATTTTTGTTGAACCGGTGTTACGTTTTAAAACGTATTTTTTACCGTTATTTTTATAACGAGAATTTTACTTCGGTATTATATATTTGGAGCGTGTTGTTTTGGCGATATTTTTTACGAATAAAAATTACTGTTATTTTGACTTCAGTAACCGTCAATTTAATGTGAATTTTCAAGCGGTTAGCTCGCAACGCTGATTTAGTATCCGTTTTTACGGTGTTTTGTGAAGCGTAATTTTCTCGTCGAAATTGCTACAGATGTTGCTGTTTTAATCACGTGTTTTAAAAATCGTTTTAAAATAAAAATTGTTTCAAAAATTTTACTGTTTACGCTTTCAAAAGAATAAGGAAGTGATATAAACTCTTCAACAAAATTGAGGACTATGAACCCTTACTTTTACTGATTCAGTTAATTCCGAACTTGTCCGTTTAAGAACATAAATTTTATTTATGTAAAATATACAATTTTGCACTTTCAAGGAAACGATGAAGAGATTTAAATGATTTAGCAAAAGTGCGGAGTATGGAACCATATTTTTACTATTTCGGTTAATTCCGGACTCGTTAATTGAAATATTGGCTATTTGATGATTTTGTTGGGCTTTCGAGCCACTCTGTTGGACCTTCGGGTCATCTGATGGACCTTCAGGTCAATTACCATCGGGTCACTCAACGGACCTTCGGGTCATCTGATGGGCGCCAAAAATTATGTACTTGGTAGGTTTAGGCCATTGAGATGCACGTGCAGCGTAGCTAAAACTCACCATCTACTGGAATCGATCCACTTTTATGCTGATTTTTCTAGTTATCTTATTTTGATTTCTAGATTTTGCGACTGCTGATTTTTCTAGTTATCTATTTTGATTTCTAGATTTTGTGAATTGCTACTTTGAATTCAATTGTGAATTTGAAAGTTGATTTTGATGGAGTTTAAATTGAGATTTCTTCATTTAAACTATGTTGATTATTTATGTTGAATAGTCTCATCCGAGACTATAATTATTTGCTTAAGTGTTATTTATCATACACTTATTTCTGAGTTTAAATTAGACTGATCCGTTTATTATTTTCTTTTAAATAATACTCGGGTCAGACCGAGTTATTTCAGGGTAATCGCTATCTCTGATTAAGTTGCAGCTTCAGTTTTTGGGATTTCACTCCATCTTTTGTCTAGTCTTCGAGATGTACTTTTGGTGTATTGACTATCGCCACATGTATGGTGATGACATGTATATGCGTAATTGGTTCTTGTGAACTATCGATTGTTGTAGTATGTATTCCAGACTTGTCTTCCACTATATATCTGATATTTCTATCCTGATGTTACTTTACATATCTATGTTTTTGTTGTTATGAGTTGTTCTGGATTTTCTTCAGCCACCGTAATTTCGTTTTAGATTTGGATTGAAATTAAATCTTTGGGAGTAATTTATAAAACTCCTTTCGATGTAATCAATACTCGTCCAAAGCATAACTTACGGATGGTCGCTTCTAACAAGCCTTATTCTTCACAATGGCAGACATTATTCCTTATAATAACCTTTGTTATTGTGAGCATAGAGGTGTGGCGTCACAGCTTGGTATCAGAGCTGAAATTCAGAACAAATCATAATATACACAGAACAGAAATAGAATGGAACATGCGTTACAACTATTCAAGGGTTTTTATTCGTGCTTTTCTAATCTATTCTTCCACTTTAACGTGTGGACTATGTCTACGAATAAATCTCATATTCCGTAGTGTTCCATTTGTCAAATTGCTTATCAATTGTGTATTGTTTTAACTAATCTTTACCTTCTCTTTTCTCTCAGCCTAAGGCTGGAAGAGGTAGAGGGAAGCATTCTACTGCCGGCTCATCTAGTGGTTCTCATTCGGACGGAGTGTATATGTCAGCTGATCAGTTTATGGAGCTATTTCGGGGTACTCAGCCTTCTGTTGCTACTCCCGCAGCTCCTAATCAAAAGTCTGCCTTCGCCCGCATGTGTAGTGACTATTCCCACCTTGGAGGCAAGCCTTTCAAGGGATCGGAAAGTGTAATGGAGGTTCAGACTTGGTTGCGCACTTGTGAGCGCATATTTTCTAGGATGGATCTTTCTAATCATCATCGCGTTCTCGTGGCATCTAGTATGTTGCAAGAGCGTGCGCTTGATTGGTATGAGCTTTTTATTGCAGAAGTTGATGAGTCCTCTCTCTCTTGGATTCAGTTTAAGGAATGTTTCGCTCTTAAGTTCGTTCCTGAATTGGAAAAGGCTAATCTTGCTCGTAGTTTCCTTGAGTTGAAGCAAGGAAAGTCATCTGTTTCTGATTATGTTGCATCTTTTGAGACCTTATCCAAATACGAAGTTGGGTTCATTAACACTCCGCGTAAGAAGAATCTTCATTTTTTTGATGGTTTGAAGAAGTATTTGAAGAAAGTTCTTTTGCTTCATCTTAAGCTCTCTTTTGAGGAGCTTGTTGATTCGGCTCTTTGCCTTGAAGCTGTTGAAAAGGAACGTGATAGTTGTGATGATGTTGAGGTTTCTAAGAACCCCAACAAGAAGAGGTTTCCATTTCATAAGCCTAATTCTTCCAACAAGAAGAAGAAGTAAGCTACCTCTAGTTCTCAGCCTAGTAGTGCACCTTCTGTTCAAAGGGCGTGCTATAATTGTGGCTCTCTGGATCATCTTCACCGTAATTGTCCTAAGCCTCGCATTTGCCGCTATTGCAAGAAAGAGGGTCATTGGATTTATGATTGTCCTACTGCTTCTAGGGGTCTTAAATCTGGGAAGCTTAATGTTGCTAAAGCTTCTGGTATTTCTTCTCATCCCAAAGGTATTACTCCTTCTTTTTTGGAAGGTTTTGTTTTATTTCATGGCCGTTCTATTAGAGTTCTTTTCGATACGGGTGCATCGCATTCATTTGTGTCAAAGGAGCTTGTTGATGCCATTCCTTTGGATGTTGTTACTCTTTGTGACCCTTTAAGGATTGTAAATCCTATTGGTGGATCCGCTACCCTTGGTTTGTTATGTATTGATGTTGAGATTATTCTTTGTGGCTTTTCCTTTCATGCGAATCTGCAAGTTATGGATCATCTTGGTTTTGATATGATTTTGGGTATGGATTGGCTCGTCCGTTATGAAGTTCAAATTCTATGTCCTGAAAGAACTTTATATCTCAAGCATCCCGATGCTATCGAACAGTTATCTATTGTATTTCGAAGTGTGGACCATGATTCGAATGCTCTTATTTCTTCCTTCGAGTCGGAGGATGTCATTGCTAATATTCCAATTGTTTGTGATTTTTCTGATGTTTTGGAGCCTATTTCTTGTTTGCCGCCGAAGAGGGCAATTGAGTACTGTATTGATCTTATCTCTGGTGCTCATCCTGTCAGTTGTCTTCCCACGAGGATGTCTGCTAAGGAAAATGAGAAACTCAAGCAACAATTATCTGAGTTGGAAGCCAAGCATTTTATTCGTTCTAGCTCATCTCCTTGGGGTGCCGCCGTTGTCTTTGTTAAGAAGCCAGATGGTACTCTTAGGCTTTGCATTGATTATCGCAAGCTTAACGAGCTCACTATCAAGAATAGGTATTCATTACCTAGGATCGATGACATGTTCGATCAATTAAGTGGCGCTAAGCTCTTCTCCCAACTTGATCTTGCTACCGGTTTTCATCAGTTACGAGTTGCGGAAGATAGCATTCTATTACGGCATTCCGTACTCGTTATGGTTCTTACGAAGGGCTTGTTATGCCATTCGGTTTGACGAATGCTTTGGCGTATTTTGTAGATCTTATGAATCAGATATTCCTGAAATATCTCGATAAGTTCGTCTTGATTTTCATTGATGATATTCTTATTTATTCCAAATCTGAAGCCGATCATATTCAGCATTTGGAGATTGTTTTGAGCAATCTTCGTCAGCATCAGCTTTATGCCAAATTCTACGAGTGTCACTTCTGGGAGAATAAGGTGAAGTTTCTCGGTCATATTGTTTCTTCTAATGGTATTTCTGTCGATGCTTCTAAGATCGAATCTATTCAGAATCGGAAGAGGCCCGAGACCGTTACTGAGATCCGTAGTTTCCTTGGATTGGCGGGTTATTATCGCCGGTTCATTAAGGACTTTTCTCGTATTACTTTACTGCTTACCACTCTTACGAGAAAAGCTGTTCCTTTTATTTGGTCGGATAAGTGTGAGAATTCTTTTTTGGAGTTAAAAGATCTCCTTACTCATGCTCCTATCTTAGTGGTTCCCGAAGGGAATCGTGATCTAGTTGTTTATACCGATGCCAATGGTTTTGGGCTCGGTGCTGTTCTCATGCAAAAGGATAGAATAGTTTCCTATGCTTCTAGACAACTAAAGCCTAACGAGATTCGTTATGCTACCCATGATTTGGAGTTAGCCGCCATAGTCTTTGCTTTAAATATTCGGCGACATTATTTATTGGGCGAGCGCTTTATTCTCTTCACTGATCACAAATATCTAAAGTATTTATTTACTCAGAAAGAGCTTAATATGAGGCAACAGCGTTGGCTCGAATTTCTTGCTTCATATGATTTCGATATTCAGTATACCCCTGGTAAGGGTAATCGAGTTGCTGTGCGCTTAGTCGCAAGCAGCAGGTTGTTGTTTCCATGATGCTAGCAGAGTGGAATATATTGGTAGCTTTATCTTATTGTGATATTAGAGACCGTCCTTCAGTTTCTGATGCTCCCGTGCTTTTATTTAGCGTGGAAGCTTGTCCTAGTTTTTTGGATCGTGTTGTCGATGCCCAGAAACAAGATCCACCTATTGCTTATCTTATTCAGAGTTGTAAATCGGAATCCCGAAGTGATGATCTAAAGGATTTCTATATTGATGTTCATGGTTATATTCGGAAGAAGGGAAGGTTGATCGTGCCTAATGTTTCTAATATTAGAAATGACATTCTTGGGGACTGTCATCGTTCTAAGTATACTATCCATCTGGGTAGTAGTAAGATACATGCTGATATGAAACGCTTATACTATTGGGAGGGTATGAAGCATGATATTGCAAGTTACATAAGTCGTTGCATGACTTGTCAACTTGTTAAAACAAAACACCAGCGTCCTAGTTGTCTTTTACAGCATCTTGAGATTCCATTATGGAAATGGGATAAAATTTCTATGGACTTCATTGATGGTCTATCTCGTTCGAGGTTGGGCCATACTAGTATTTGGGTGATTGTTGAAGATTGACCAAATCAGCTCATTTTATTCCTATTAAGTCCAATCGGACTGCTCCTTTGTTGGCTAAGCTGTTTATTAAAGAAGTCATTCGACTTCATGGAGTGCATAGTTCCATTGTTAGTGACAGAGATCTGCTTTTCACTAGTGGTTTCTAGAAGAGCCTTCAGAAAGCTTTGGGCACTAAGCTCAATCTCGGTACAGCTTGTCATCCACAGTCTGATGGTCAGACTGAAAGGGTGAATCAGGTCTTAGAGGATCTCCTTCGAGCTTGCATTCTTGATTTTGGTGGTAGTTGGGAAGACCACTAATCTCTTGTTGATTTCTCTTATAACAACAGTTTTCAATCAAGTATCGGTATGGCTCTTTTCAAAGCTCTTTACTGAAGACCGTGTCGATCACCATCTTGTTGGTTGGAATTGGGGGAAAAGTTAGTTCTCGGCCCCGATTATATTCGTGATTCTTCTGAGTGGATTGATATTATCAGACAGAGAATGAAAGAGGCTCAGAATAGGCAGAAATCTCATGTCGATCGTCGTAGGAAGCATTTGGAATTTTCTGTTGGCGATCTTATATTCATTCGTGTTTCTCCGATGAAGGGTGGGTGCGCTTTAGTAGCTCCGAGAAATTGGCTCCTCGATATATTAGACCATTTCCTATTACGGAATGCATTGGCCCAGTTGCTTATCGTGTATCTCTACCTATTCAGTTTTCGAGAATTCATGACGTATTTCATGTATCCCATCTTCGTCGATGCCTTCAAGATTCAGATTCTATTATTGGTCCCCATATGTTGCAAGATCTTGAGATCTCACCCGACTTGTCTATGGTGAAAAATCATATTCATGTGCTAGCTTCGGAGGTTAAACGCCTTCGGAACAAAGAAGTCCCGCTTGTGAAAATTAATGGTCCGCAAACCGCAAAGATTGCACTAGGGAAACCAGAGAATTCATCGAGCGTTTTTATCCAGGTTTTCTCTCCTCTTCGGGGGGGGGGGGGGGGTGACCATTCTTGATCTATCTTTTCTTTTTAAATCTTTCTTGTGATGAATTATTTGTGTTCTTGACCGCTTCTAGTATGAAAATTGCAGGGATGGTATTTTTATAAGGGGGGAGTCTGTAACGACTGTGATTTTTGAATTACTGTCGTAATAAATATTTTAAAATAGAAACTTTAAATGTAAAATATTTGAAAAAAATTATGATGCAAATTCATTGGCAAAGTCAGTTGCAAATTGCTTGTTGCATTGAATATAATTAAGTGTGTTGTAACTTGGCTTTTCTTCTTTATGTGTATAGGTGAATTTAGGCTAAATATAAACTAAATGTGAACAATTGCTTTGGCTGCCACCACAAGTTTCTAAAAACAAAAGTGAGAATAATTTGCATTGCTGTCACTTTCAGTTCATAAACCAAGTGTGAACACTTCGCATTATTTTTATCATCAAATTTGCCTTGGCTGTCACTATCCAGCAAGTGTTGTAGCCGAGTACTATATTTCAAATGCATGTTTGCATTTAATGCAATGGTACAACGCAAGCCAGCACACACTCATTTTCCTTGACTAGTGCAAACAGAAGAAAAGAAGTAGCTGAAGCATTTATTCCCTTTTCTTAAATAGCTTGATAAAAACATTAATGGCGGATTGATTCGTGCTCTTTGTTGGAACTGGGGTATCTATTGGTTTTGAAGCAAATAGGTGAGTTCAAACTCACTTCTCTAATTTATTCTCATTCGTTACTTGCATGCACTGATTATTTCGAAAACATGGGATGTCTGCATATTAGAGGGTGTGCACAGGCATTAGTTTGTCCAAAATATTCTATGCATACGTGTATTTGTATGGAAAGTTATCTGGACAACATTTAATTCCTTTAACTTCAGTGAAGCATTCAAAAAAAAGGTGGTCCTGGATATCATATTTTCCAAGTTACTTATGCATATTAAGTTCAGGCAAATATCTTATTTCAAGTGTATAAAATGTTATGAGTTTTATTGTTGCGTGTAGAGGTAACTGTACAAAAAAACCTGTGCTTACACGTGAATATGAACGTATCCAGGCACACGAACGTGTCCAGGCACTTGCTTTTCACCTATGTATTTCTAGTTCATGTGATTATAAAAATTCATCTGCATGCGTGAAAAATGAGGTAGCACAGGGGCATAGTATTTGAGTTGCTTTTCTTTGTATGCTCTTGTATATAGGTTGCCAGGTAGCTTCAATCATATTTTACTTACTAGTATAATAGCGAGTGCAAGTTTGCCCAGAGCACTAATTATAAATGGCGTGCAAGTTCAATATGTAAGTTTTAATTTCTTCATTTGCATATAAGTGTGTCCAGGTGTCTTTGTGTGTACAATGTAAAGTGCATGCAGATTCGTGCAAGTGTGTTTTAAATTGTCACGTTATTTTGTGCATTGGAACCTTGTTTCATTCGGTTACATGCATATTATTCTTATATTTTGTGCATAGAACTCTGGTTTCATTCATTTGTGTGCGTGTAAGTATGGAGTTGAATGCGTTAGTGAATTTTTACAAAAGCAAGTCCAGTGCATTTTTATGTGGTTTATATGCGTACATGTATCGTGTCATGCAGGCGTGAAAATTTAAAGTACCCAGGCCGTGTTAAGTAAAACATATATGCGTGCAAGGGAAAATTTTGAGTCACATTCCTTTATATATTGTGTGCGTATAATGCATCTTACTTTTTCGTGTACGATATTTTGTGCAATAAGGTGGCATGCGAAAACCAGTGCTAAAGTCATATATTTTCATTTCTTCATTTTCCAGTGCCAGATTTTGATACACAAATTAGTAGTGAAATATTTGTTGAATATAGTGGTGTAGTCCACTATTTAATTTTTGTTGAACCAGTGTTACGTTTTAAAACGTATTTTGTTACCGTTATTTTTATAACGAGATTTTTACTCCGGTATTATATTTTTGGAGCGTGTTGTTTTGGCGATGTTTTTGACGAATAAAAATTACTGTTATTTTGACTTCAGGAACCGTCAATTTAAAGTGAATTTTCAAGCGGTTAGCCCGCAACGCTGATTTGGTATCCGTTTTTACGGTGTTTTGTGAAGCGCAATTTCCTCGTCGAAATTGCTACAGATGTTGCTGTTTTAATCAAGTGTTTTAAAAATTGTTTTAAAATAAAAATTGTTTCAAATTTTTTACTGTTTATGCTTTCAAAAGAATGAGGAAGTGATTTAAACGCTTCAGCAAAATTGAGGACTGTGAACCCTTACTTTTACTGATTCGATTAATTCCGGACTTGTCTGTTTGAGAACGTAAATTTTATTTATATAAAATACACAATTTTGCATTTTAAAGAAACGGTGAAGAGATTTAAACGATTTAGCAAAAGTGCGGTGAATGAAACCATACTTTTACAAATTCGGTTAATTCCAGACTCTTTAATTGAAATATTTGCTATTTGATGATTCTGATAATTTTGTTGGGCATTCGAGCCACTCTGTCGGACCTTCAGGTCATCTTATGGACCTTCGGGTCAATTACCAGTACTGGACCTTCGGGTCACTCAGCTGACCTTCGGGTCATCTGATGGACGCCAAAAATTATAGTACTTGGTAGGCTTCGGCCATTTGAGATGCACGTGCGGCGTAGCTAAAACTCGCCATCTGCTGGGATCGATCCACTTTTATGCTGATTTTTCTAGTTATCTTATTTTGATTTCTAGATATTGTGACTGCTGATTTTTCTAGTTATCTATTTTGATTTCTAAATTTTGTGAATTTCTACTTTGAATTCAATTGTGAATTTGAAAGTTGATTTTGATGGAGTTTAAATTGAGATTTCTTCATTTAAACTATGCTGATTATTTGTGTTCAATGGTCTCATTCGAGACTATAATTATTTGCTTAAGTGTTGTTTATCATACACTTATTTCTGAGTTTAAATTAGATTGATCCGTTTAATATATTTTTTTAAATAATACTTAGGTCAGATCGAGTTATTTCAGGGTAATCACTATCTCTGATTCAGTTGTAGCTTCAGCTTTTGGGATTTCACTCCATCTTTTGTCCAGTCTTTGAGGTGTACTTTTGGTGTATTGACTATCGCCTCATGTATGTTGATGACATGTATATGTAATTAGTTCTTGTGAACTATCGACTGTTGTAGCATGTATTCCAGACTTGTCTTCTGATATATATCTGATATTTCTGTTTTGATGTGACTTTACATATCTATATTGTTGTTATTATGAGTTGTTCTGGATTTTCTTTAGCCACCATAGTTTCGTTTTAGATTTGGATTGAAATGATATCTTTGGGAGTAATTTATAAAACTCCTATCGATGTAATCAATACTCGTCCAAAGCATATCTTACGGATGGTCGCTTCTAACAAGCCTTATTCTTCGCAATAGCAGATGTTATTCCTTATAATAACATTTGTTATTGTGAGCACAGAGGTGGGGCGTCACATTTCATGTTGTTAAGTTCGAGCACTGCTTGTACTTGGTTCGTTTAATGAAGTGCTAGGTGCCACGGGGTGGCACGGGGGGAGAGATGAGATGGTTTATGAAGACATTTGTTTTCGTGGTGGAGATTGAAAGGTTCTACACAAACTGGGTATTTCGAACACTTTGTTGACGGGCGGTGGCCTTGCCGGAGTTCGTTGACAGAGTATAATAGGTGATGGCATTGCCGAAGCTCATTGGGTAAGTATCAATTGCGTGGATCATGAAGTTGTAGATGAAGTTGGAAGGTTTGCATGGAATTCGGTATCAAGGTGGAGATTGATAGAAATTGATACATGAATTCGGGAAGAAGCCATTGGAGAAGCATCGATGAGGAAGGAGGAAGCTCTAACCCTAGAGGAAAGCTCTAGGAAGAATTGTCGGACCACTATTTTTGTTCGGTGGAACTGAAACTTTGTAGGGTGGAGACCGAACGAATTACTTCGTTCGGTAGTTGACTGATGGTTGGAGCGGCAGTGGAAATCTCGTTCGGTCAATTGAAGGTTGCGATGGAAGATTGATTTGGAGTGGTGATTTGCCGAGGAGTGTTGCCGAACCAAAATTTTCGTTCGGTGATTTGGTGATACCAAACGAAATATCTTGTTCGGTATTTGGGCATGGCAGTCCAAATTGAAGCGATGCATGCTGAACCAAGTAGTGCCGCTCCAAATGTTTGGTTCGATGAATGCCAGTCCATAATTTTGGTTCAGGGAACTAATGTAGAACGAGATATGTTGTGAGCTTAGCCAGTCCAAATCTGGAGTACTGATTGTCGGACCAAAAGCATGCCGGTCCAGATTGGATTTTGCTGAACCAAATGTCAAGTGATGTATGCCGGACCAAACCATGTTCGGTATTTGCCGAATCAAAACCCTGAGCTGCTATATAGCAGCTACCCATCCTCATTTCTTCACTTATAAGTAGTGGAGCTTCCGGACAACAATAGCAGCCATCCTAGAGAGCTGAGACACTGTAGAATTTTGTCTGTATTGTTAATTTTTCTTTTGTATAGCCTCCAAAAGCGAATCAATCTTTAACTCTAATATTTCATTGATTAATGAAATCTCATCTCACCAAATGGACGTACACTACCTCACGGTAGTGGAACCACTATAATTACAGATGTTATTTATTTTTCTACATTGCATAGAACTATGATTGTCTGTTCTGGTATTTATCTCTGTTTGTTTCGTCTCACTACAATCACGATCCACTTGTTTTCTGCTGCTTTGGGTTTTTTATTCCCTTAGACTGATTATCTTAAGGGATTTTCCCCAACATAAATGTAAGAGAATAAACAACATTATAACTAAGAATTATGTGTGTGACGAAATAAAATCATCTTGTGCTCTATGGCACCTCCAGAACCTCATGAACATGCTACTAAAACACGTAAGTAAGGAAAATGCTCCAATATTGGAATATTACACAAACATGCAGCCTCATCATCCCCAACGTTTACTGTATAATTGAACATGTATAAACTTTTCACTTGTCATTCCATGTAGCTATATCATTAGATGTTCACATTACTTGATTCTTCCATTCTTGCCTTTTCAATTGCTTCCCACTTCAATATCGAACGTGCCATCAACTCTCCTTAAGTACGACGTTTATCGAAGTAGCGATTTACACAACGAAAAATACGTATAACCAATAATATTACAAGTAGACCTGTCAAATGGGTCGGGTTGGGTTAGTCAAATTTGACTTGACCCTTTTATGACCCTAACCCGTTGCCATGTTTATTAAATGGAAAATTAGACCCAACCCACTTGTTTTTAGGGTCAACCCAATTAAAACATCTTCACTTAAAACACCAATTATCACAAGATATACATAATGTAAAATTGAAATTTCATATAACACTGGAAATGCATTAAGATATAGTCATATAACATTAATATAACGCTGAAACCATACATCAAATAGCAATAATATAACACCGAAAATGCACTAAGAAAGCTAGAATATCATGAAATATCATACATAAAGCTTGGTGAAAGTGCATAAATATAACTTTGAAACTGTAGAATGTGGTAGAACTTCATCAAATAATACCAATATAAGATTGCAACTGATACCAATATAAAACTGCGGTTGAATCAATGTAACACTAAATCTGAAAGTGCTTCAATATAAAAACCAAAGATATAGACTACAAAAATAGCCTTCAAAATTACTGAAACTGAATCATGCACATACAATACACTTCTTCACCGTCACCCAGAAAATCCGCACATACAAATAAAAGGTTGCATTTTATAAACATGAACCAACAAGAATATAATCACATTATAGGAAGAAAAAAGGAAAAAAAATAGTTTTAGCTAAATTTAACACACCAACAAGAGTACACAAATGAACCAACAAAATACATGGTATTTAAAAGAGCCATGTACATTTCTAAAGACATACCATTTCTTTCCAAAATACATATTTACCATCATATAGTTTATTTATGGCCTAATCATTCTAACTTGAATTTTCTAATAATGAAAGTCGGTTTTCATTTTTCTCATCTTTTTTAATATGTGATCAGTTTAGTGTTACTTTGGCACTAAAATTTTGGGACTTACAATGATGAAAATTAGTTAACGTGCTTATATTTTTAAAATGCAAACTGGTTACTACATCATTGAATTTTAGAGACTGTAAAGTTCTTCTATATAACTTGCAGTAATTCAAAAAAGTGTTGTTATTCAAATAAGAAAATAACTACTTGCAACATATACCACCTTGGTAAAAAAGAAGTCATGCTGAAGAGGTGATAGCATAAATATTTTGAAAAGTACCACGAGTGTAATTATTGAAGCATTTTTCCTTGGCTCGTATGCCTGAATCAAGTAATGAGTAACAACCATAAGTAGTTACACGATTAACTTTCCAATTCCACAATCTAAAAACTACAAAAAAACTAAAAATCATTTCACTGTTTTGCTTATCTCTTGTCTTTGATCTCATTACTTAAAGTAATGAGTAACAACCATAAGTGTGTATATATTGTACTAGTATAGAAAGATGAAAAGATAAATCATTACATATCAATATTGTGATGCAAATTAATAATCTACAGAATCATATTGCAATAGACATAAATAATTTGATATAATAGCATTTAAATCACACCCGTGACTATGCATTAATGTCTCTTCTTCTTGAGAGTGGAGCTCTGTAATACTTCGATAAGATCCTCGATTGTTTGCACAATCATACCACCATACAACCAATCTCTTGTACATAACAATGCTTCGACAACATCTTCTTTTAGTGAACTACGGTACTCGTTAAGTACTCTACCATTAATGCTTAAAGAACTATAGTTACCCGTACAGCCAAGATATCTTTTGCCATAATGGGTAAAATGGGATATTGATATTGTTGTGGTTTCCAAAATGAAAGTACATCAAACTCTATTTTGTTATCAACTAACTCATCATTTAAATATGAATAAAGTTCTGATCTAGTAGAATTGCCAGCAAATTCGGAATCTTGATAAGAGTCAAATTGTTTCAATATATCTTCACGTTCTTGTGCATAAGGGCACGTAAACGAACATGGAGATTCAGTGCCTTTTGTAGCATTTGTTTCAATAGGTGACTCTTCTTGCACTTTCTTTGAATATTCAAAGAACACTTCCAATTTTCCTTTTACTTTTTCAAATTCTATGTTATTTCCATATAGCCAAAATCTACAAGCAATAGAAAGAAAGAAACTAAACTCTTTTCAATATTTATCTAACTTTTTAAGCTATCGCTTGTCATGGAAGACATAAAATCATCACCCTCTAAAGTCTTTTTTTTTTGAACTGGTACTTTATATACAGCAAATCATTAGGACAGCACATCCTATGTCAAATAAACGTTCGAAAGAAAGTTTCGAACTTGTGACATCTTGCACCAAAGCCGAATCAATTAACCACTTGGACAAAGGTGCTTGTCACCCTCTAAAGTCTTTTTTAAAGTTAAATGAACCAAGTAAGTTTTTGAAAAGAACAAATTAGCGGTCGATGATTTATTCCTGAAAACAAGCAGGTCGCATTATAGAAAACTTCCCAAGAACGTGACAATAAGTATAACTAGAATCAGTATATTTCAAGTGATAAATAGCTCGTTCATAATGCATTGCACTTTTAAGCACAATAAATGTGGAGTTCCATCTTGTGGGAACACTATGACGTAATCCCTTCTTAGTCTTATATAAAGAAAGACTAGATATGCATACTACAAAACTTTTTTTTTAGATTGAGAGCCCCTAATATATTTTATACTTTTTCATATGTTGCTCAAACAAGTAGCAATAGATTTCAGGCCATCTAGCACTATCAAATTCAATATATGTGCGGCATACCAAACATGTAAATATTGTCCACCCGCAACCAATGATCTTCTATAATTGAGATGTGATCCAAAAAATTCAATAAACTCGTCATTGGAAGATGCGTTATCCAATGTACATGAAAAAATTTTATCATCTATTCCCCAACTAAGCAACAATTTTGATATTTTTCCAAATATGGCTAATCAAGAATGAGGATGTGGCAACAAACAAAAACTAAGCAGTCTTTTTTGAAAATTCCATTCATTATCAATAAAATGTGCAGTCAAAGTTATGTACCCATCCATATTGATTAAAGTCCATAAATCAAACGTTGTACTCACTCTTCCGCTACATGAATCTAATATAGCTTTGAGTTTTACTTTCTCATTCTCATAAAGTTTTATAACATTTGAAATTGAGTGTTTCTGGATAAATATACCACTTCATCTTTTAAATAAGAAACCAATTCACAAATACTTTCATATCGCACAAAATTAAACGGTAAATTATGTCGAACAATTGCTTTAGTCGTTAAATCTTTATACTTTGTTTGATTAAAGTTTCCTTTATTTATTTCTTCTACATTTACACCATGGCATTTCTTAACATGTCTCCTTAAATTATTTGTCCAGTAATTATCACCACATATATGTTCTCTTTTACATTTTTTGCAAAAACATGTAAATTTTTCACCACTAACAATTTCCTTCTTTTGGAAATATTTCCAAACATAATAATAAGTATTTCTTTTTCATTTACTCCCTATGGAACTACCCACCGAATCAAGATCAACTTCCAATTCTACAATATCTCTTGTTTGACTATCACGTTCACCGATATTCATATTCTATAAAAAAAATGTACAAGTCATCAAGTCTTTATCATGACATATAAAATATGTCAAGTTGATCATTGTACAACTTTAGGTAGAGCCATAAAATGTCATAAAGAAAGTGGCCTAGTATTATGAATTTGTTGTTGGTTTGTTGGATAACTTTGTGCTTGGAATACCTTTTCCAGTTTTTCTCTAGCCGTCTCTTTTTCTTTTCTGTTTGATTTGTAATTAAAGGATTAATGTATTCAGTTCATGTTTCAGTTATCACATTACGATCTGCTACAACTTTCTTCTCATATTACAAACTTTATAACGGCAACAAATGCAAACTTTATTCTACTTCAAACTCATGGATGCAAAATAACTTGTTCATGCGCTTAATTTAATGCATCTTCTCAAAAGATTTGGATAACAATAGGTTAGATATATAATTGATCTTTATTTCACACCACATAGTTAGATGTAGTCATTGACATTGTTCCATTAGAATATACAAATCATACATTCTTCTCAAAATATTGCAGAATACAAGATGATGGCTGTTAGTTATTATGTAGAGGGTGAAAGTTGAGTATGGAAAACACCATCTTATTTCCTATTCTGCAGTCTTAATGTGGAGAGTGAAGAGTTCTCTCTGGATCTTTTTCTCTCTCTACATTTCTCATCTTTGAAATTTCTTAAACTTGAAATTCATCCTAATGGTAGATTAAGAATATTTGTAAGAAAATGGCAAAGCATTTTATCTGTGTACTTTCTAATTTGCATTTCTTACCAAGTATGCATCACCTTAAGCTGGTGTACAATTTGCCTTTTCTCAAAGAACGATAAAATTTTGGTCAAAATTCATTCACTTAGAAAGCTACATTCTGATCCTAATCAAAGGAACAAAATAACAAAACACAATCATACATCAAGCTCAAACACACTGCTTAATGCAATCAAATACAAAAATTCAACAATCCAACGTTACTCAAACTACCTTTGTAGAACTTCAAACCGTTTAGATACAGTAACACCTAATAAACCATGAGAATAACTTCAAACTGTTCAAATTCAAGATCCTAATCAATAGAGGCAAATACATGTAGCACAACACATCAAACCAAAAACACAAAATAAGAAAACAATGTGAAGTAGTAAAAGAAAAGAGGCAAACAAGAAAACAGAAGCAAGAAATAAGCACAATATAAACAAAGCAGGAGCTGACCAACAAAGATGCTTGAATACAAAACTAAATGAAAACTAAAAATAAAAAACAATTACTATTGAAGTATACAACATTATACCTTCAACTCCGCGGTTGTATAAATCCAAAAGTTGTAGAAATTGATCCAGAAATTGCAGCAGGTGATAGGTTTACTGCAAATGCAATAGATTTAAGATTTTATCTCTCAATCTATTCAATTATCAATCATAAATAAAAAAAATTAGACCGAAAAATATTATTTTTGATAGGTTAGAGCTTCAACTTTGAAGGTTAAATCGTTTTGAAGAAACGCGAGAGATAGATCCATACAATTTCGAGTGAGGGAAAGAGCGATTGTTTGAAGGGAATCGAGCAGATTATGGATTTAAGGATTGAGTGATGTAGACATCCTATTTTCAAGAAAAGAAATTTTGAAAATTTAAGGTTCTGGATGGATAAGTGGGTAAACAGGGTTGTATGGCCTTTTAAGTGAGCTGAATGGGACCCAATGCAAAATATAATTGAATTAGTTTAGCACAACCATATTAAAAATGGGTTAAAAGGGTTGGGTTAAAGGGTTGTCTTGAATTTTGGCAGCCCTACTTATGGGTTAGTTTCATGTTCCTTTTAATACACCGTTAAAAAATTTAAACACATTTATTGTCATCACATTAAGTTTCATTCCACCATCTTTACAGAAAGTTCATTTTTCTTTTTGATCCTTCAAACTTTTTCAATCCATGCACCAGCTTTTGAATTGATAATCTTTAATTACCTTTTTAAATTCTTATATTTTACTACTTTTGATGCAATAACACAAGCATTTAACAAGTTCTAAAGAACATCCGAACAGAATTTAGCTTTCTTGAAATTGTCTTTAATATATCTAATACAATAACAATAATCATGTTGAATGAGTCAACCTTTAATCAATGCATGTGTAATTCCTTCCGTATGGTAAAAAACATAATAGATCTATTATGCACAAAAGGAATATGATTCCACAAAAAACTAATAAGCCACTTTCATATCTTTCATGACTCAATTTGCACAACAGCAAATGCAAATGAGTAAAGACCTTAATTCGGATAAACGCCAGCGACTACAACTAAATTTCCTAAATATTTCTCATATAAATAAGTATCAACAACAAAAAGTAATGAACAAAAATATGTAGTCTTCAATTGAAGACCCAAACATCCAAGAAGCGGCATGGTGGATGACACCAAATACAGTTCTAGGATTGTTGTTTTGTATTACTTTATGATACTTTGGTAATTCTGAGTAACTATGATATGAAACATATTTAACATTGTCTCTTGAACTATTTTTATAGTCAAATTTTATTTAGATTTAACTAATGATGTATCTTACCATAAATAAACGTGGCTATTTCTTGACTATGATTTGAGTTAATGGTAAAAATTAAGCAAATATGTCGCAACCATATAATTTAAGTATTTTAGTACCTCATAGTTCAAGCGTTAATTCATTTGACTATTTAAAAAGAATGTGAATAAAAGTTTTTCGTGGGCACTACACTACATTGTTTTCTATTGTCCATTGAAGTTCGATTTTGGAGGAGTCCAGAAAAAGGGTATGTTTTGTTGATGGAAAAAAACTATTTGTAGTCGTTGCAATATAAACTACTTAAGACTTTTTTCCTGAAAAAATGAGCATGCACTTTCCAAGGGCATTTTTCATCAATATGACTTGAAACGGTCATTTGCATGAGATTTAACTACCCGAAAGAAAATCCAAACATTTAGTTACCTATTGACTTAATAGTTCAATGTTTCTTTTTTTCTCAAAAATCAATCCAACTAAAGGACCATTGCCAGCACAATTTTACCAAAAGACTTCCACATCTAATTGAGCTCTCTCCATGATCGATCTAGCTATCATTATTGTAGTACATATATCATCGACAAAAGGATCTTTCTTTATTATATTTTCATCATCATTTAAGTCTTTAATCCATTGCGCACTAGTTTTATTAATGAAAATATTTTATAGAGACCAAGATTGACTTTCTGTTGTTACAAATTATATATTACAAGCTTTTATTGAACTTAAAACTTATATCCCCTCTATTATACAACACACATATTCATATTAGATGCTAGCAGGATTTCCAGTCAGTATAAACTGGCAATTATAAGTCTTTGTGCATTCCAGAACTAATAACATCTGGTTGATCTGATATCTCCTTTAGGTATAGCTTAACCTTTTTGTGTTGGCAAAATATAATTTCTTGCTGCAGAATCTCCTTGTTCTCTATAGTAAGTCTTGCTTCGCCTTTTCCTGAAAAAATTATTGCTTCTTTTTAAGGTGTCAACCTTTGTTCCTTTCTAAAAATCTTTCATGTGATAGTAGTACAATAATGTATACAGAAAATGATAGCATAAGTAATAATACTTAAACAATAGTGTTGGTTCAGAACTTGATAATGCTACTAAATTTTATCTTCTTAGTGGAATAGGAGGGAATCCTGGTGGTGGTGTCATTGTTGTTTCGTTTATAATATAACCTTCGTCATTCGGTAGAACAAATTTTATTTGTAGAATAGGTTGACTATTAATAACCCTTGTTGGGCATATAGTGTTTCACCATCCACTTTTAGCTTAATATCTTCTTCTTTTATGCATCCTAATAGGTCTTGTCTATTGAAATACTCATAAGTTCATCATCACTGTCTGAGTCTAGAATAGCTTTAAGTTGTTGCTTTAAATTTTTATTTGAAGAACTTGCTACAAGTTCTTTCAGTATATTAGATAACTCCTTTTTAAGAGGTGGTGTAGCTGGTACTTTAATGGGTTCATGATTTATTAAACCATTCTCTGAGAAAATAGCATCCTTAAAAAACTTACAATTATCCTACCATTTGTAACAATCTTCTACCTAAATAAGGAATGTTTTCAAAGATCAATCCAAGCTTTTGAAGCGTTATTGGGAGTATTATAGCATCATATTTCATAATCCATGGCACTTGATAAAATATTGCAAATATTAATCTATGGTTTTTCATTGGAGTATAAATTTGGACAAATTCTTCATAAATACTTCTTGTTTTTTATGGAATGATAATTGGATATAATCCAAAGTTTGAAAACCAAATGATAAACCAATTTGGAAAAAGTTTGGTTCTCTAATTTTTAAATTGAATAAACCAACTATGTTTTCTCTATCTATTTTCATAAGAGAATGCTAAATCTCATGCTTTGACATAATCAAAGTAACTGAAAATCAATTTGTTCCTATAAGAATTTTTGGAATTTGTGGTTAATTTTTTTGACTATATAAGTCTCATTCCCAATGCTCTAGGGAAATTACTTTAATAATTGAGGTTTTTGAGAAAAACCCATTCTCCATCTGTTCTTAAAACGGATTCAAATTGAATACAACCTGTATATGTCATAATTTCTTGAAAATAATTAAAATCCTTCAGATAAAGGTAAGGATCTATTAAGTTTTTTAGATAGAAGTGTTGGAACCAAGCCAGCCCGTAGCAGAAATTATGAGTGAATTTCAAAATAATTTATCCTTTTGGACCTTTATTAGGCCTATGAAGTCTAATTTATTTACAACATTTCTAAATTTAATTTAAATAAAATCTTTATTACATTTAAATTTCTAAATAATGAATTGAATTTTATTTAATTTATTTTAAACTAAGTATACTGGTAAACATATGTATCATATACATATGTGTATGTGTGCATGTGTAACATAACAATCCGTGCAAGGTATAACATGCCCGTATATAAATATTGGGATTTGCATCCCAACAATCATGCTAGTTTATCTTATATGTATTATATGATGTTCAAATACATGCAAGTATGTACACACACACACACACACAAACTTGTTATTTTAGAATGAGTATTAAGACAATATAAACGTTTGCATACATACATACATACATACATATGTATATATAATATGTATTACATAAATGTGAAAATTGATATATATGTATGTATGTATGTATGTATGTATGTATGCATGCATGCATGTATTTATGTATGTATGTATATTAAATTAGATAATAATTTGATGAATGATTACACACACACACATAAATAAACTACGCAAAGTTGTTTTTATTTATTTATACACGTACGTCTTATAGAAAAAGAAAAATACATACAGGTGTGCGCGTGCGCATGCGCTCGCACGCGTGCGTATTTGTTTATAATTATATTTGTAATAACTAAAAATATTTATAAATGTATGTAGTTAAATACATATGTTCATATTACATAATTTTATCAATTATAAAATTAATTAAAATTATATATATATATATATATATATATATATATATATATCTTATAACTTTTGAGATGCAATACATATGATAAAATATTTTATTAGAATTTATATTATTAAGCTATTCACATAAGCCGAAAAATATTAAAATTATATTAAAATAATTTCGTAACTCAAATTTTAAATTTTCTAGAAGTTGAATGTAATATTATAAGTTGAAAAAAAGAATTCCATTGTTTTCTGAATTGAAATTATATTTTTTATTCTTTAATTAATTTCGACAGTAATTATAAATGATTTTTTAAAATATTAAATTTGACTTTTAAATTCTAAAATTTTGGCCGATATGATGATGGAATTTTTTTATAAAATTTAAAATATAATTTTTGAATCACACATTATTTTATATTAATTATATAACCTTTATTTCGATTTAAATAATATTAAAAATAATAAATAATTACAAAAAATTATTTTGTTGTTACCTAAAATTATATATTTAGTAAAAATTGCATATATAAAATATTAGATCAAATTTTAACATGATATGGTAAAACAATGAATTATAGGTTATTTAAATTTGTGTAATATGACTTATTAATATAAATATAATAAATTAATAAATATGTGTGTGTATGTGCATTAAAATAAATAATTTCGGCTGTGTATACATCAGATCTAAAAAAAATACTATAATACATACATATACATAACAATTCAATATGTGACAACATTCATACATATAAGAATCTAACCTAACTAACAATATAAATATGATATATATGTATAAGCAATAGAATATTATACATGAATTATAAGATATATGAAATAAGAAAGCACACTAAAATTGTGCATTGAAGTACACCTTTCTATGATGAATATCCTCTTTAGAACACTTCTCAATTCGGTATACTGCTAATCTTTGAATTGCAGACCGTTGACAATCCAATATTGTTGGTTTGAAATTGTTTTGAGATAAGCTTTGATGGAGCTTTGTGTAAAATGGGATCGACCAGCAAGAAGATGAATAAAGTCACTATGCATTAGGATTAGGAGTTTTTTTTTAATAGTTGAAGTAATAGATAGAAAGGTGGATCAAATCTCTTACCTATTCTTCCAAAATCTAAGCCATTCATCTAAAATAACCCAAGCCAATTTTTTAGCCGCCCCCTACATTTTTTTGTCGAAATTTCCAGCCCCTTTCGTGAGATTTAAAGCCATTTTAAGCCCAAATAAATATTATTAATTAAATCTAATTTAATTGCTTATCGATATCGCATATTGATCGATATATATATATTTATAACTATTATGATGAATATACGATAATATTTATTCTTCAAATCATATTCAAAATCTTATAATTAATACTTCATAGTTATTGATTAATTTAATTAATTTATAACCATTATAAACTAATTAAATCGTTTATTCTAAAGAGAATTCA
Organism: Allium cepa; assembly: GCA_030765085.1. Taxonomy (NCBI): domain Eukaryota; kingdom Viridiplantae; phylum Streptophyta; class Magnoliopsida; order Asparagales; family Amaryllidaceae; genus Allium; species Allium cepa. The sequence continues at coordinate 428,795,841 of CM060938.1, forward strand.
TCATATCGGTAGTGTGACTTGTTAGGCGTAAATTTGGCCAGCGATTAACATCGAACTATTCGAATGTTAACGTTCACACTTCTCTTAGCTGGTAGTGTGACATTTTGGCCAAAATTCTTGCTTACTTAGTTTCGTTAAAATCCAATTTTCCTTTATTAAGTGTTAACCAGTTATGACATTTATTTACACAAATTCTCTTCGTCAAAACTATAACACTTTGGACTTATTGAATTGGGCAATGGTCAAAATTTCAACATCATTCATATTCAACTCTATAAGCCAAACACAAAGTCCTTGGTTCAAAAATAACAATTATTATTAACTGAAATACTCTGTCTAGAGACTTTGACTTTGAGTTAGCTTGAGTTGACCAAGATACTAACCCCATATAACTAAGGAGATGAATCCTCTCTTGAATAATGCTTCACTTTCAACACTTCCACTAGACCCAACTATAGTCACTCGATGGAATGTCAAGCCATGATTTGACTATAATCAAAGCAGAGTTTTTGTATGAATATTCATAGTATTCTCAAGTCAAGAGGATTGTGTTAGTTAGTTACATCGATATTTTCTATTTGATCTTAGTTATATTAACCAACAGAAAACTATCGAGCGAGTCGTTCCATGGTTATCCAACAACCATCAGTACGTAGCCTCTAGATGCTCCCAACATCCATGAGTAATACACTGTCCAATATTTGGAGTGCGTTACGTCTTAATGTATACACCGATATCTAGTCTCGATGCACCTTAGCCAGGAACATTTAGAATGGTATATTTATTTTCATTGTGATAAATACTCACGGTTACAACACTTTGTAACTACTATCACAAAATGTGTCATTAAATGATTTTCTATTAAACATACTTCTAATTAAATTAATTAATATAACACATTATATCAAGTATATAATAGGAAAAAACACCTTTTATTTCGAACAAGATTAGTTATCGAGCTAGATATATATAATAAATTATTTAATTACCTTTGGAGCATATCCTTAACTCTATCAATCTTCCACTTTTACTTGGAATCAATTATGAAATCTTATTCCAACTTCTCTAATCGATTTTATCTAAAAAAATCAGACTAGTCCCTCGATGAACGAGTACACTATTACGTTTCAATTATCTACTATATCTCCGACATTGATAAACTAAATTTATCATATGGAACAATTTGGAGTATGTCTCTCAACTTCTAGTGAGCTCTAAGTTCTGTTATGAACTATATCATGACATTGTTATCATATAACAATATTATGAGATTCTCAACATTTGTAATTACCTTCAACTTAGTTATAAATTTGTGCATTTATTATATATATACATTGTTTTCATTTTGGCATTATTTAAATCAATGAATTAGCCACAATTTCTTCAATTTAGAACATTTTCAATTTAAAGATTCTTAATTTGAATTTATCATTGACATATTATACTCAATATGACTTATGAATTTTGAGTCTGAACAACCCTTCAAAAGGAGTTCGTTGTTTCTAAACATTATCTAGTATTTTGCAAATACACGAGAACACTTCAAATTACCATTAGTGATATCAATTTGGATTTGATATTTGCTTCATGTATCAAATACATAAACAAATCACGATATCATGGACAACATATTGTTAATGCATAAGGAGCTCATCTCACATGTTTCGTAGTAAACAATTTAATAAAGTGTCTTTGCATATTGATTTGGGATATTCCTAAAATCTTTTATACTTATTATAAAAGACATCATTTACAAATCCAACACCGAGTAGTAAAATGACTAAGACTGATTTTAATACAAGTACATCATTAAAACCAATCAATGTGTTGTTTACTTACAGTTTTGAAACATCAATGTACATTTTAACGTTCTGTGACGCCCCATCTCTATACCCACGCTAGCCAAGAACATCACGGTAAATGCTGTCAACTAGCACAGAGAATAAGGCTGTTGTGGAGCGACCATCCATGTAATTGCTTTATGCGAGCATCGATATGTCAGATAGTATAGCATGCAATTCTTTATCAAGTGGGAATCCGACATGCCGACACAAACTCAAAGCCACTACACAGTGGCTATTATATCTTCGGAAACAAATATAGAAGTAAACATAACATAAATCAGTCACAGACAATTCATATCACAAAGGCGGAAATAGATATGAATATAACACATGAAAGTGTTCATCAGAGTATGGTCTAAAAAGATCCACAATATCCCAAAAGAATAGTTACATGAACTACACAAAAGAATAAGTATACATTATGGAGTCTGTATCTCAAATGTATACAACAAAAACTACTAATCTAAGTAGTAAGCAAAAGGTCAGAGTAATGGATCCCCGGAGAGAAGTCAGGTCGAAGCACCTGCAACATCTCGGTCTGACCCGAATATTATTCATAAGAAAATAATAAACGGATCAGTCTAACTATAAATATCGGATGAAGTGATATAGAATAGGAGATATGACTAAACACATAATAATCACAATACCAAGCTGTGATATATATATATATATAAGTAATTGAAAATCAATCAAGAGATTAATCAATAACACGATAATCTACTCAAGATAAAAAGGAATGTCATACTCCTAATTTCATTCACCAAGCCACAATAAATGACATATAAGATATGGCATAGACGTATAATATCCATAACGGCATACTACTATAAGTATGTAAATGATAATCAACAAACGATTAATCAATATCAAAGAATCTTCTCAAAGATCCAAAAAGGGTATCATACCCAAAACTTGTATTCACAACAAGTTAATGACACACGAATTCACCAATGCACAAAAATTGATAAATCATATTAATGAAAATCACTAAAATTGGTGAAGCATAAATTCTAGAATTCAACACAAGAAATCCAGTCAATGACACACAAATTCACCTATGCACAAGAATTGATAAATCATATCAATAGAAATCACAAAAATAGGTAAAGAAGAAAATTCCAGAATTCGACACACGAAATCCAGAAATCACACAGAATAAGGGGGGAGGCCTATCACATGAACGGGAGCATGAAAACCCACCAACAGCTGTAACACATGAACGAGAAGCTATCTCATGGTAGCTAGCCATTAATTTGACACACGAATGGTCCGAAGACCTGACACACGAATGGTCCGAAGACCGTGGGTTGCTACCCCACCAATTTGAGTCGAAACTCCACAAAACGGGGTTTAATCTCCCTCGCAGTCAAAGAGACATCGCACATTACTAGTCTAAATCACAAAAATGATCGTCATGATCATCGAGAAGTGTCAATTACACTAAGCTAGTAAATATATGAGTTTAGCTTCATGTCCCATAACCACTTGTTTAACTTAAATATTTACGAACAAACTGTAGATCTCCACTATAAAATTGTCACAAGAGATTCAATCGAACAAGTCCAAGAATTAACCGACAAAGTGAACGCAAGCGTTTCATACCACTTGTTTTACTAAGTCGTTTAATTAGATTTCTCATACGAGTGAGGTAAAGGTTTATATATACTAATAGATTAGAAAACGGTTTTGTAAACGAATTTGGTATTAAAATAGTATTGAAATCGTTTGAGGAAAGAGTTTTGATATTTACTACTAGTATAGAAAACCTTTATATTTTTAAAGTGACAAAACAAAAAGAAGATTGTAGGAACAATCAATCACTAAAATTCACATTCGGAAACGTGAGTAAAATCCAATGAAATCGATATAAAATCCATCAAAGTGGATATATCTAAAATTCCCAAAGAAAATAAGTCATCAAAGTTGATAATAAATGACAACAACAAAAGGGAGACAACACGAATCGATTAAAGTTGGATATTCAAACGGATTAGCAAAATAGACTAATCTGGCAAAAATCATCAGGTCGGTCGACCGGACACCCTGAGTCGGTCGACCGAACCTAAAACAGAAAGTGCTTATGCACTTGGAAGCAGGTCGGTCGACCGGACCAGAGGGGTCGGTCGGCCGAACCAGAAACAAAAGTGCAACTGCACATTTGGAAGCAGGTCGGTCGACCGAACCAGGGGGGTCGGTCGGCCGGACCTGTTTCCAGCCTCTCCCCTGCCTATTACAAATGAGGTTCAATCTTGACCAAACTGCATTTTCTCGAGCAACCGCGTTAAGAGATTATGCCAATCGACTACCCGACCCTATATGCTACTCGATGCGTCACCAAAAACATGTTCAAACATCAAAGTTAGGATTTTTAACGAATTGAACTCAAAACACTAAAAATTGGAATATACACCAATTCAATCCAATTCAAAAGCAAATGCACACGAATAAGTGTTAGGAATTCATACCTAACATTCGAAGATAATTCATAAACTTAGATGTGAGATTAAAATCTCACCTTTTTAACTCAAGAACAAGAAGAAGAAGCTCAAAAGCAAAGGAAAGGCTAACCACTTTTCACTCTTACTCAACAAGCTTCAATCTAAGCTTAAAAGAGAAACATTCCCTAAATTAGGTTTAGGAAATTTCTGAAATAAAGGAGAGAATGAGTTGAAGAAGAAGGAAGAGATGCTTACCAATGGGTTCTCTTAGATTTTGGAGCAAGAACTTGGATTTTGCTATGGAACTAGGGCTTGGAGTTTTAATTCTTTTTCTCTTCCACCATTGTTGAAAGCTTGAAGAGTTAGGAATTAGAAATGAAATAATGAAGAGTTGGAGTGGGTTGGGACTGAATTAGTAAGTGGGTTCAGCCCAAACCAAAGCCCAAAGCAAAAAGTAGCAAAATTCAACTTTCTCCAAACATATCGAAGCTTATACTCAAAAAGGTCGCAAACGGCATTTTGAACTCAATGGGGGTGGTCTCGAGTCCTAATTCGACCGTATGCAAAAAGTAACTTTTCGGACTAAAATCCGACTAACGATAAAATATTTAAATAAAATATTTAAATATAAAATCGATAAATATGCGGGTTGTTACACGTTCATTCTTATGAACATACGCTTCGTGTGCATGTTGATGGATAATCAAACTGTTTGATATTTCTATCAAAATATTTGTTCATTTTCGATGCATATAAAATGATATTTTTTATCATTTCTTGGATCATATGCAATGAATCACAAACTCGATATCGCTCCCACTAACTTGGGGACGTTTTGGTTATTATATGTAAACATCTTACTCTAAATCATTATTCAGAATTTTCTATTTCAATATAAACGTACCAAAACATAAAGTCATACCGAGCGATAAATTTGTAAGTAAGCTTAAACGGACTTAAGCATATCGAATGGTGAATTTATTACATTAATTACAACAATTGAAATTTACAGTAAGATTCTTATCATTACGGCTCACTACACTCTAACATTTGTCTTTCTCATAAAGACAGATTTGCGGCCAATGGATCATATACTTTGGATACAACTATCAAAATCATATTTTGATAATTAATTGGAATCTATTTTATATCTGCACATCATACCATATTATAGAGTTAATATCCTTAATGTTTAATTGAACAACCAAGGATTACATATTTTCGATGTTGATAAGAAGCTCATAGTTTCTATTCAATATGCGAGAATACTTGTTAGACAATCAATGTGGTGTGTTCATTTAGGTTAGTTAATTTCATTTCAACTCATAGCAGTCTGTTTAACTTTGGATTGTATCTAATTCCATTTTACTATCAACAATTTCTCAAAGGAATTCTTTCACAATGATGTTGGTATCTCTTGGAACAACAATTGTTTCTTAATGCAATGGTACATGTATTCATAAACACTTTATGAATTGCCTTTTATTTAAAACTAATTTATTTTTAGTTTACAAAACTTATGTTCAAAACATAAGTATGTCGTCTAATGACAATCCTTCCCAAACTGGAGAGATTTACAAGATCTCTTACGAACAATTATTATGTACAAACTTTTGACTCGTACAACCTGCCAGCTCCTTGGCCTATGATATGTTGGAGTTTCTTATAAACCCTTATCTTGTATGATTTTATAAACTATTATCTAAATGAAATAATATTAACCTTGTGTGCTATTCTTAAGTACACACCATATATAAAGAAGTTAACTCGGCTTCTCTCACAATTACTCATACTTTGTCAAACCAAGTTTGATTACTCCTCATCGATACATCATTATGTACCATAAGGAGGATGACTTTTGAGATTGAATATTTATTTATTTTTAGGTATGTACGGAACTCTTTTCAATATACTCGCATATTTGATCAAATTCAATCATTTCATTTTACTGCACGTCATTTATTTACTTCCATTTTTGGGTATGATCTTATCATAAATACACTATATGTGTACCAAATACACAAGTCCATGTTGGTGATAAGTCATCGATGAATATAACTAAGTACATGGAACCGATTTGGTATTAATAGACTTGCGATTGTATACATTAATATGTATCATTCTAAAGTGTTCAGCAACTCATATAACACCCAAGCTAAATGGGTGCATAGTCCTTAATTATTTGAGATATAATTAACCGGTATCGTATTATTCAGAAAACATTTGAAATGATATATTTAATTTCATTGTAATAAATTACTCATAGTTACAACACTTAATAACTATTATCACAAAATGCATCACTTGGAGATTTTCTATTAAACGTGCTATTAATTAAATTAATTAATATAACACAATATATTGAGTATATAAAAGAAAGAAAACAATTTTTATTTCAACCAAAAGTGTTTTATCAAGTTAAATATATATAACAAATTACATAATTGCTCATATGGCATAGCATCAGCTTTATCAAAAAGGTCGCGACCTCTTCTATAGATAAAAGCATATATTTTCTCTCAACAAAAGATACACATGATAGATATTGATATATACAGGTATACATACTCTCTTGCAAAAATAGGTTTTTCTACCAATTCATAAGCATCGGCTCTACGCTGTTCATCTGTTGGAGTAGTCTTTTAATGTTTTTTCATCTTGTTGAAAGATCGACTTATAAGACATTATTGAACAAGATGATGCAGGTTGACTGCTTTCTTCCTTTATTCGTTTTTTTCTGTAAAAATTCTCGTGTTAAAAAATCTTATAAAGAATTATCAGACCCTTTGATAAACTCAATATCGAAATCAAATACTGACAGAATTATTTGCCATTTGACAAACATTTGTTTTGATGCAATGTTTTACTGCAGCTCACCATCTTCAACACACATAACTCTAATTGAAGTCCAACAAAACTGGATTAGAATTAAGAATAGCCGCACCTCTCTCCGCTAATACTGACAGATCATCACTCAGCATAACATCTGGTTCAAATGCTCATATGTTCACTGTAGCGGCGACAGTCTTGTCAACAACCATCAAACACTCTTATCGCATACATGTGCAGTCTGCTTCATGACTGTTCGCTTATGTGCAGCTCGGGTCCTCTACCTGTCCCTTCCTTTGCATTTTGTCACCTGTTCCGTGCTCAAGTCTCAGAATTCACAACACTATGCTTCATACAGTAGGTTATTGCCTTCATGTCATGCGCATGTTTACATGGGCACAGACATGTAGATCTCACGCGTTACAATCCACCATCAGCTTCACATCTACAATCTACAGCTTCTCAATCTTATTTGCAATCCTTCGTGCAGCTCCTCAATTGCAAACATCAATTCTCTTCCTTTTCGATATGTAAAGCACCTTTCCTTATATTAAATTATGTACATAACTCTCTCAGGTGCTTTTTTTTATACTGATCGATCATCTTTGGGATGATCTTTTTGTACATAGTTAATCATACAAAACATTTGTACGACTATGTATTATTTTCATTTTGATTGAATAAAATTCAAGTGCTCTCCGACTTTTTGAGGACAACTCTTCTATCAACAAAAATTTCTACGACAGATTTAAAACCTACCCTTAATAAGAACTTTTGATGTAAATCACTTTAGAATTTTTGTATACATAGTATAATTGTTAATACTTCTCTTTTAACAGTAAAGTAATTAACTCTACGTCCTTTTCAGATTCCTGATGTGAATCTATTAAATAATAGTAAAGCAGAAGATTTTCTGACTCTCTACTTTATTCTAGGTATTTTCATTCTTCTCCTTAATTCTCTCTTTAGATATTTTATTTTCAAATTCTTTAATTTATTAGTTTACACTTATTTTACTAATTCTCTTTTATTATTTTACATTTTGGTACATGTATCCTAAAGTTTATATAATTATTAACATATAATTTATCAGCTATCTTCTAATATTTTTATTTAAGTCCGCACATTTAGATTAATTAAATAATCCAAAATTTAAGCTATTTAGATAAATTCATCTAATATTTCTTATAAATACCAAAGAATGACAATTTAAATATGTATAACACTTAAACAACTAAACCATAATATTAATCTTTCATTCAACTATAAAAAAATATAAATCACATAAACCAATAATAAAAAATTGTAGTTAATTTATTTTAATGAATTTATCATACATGTCATTGTAATTTCTACTTTAACTTCAAATACCTACTTTTAAAATTACCATAATCATTCACAAAATTTACCTCACTTTTCTTCTAATATTTTATTTTTCGCCTATGTATCCATTAATCATGTGATCTAAATTTAAACTAATTAGATAAATCCAACTAACTAATATTCGTTAATTCGTTTACTAATTTATGAAAATATCAATATGTACACCATATCCATATTAACAAAATTTAAAAAAATGATTAATGTAAAGATACCTAAGTTATATAACTTAAAAAACTTAAAGTGAATACATAAATAATAATAATAATAAATCCTTTTTTCACGTTTCTCTCAATAAATTTACCACGAAATGCATTACAAAATTATATTTTTTTGTACTCTGAATACCTACATTATAAATTTTCTATAGTCATTTATAGTCTCCCCTCAATTCCTTTACAATATTTTACATTTAAGGTCATATATTGTAATCAATTACATAACTTCAAAACTATTTAAATAATTTCACTATACAATTTTTTACCGATTTATCAAATAAGTATGATCAATATGAAACAATATTCATATTAACAAAATTGACGAAAAAAATCATTCAAATATATAAATACATCAATCACAGAATATAAATTATATTTATAAATAATAATTACAATTTTAAAGTTTTTTTATTTATATCAATAAGTGTATCATGCATTACATTGTAAAACCTTTTTTAACGTCAAAAACCTACATTTTGAATTTATCCAATTAGTTACAAAACATTTCACAATATCACCTACCATTGTATACTAAACTCGATATTTTCAAATTAATTATGTGATCTTGAATTTAAATTATTTAAATAAATAAAATTAATAAATTTTTGTTAATTCATCAAATAAATGCTAAGATGTAACGGTTTCAATATATATACCATATTCATATCAAGCACAAAGGTGATAAAATTAGTTTTTCATTTAAATACAAAGATATATAAGTCACATAATATAAATAATATGCATAAGCAATATTTCCATATTTAATATATTATTCATATATCTATATTTTTTATATTGTATTACATTGAAAAATTCTGTTTTTAGCTTCAAATACGTACGTTTTAACATTTTTACAATTATTTCCTAAACCGCCCTCTATTATTATCTATTATTTTATATTTAAATCCATGTATCCAAACTACTTACGAAATCTCAAATTTAAATAATTTCAATGAATAGTTAATTTATTCTTCTAATGAATCATAAAAATATATATCAATTTTAACGCATACACGCTCATATTATGGAAAATTGTAAGACTATTTTTTTTATTCAACTATAAAGTTATATAAATCACATAACATAAATTATGTACATAAACATCATAACAAATTAATTTGTAAATAAATTATAATTCCTTTATATTAAGAATTTATCATACATTATATTACAAAATTATGTTTTAGCTTCAATATATCAACATCGAAATTATATATTTTTTTACAAAAGTCCTCTAGATTCTTCCTATCGTTTATTTTCAAGTCCATGTATGTAAACTAATTACATAATTTTCTATTTTATTTATTTAAACAAATTTCATTAAAAATATTTTTCAGGTCATTTAAAAAATTACTAACATACGTCAGTTTCAACATGTATGTTATATCCATATTAACAAAACTGAATAAATTACTTTATTATTATATATATGTGTGTGCGCACGTGCGCTATACAACATAAATTATACACAAACAAAATACAAGTTTTAATTTATAGTTCATTTATTTCATTAAATTTATCATACATTATATAACAAAGTTCTCATTTTAACATTAAAGATATAATATTATATTTTACAATATTACCGTGTGCAACGCACGGTTACACACTAGTTTAACCAAAAACTCTTTACTATTAGTTCTTTGTTTAAAATATCACCATATCATTTATCTGATGCGTCCGTTTCAACTATTTTAAGTGCATCAGAATTGAAAATAGCTAAACAAGGAATTTCCTTAATTTTAGCTTTCAGTTTTATCTCTACAATTGTATAATTTTCTGTCCAGACTATCTATAAGAAATATTATTCCATCCTTTATGATATGTCCAAGAAATCGAATTTCTACGTAAAAAACTTTTATCTTTAATGTAGCTAAACCAGCTTTTACGTAATATTTATAGAAATATTTAAACATTTAAAGTGTTAGTCAATTGGTTTTAAAAATATAAGAACACCATCGATATAACGTTATTCAAGATTTTTTTAAATTCTAAAATGGCATTTTATTTTTTAAATCCAAACAGCATTACATTTCATTCATAATGACCAAATGAAATAGTAATTACAGTTTTACACCTATCTTTAATCTAAATTTGTCAAATTCGGATTTCATGTCAGATTTTGACAATGTTTTAGCCGAATAAAGCCTTGCTAGTAGATTCTTTTTATTAGGAATTGAATAACTAATCTATCTTAATATCTTATCTAAATATTCACAGTTTATAACTAATCTAAAAACACCTCGTTCAAGCTCTATTGCATTTTCAACATAAAATGCTAAACAACTCTATGAACTTTTGGATGGTCTAATAGGACACTTTTGCGGTAACTTTTCTATTTCATTTTTATAAAACTTCTAAATGCCTTTTAAGACATAACTATTGGTCTAGCTTTTGTTAGAATTTAACTCTCTTAAATATCAGTTTCGTGGAGTAAACTTATTCATGTTTCTTCCTTTACCAAAAAACATTAAGAATATTTGTACAAATGGTTTTTTTCAATATAATCTTATAGGTCTTTTACCCTTTTTTTTGCAAACGTGTTAATAATAATCTTTCTTTCGTTCTTTTATAATTTATCTCTTGAAAGAATTTAAAAAGTTTTTTTTTCTTTTAATGTGTTTCTATATATTATCAATTTTATGATTTGGTTATGACAAAAATTTAAAGATTAATTTTTGATTATTAATAGTAGTAGTAATTCCTCATTTTGATATATTTGTTATTGGGTATAACAAATGTAAGAGATAATTACCCAGTATAACATTGTGAGACAAAATTTTAACCATTATAAATAAAATTTCTAAAATACTCTTGCTACAAACAGCGGTATTTTATAGTTTGTAATTCGCTTGTAATTTTCTTGCATCTACCACATTTAATAATTCTGTAATTTTAAAGAAATATTTTAAAAATACCTACCCTTCATTAATGCAGTTTAAACTGCAACATAATCTATCATATTAACAAATGTTAAGGAATTTAATTCTGCTCTTCCCAAGACGTTATTATTATGATCACAGTGGTTTTTAAATTCAATTAAAGACATTCTTTCTTTTAACTCTTACTTCTTACTTGAGCATTTTAACTTCATTCTGCAACTCTACAACTGTTGTTTCAGTATTTACTTGATTGAATTATTCAAGTTTTTTACTCTATTCAAAATACCTTTCGGATTATAAATTCCCGATTCTTTTAGTTTCAACTTATTTTCATTTTCTTTATTTTTATATAGGATACTGCGTATTTCTTCAACATATTTTTCTTTACTTCTGAATTTTATGTATAATATCCAAAATAAAATTTTCTTCTGTTAACATAAATTTTATGAATAATATCCAAAACAAAATTTTCTTCTTTTGTTAACATAAATAATACACTAGCTTTGCATGAAGCTTTATAGTAATCACAATTACCATCAAAATTATCAGATCCTAAGTTATTATCTGAATCATTTTTTGATTCCCTAGTTTGCATTAACATAAATGACCATAAGCAGAGTTCTACATATTTCTTATATAAATACCTTTCGGATTATAAATTCCCGATTCTTTTAGTTTCAACTTATTTTCATTTTCTTTATTTTATATAGGATACTGCGTATTTCTTCAACATATTTTTCTTTACTTCTGAATCTGAATTTTATGTATAATATCTAAAATAAATTTTTCTTCTGTTAACATAAATTTTATGAATAATATCCAAAACAAAATTTTCTTCTTTTGTTAACATAAATAATACACTAGCTTTGCATGAAGCTTTATAGTAATCACAATTACCATCAAAATTATCAGATCCTAAGTTATTATCCGAATCATTTTCTGATTCCCTAGTTTGCATTAACATAAATGACCATAAGTAAAGTTCTACATATTTCTTATATAAATAAGTGTCGTCAACACCAATATATAGTCCTTGAGTGAAAACCCAAACTCATAAGAAGCAGCATGGCAGATTACATTAAATACCATTCAAGAATTGCTGTTGGGAACTACTTTTGGATACTTTGGTAATTTTGAGTAACTGTAATATAAAACACATTTTACATTGTCTCTTAAACTACTGCTACAGTCAGATTTATTTTATATTTAGCTATGTTTGACGATGATTTGAATTAACAGTAGCAATTAAGCAAGTACGTCGCCACCATACAATTTAATTTCTTTTAGCACCTCGTGGTTCAAGAGTTAATCCATTTCACCATTTAAATAGAATGTGAACAAATGTTTTTCATGGACACTACACTACGTTTGTTCGCTTTTGTCCAATGAAGGCCCATTTTGGAGGAACGCAGAAAAAGGGTATGCTTTGTCGATTGAAAAAAGAAAGCTAGTTATAAGTTATAACCGTTGCATTATAAACCACTTAAGATATTTTCTTGAAACACAAACATGTACTTTCAAGGACAATTTTCATCAATATCACATTGAAATAGTCATTCACATGATATTTAACTACTCGAAAGAAAATCCAAACATTTAATTACGTATTGACTTAATTGTTCAATGATTCTTTTTTTTTTTCAAAAATCAAACCACCTAAAAGACCTTTGTCAACCCAAATGTTACGAAACTACTTCCACATCTAATTGAACCCTCTCCATAATCGATCTAATCATCATTATTGTAGTACATATATCATCGACAAAAGTATCTTTCATTTTATATTTTCATCCACATTCAACTCTTCAAGGTTAACCATCGTCATATATTAATACTTCATTGTAAACTTCTGTTATATTAATTCATGTTCTATCTTTTTACATTGCACTTCACCAATTCTAGGCGCTTAAAACACAATTCTAGGCGCTTAAAACACAATTCTAATTACCCATTTTTAGAATGCACAAGTAAGAAAATCGTTTAAAAAAACTAACGTCACATACAACCATTGATGCACATATAATACATAACATAGACATTTACCGACCACGCATATGTAATTTACCTAAAACAAAGCAAGGCCTATATTCATAATATATTTAAAAACTAACATATTTCTGTAACAATGTACTTTCATAAGCCTATTTCAAAATTTTAGCCATGTACTACTAGCTATTTACATGTACCAAAAGTCACTCAAGTGAATTCATTGCTTGGCAAATCACCTATTTTTTGCATTTGGAACATCTTGAGGTTTCAAAAGCTATTCGTTGTTAGACATCATCAATGAGATACATTTGTAATACATCTAAATACATTTACTAGCATCAGTACACGACCAACAAAAAATATGAATCAATAAAAACCATTATAAATGTTAATATAAAAGATCAATATCTTGGACGCTTCTACAACAATGTCTCAATCTTTGTATGCGACTGCAAATCAACAGAAGTATGATTGCAGAGCGAGATAGAAGATTTTGATCTAAGTCCATTAGCATTCAAACAAGATCATCGCCTCCAAAAGACTGCCCAGTTTGACCTAGATGGACCATGAAGTAGAATTCATCGCTATAAACCAGTGTAAAATGGCACAATGAACTAAAAGTACATTTAAAATATGCACTTAAATTGATAAGCAATTATGCAAATCAACTAAACATAGTGTAAATAATAATACGGATTCAACCAGACTTCAGACAATAAGCGGAGTTTAATCAACACTTAATTGAGCATTCAGCATTAAGCATAAACGTTTTGTCATCATTAGCCTTCAAGTAAAATATTACAATGTTAATAAACAAAATAATAAGATTAAAAAATATATACTAAATGTAGATGGGACCATTTGACGCTAATGCAATGTAATCAATCATGCAATGCGTTGGTAAGCCAATCAATTCAATATTTGCATTAGTCATATCTCCCTGGTAGAGATAAATAATTAACCTAAGAAGAGGGCGACTAATGCAAAAATAAATAATATTTGACATAAAAAGTAAGAAGTAATATAGATTATCACATAAAATCTCATGTTCAGACATAGCCAATTTCAATAAATCAAAATAGCTAAAATAAAAATAAAATGGATACCTCTCAGACATGAAAAGTTGCAGACAATCAACATGGCATCAATTCAGACCGCCCGTCTGCTTTGAACATCGTCATTGAGAGAAAACGAATTTAATTTTGATTTGAAATGAATTTATTAAGACAGGAAGCCTGGAGAACCTTTGAGATGAATCGGTAGAGAAAACAGTAGTGTGGCGGCACAAGGTTGTTCTATTCGACTGCGGCTATATAACGTCTGTGAAAACCCTAGTCGCTTGGTAGGCACGTGAGGCACGTGAATTTTAAAAGTTGCGTTGTAGGCTTGAAATGCCTGCTAAACTACCCCATTGTTTCATGACAAGGTCGGTCCGACGTACTGAAGTTTATGGGCCTTGGGTTTCATTCGCAGCCTTTTCCAAAGTCCATTCCAACTTTCTGCGCGTTAGAAAACGTGGTTAGATGCAAACTGCTTCATCCAGATGGGGGTTGAAAATTTTACCCTTAATGCTCGAGACGTCGGACGTGTTCGATCCGTCGAGCATAACGGTTTAATCTTCTTTTCCCTGGTAAAATTTAACTTCTTCACCTCGTTAATTAGAAATTATTTATTCGTATGCTTTGTTCTAACATTTTTACCCATCAATGATAGATAATGATTCTAACTATGAAGACATTATCGTAACAAACGAACTTTTGAATGAAGAAAACACAAACATACTTCAAGGTGCATTTCAATTTATATAAGCATGCATTAGGTTATATTATATTTGGACGTCAAGATCGCTGCCAACGAAACTTTCATACGGAAAAACTTTACTTCGTTAAATTGTGTGATCATTTGTTAGCTTATGGTTTGCAGCCCAAAATGAAATTTACGTTAGATAAATAGTTACAATATTTTTATACATCATTACTTTATCTCCTCCAATACGACGTTTAAAAGATCAAGTAGCGTTATTTATGTTTAACTTTATATTGTTGTAAATGCGGTTACGTTAATGTCAAAGGATGTAACTGACAGAATTAAGGGTGTTGTAACCGATGTAATTTATTATATAACTAACTCTTGTATAGGAATACTTATTGGAAATAAAGTATGATTTTAGCTTTGTTTTATGCTTTATGTATTGTTATATTGTGATATAAGTAATGATAAAATACACTAAGCATGCATATGAATAGAAAATCCTTATTAAAAATATTTAACATATTGCAGTTAGAAATGTGTCCATAACAATGCTTTTGGAATCGATAAGTTAAAATACTTATTCTCAAGTTGTTCCTAATCAAGATGTATCAAGAAAGGGATATCGATACATACATTAAGACAACTGTATATACTATTATTCATATAATGGACGGTGAATTACTCGTGAACGTTGGGGACATCAAAGGGTTGCATATTAGTGGTTGTTCGGAAAAATCACAAAATTCCTCAATGAGAATTTTCTATAGGTTAGTATAGCTAAGTCAAAATAGATGATTTTATGTAATGATGTGCAATAGCCCTTGGACTTGGGAGCATTGTTGAACTTGGGTATCTAAATTGTACATGGATTATGGTCAATCACATGATATCACGTCATGTTACAGTCATAGTTAGGTACACGTTAAACTACTTTAAGTAAAAACCCACTCAAGAAATGATTTATCTCATTTATTGTTGAAGGTTGGTATCATTGTAATTGTAGTAAACAAGTCAAAATCTCTAGCCAAAATAAATCGATTAATTGATAAATGTTATCGAATTTAATCAAAGGCTTTGAAGTGACACTACGCAATTAACTACTTATTCGAGTTTTCTTTACCATTTATTAAATTCTAAATATTTTAGTGATACAATGATGATTAAAAGAAAACTTGTACAAAATATCTTTACTTTGTGTGCACCTTAATAAAAATAAAAAATTGGATTTTGCCTAAATAGTCTATAAACAATTAAACTAATGTCCGATACTATATTTCAGCATTGTTCGTACATGCTTTAATGTTTAAATTGTTTAAATATTACTAAGGAGCAAGTTCATGCTAAGGAATCAACACAGCAATATTATTAGTAATTTTTTAAATTAAACTTGTTTAAATTAATTTATAAAATAATAGTAAAAATTAAAATAAGTGTTATATTAAAATTTTAAGGCTTTTAACTATTTATCTATAGCCTTAAAATAAGTTAAATAGTGTATAATTATTGTATATTAATTTGATTAAGTCTAAGAGGTGAAATAAATAATTAACTAATATATATTATATTAGTTAGGTCCAACATCATGAAGAGTCCATAGAAGGGAGGTCGGTCAAAAATACGAGGGGATAAAGGACTGAATAATTCTAGATCAAATCCAGAGTTAAAAGAGGAGAAAAACGGTGGAGATATTTGTGATTCTTGTGGCTAAAAATAGCCCCACCTTCAATCATTCTAAATACACAAGAAAATAACCCTAGCCTCCATTAAAACTAGTTGGAGTCTCTTAGGCCAGAAGTTAGCCTTAACATATATGCTTAGTCAAGGAAGATTAGTGATACTTGGGCAAGAGATTGGACTCTTTGGAAAATACTCTAATTCATCATGTCCAATAATGGTCAAGCATGCAAATAGATAATTGTCCAAGTACTAAATCATAACATCAGAATTTGAATTTAACCCAATCGGTCATTATAGTCCCAAAATCAAGCTTTCTTACATATGCCAACGAGAAATGACGAGGAAGATGTACAATTCAAAATTCACCCCTACATAGTAAAGGTGTATGTCTATTTGTAGAGAACTTAGGCATTTGGATCTTTGACATGTGGTGTTCGTAGGAAATGGATGGTTGAGATTTTACTATCGTGGCACACTGTTGCTTTATCACATGGCACAGCTTCTTTCCAGTATCATGGTGATGGCATGGCTTTAACTAAGCAATCGGGGTTTTCCACATGGCTGACCAAAGCCTTCTCTCTTGGTAGTTTTTTCAACATGGGATGGCATTTTTCTCAACTTGTGGTAGCTACTTAACACCAACTTGTCATGGCTTTCTTCCCTTCTACTTTGCAATAGCTTACTAACATCTACTTGCGATGGCTTTCATCTCTTCAATTTACAATAGCTTTCTTCTCTTAAACTTGAGATGGCTTTGTCCTTCAACTTGCGGTAGCTTTTTAACATCAACTTGCGATAGCTTTCTTCTTTTTAACTTGTGATAGCTTATTAACATCAACTTGCGATTGTTTTCTTCTTTCCACTTGCAATTGGTCTTTAACATCAAATTTTGATAGCTTTCTTCTCTTCAACTTGCAATAGCTTTCTTCACTTTAACTTGCAATAGCTCTTTAACATCGACTTGTGATAGCTTTCTTCTATTCAACTTGCAATAAGTTTCTTCTCTTCAACTTGCGGTATCTTATTAACAACAACTTGTGATGCCCTTTTTTTCTTCAACTTGCAATAGCTCTTTAACATTGACCTGTGGTATCTTTTAATTTCTTCAATATGCGATAGCCTTTATCAACTTGCGATTGCTCTTGATTTCTTCAACATGCGGTGGCCTTTATCATCAACCAACGATAGCCTGAAATTTTGGGTATAACATTTAACCCCCTCTCCCTTTCAAGAAAAAGTATTTTATATTTAGTATAAACATAAATGTTTGTTCTTTCTTTTAGATTAAACTCCTCATATTCCTTGAATTCATCATCTCACCCATAAGAAAAATTCCCTATTATTAGTCGATGGTTGTTGACGCCAAAAAAGGCTGGTAACACTCAAATAGTATGGAAGCAAAAATCCAGAACAATTTTCAAATAGATAATTAAATGCGCAAATCATAGGCACAATAGCAATATAGTTAGTGAACATATGAATTTTATAGTGGTTTCACAAATTATAGCCTACATCCACTCAAATAATCTTTTTATTATACTATAGGGTTACAAATATAGTTTGTTTTTTCCTTAGAAAATTAATGGAGGAAGATAAGTGAAACAATCAAGAAGAGCCAAAAGAAGATCCCCCACAATAAGCCAGTGATCCTGCATTTATAGAAGAAGACGTGCAAATATCCAATTGAAAATCCGCTTGCAGAAGACCGAAGCCAAGACGGATTGATCAAAAAAAAGGGCCCATCCGGGGTCATATGACCGACCAATGCCAATAGGTGGTGAGGACCACATAGTGTCGTGCGATCGGTTGTGGTGGTCCTCCTCTACTTCCTCTTCGTGCTTCTATAGTTGTTTGCTTGATTCCCCTGGTATTTGTTGAGTTATTGAGCAATCATCATTGGGTTGAACCACTAATCCGAGTGATCCATAGCTAAAGTGATCCGATCTGATCCCTTGCGTAGGGGAAGTTCCAATCTATACTTGGCAATTTCCAGGATGCCATTTGCTTGAATCTGCTTGACTATCGTCCACGGCCTTGCTTATAACTGATCTCCATACCTGATAATCATTTCTACGGGCTTCTTGCCTCGATGACCACGAATCCATTCAGCTAGATCCATGGTATCACAGCCTTGCCAAAAGGAGGGATAACATTTTTCTCAAAAAACATGCCTTGTGATAAGAATGTGTGTTTTGAATTGTCATAAGTTTGAAGTCCATGACACATCGATAGCCAAATCTTCCAATCCAGAATCCAATCCTTTGCCTAGCCAAATCGCCGTAGTGCACGATTGTTTCGAATCGATAGCTAATTCCGAAAACCATTCCAAATCCTTAACCGAATCTGTATCCATCCAAAGCCGGTAACCAAATCCATGATCTCACTTAATCGTTTTCTAATTCCAAGGTCTCGTCGGACCAACAGCCTAGTTCATAGTCTCTCTGGACTAATCATAGCCTCTCCAAACTCTTTCTGGACCTCATTCAGCCACTCTTCGACGAATGGTGGAGCAACAATAAGGAAGCCGATCCAGTCGCTCTTCAACAAAGCGACATTACTTCCTACACTCCGGTTCAGTGTCCTTGATTGAACAAAAGTAACGCCATGGCCCTCCTAAGCCGATTATGGTTTCTCTGGACCCTTGTTAGACCCCAGTCACTCTCCGGTGAGAAGGGCACAATGATAAGTAGGCCGATCCTATTGCTCTTCAGCGAAATGGCCTACTTCTTACTTCTCTGATTCCATCTCTCTAGTCAAAACATAACGCGATCCATAGGGTATTATTCTCCGGCATCTATCCTCCAGTCGAGGACTTAATCCGTGTATATGTCCATTCTGTCAACTCTCCAACGAAGGGACTCTCGCCTTGCGGTTATTGTCCCGTCTCTCCAGTCGGGACAACTATGACCTGATTCATTTTTTACTTTTAAATGCATATTTTAGCATTCCAAAATCCATTCATTAAATTATTAAATTTAGGTTCTTACAACTAGAAAATCAAAAATAAGAAAAACCAAATACTGCCTCTATAGGCATGATGGTTTGTCGTCATCTCAGAGCGTGCCTAAGGACCGGCCTCAATCATGTACATGTGTAAGTGACTTAGCTGTTTTGTTGTGGAGTTTATTATTTATTTAGTTCATGCCATCTCGATGAAGAAATGATGATTTGCGACCTCGATCCATGGCCATTTCCGTTTGATGTTGACGGTGGCTGCTCTTGTTCCACTATCGTAGTCCGAGTCCTTATATATTATTACAACTGGTTATTCCTCCCATGTTCCTTAATCATATCCTTCAAGTGCCTGCAGTTGTCTGTATTATGTTCATCCAGCTCATGGAATGAGTAGTATTTTCCCAGTGCCCCCTCGCGTTCGGTAGGCTCTCTCCTTACCGGACTTCGGTACGGAACAACCTCGAGTATCCGAACAAATTCCCTACAAAGTTTCGTTCAAATCGGTATAAGAAGAAAATTTTGGTTCTCTTCTTTGTTGCTTTGATTCGTTGAAGCCATCTTCCACTTTCCTCTTTCCTTCGTCCCTGCCCGAACCTTCCTCAAATGGTCCTACATCCCTCACTGCGTTATTTCTTCTCTACTGGCCTTGGCATCCTCCCATCGTAGGAACCTTTCGGCCTCGTGATAAAATTCCCCGAGATCCATTGGTGGATCTCGCTCCAGTGAAACCTTGAAGTTTGTGTTATCGGCTATTCCTAATACCTCCGCCATTAAGGCCATCGATGGATCCGGCCGATCCATCAAAGCAATTACCATATTAAATCGTGTTAAGAAATTCCTTACGGACTCTCCGGTCCTTTGATTCAGTGTTGTTAACATCATCACGCTCTTGGGTCTCATGATGTAGACCCGAAATTGCCTCATGGATTTATCAACTAACTTCGTCCACGTACAAATAGAATCGTTCTCCAATTGCGTAAACACATTGTAGTTATATCCACCAAGTATAAAGGAAAACATCACACCATCACTTCCTTTAATGCCCCCAACAACTCCATATGCCTCATATACTCCATCGGATGAATAGTAGGGTCTGATTTTCAATCATATGCCCCTAATGTCGGTAACTTAAACTCCGATGGATTGCTAACAAGCCTGATGCTAGGAGTGAATAGGCTCCTATTCACATCTTCCAGATCCCTGTTCAGCAATCTCTCTCTCATAGCTCGTTTGATCATTTCTGCAAACCTGTCGCTGCCATCCAAAGGTAGCCTCCAATAATCATTTCCAGCCTACCCTCCATCTCTGTGGAGGACTCCTGAAACATACTCCTTTGGACGCACATCCACATTCTGATTTGCATCAAACCACACAAGACCGACCACTGGCCAACCATGAACCGATCCCGCCTAACCCAAGATCATGTCCCTTGCCATAGAGGATCGATGTCGATCCCTTCTTGTTGGCCGGGGACTACCGCTGGCTACTCCATTTCGTAGCTTGTCAGCTCTGACTCAACGCTTCTAGTTTTGATTTCATGTAGCTCATGCTGCTCCAACTCGTTGATTCAAATTGCCATTAGCTCTTACTCTAGCCTGTCCAATTAGCCCAAGGAAATTCTACATCATCTCCTCTTGGCTCTTCATCATTTGCTTCTGCATTGCCTTTAACATCGTCCCTATCTTATTGCTAGTGATGTAAACAGAGGGTTGATTAGCTCTTGTTCCTTAGGTTGCCTCCTGACTCCCTCCACAGCGACTCCTATCTGCCAATGGTCTCCTTGTTGATTGCCTAGCCATTGCTTCCTAAATCTAAGTATTCAAGCTTCCAAACCGAAGATCCTAACTTCCAAATCTGCGGGCGCAAGCCTTCTCAGTGAAAGCACCAAAATGTTGACGTCAAAAATGGCCGCCAACACCCAACAGTATGAAAGCACCCCAAATCTAGTCATAATTTGCAAACAGAAAATTAAATGCACAGATCACAAATTCAATGGCAAAAAAGAAAACAAACGCATGAATTTTATAGTAGTTCGGCAAACTTTGGCCTACGTTGATTTTTTTAGCCTTAGAAAATTAATGGAGGAAGGAAAGAGAAACAATTAAGAAGACCAAAAGAAGATCCCCTAAGAATGAGCCAATGGTCCTGTATTTATAGAAGAAGACATGCAAATATCCAGTTGAAAATCTGCGTGTAGAAAACCCAAGCCAAGACGAACCGATCCACAAAAATGGGGCCCATCCGGGGCCTATGATCGATCGGTACCAATTGGTGGTGGGGGGCCATATGGCGCCACGCGATCATTTGTGGGGGTTCCCCTCCACTTCCTCTTCGTGCTTCCATAGTTTTTTGCATGATTCTCCTGGTATTTATTGAGTTATTGAGCGATCATCATTGAGTTGAACTTCCAATCCAAGTGACCCATAGCTATAATGATCTAATCCGATCCACTGCTTAGGGGAAGTTCCAATCTATACTTAGCCAATTTCGGAATGTCATTCGCTTGAATCCGCTTGACTATCATCCATAGCGTTACTTATAACTGATCTTTGAACTTGAAATCCATATTTATAACTGATCTTCATTTCTCTTCTCTCTTATTCTATTTGCCATTTCAATAAAGTGCTGCCGATTTCTAAATCAAATCTCTCTCTCTTTACATTCACACAAAAGATCAGAGAAGATTCACTTCCAGTCTAAAGCATTAACTCTCTGATCTCCACATAATTCCACTCTAATGCAAAGAAATCTAACTACTGAAGGTCTGTCGAAGATTGTACCAAAAAACTACTTGAGATTGTGATTGAAAGATTCGATTTCTTGTAGTCCACTATAACTACTTGTAAAAGGGTGATTTTAATAACCCGAATGAAAGTTAAGATAAGATTATAAAGGGAGTTGTCCTTCCTACCAAGTGAAAGACAAGATAGATGTTCTGGTTATTTGAGCCAAATTTTAGAGAGTATGCTGGTTAGTTGAGTCAAATTCCAATAGATGTCCTTGCCACCAGAATCAAAGTCAAGTGTAAACGGTGTTCTTGCAACCTGATAATTGAAGAACTGATTAGTGAAATTCTGTACGGGGCACAAGATTTTAAGTAGGATTGGAAACCCAAAACAGTACAAAATTCTTGATTCTTCTTTACCTTTATAGTTATTGCATTTAATTATTGTTATCTGATTGTTCTATGATATATACTATCAGTTTATACTTGAATTCTCCATGATAAAGTACAGAATCTACAAGTATATTGATAAAAAGGTTAATACACTATTCACCCCCGTTTTTTAATCCATTCCATTATAGTATAGATTAGGCTATCACACCTATCACTATACCCAATCCACAAAAGGATGGAAATATTAATAATAATTGAATAATCACTACAACAAAAACAGTCATCAATATCGACCTAAAACCGCTATAAATGATAACTATAACGGTTTAGTAAATGCTGCATATCGACATGTAATAAAAACACTAGCTTATTTATAGCATAAAAAACTGTATAAAAAATAATTTTTTTATAGCGCTATTCTTCCGCTATTGTAAGTATTTTATAGTGGTTTAATAAACGCTGTATATTGACATGTTATAAAAACAATGACTTATTTATAGCAGAAAATGACCGCTATAAAAATCATCTTTATAGCGTTTTTCCTACTATTGTAGTATTTTATAGCGGTTTAATAAATGCTATATATTATAATAGATACTGAACTATTCGCATAAATTATTTTACTTTCGATAAAAGCTTTTCTTGTATGCTTTCTATAACATTTTTTTTAAGTGGTATGGTTTATTTTTGACATTTTTTAAATCTGTTACATCTCTATAAATCACGATAGTCAATACATATCAAAATGCTGCATTAAAAATATTTCTATAATATAAATCCATTTATATGATGAAAAATCAGAGAAAATATTAAACATAAAGATATAACACATTGTATTAAACAGAACCAAATATTCATACACACAAGATCTCACAGTAATGACTGTATAATATTCTACTGCATGCGTACACAAAAAATTATTAGCTAGTTGTTTGCATTAAAAGAAGAAATATCTCAAAACTTCCATTCTCTTACCTTCAAATGAAATGAATATCTCCAGTAGAGATGAATGTAAATACCAATATGAATAAAATTGAAAAACGAAGTACCCACATTAAAAAAAAATTGCTAAATATTTCTTATCACAATTATTAAGTGTCTAAATTTTTGAATTTTTTTTTCCAAAGTCTCCTTTGCGTAGCTAGCACCGAGAAAAATTCCAAATACAAGAAATAGATATACATGATTAAAACATGATCGAAATTATAATATATTAATCATAAACGTCCGAACGGGTAAACTATTTGAATATTTACTTATATATATCTTACAAAGTGTGTATGTTACATAACATATACCAATTTAAGCATTAAAACGTACCTTTTAGCAATATTAGTGTGTTCACTAACATGTTTAAAGAAATATGAGCATGAAAAGAACTAAAAGCGAGTCAAGAGTCATCAAATACCTACACTTAACTCAAACAAGCATATAAGCACATATATTTATGAATTTATACAACTAAACCCATAGAGTAAGACCATGGCTTTTAAATCGACACTAATTTTGTAGGGAAAGAACAAAAGTTCTAAATAAGAATTAGTTTTCTAATAAAAGCAATAAATTAGAATGATCATGTGCATTATCATATACCACGACAAGACTAAGGTATTATTATTTCTATTATTAACTTAGTTTGCTTATTGTTACTATCATCATCATCATCATTGTTAATATTATTATTATAAATTTAATTAATTTTTATAAAATTAGTTAATTATTATTATTATTAAGTTAATTTTTATAAACTTGGTTAATTATTTTTATCATTATATATAAACTTAGTTATTTTCTGCAAAACTTAGTTAATTTTATAAAGCTGATCTTCGTCTGTAAATTTAGTTATATTTATAAAATTTAGAAATGTATAAAATTAACTAGATGTAAAGATGTTGAATGCTTTATAATTCATTGTTGTTGTTGTTGCCATCGTTATAAACTTAGTTAGTTTCCTTAAACTTAGTTAATTTATTATTATTATAAACTTAGTTTATCTTATAGCTTTTTTTTTAATTCTTATTAAACTTAATTAATCAAGTTAAGTTTTATAAACTTAGTTAATTTATTATTATTATTATTACCGTATAAATTTAGTTAAAATTTATAAATCTTAGTTAAATTAGTTAATACTTTGTCATTTATCACTATTATTGTTGCTATTCTAAATTTAGTTATTTTTTATGAAACTTAGTTAATTTTATAATTTATTATTGTTGCTATTATTATTCTAAACTTGGTTATTTTTTATGAAACTTAGTCAATTTTATAATTTATTAGTATTAGTATTATTATTACTACTACTACTACTATTATTATTCTTGTTGTTACAAACTTAGTTAATTGTTATGAAACTTAGTTAAATTTTGATAACTTGGTTTGTTAGTTATTAATATTTCTATTATGATTTTGTTTTATTGTTATTAGTAGTATTATTGTTATAAACTTAGTTAATTTTCATAAATATTAGTTTGTTAATATTTTATGCTTTATTATTATTGAAATAAACTTAGTTAATTTTGATATTATTATTATTATTATTATTATTATTACTACTACTACTACTACTACTACTATAATATCAACTTGATAAATCTTGTTCATTGTTTATCATTCGATCCAAACAAGTACTAGTAAAATAAATAAAATTTGATATCCAACGAACACCCAACCTAGTTAATTTATTATTATTATTGTTATTACATAAATTTAGTTAATTTTTATAAAATTTAATTTGGTTAATATTTTATACTTTATTATTATCGTTGTTGTTGCTGCTGTTGTTGTTATTCTTATTATTATTATAAAATTAGTTAATTTTTGTAAAACTTATAATCAACTTATTATTGTTGTTGTTATTGTTGTTATAAACACAGTTAATTTTGATTATTATTATTATATGAACTTGGTAAATCTTGTTCATTGTTTATCATTCAACCCAAATAAATACTAGTAAAATAAATAAAATTTGATATCTAACGAATAACCACCCTAGTTAATTGATTATTATTGTTATTGTAAACTTAGTTAATTTATTATTATTGTTGTTATAAAGCTTACTTAACTTATATTTATTATTATTTTAAACTTAGTTAATTGTTACGAGATTTGGTTAATTTTTATAAACTTAATTTGTTTATTGTTATTATTGCTATTATGAACGTTGTTGTTATTGTTATTAGTCTTATTATTACAAAGTTGATTAATTTTTATAAACTTAGTTAATTTACTACTACTACTACTAATAATAGTATAGACTTATTTATCTTTTATAAATTACTTGGTTAATATTTTATAACTCATCGCTTTATTATTATTATTATTACAGACAGACTTAATTTTAAACTTAGTTAATTTATTGCTATTATTATAAACTTAGTTAACTTAATAAACTTAATTATTTTTTCACAAACTAAGTTATTTTTTATGTGAAGTTGTAAATCTATACGATGCTTAAAGTGCATTTTTGAAAATTCAAAAGATTTGTTAATGATAAACTTTAAATTAATAATAATAAAAAAATTCAAGATTGCTCCCATATGAATTTTGGCAATGTTTACTGGAAAATTCACATATAATTTTAGATGTATCTCGGTCTACTTTGATTTGAAACATGTGCTCATCAAATTTGAAAGTTAGAAACGTCCGAACATGGTCCTCGTAAAGAACACTAAACTGCGACTCTTATAAAAAACATTCAACTGTAGTTTTAGTAAGAACGTCGAGCTGTGAGCTTTATTAATAATTTCTTTAAAAAACATTGGTCCTGCATCATGTTCCAGCTTTCTGTTATGAGCTGTCAATCTACGGTTTGTCCAAAATTAACAGCTGTTCCCTACAAACTTCACTTTTACCATGAGCGACTAAACTTGAAATCCATCAGTACAAAAAGCAACAACAGGTTACCGTAGGCAGACGAATTTCTTGCTGAAAATAATTAAATAAAGAATTTTAGTTTATACGTGTCTTTATTAATAATTGGGCTGGAAGTTCAAACTTTTGATCCGACGACGAACTTTCAAAATTACCCATGTATGTAATTCTTCACTAAAAGTTGTAATAAATTTGATGTCAAGTTTTTTTGATATCAACGTGAAATGTTTAAAAAAAATTCTACGGATATTATCAAGATTTAGCACAACTCAAATATATGATATGACAATTAAGCTCTCTTAACAGATTCAAATTTTCTTTTATAAATATTTATCAAGTCTTCATATTACTTAAAAATAGGATCAACAAATAAACTGCTTTACAAATTTGTTTTTTTAAATTAATAATGTAAATAAAATTCAAATTAACTACGAATGATTCATAAACGTATGGTTAAATATTTGTTAGAGAACATTTTC
This sequence comes from Allium cepa, assembly GCA_030765085.1. Classification (NCBI taxonomy): domain Eukaryota; kingdom Viridiplantae; phylum Streptophyta; class Magnoliopsida; order Asparagales; family Amaryllidaceae; genus Allium; species Allium cepa. Next base: position 428,823,275 of record CM060938.1, read on the forward strand.
TTTAAACGCAGACTGTACAAAAACAGTTTAGGCATCTTCCGTAATGCTCTGATCATTGAGCTGATAGAACGGGGTTAAAGATGTTACAGTTCTATCTCATTTCACCCAAGGAAATCTCTTTCTATGTGTGGACATTAATTACCAACATAAATGTTATAAATCATTATGGTTACTGAACCTAAGTTACTAATTCCTAAATCCAACTATATCAAATATAACTGAAGATATAAAACATGCAGCAATTTAAATTGATGTAGTCGGAAACAAAGCCTCGGATAACACTAATATATCCATCAAAAGCATTCTAAATGGAATCAACAAAGCAGTAAAGGAAGTACTTAGTCTCGCACATTATTAATTTTGAGGCCATTGCCACTAATCACCAACCCTGACGGTCATATTGATATCTCCCCTGCGTGATTACTACTACTAAAAACTCAACACAACATGTACAAAGAAGTCTAACGAATAAACATGCATGCTTACTTTTTCTAAAAAGTGGATAAAAAAATTCTTGGGTTACAAACAAGGTTCGAAGTTCCGGTCATACGAAAAATTCAAAATTTTGGTCCCGTTTCGGGATTTTCGAAAATTCCGTTTTAAATCCGGTTTGTGAATTCTACATTTTTGTTATAAATACACAAATAAATATGCAATACTGATAGTCAATTAAACTAAATTATTCAAGTGACATAGAAGTTACAAAACATACAACATAAAAATTTAATACCAAAAGCTATTTCTCTGAGCATCATATAAATTTTGTCTATCGATCTCTTCATTTATGTCAGATTATAATACGCTGGAAAAGCATACTGCTGTATCTGATCCGAACTTAAAAATGTTGTCATCATATTATCAAAAGTTGAGGGTTCATCTTCACTACTTAATGACTCAGCAGCATACGGTTGATTTAACCCACAATACGAATAATATCCGATAGTCAGATGTAGAATACATAAAACTGGAGACATTGTTAGAAGTATATATGTAATCAAATCCCCTTGATCTTCATGTACAACGTTCAAATTTCTATCTCTTCATCGACTATAGTCATCTGCTTCATAATTTTGGATGTGTCTTTGAGTCTCATCAAAAGTGGAACCAACGCCATAACCACTAGAACCAATACCGTCACCACAAGCATTACCTGAATCATCATTTGATGAACTATCATTTTCAGTATTTTCTGCAGATACATTATCATTGTCCGACCAAGGATTATCACTTGCATTATCAAATAGTGGATTCTCAGCTTCTCTAGTCCATTACGCAAGTGGATCCTCCTCATAAAAGATGTAATCTAAATCAATAAGTTAGTCGGTTGTTTGTTGGCGTTTAACATGTCGTATTCTTAATCGCATATTATAATGTACAAATATCAAATTTTCTAAGTTCTCCATTTTTATTCCGTTTCTTAACTTCTTGTGAATCATTGCAAATGTTGTCCAATTTATTTCACAATTTGAAGAAAAACTGTTTGACTACGAATACGCATAGCTATGCGTGTTAAATTTGGAGTAGCTTCCCTACCAATTATTGACCACCACATAGTTGGAAGACGCAACTTAACTGCACGTTTCGTTTTTGCAGAACCAAATACATCAAGTTTCATTCTATATTGTCAACCTACGAATCATTCATAATAAACCAAGTTATTCTTTGCGCTAAACATTAAGTTTAATATTTAAAAACAACGTGTGCAAGAAGAGCTAATGAGCATGCCCGAATAACAAAATGAAGATATCGACAGTGATGGAGGTGAAGATGACAGAGAGCTAAGATGCGCCTTGCAAGAAAGTAAAGAAAGTTATATGGAACAGGTATACCATCTAGCGGAACAGGTATACGATCTAGCGGACTAAAACGCAATGACCGTTTTAAATCAATCAGAATAGATGACGATTTAGCAACACGGGTAGCTGGAAGGATTGATCCCTATGTACAAAAACGAGTAGGTAGAACTCAACATTCTATTAGAACTGCAATAAAAGGCATTAAAGATGCCAAAAAACACATAGGTCGAGCAATATCAATTTTTTTTTACTTTCATCATATCCCACACAATGCTGCTAATAGTCCATACTATGAAACTATGGTAGAGGCCATTCAAGAAGCTAGTCCTGGAATTAAAGGACCCACATCACATGAATTATCAAACCAGAGATGATTCAATCAACATGCGCAGTAAAACTTACCTCCTCAGTTCGCGGTAGCACCTGTTCGCGGTAGAAACGAATGTCGAATCTTGTCCAAACTGGTGCGTGTACCATACATCAGCTATGCAGTAATTTAATTCGTTGAAGTGAATGTAAAAGTTTGCATTATTGATATACATGACCAAATCCCAGATCCAAATCTGTTCCCCCTTCTATCTAGTTCGTTGGAAATATTATTGCTAAGGCATCATTATAATACAATGGAATATTTGTTTTATTACTCTGTACGATGGTAAAAAATAAATAATGAGAAGTTATATTGCATTCTTCACACTCGAATGCAAGAAAAAGATTAAATAGTCACGTGAATAAAGTTTTAAATCTTTTGACTGAATTTGTCTCTGGTTTTATAGCATAAATTGATTCACGTGAATAAAGTTTTGATTCTATTGCTTTGCTTCACATGCGATCGTTTTCCTCTGTATTTTTTTAAGACGAAATCCGGTTTTATTTCATTGTTTCGGTCCGGTCCACGTCGAAACCGAGCCGAGATGGCCAAAAATCCGGCATGCCGGTCGGACTTTGATACCATAAACTAAAAGACTCCCTACATGCTTGAATTTATTCTATTCCAGCCTGCGTTTCCAAGAACACTGAAAAATTTACATTGAAAATTCAAAATGTACCATGGAAGTAATGTGAATTAAACATGGACCATGGAAGCAATGCTTGGATTAAACTTTCTTCGCTTGCTCTACTGCATTATCTATAGCTACTCCCTCTTTCTATTAATTTAAACCTGCCGCTAAATATTTCTGGAATGGACATCATTTACATCTGAATGCCAGTTTTGAAGAACTGTGCATGCTTGCCATATTTTCAGTAAATGCAATCTCAGTAGTGCGACGTCAGATTCTTTCAACATGCATGTTTTCTAGATTATAGAAGTATAGTTTTATGCCTTCCTTCACACCACATGCAAGGGTGCCATATTTCATTTCCAAGCAGCTTATAGCTATGATTTTTCCTCTCTTTGGTGATGATTCTCCAACTAATTCTCTAAACTTCTTTGCTATATTTCAATTGACAGGTTATTCACAAATGAAAAGCTAATATTTAGTATTGATTCACTAGTTTAATGAGAGACCACATTATCATTTTATATGTAGAGCTATAAATAGAAGACTAGTTCACATTTGTAAAATGATTAAGAGGATCTTATTTGTACATATGAAATGCCACTTCAAGCAGCAAACATACATGTGTTTCAATTTTGTCACAAGTTGATAGCTATTTAGAAAACTAGTTATACGTCAATGAAAGTTGACAGAAAGTCTTATTCTCATATGTTTGAAATATGTGATTCCAGATCATACATATCAATTTAAAGTTTCTATCGAAAACGTCTGATTTACTTATCCAAACTTCAAAAAAAATTAAAAGTCACAGATACATGCCCTTTCTTTTCTATGTATTGGTATAACCAGTAAAATAATATAATATGAATTATGAAAATAAATGAGCTTGCATATAATTATTTATCACTCATGGAAATATAGATTAGAAGAACGAAGAATCATGACCTGTTAAACCAAACTGATTGGAAACTAAGAAAAAAAACATGAGTGAAATAAGGAAAAAAATGAAAAACCTTTCGATAAGGGACACAACAGTGCTCATCCAAGAACCACTGCTCCCAACCAAGGCCGCGGACATTCCAGCAGCCATATTCAGTAAGAAGTTATTCCGAATTAGGATATCAGGCTTGGAAGGATAAGCAAAGTCCATATTTTTTAGCACGACATGTCGTCTAATTGACTCAACAGCTACTCTTGCCTTTGCGAACACTGCCATATTCGGTGCTGACTAACCCAATGCTCTATATATAGCAGCAAAATACAGTTGTTTAATTCATCTGACTAAAACATTAAATTTTCCTTAAATGATGGAAAAAGAATCAAATTCAACTATATATGAGTTTAAAGATTACATGTTAATAATTTTTAAGACCTCCCTACATGCACACACCCACAAAAGCATATCATCCAATTGTAACTTGCATTTAATTAGCTACCAACATTGCAATACTTTTTTTACCCGTCGCCTTGAATAACAAATCAGAATTGAAATGACAATAAGAGATCATAAATATATGAATGTAATGTATGTACAAATGTTAAGTAAAAAAAAGGAAAAAAAATGAAGAGAAAAGAGGGAATGGGAAAAAAGGGAAAAAGACGAGAAATTTTTTATTGATCGAAAAGACCTACTTGATCAATTTATTTCACATGGAGAATCATGGTAGTTTACACACAGTGAGCACATCAAACTCATTTTATTTCACTGTACCTGTTAAGCCTAACTCCATTGAATCCTTTGCTGTTAAATAAGATGAATTTCTACCACTTAATGGTGATAACGAAGAGGTGGTTCAACCTTCCCTTGTAGGTACCTTAAAATCTACGGTATATAAATTACTGGTTCATTTGCATTTCTTGTACACACCCACACAATTATAAGAAGACACTTAAGCTCATTCGATTAATAGTCATTCCTAAGGTCCACATCCACCATATTATGCATCCAACATGCAAATTTTGATTCTTATACCCATTGAACAAGTTCATCTTCTCCACCTAATGACTGGCCAGTGACAAGCTCTAGGATTAAACATCCAAATTGAAAAACTGCATCTTTCCTTTTCCTATCAATGTAAGCTACAAGAGTAAAATATAGCAGTTAAATCCACCAAGGCTTTAAGCAACTAAAGAGTAAATTTGTATAAATTTGTTAGAGGTTGGATAATGGTTGAACCTTGAGATGATGCGACATCTTAATTGTCAACATAATCAGAATCCATATACCCAAAGCTCAATTCAGAGATCTGAAAGTCGAAAACATAATGATAAAACCGAGAAAATGTGCAAAAAGAAACAGAACATAAATATGAGTGTTTTGCCGTAAGAAAGACCTTAGCTATAAAGTTTCTATCCAACAAAAGGTTTTTGGAATCCTTGGATACATTGTGCACCGGCGGATCAAAAAAGTAAAAGAGGTATTCCTGAAGTAATTAGGAAAAATAATCAGAATCAAAATTTTCGTAATTTCAGATAGTATAATTGCTTTGTTTCCATATTAAATCAATAGAGCAGCTGCAATGTCAATAGCAATTTGTAATCTGATTCTCCAAGTCAATGGAGTTCTAAATTGGACATGTAAACAAACTTCGTTATGGTTACATTAGTTGCTTGTACTAATTAATTTCCAGTCACTATGATCATAGATAAAAAATATTACCATGGAGAAAGTTTTTGAGACTACCAATTTCCATGTGATCAAAGACAAGGAACCTGTAAATCAAGAACTGCTTAACATATATAATATACTAATAAGCACATTATATATATATATATATATATATATATATATAATTATACCTTATGTAACTTTCAGAAAAACCTTTGAGCCCAATGAGATTACAAATTTACAATGGTGCAAGCATCCTAAAAGTTGGATTTCTTCACTAAAGATATCGTTCTCTTGGCACAAATGGTTTCTCTTCTTTACTGTGAATCAATCTATCAGAAATTGAGCTTTGTATATAGTTCCATGATGATTGCTACCAAGAATTTGGCTGTAACCATCTGTTGCTCTTTCGATCTCCTTGTTTGTAAAGTTTTTTTGAAATAAAAGAGCCTATATGCAGCATAACACAAAATCAAGTTACTATTCTAGCCCTGTTCTGCAACTTCGCAGATCAAACTCATAATTTATCCTTACGAAAACTTTTAACCCAAAAAGGATCAACACCATGTTTTGAGTTTGAAAGCACTAGCCCTGTTCTGACAGAGCATTGTTATAGATAATAGGTATAGAAAAAGAACAGTAAAATAATGAAGACCGAGAATTTTTATACTGGCTCGGCTATTTATGAAGCATGCATCCACTTTATAGGTTTATTATAAACGGATTGTGGTTAAAAGAAGTCTTTGATTACAAGACTTGATTATCTTTAGGTAGATTGAGATTCCAGAGTTGGAATCCATTGGAGAATCACAGTGAATCCCTTTGGAGATTTTTGTGAGGAAGGTAGAGAGTGAAGAATGTTTCTAGTAGAGCTTCAGCAACCAGTCCTCAGAAGATCTCGTTTGTCTTACAAGTAGGATGATATTTATAGAGATTGGAGAGCTTTTGTGCCAGACTACTTCATCAATTGCTCATAGGTAGGTAGAACGACCTAGGGGGTTTAGCTCGCGATCTGAGCCAAAACCATGGGTCTCCAGCTGGTCTATGGGTCGTTAACGACCCATGGAGTTGGCGTGCTCGTGAGCTAATTAACTAACTGCTATCATCTCATGCTCCAATATGCAAGGTCGCAAGGAATTTGGATTCATATGGATCGCTAGAAATCTATACACTTAGAATTTTTTATGCTTCTATCTCCAAGGCTCCTTATCCGTGCTTTTCTCATCGAACTATCTAGCTAACATGGGTCGCTAGCGATCCGTAGATATGAGTCGCTAGCAATCCAAGCACTTTGATTGTTTTTGAGGTTCCAAGTTTGAGTTGCTTTTATATGACCTTGTGTCAATGTCGTTCATGTATTCATGTTGCTCGTTGTTCCATTTCGAAGACAATTTACTAATCGTTTGCACTCAATTGCTGATTGGGTGAAAGAATGCTAGTCTCTTTGTTTAGTCAATCTCGGTCGTTGCCTTAATATTATAGCTCGACTCTCGTTAATTCCTTCCCTTAGCCTTTCTGGTTAAATTATAAGTCATTCTGATGTCATGGGATTATTCTACTTTCCTACTGGGTTAAAAACCCGGATAACATTTGCCCTCTAGATTACTTCTTTATTGTAAACAAGGCGTGCTCTAGAAGTTATCGTGCTCGATATTTGTCCATCGATTTCCAAGTGATCGCATTAGAGTTTTACGAATACGTGGTAGGTCATGATGTTGTCCATCTAGCTTTGATCTTGAATGTTGTTTCTTGTCATAACGGATCAAATTTCTTCATGCGGTTTTTCTATATGCTTCGAAATTATAGATAAATATCATAGGACGAGTTCGAGAAAAATTCGCTTCAATTTCATGGGTCGCTAGCGATCCATGTGGGATGAGTCGCTAGCGACCTGACTACTTGGATAAATTGTACTTTGTAAAGACGGGTCGCCAGCGATCCATGATGGGTCGTGCGTGACCCAACTACTTAGAAATTTTTTTGTTTCGCTCTTTTTCTTTCCATATACATGACTTGAGTCGACCTTGTAACTCATTCAACTCGATCTATTCACCTTCTTCACGTGACTCTATTCTTATGCGACCTAAACTCAGGCGATCTGATCCTTATTGGTGTCTCAATCCATTCATTGTTGCCCAAGTTCGCGGCCTTGATTTCCATTCGCACCACTACCTCAGTTCATCTTAGAACGAAACCCTAGTTCGCCTTTGAATTGTTGTCGACCCATCTCCTAGCCCGCCAACGGTCCATCTACATCTTGTTGATTATGCACCTTTGATCATTCTTATGTTTTAGAATCCAATCAAATGTGATTTTGCTAATTGATTTGTTAATTAGCGTGTTTGTGCAATGATTTGATGATGAGTTTGCATTTGTAATATTGGTCGCGAGAAGTTTGAGTTGATTGTGGTCCAGTGGAGGAAGATAGTAAATCATGTCTTGAGTTTTTTCCAGAACGAACTCGGGCCTTGGTCCAGTGCTTGACACGTTTTGCTATCTTCGTCGATTAGGTCAGAATTGACTTGTGTGATGTCCCGTAGCCGATACTTCACTTCACATCGTTACTTGTCCCCAACCCTTCTAGAGGATTTGGACTTATCTTGTTTACTTGTTGCACACTCGGTGTCCCTACAGTGAGAAGAGTTTTCTGTGTCGCTTCGGACAACAAATCCATTATCGATCATTTATCGATAAGGGGTAAGTGTATAGGAAGTAGAAACAAAAATAAAAATAAAGTGATGCATGAAGTTCTTTTCTTCTTCCACTACGAGCGAGCTATCAACATGGGATAGAGCGTTTATAGTGTTTCGGACACCAAGTTTATCACATATAGATAGCACATTGCACTTGCTCTAGTTCAAACTTGAAATCCAACATGTCGATTACAAATTAATGTTTCTTTGGAATTCAAGTGTGGTAGGGAAAGCTATTAGTTTAGGATAGATTTACCTGACCATTTCGGACGCAAGTTCTGTTATTTAGAATGAAGTAGTCATCCATGCATCTTAAGTGAAGCGGGGGAAGCCTAGCACTCTCAGAAGTCGAGTCATCATTCGTCGCTCTTTCTTCTACCACTTCACAATCTCAGTATTGCCAGTTGGTCTCGGTTGGGGCAATCGTGGATCGAATGCCTCCCAAATTTAAAGTTCTACTTAATTCACTTGAGATAGCTTCCTCAGCTGTTTCTGCTAAGGTTCTTCATAACATATATGTGCAACACGAAATTCCAGAAGAGGACGTACATCTATCAGAGAAGGACGAGTTTGCTCATATGTCTCCCTCGGGGCACACTGTTTGCTGCCGGTATATGTGTTTGAATGGAGTTGTGCCTCCCCTTAATGAGTTTCTGTGCGAGGCTCTTTCGAAATTGGGTATCGCCCCATTTTAGCTTCATACTAACGGCTATGCCATCTTGACTTGCCTACATGTTTTTTTCATGCGGACGTTCAACCGTGCTCCAAGCTTTGATGAGTTGTGGTACTCTCTGTCTTTCAAGAGGAGAGATGACTGCCCCTCCTTGATCATAATCGAATCCCAAAGAAACTGGAAAATCATCATGTGCTTACAGAGAAACTTTTCACAATTCAAGATGCAATATTTCTTTGTTAGATACCCTGAGGGATTCAATCGTCGGTGGACGACAGGGGTAAGTTTCCTTTTCCAGTTCATCGATCTCTGATGCGTTGCAATGGAGTTTCTAACCATCTGTATGTCTCTTGTAGTTATTCCGAGGCCAAATAGAGACGTGGCTCTTGATGAAATTTGTCAAACTTTGAAGGCTATTGATGCCAAGAAGAGATGCGCTAAAGTGTTACTGACCGATGAGAATTTGCATCGACATGGATTACTAGCTTCGGGTAGATATGCTGTTCAGGTTGAAACTCCCTCTCCTACACGATCCAGGGTTTGAACAAGATCTACTTCTTCCTTCCAAGATTTCGAGGAAGGCGCCTCTCAAGAGAGAGAGAGAGCCCATTTGGAGGATCAACCGAGGAGGGCCACGAAGGAGAAGATGCTACTGTGAGTGGATTCAGCAGCCTGATAGAATGCCCTCAATCTTGAAGGAAGGGAAAGAAGATTTCAAGTAAAGGGAAGGCAAGACTGCACTGGACTTAGACAAGGAAGATGGGGAGTTTGAGAGTAGTAGTGATGAGTCTACTACAAGTGATAATCTCTTCAAAGAATCTAATAATGAGGACTTGGAATCGTGTGATGAAACTTCGGGTATGAGCCCCGCTCCTCCGAGCTCGCCTCTTCCTGATATAAGCGGTAAAGACAAAGCTCTAGAGACCGAAGGGCATCGAGATTCTCCAAGTAAACGCGCCGAAGCAGAGTTTGAGGATTTGAGTGACATTTATGTTGACTTTGACGCACTTGTAGGATCTCGATTAACCCTAGAGGGGGGGGGGTGAATAGGGTTATAGCAAATTTTCTCGATTTAAACACAGAAATAAACTGCAGAAATAAATATGCTGAAAAGTAAATCACACACAAAATTTACCCAGCTTCGGCAACACCTGCCTACTGCTGCATTCCCAGATTTCTACTAGAATTAAACAGTATCACGCTTACAAACACTCTACTAGACTCGCAGACCCTTTTGCTCCCGCTCACAAACACTCTACTAGACTCGCACACCCTGCTCCCGCCTATAGAGTTTCGCTCACTCGCAAACACTGCTCCCGCCTATAGAGCTTTGCAAACTCGCACACCCTGCTCACTGAACTAATTCTAAATAGACAATCTGACACTACCTAAACCCTAGGTGGTGATTTACAAATTCTTTGACTCGAAAAGAAAAAACAACTTCAAAAATAACCGCACGAGCAAAAATTAAAATACGAACTTTGGACCCGTAATTTTTGCTCAAATTAAAAAAAAAAACTAAAAACCCCTTTTATAAAATTAAAACACTAAACCCCCTTTTAATAATAAGGCCGGCCCACTCCCTTATTTCACCCGATCTCCTTCAATTCTTTCTTGAGAATGGCGGCGACAATTCTTTGTTACAGAAATTAGGGCTTCGGCTTCTTTCTCGAATTAGGGCTCCGGCTCTGGATGATTGATACTCTTTGCTCGCGCTCGTTCTTTGATGTTTCGCGACTTGTTCTCTGATGATTCGCGACTTGTTCTCTGATGATTGATTGTTGTTGTCTTTGAGATCGTGAGTTGTTTGCAGCTGCTTCTTTTGATGACCGAGTTCGTTAAATTGGTATGTATTACTTTCGTTTGCTGGTTTGATTATTTGCCTTTTTCACTTGATAACTCGATGATTAATTTGCGATGATGATTGGGCTTATATAGGATTTGAAATCCTATTTTTGCGTTCGTATATTCGTGTTTGAATTTGTCAATTTATTTATCTCGGCCACTCGATTATACTTGGATGCTTGTGATAAAATCTGACTTTGTCAATTTCGTTTTTTTGATGCTTGGTTGACACGGCTTCGATTTTGACTTTGCTCGATTATGTAATGACCATTTCAAAGATACGCACTTTTTCATTTTACTTGTATAACACAGTGAATACTTGATTGACTTGTTCAACTTCGGTTTTGCTAGTATTTTGTTTGGTTCGTGAATTTCTATGAACTGTTGAATTTCGTTCATCTTGTAGTCTTCGACCTTCTTCTCTGGTACTTGAATTTCAATCATGATGTTGTTTGGTTATTTGTTCATGTGATTCCCTATATTACTGCACTGACTCATGTATGCATCGTATATTACGTCTCTGACCATTTCATACTTGTATATTTACAATGCTCGGCTTGAATTTATTCTCGGCCTTCATGTGCCCTTGATTTTTTTTTCATGCTATTCACTGGATTAGACACGTGACCTTTCATATCTTGTTCTTGTGCATTTTGTTGTTGTTGAGTTGATATAGTCTGGTTTGAGTATTTGTTAGTGCATATCATCTTGTGTAAGTGCTTGTATCATCACTTAACCACTGCTTGGTTTGTTATGCACTGTTGCTTGAATCATTTTCACTTCAGTTGTTTATGTTGCTGTCATATACATTCATCAATGTTGTTTCACTGCCATACTTGAAGATGTGGCCTATACTTGTGTACTTCTGGTATGCTGCAGCTTGCATCTTTGTTGCATTTGCTTGAGTTTGTGTCATCTTTACTTGCATTGCTGTACACTTTTGGTTTCATTGCTGCACTCGAGTTTTGTTACTTGTGGTCTTCATTCTGGTTGGCACTTGCATGCATTTCTGGTTGCTGTGCACTTTTGTGCTTGCATTTTGATGCAGTCTTCATTAGCATGCTACTGATTTGTCTGACCTGATCTGCATACATGATTGTTGCAGTCCGTTTTGATGTTGGTCTACGTTGCATTCATGTCATGTCGCCTTGTGTTGAATCCAGTTTCAAAACTCGGGTTTGACCTTGTGCTCGTGTCGTGATTTTCAATGTTATTGCACGTGAGTTGAACCCGGTTTTTCATTTAGGTTTGACCTGTGTTCGCCTGTCCCTGTAAATCAATCAAGTGTATATATCGGCGTGCACGGCCTTGTGGCATATACAGTAATACACTGTGTATGTCACAAGTTGTTCGTGTATGATGAAATCAAATTTAAATTATGACGAACAACCCAAATAACCGAGGCGAATCATATTTTCAAAAATTATCTTTTATTTTTGAATTGCAAAAATATTTCTTTTTCAATTTTACTGCGTTAGTTTATATTTTTGCAGATTGCTCAGATGCTGGATTCAAACTGGAATGCAGTTGAAAATAAATACGAGTGTGAGTGATATGTAGTGAGGTGCTGATGTAAATGTGAAATGTGATGTAATTGTAATCAAAGTTGTATAGTTATAGTGAGAGTTTGAAATTGTACTATTCAAAAATGTAATAAATATTTATTTGAATAAAATATCTGTTTGAATTCAAATTCTGTGTAATTTATTTTATTCAACAAATATTTATTTAAACTGTGAAAAATAGAATAGTATATTAACAAATACATTTAAACGAATGTATATATGTTTATTATCATCAAACAAAAATCATATAAGCGCAAAGCGCATATTCAACAGCACTTATGAGAGAAGACTTTAAATTTGATGAGGTGCCCCCCGACGCTCGAGAGGAACCGTGCTAGAAATTAGCCCAACACCGCCTACGATAGCCGAAGTTAGTCTGATTCCACCTACGACGACCATCTGATCCGATCTGTGATGACGTTTTAGGTCTACCTCAAAAACACGCTACATGTCTCGCTAGGATTGTACTCACTTTCTTATACTCTTTCCATGCCTGTTTTTTTATTCCTAAAATTCTTTATTTATGCTTTGTGGCAGGTACGATGAGAGGGCAAGGTTTCTATGATGACTTTGAAGAATTTACCGACTCGCAATGGTATTTCAAGCTCACCTCCAGCCTGGTTTGGAGATTACCTATAAATTAAAATATAATTAGAAAATTTAAATTATTTATGTGGAATAAACAATGAATTATGTAAATAAAAGGGAAAAACAGAGTTTGGAACTTTATTTTGTTTATTTGGGAATAAGTATGGGATCAAATATTGATTGGATAAGTATTTGGTTTAAATAAATTGAAATATTGGGTATTTATTAGTTGGAGCTAATAAATAAATTAAGCGATGTATTTCAATGTTAAATTGTTGAAATAAATCTAGAGTAATGGAAATAAAGTTTTAAAAACTTTATTTTGAGAATTTGAAGTGAAAATAATCAATTTGTAATGTTATTGGGTAAATACAACAATATTGAAAACTATTGTCAATATTAATCTTTTATTTAATTTAAAATGAGAAATATGAAGATAATATGCGTTTTATCAAAATTAAAGATGAAACATTGTTTGGAAATAATATTTTGATGATTCAATTAAGTTAAAATGGTTTATTGTAATTTATTTGACAAAGAAAATAATTTTGAACAAGTTATGCTTTAAAAATAGTGTTTTTACACTAAAACGGTGTAAGTTGTAAAATATCGTTAAAAATAAGGTTTTATTGTCAAAATATATTTTTATAATTAAAATAAAATTTATTTTGTTCTAGTAACAAGTCCATTTGCATACAAATAAGATGTATACTATTTTGTTGCCTTTAAAATGAAGAAATGTGAGAATATAATGATGATATAGAATAAAAATGAACATAGCCTTGTAATTTTCACTAAGTATAGTTACTTTTGGGCTTTTGGGTTAGGGTTACGTCCATTATCCATTAATCTAGAGGCTTCTGGTAATTGAGAAACTAACTGTACGTTAGTTTTCTCCTTCCTTCTCAACAAAATTTTACAGTAAAGCAACAAAAGAAAAAAAATGGCAGCCTCCATCTAAATTCAATTTTCCACTCAAATTGCTGAAAAATCAAAGAAGATAATCACTAAAATTAGATAATAGAAGGTAATCTCTATCCAATAATAGGTATATTTCATCAAAAATCTCAAGTTGAAATCAAGTTGTTTGTTTGCATGTTGTTGTTTCAGCTATTACAGGTCCTTCGAAGCAATCTCTCCCCCAAAAGCTTGTATCTTGACTCTGAAATCATCTGATACTTTGCTAAATCATCAAGGTGAGTTCAAGCTCACAAATTGCTAGCAAAAAATGATATTCCTGTGAGAAATTTGGCTAAATCGTTTACTGCATATGAAATTCTTTCTGTTAGTTGTTTCTTAGTTTTTTTGATTTCTGGTTGCTACTTTGAGCATCAATATCTCTTTGATTTTTATTCGAGTTGCTGCCGGATCTTTTCAAAGTTTAGTGCAGTTGTTAATCTAGCTGCTTGTCAATTTTCATCTCAAAATACTATTGTTTGCTATGTCAAAATTCATCCAGAAAATCAGTGCGTACAAGAAAAGGCTACATGAAACAAATCCATGAGTTGGTTCGACAGGAAGGTCGACCAAGTGCCTCACCAGATCAACCGGCCTGTCGACCTAGTCCCTTAGGGGGTCGACTTGGTGATCGACCTGATGGGGCAAGGGATTGACCTATTGGTCGACCCATTCCTGTGTGAGTTGTGCCTTGTATTTGTGAGCTTTTCACGGCATTTTATCCTCCTTTGCTATGCTTTTATGACCTATTTTTATGCAATTTTGAGATGTTTTTGATGTGGTTATAGGCCATGATATCCATCAATGGATTAGCCAAGTTTTGGAGGAATTTGGAATTCAAAATTTTGAATTAAATTCGATTTGAATTTGAATATCGATTTGGAGTAATTTCTTCGTTTCATCGATTTCAAGCACTATTTCTTCCGAATAAATTTGGAGAGAATTTCTAAATAAATGGGCTTTTAAAATCATTATTATAAATATTTTCAAATTATTTTTAGATTATTATTAAATTATTTTTAAGTATTTTAAATATATTTATTTCCTATAATAAGGAGAATTTTCAATAAAAATATTTTAAAATGATTTCAGAGAAATATTTTAAAATCCCCTTTTCTCAACTAAATTATTTTATAAATAACATATATTATTTTTACACTTTTCGGACGTATGAGAAAGAGAATTAAATGGTTTAGTAAAACATGTGGTATGGGATACGTGAGTTTACTTTATCGGTTAATTCCGGACTTGTATTATCAAAACCATCTGGATTGTCGATTTCTAGTTATTTAGTCAATTTATAGCGAGTTTTTGAGATTATAATTCCTATCTTTAGGAATTATCTGAGAAAACCAATATTTGGTGAGTTATGGTTTAAGATCTCCTATTCTAGGAGTATGATCTATGATAACCTATTATAGTGTTTTACTTGCCAATGAGATGAGGCGAGTCTGAGTTTTTCAAGTTTTGAGTTTTTATGATGATTTCTGTTTTCTAATGTGAAATTGTCTAGGGGTTAGTAAACCGTTCAGTGCAAATGTGTGGTATGGGATGCACATTAACACTTTTTAGGTTCCTATTTGGGAGTTTGTGACACATTCTGGGATTGCCAGTACTATAGACCTTCGGGTCATCTGGGATTACGATTTCGGTCGTCAGGGATTTACGACATTGATCGTCTAGGAGAGGTACCTAATATATATAGTACTAGGGGGAATGGTACATGCAACATCGCTTTAGCATGCAAATGGGATTTGGCCAGTCCGGGTAATTTTTATGAATTTTGATTTCGATTTCACCAATTTGGGATGATGAATTTACCTATAGCCTTGAGTTAGAGAAAGGCTTATGTATATGTTGTTTTATGGTGATTTTGATATTCGGATTATGAACTCTTATTGAGTTTCGTGAGTTGTGATTTGGAGATCTTGAGGATTTCACTTATGGCTTATATATTGTTTATGTTCACTTATATTGTATAACCCTTGAATGTGAAACATATATGCCATGTTAAACCTTGCATATGATTAACTTTGAGCCCTTATGGAATACCAATTCTTGGTTGTACAAATAGACATTCTTATACAATTCCTTTATCTTTAAAGGAATGTTTTCCTTATGCATATGTATTCCTTTATTTTTTATTAATATCAAGTTCTAGTTAGCCTAACCCGTGTATTTATTACTCGGGTCGGACCGAGTTGCATGTTAGCTTTTGGGCCTATGCTAGCTTTACCTTTTGGATTTCACCATCGCTTTGGTTATGGCTAAGCTTTTGTGTAGTAGTGTTTTGTTTGGGAACCTTATGATGTATATATTCTTTTTACGGGGTTGTATGTATATATTGCAATTGAATACCACTTGTGACGGGTTGTATTACATTTGATGTATGTGTATGTATATATATTACGTGATGCTGTTTTGTGTCTTGTTATTGTTGTAGTCATTATATTTTATTTCTAAATCGATCCTGTAGCCACCATAGTAGTGTATTGGATAGGAATTAAGTATGTCGAATACTCGAGATGAAAGGAAAAAAGTGCCAAAACCGGACATATATAGCTCTTATCTAATGCAAGACTATGATGGTCGTCCTTAACCAGCCCTATTCTCCACATTAGCAGACAGAATTACTATGTAATTCTCTTTGTTAATGTGGGTCTCGGGGTGGGGCATCGCAGCTTACATCAATCCCAAGAAATAGAGGAGGAATATAGGAGGAGGAAAGAGCTTGAAGCCGAAACCCGCCACCAAGAAGAAAGATATCAAGGCCGATCGTATAAAGGTGGGTATGTGAAGAGGAGTTCTTTCGAAGAAAGAGATGAACCATCAGAAAGGTTGAAGTTTGACCATCACTCTCATTCGTTAGAGTTCTCTCCAATTCATTCTTCGACGGGACAAGAATTTCCAGCTAATTCTCCTCTGATTCCGCCTTCAACTCATATCGCATCGTATTCTTTGTTACTACCCCCAGTGCTTCTCACGCCCACCGAAGACCTGTTTATCTTCTTCCTTCGGGCTCCCATAAGCTCAAGGAAGTGCTCCATGAATGGTTCTTGAAAGGGGTTAAGTTTAACCATGATCTGCATCTGGTCTGCAAAGACTCGTACATGCCTCACCTTCAAGCTATTCAACATGATTTAGAAAAGGCTGAAGGATGGGAAAAGTTGTGTAAGCAGTTGACGGACACCAATCACAACAATTACCAAGAAATCCTTTCTTTAGAATCAGAGAAGGATGATTTTGAGAAAGCGTTGTCTGAACGTGATGCTAGAATCAAACTACTAGAGGAAGAGAAAGTAGCGGCACTGCAAGAGAGCAAGAGAAACGTCGACTTGCTAAAAGTGGTCAAAGAGACGCATGCACGAATAGAGATCATCTATAGAGGTGAGATAAGAAAAGTCACATGCAGAGGAGGAGAAGTTAAAATAAGAAGTGACTATATGCAGCGCAACGATTGAGGCTCAATGGAAAACTATTGCCGATCACAACCTCATCGCTGAGGGGCATAACAAAACTATCTCTGACCAAGCCGAGACTATTGCCAAGCTACAGGCTCAGGTTGCACAGCTTAGTGCTGATAAGTCTACCGCTGAAGCAGAGAAAGCTACCATGAGAGCGGATTACTTAGAACTCTGAAATGCCTTCGAAATAAAAATGGAGAAGCTAGATGCGACCATTCTGAACTCTTATGTCAACTCCTTGTTGCACCAGGGGAGTCTCAACTACTTGGGCCCAAAGTTCTCGTGCACTCTTGCTTTGGTATGGTAAGAAGTCTTATCCTGCTTTTCTGATAGCGGCAATATCTACACTGAGCAGGAGTTGGAGGAAGCTTACTTGAATGAAAAGTCAGAGAAAGCGTTGCCCGAGGGTCGGGAAATTTTGCAAGTTGAGAGAGACAGAGGCCATCGATGCTGCCTTAACGACTAGCCCCGAAGCACCCTTCAAGCCCCTTATTTTTGATGCGGGCAAATCATCAGGGCAACTCCATGACCTTCCAGTAAGTTCAAAGCTTGAGATTCTTCATCAGGTGGTGTATCTATCGACAGAAGGCGAAGGCGGTGAGTTTGAGGTTGTTATTCTCGGTCGTTCCTCTAGTATAGGTAATGTCCTTGCTTCCTATGAATTAGGGAGCTTTCAATTTACACCGCAAGAATAGAAAGAATTTAATGCTTTCATTTTTGATCTTATAGGTTCATCTACCATTCTCATTGAAGTGCTAGCTTCTTCAGCGCTTAGACCTGCCGCCATTTCCATATCTTTCGTGGTTGTTTCTGTTCCTGTTCCAACTTCCACAACCGCATCTAGCACGCAATTAGTGCTAGAGGCTGAAAAGATAGTCACACTTCATGGCCTGGACGGCCCTTCCATCTCTTTGGAAGGCGATATAACAACAGTAGAGGCTAAGTGGCGGGAAACTCAGACGGAGCAGCCCTAGAAAACTCTACACGATCTGGTTGCTATTGAGAAGAAAAAGGTTGAAGCGATCGAGACCTCAAAGAGCTCCCGCAAATCACAGAAACGCAAAGGGAAGAGAGGCTCTTCTGAAAAGGCTATAGAGGAAGAAAAGGACATTGCCACTGAACTATTCGTTGATATCACTGGCAGTGATAGGACTCCCGAGGCGAGGCAGAAGATGCCAACAAAGGGTGGAAAGGGAAGCAGTGGAAAGAAGCATTGAGGAACTTATGTGACGACCACTTTGATTTTGGTTCTCTTTTTTTTGAATTGTTTTTTACAAGTGTAGAGTCTGCACTTAATGTTTTTGCTATGGAGTCTATATTTTCTTTTTTGTTGGCCGGTGTTGTATGGGTATGGCCCCCCACGTTTTAACCCTATGTAAAGAAAGTTATAAGAAATATATTGATACTTTGATTGTATTCCTATTTGTTTTCTCATATAAGTTCTGTGCACTCATGCTTTTTTTATTTTATACTTATCAAGTCTTGTGATTATTGCCAAAATCCTTCGTTTGAAATAACAGAACTTAAAAATCAACAGAACTATTGAAGAATTCTTTGTTTAAAAGTTCATTGTTTGGGGTGACAGAACTTGTGAACTTTTCGTTTTCCTGTGTTTTTGTTCAAGTACCGGTGTATACCCCCCAGTTCACAGGGCTATTTACTTCAAACAATTTTTAAATGACCGGTAACTTAAGGTTTTGATAATTTTCATATTAAACTCAAAATTTGCCTAAGTCGTAGCTCAGTTTTCCTTTCTTCATAAGTTTTGCAACTTTAGCATGTATGAAAATGTGCAATATGCAAGTTTCTTATAATATTCCAACAAGTCTGCAATATGTGTGTTTGAGAGGTGCACAATGATTAGGTTAACTGAGGGTAGTTTTGATCGTTAAGTGTTCTTAATCGAAACTTTTCTGTTGGTTTGTAGCATTCCAATTTTATTGGAGTTGGCGCTGGTTATGGGATGCAAGGTTTTATTGCTCCTCGGCGTTGCTTATCTTCGGCAAAGTGGGGAGCATATTGTGGTGCTTCTCAGCATCTTATATCTCCGAGAAACACAAGGAGTTAGTCTTTGGCGCTCCTCGGCGTTGCCTATTTTCGAGCAACGTAAGGAGTTAATTTTTTGGCGCTCCTCGGCGTTGCCTATCTCCGGGCAGCGTGAGGAGTTAGTTTTTAGGCGGCGTTGCCTATCTCCAGGCAACGCGAGGAGTTACTTCTTGGTGTTCCTCGGCATTGCCTATCTCTAGGCAACATGAGGAGTTAGTTTTTTGCACTTCTCCGTGTTTCCATCTTCGGACAACACGAGGAGTTAGCTTTTAGGCGCTTCTTGGCATTGCCTATCTTCGGGAAACGAGAGGAGTTAGTTCTTCACCCTTCTGATGTTTCCGGGGCAACATTGGTTTGTGAAGGCAAGGATCATGTTCCACCGATACAATGGTTTGAGTCGATTTGCTTCCGCCAACCTAGTGGGTATATATTATGGACACAATTTTGTCAGTCTGAAAGAGCGAATTAAATTTTATTATGGAAAGCATGGTAGATTCTTTGCCTATTTACAATGCCTCTGGTATTTCTGGGATGGTTTATTTGTTGAAAAATAGAGAATACACAAAGCGGTTTTCATATGAAGTAACGACGAAGTGATTCGCTATTCCAGGCTTTGGGAATCTGAATTCCATCGACGGTTGTTAGCTTGAAAGTCCTGTCTCTAAGCTTTTGATTTATGATGTACCATCCCTTCCACTTTTGCCCGAAGGTCCTCGAAACGGGGTAAGCTCGCTCAAGCACAAGGTCTCCCACGTTGAAGGTTTGGTTGTGCAGTTTGGAGTTGAACTACCGTGCGACCCTTTTTTGGTGGGTGGCAGTTCTCAGCTCTTCTTCTTCTTCTCTTTTTTCATCAACCATATCTAGCGATTCAAGTAGGAGTTACTCATTTTGTTTTCGATTGAAGTTCTGCCTTTGGTAAGAGGGGATTTCTAATTCAACATGAATCATTGCTTCCGATCTATATGCCAGAGCAAATGGAGTATGACCAGTCGCCACTTAGTAGGTAGTTCTGTAAGCCAATAGTGCGAGTGGATGTTCATCAACCCAGTTTCCTTTGTCTTTTGCTAGTCGCTTTTTGATAGTTGACTTGATGATCTTAATTATCGCTTCCACCTGTCTGTTTTCTTAAAGATGAGCCACTACGGAAAAGCTCTTTTCAATCCAGAAGCGCTTGCAGAAGTCTTTGAACTTGCCACTTTCGAATTGGGTTCCATTGTCAGTGATGATTTTTTGCAGCACACCTAACCTGCAAATGATGCTTTTAGTAACAAAGTTAATAGCTTTCTTTGTGGTTATGCTGTCCATCGGTTCTGCTTTGGCCCATTTTGTGAAATAATCTATGGCAACTATAGCATATTTGGCTCCTCCTTTTGCCATTGGCAGGATGTCAATCAGGTCAACCCCCTATACTATAAACGGCCGTGGGCTGACCATCTGTGTTAGCTTCATTGAAAGAGTTCTCTTAATTTTGCTGAATCTTTTGCAGCGATCACATCTTCTGGCATGATCTACGGCATCACGATTTATGGTTGGCCAGAAGTACCTGTATCGAAGGACTTTCTTCACAAGGTTCTGCTCCCTAATGTGGTCTCTGCATTCGCCTTTATGAATCTCCTTTAGGATCCATCGTGCTTCATCATCGATCACACATTGAATGATGGGGGTTGAGAATCACCTTCGAGAATATTCCATCCTGTATTGTGAACCGTGGTGTCTTTCGGAGGAGCTTCTTTCGTTGATTCAGGTCTACTGGAAAGGTTCCTATGAGTAGATAGTTCTTATCGGTGTCACCCACTTATCTAGTTCGACTATGATCTCGAGAATCCAATCAACATCCATTTTTTCTATGCTTGGGTTAATTAGAGTTTTAACTGGGACGAATTTTAATGACTATGCTTCTCCAGAACTTGTCAACTTAGCCAAATAATCTGCCTTGGTGTTTTGCTCCCACGGAATGTGATTTATAGTGTAGTATTTGATGTTGTTGAGTTCTTCTTGTACTTTGGATAGGTACGGGGCTAGATTCTCTCCCTAAGCCTGGTATTCCCCCTTTACTTGATAGACGATCGGTTGGGAGTCACTGTATATGTGAATAGATTTTATCTTAAGTTCTCTTACAACTTTCAGTCCTCTGATCAGTGCTTCATATTCTGCTTCATTATTTGTGGCAGAGAATTCCAGGTACAAAGCATAGCTAATGGTTTGCCCTTTGGGGGTTGGAGCACTAATCTTGCCCCCAACCGTGGTTGTTAGACGCGCCATCGTCAAAGAGCTTCCATCGAATCTCCCCCTCTGGTAGTGTTTCTTCCTCATTGTCCCATATAGTAAACTCGGTGATGAAGTCTACTAACGCTTACCAATTAATGGCTTTCCTTGGGTGGTATGTGATATCATATTAACTCAACTCTATATTACACTTGAGTAGTCGTTCGGAAGTTTCCGATCGGTATAGCACTGCTTCAGGAGCTAGTCAGTCAACACTTTAGTTGGATGGGCCAGAAAGTATGGCCGTAACTCCTAGGTGCGATCATGAGGCAATACACTAGATTTTCCAGTTTCAGATAGTTTTTCTCTGCTCCAGTAAATCACTTGATAATGTAATACACGGGTCGCTGGATTTTTTCTTCTTCCCGCATCAAAGTGGCGCTCAATGCGTAGGGTGAGACCACTAAGTAAATGAACATGTCTTCTTCATCCACGGATTTTGATAGGATTGGTGGAGCCTCTATGTGTTGCAACAATTCTTCGAATGCTGTTTGACAAGCTTCACTCCATTCGAAATACTTCTTTCCCTTCTTTAGCGCGTCGAAGAACAGTATTGTCTATAGTTTTTGAGATAAATTGGCTCAGTGTTGTGACTTTTCCATTCAAGCTTTGAAGTTCCTTCTTGTTTTTGGGGCTTGGACCTCTCGAAGCACTAATATTTCTTCTGGATTTTCTTCAATGCCTCGGGCACTTACCATAAATCCCAACAATTTCCTAGAGGCTACTATAAAGTGGCATTTGAGTTGGTTGAGCTTCATTCCATACTTCTGGAGTATTTCGAACATTTTAGTGAGATTTTCTAGATGATTAGCAACGACTCGTGATTTGACCAACATGTTATCCATATAAACTTCCATAGTCTTTCCGATCTGGCGTTTGAACATAGCATTCACTGGCCTTTGGTACGTTGCCCCGGCATTCTTTAAACCAAGTGGCAAACCCTGTAGAAGTACAATCCCAAATTGGTGATGAAGCTGGTGTTCTCTTGATCTAGCTCATGCATCAAGATCTGGTTGTAGCCTAAGTATGCATCCATAAATGACAGAAAATCATGTATTGTCGTTCCCTCTACAAGTTTATCGATTTTGGGGAGCGGAAAGCTATCCTTCAGGCAAGCTTTGTTCAAATCCGAGAAATCAATATAACTTCACCATTTTTCATTAGACTTCTTTACTAATACTAGGTTCGATACCCATTCCGGGTAAGTTGCATCTCGGTTGAAGCCGTTAGCCATCAGTTTGTCTACCTCCTCTCTCAGTGTCATGGACCGTTCAGGGCCCAAGCTGTGCCTTTTTTGCGTAGTGGTGTAAATTTAGGGTCAATGTTATGTGTGTGGTAGGCAATTTTAGGTGATACCCCACATATATCATAGTGTGTCCAAGCAAATACGTCCAAATTAGCATGGAGGAATTTGGTTAGTTCTGACCGCATCCTGTTTCCAAGGTACGATCCAATTTTCAAGACCCGAGTTGGGTCGTCCATACAGACTGGGACAGACACCATCAATTCTACTGGTGCTGCACGATCCTCCCCTGAACTCTTCTTCCTAGGGTTTAAAGCCTTGTCAAATCGGCTATGATCCCCAAGCCAGGGGTAGCTTTATAATTTCTATTCGTTGGGCACATGGATGTAGAGAGTTTTCCCCACATCCTTTCCTTTTTCCTTTCTTATTGACTCACGTAGTTCTGCGATATAGCATTCCCGGGCGGCGCACTAGTCTCCCTTCACAATTCTGACTCCGTGTTCTATAGGGAACTTCATTATAAGGCACTATTATGCCAATGCTAATTCTGAAGTCGGCTAGTGCGGGCCGTCCCAAGAAAGCATTATATGCTGATATCTCATATACGATCACAAAAGTTTGAATGAGGGCGACTCTTCGATCGCCCTCTTCGAGCTCCACTGGCAGGTCAATTGTTCCCACAAGCTAACTGGGCTCGCCAAGGAACCCTTGGATCTTTGTTTGGAATGCAAACATGCTTTTTATGCTGATTTTCATCTAGTCAAAAGTTCGTTTGAAAAGCATGTTAATATAACTACCACTATCAACCAACACTCTTCGGACTACAGCAGGTCTGATTCCCACAGTCACCACCATATGATCGAGGGCTGGAGCTTCGATCCCCTCCGTGTTACGATTTCGGAACACTATGTTGCCATTCAAGACCTTTGTGGCTTGGCTGTATTTCATCCTCTACAGCTAAACATGACTCCTTCAGAGCGTGCTTCAACGAACCTGCATACCGCTCCATTTTCCCCCAACCTTTTTGTGTAGGTGTGGTCCCGCAGATATTGTTCCAATAATAAGCCTTTGGTTAGTCCATTTTGACCCTTCTTCGCTAGTTCTAGCTTGATTCCCTCATTCTGTAGGAGGTTGAGGGACCACAGGTTGATTGGATTTCTATGACTTTTTCGCTTACTACTGAAACTTATTATCTCGGATCAACCCTTCATTGAGGTCCTTTAAGTGGCAGCATTCATTTGTATTATGGCCATGTGTCTCGTGGAAGTGACATGATTTCCCCGAGCGCTTATGCTGCTCAGTTGCCTCTTTCTTGGAGGGTTTCTTGTATTCTTCGATTTTCTGTGTTGCAAGATAAATATTTTTCGGAGTGTCATTTAGAGGGGTGTTCTCTTCTTGTTTGAACTCTTTAAATATTTTTTTGCTTCCATTGCTATTTCTTCTATTAGAGTTTTGATTTCTCCTCTTTGAATTTCCATCTTTCCCAGTGATTCTTTCAGTAATCCAAGAAGCGCGTGCATTTTGATTCATTGCTATATCGCTTTGCCTGACGTTTGTCGGTTACACACTATTAATCTTCCTTTCCAATTCCTATGCTTCCTCCAATCTTAGGTACTGACTTGCTTTACGATTTAAATCTTTCCTTGTGGTAGGTTGCTTCATCTTAATCAACTTTTGAATTTAGTTTCTAGGTGAATGGCATGGACTAATGCCATAAACACCATGTCTTCGTTGGGGTTACTTACTTTCGTCATTGTAGTGTTAAACCTACTCATGAAAGATTTCAGTAATTCGTTACGCCCTTGAAACAATCTAGATAGGGACATGACGTCTTTTGGTTCACAGTATGGAGTCCAAACTGATCAAGGAATTTCATTGCAAGTTGTTCAAAGTTAGATTAGATTTCGGGGGAAGTCTAGTGAACCACATAGACGCAACTTCTTCTAGAAATATAGGAAAACAACGGCAGCGAACAACCTCTGGAGCATTGGCCCCGTCCATATACTAGCTATACTTGTACAGATGGGGTTTTGGGTTTTGTTCTGTCGTAGGAGGTGATAGCTAGCATAGTGAATTTGTATGGATACCTTTCATTCAAGATTTCATCGGTATAGGGGTCCGACTTGGAGCACATCTCCATTCATCATCTTTTTGGCTTTTACTCTCCTCCATCAACCGTTTGAACATGTCTGCTATGTTTGCCTCTAATGTCCAGTAATCCTGGGGATGGCAAACAGTCACTAAGCCATAGTGTTTGGCTCTGCAAACGTCCTTGGCGTATGGGTTGAAGCCTAGGCTCTTCTGTCTTCAGGAGGGCCACTCTCGCGGGACCCCATTGGTTCGCAGTTTGTTCGATTAAGGGCAGTTTGGACGTTTCTAGCATCATCGAATGAATTGGAGTTTTCTTCCATTTAGTTGACTTGCTCTCCGTCTTCTGAATCGGAGAGATGCATTACTATGTCTTCCACCGAGGTCTTTTCCTCTTGATTCAAATTCAGAATAGGCTGTGTTGCGGTGAATGAAGTACTTGCATTTCCATCTATGTTAAGTCCTGTTGTCACCCTTTTTTGTGGTTGTTTTGTGTTTCTTCTGTGTAGACCAAAAATGGAGGAATTCTCTTGTTCTATAGCAGCCACGGGTTCAGGCATAGTCCTTAGGGCAGGGTTTGATTGTAGGGTTAAGAGAGCGTTAAGCTTATCCATTAGAGCCTTTTGGCTACTTTCCATTTTTTTGGTTGATCTCATCAACCATTTTATTAAAATCATCCCTGGTGACAACTTCATGCTGACTAGAGGATGCTGGCACCTGATTTCCTAATTTAGCACCATTTACTTTGGTTTGTTAGGGATTACCATCTTTTCCAGCGACTACTGGCCTGATGGATCTTCCAGAGGCAGTTTTCTTCTTCCACGGGCCATTGATTCCAAACAGCGGGTTCTTCAAGCAAAGATTGAGGATCTTACTTCTGGAGCTATAAGATCCAAAGTTGATAGCTAGATCTGGATCCTAAGTTGGATTTCTCAATGAAAGCACCAAAATGCTAGCGCAAAAAATGGATCAACACCCTGGTTTGAGTTTGAAAACATCAGCCTTGTTCTAGAAATAGAATAATAATAGAAAGAAGATAGGGAATTTTTATAGTGGTTCGGCTGTTAATGAAGCCTACGTCCACTTTATAGTTTTATTATAGACTGATTGTTGTTACAAGAAGTCTTTATTATAGGACTTTGATTATCTTTAAGTAGATTGAACCCCAGATTTGGAATCCACTGGAGAATCATAGTGAATCCCTTTGGAGATTATTGTGAGGAAGGTAGAGAGTGAAGAATGTTTCCAGTAGAGCTTCAATAACTAGTTCCCAGAAGATCCCATTTATATTATAGGTAGGATGGTATTTACAGGGATTGGAGAGCTTATGGGCTAGGCCACTTCATCAACTGCTCGCATGTAGGTATAGAACGACCTAAGGGGTTTTAGCTCACGACCCGAGCCAAAACCTAGCGACCCATAGTCTGTGGGTCACTAGCGACCCATACAGTTGGCTCGCTCATGCTAATTACTTAGCTGTTGTCATCTCATGCTCCAATATGCAAGGTCACAAGGAATTTGTATTTTCATATGGATCGCTAGAGATCCATACAATTAGAATTTTTTATGCTTCTATCTCCAATGTTCATTATCCTTGCTTTTCTCATCGAACTATCTTACTAGCATGGGTCACTAGCGATCCATAGATATGGGTCACTAGCGATCCAATTACTTTGATTGTTTCTGAGGCTCCAAGTTTGGGTTTCTTTTATATGGCCTTGTGTCAATGTCATTCATGTAGTCTTGTTGCCCGTTGTTCCATTTTGATGACAATTTACTAGCTGTTTGCACTCAACTACTGATTAGGCTGAAAGAATGTTGGTCTCTTTGTTTAGTCAATCTCGGTCATTGCCTTAGTAATATAGCTTGGCTCTCGTTAGCTCCTTGCCTTAGCCTTTCAGGTTAAGTTCTAAGTCATTCTGATGTCACGACATTGTTCTGCTTTCCTGCTGGATCCTACTGGGTTAAAAATCCTGATAAAAAAAACTAAATAAGCATTCATAGCTAATTTTTTGCTACTAGTTCTTTGTCACAATTAAAGTTCTTATTCAACATAAGGTATTTAAAACGTGAATTCACTAGGTGGTGTATCTCCAAACAACAATGGTAACATACTGTCCTCAAAGGATGTGCTTATAATAATTTGATAATCTCAGCAAGCAATGCACGAATCCAATAGCAACACAAGCAGATAATTATTAAAATCATTTAAATGCGTTCAACAGCAGCAATTATCTCATATCTAGCAGCACCGTCAAGTCAAAACCATCAAAGGCATGCTCTTAATCTTCATGTAGCAATGTAAACTATTTGGTTCATCAACACGTGAGCAGGCGAGCACAAAAAGTGATTCTTTCATATCCAAGTGTAACGATGCTTCAGTCTTTATCACAAGTAACAAAAAACATCAAAATACGATAGGACTTTTATAACAGCGGTGAAACCAAATTTTTAGCTGTTTAATGAGGCAATGAAAGCAAGGAAGTCGGTAGGAGGGCAACAAGCTTGAGGCAAAGGTCAGCAGTAGTGGTGGTATGTGGAGTTATGGGTATAGGCGGTGGTAAGGGAGGAGATGTGATTAAGGATTGAATGAAATAATGTGAGGAAAGGGGAAATAAATAAATAGAGGTGGCCACCAAAATATTGGGGAAAGGCCGCTTCAAAAAGCGCTATGTAGCCATTCCCCT
The DNA here is from genome assembly GCA_030765085.1 of Allium cepa. Lineage (NCBI taxonomy): Eukaryota > Viridiplantae > Streptophyta > Magnoliopsida > Asparagales > Amaryllidaceae > Allium > Allium cepa. Next base: position 428,850,794 of record CM060938.1, read on the forward strand.
GGCTGTATAAAACAAATGCACCGGAATAAAGAATTATTTATTTGCATTATAAAAGGTAACTTTTTTGTTATAGTGAATCTTGAAAATGGAAGATATTTGCAAACTAAATAAACATGTTACTTAATGGCTACGCAATCATGTAAAATGCCATTAAATGTTTTAAACTCAACAATCGTAAATACTCTTAACTTTCTCTAGAACACCCTGATGTTTTAATGTTGGTCTTGTGATAAGCAGACCTTGAATATTGATAATATGATTAAAACAACGAGGAGTGAAAAAAAAGTAAGACAAGCAGTCATAGATAATGCAATGTTATAATTACTCAGCTTGCTCTTGAGATAAACCTTGATGTATTCTTTTAGTGCGCTATTATATCTTCATAATTGAGTGCTATCATATGCACATGTTTAAGCGGTTCATTATGATCGAACATGGTCAGCAATTCCATCAAATCGAATCACTGAGTGGTCCATATATTGCTTCTTGTTTCTTCAACGGGCATAACTTTTGACTCATTTGTAATTACGGAAACCAGAACCTATCAAAACGATGCTCTTTACATTTTCTATTCTTATAACTGTTGGAATTTTTATGTCTTAATTTTGTGAGCAAAAAAATATCAACTTATGGCTTTTCAAAAGCTTGGAAGTTTTCGTTGTTTAATTTATTTTGGATAGATTTATTGTATAAAAAATCTGACCAAATCCAAGAATAACAAGCTGGTGGACAAGAAGAGCATGAATATATCAAGATCAAATGAGATTACCTTATGGATTGTTAATAATAAATGAATAATCTATGAAATGGAAGATATTTTTCAAACTAAATAAATAGATTACTTAATGGGCAAGTAATCATGTATAATACATCATCAAACGTTTGAACCACTAAAATCCAAAATATTTTTGACATTCTCCTAAACATCTGATGTTCTAATGTTGGACTTGTGGTAAAAAGATCTTGAACATTGATAAATACGAGTAAAAATAAGGAGTGGAAAAAAAGAAGACGAAACAATCACAAATAATGCAACGTTAGTATTCCTAGACATGCTTTTGAGATATATTTTGATGTATTCTTTTTTTACACGGTTATATCTTAAAGATCGAGCGCTATTATATGTGCATAGTCCAGCGTTTCACGGAGATCGGACACGGTCGATAATTCCATCTAATTAAGTCATCGATCAGTCCATCACTTGCTTCTTGTTCCTTTAAACGGCCATAAATTTTGACTTTTTTGTCTTTATAGGAGCCATAACTTACAAAAACGAATATCTTTCCATTTTCTATGCTTCTAATGGTTGAAATTTACATCTCTATTTTGTGTGCAAAAAAGTCGTCTAAAGGCCTTACGGGAGCTTGGAAGTTTTCTTTGATCAATTTATTTCGACCAAATAAAAGAACAACAAGCAGGAGGACAAAGACAATAAGAATATATAAAGATAATAAGATTTCATTATGGAAAGATTAATAAGAAATGAATCATCTTGGAAACGAAAGATATTTACAAAGTAAATAAGTAGGTTACTTAATGGCTAAGTAATCATGCAAAACGCCATTAAAAGTTTGAAACTCTACAATCCAAAATACTCCTAACATTCTCCTAAACAACTCAACGATTTAGTGTCGGAATTGTTGTAAACAGATCAAGTACGTTGATAAATATCAGTGAAACGACGAGGAAGTGAAAAAAGAAAGATGAAATGATCATAAATAATGCAAAGTTAGCATACTAGACATGCTCTTAAGATAGAGCATACCGTTTTCTTTTTGTAAGAACTTGTGTGTTTGAGCATTGAGAGATTATTTAGAAAATTTTATTTAATAAAAATTGTTAATCGATAGAAAGGTGAAATACTCAACTTTTGCAGACATTGGAATTAGGACCCACAGATAGTCCCGTTGAGTCTGGAATGGTGTCTCGAATTTAAATGACAATAAGCATCGATATGTTTCGAGTTAGGAATTTTGAGCAGTGAATAGTGTTTTGTAGAAAAAGAGGAAAGTTATACTTAGCTAAATTTTGGAGCTTTATATTTACTTTCTTTCCTCTCTCTCTCTCTCTATTCACTTTCATTTACCGTTCATCCTCAAAACACTCTCAAACTAATTCTCAACTAAGCCTCAACCTTAAACCCACCACTACAAGCTACAATAAATTCCTTAAAATCAAAATAAAAATCATTGTAATTTTAGTTGGAGCAAGGTGTACCAACCGAATTCCCCTTGGAGCTTGATTTGCAGAAATGAGCTTTATCCAATTTTTCAAGTGAAGTAGGCTTCGAATTTTCTTCGATTTTCTTATTTCCTCTTTTTTAGCAAAGTGAGTGGGAATGCTTCATATTTATTATGAAATTTATTTATATTTGTTTAGATTTTTTTGATTTGTTGAATGATGTTAGAATTGGTTAGGATGCTGCATGTAGCTCCATTGGGTTTATATGACTATATTAAACTTGATTATACACTAAAACAACCAACTTGAAGATTCATGCTAGTTATTTAAGAAAGTTAGTAATCATTTACGACTCAAATAGCTAATTAAATGAAGAAATAAAACAATATGAAGTTATGAAATGATGAATAAGTGGATATATGATTTTATAAAACTTATTTAGGGATTTGACAACATGATTTGTAGAATTTATAAATTTGAATGGCTTGAACTTGAGAATTGGAATATAAATTAAATGGATGGTAAATAAATTATTGGAAACGGTAAATAGATTGCTTAAGTGTTTAGTATTTGATTGTTGAATGATAGGGTTATGCTGATTGTCTGATACTTTTAGTTGCTTGTTTATTGATTTGTTGTATGTAATGATATGTTGAATAATATGATTTTATACTTGGCGTGATGTTGTAGAGTGTATTTGAGTTACCGGATGTGCCTGATCATGATTCAGTGGCTTGACAATAGAAACAAATTTGTGATGTCGTTAACTATAATCGAATACTTTATAAAACCAAACCAAATGCTTGAAAAATGGTATAAAACTTCCAACGTATGATGACGATGACATGGCTGGAAGAATAGGTGGCTTACTAAAGGAGGCGATGCGGAGACGTTGCAAGAATGTCATTGAGAAGTGCTCCAAACTGAGCTTCATTGCTCTTTTCATGCTCCAACTGGTCGATCAATGGGTGCAAACCGGTCGACCAATTAGCATCTAGACTAGTTGTATGATCGAATTGACCCTGAAGGAAAGATAAAAAGGGTTTATAATAAATTCAGAGAATAATAAAAATTATAGAATAGATAACAACAGAGTGAATACGAAAATAAAAGCGACACAATTTTATCTAGCTTCGTCAAAACCTGCATGCTGATATGCTCAAGTTTTTTACCAGAATTAAACAATCGACCACTTGCAGACCCTATAAACTTGTGATTATCGCTAACCTAATTGTTTTAACCCTATGCTCAAAACCCTGTCTTAACTCTATCCTCGAGTTGAGAATTTCCTGAATTACACCCATAGTTTGATCCTAGTTACAGAGTAGAGTTTTATAACTAAAAGGTAAATTACAATAAAATAAAAAGAAAAAACCTTAATACAAATTTGCACGACCCAAATATAAGTTCACAAATAAAAATAGCATGGCTAGAAAAATAAAATAAGCAGTGTATAATTCTTAGCCTATATCCATTTTGTTCCTAGTCGATCCTCTTTTTCCTTTGTTCTTAAATTAAGGTTTTATCTCCAGATATGATCAAAAATTAAATTGATGAATCCACGCTTTCTTCTTGGCTCAATTGATTGAGTGCCTTACTAAATGAATTCGATCTCTCCCTTTAGCCGAGTTCTTCTGGGTCTTGATTTGGAATGGTTTGGTATGATTTTTCTGATTTGGGTTTTTACGCTAATTTGAACTGAACGCGGAATTACCAGTGATGATTTGGTTTATATAGGGATCGATCCACTATGTTTTGAATATATTTGTTTGATTTTCGATTGAAAATTTTCAACATTGAATCTCGATGGTAGATTTCCTTGCATATAAATTTTTATCCTCTAACTTGTTCAATTTTCTATATTTCAAAAATCCTAATTCCATGCAATTCGAATATGCTTGATTTTGGTTGAATATTTCAACATGTGATATATTTTTCTTTCTTTTCTATTTTATGACCTTTTTATGTATCTTCACATGTATTTGCTTTTCTATTGTGCACTATTGCCTTGATTGTTTTGTGGTTACTGATTTTCACATGAGTATTTATCCTCTATGTACATGCAACTGGTGTGCATTTTCCTGAACTACTAGTGTGTTTGCGAGCTGTTGTGAGTTGATCTACTTGTAATTGTGTGCTCCCCTGTTGCACTTGTACTATTTTGTTCTGAATCTTGTGTGTGTGCATGACCTTTTGCTTGCCTGTGCGTTCCTTGTACCTGAATAAATGTGTTCTTAATGCGCATTCATTTTTTGATCGACTCTACTAGCTTGTGCATGCCCGATGTGCACTTTCTTATTTCTGCGTTGTGTTGACTTTGCATTTGCTGGTCCATGTGTGCATTCACTTCTATGTGCACTTGTATTTTTGGATACTCTTGTATGTGTTATTGCACCAGTTTGCTACTGCACTATGCATAACTTTATGACATGTTGAACTTGCTGACTTGGTTTTCTGGCTACACCGTTATATACTTTGTTTTTGTTGAGCCATTTGGCTTGACCTCACAATGCTTGTGTTGAGCTATTCAGCTTGACCTTGCATTTGTCCTTACAATTGAATTGATGCAGGTATGTTTTGTGTATATGTTTAGTCTTGTAACACGTACAGTGATACTCTGTGCATATCACAGGTTGCTAGTGTACATTATTGATATTTTTGGTGTCCGTTTCAAAATATGAAAAGAAAAAAACCAATAGACTGAGGCAATTCGAGTTCAAAAACTATTTATATTATAGTTTAAATTTTTTTCCTTTTGCTTTATACCGTGTTGTTATTCGACAGACAAAGCCATTGACTGAAAAAATCAATTGGAGAAGTATATAAAAAAGATTCAATTCGAGTGAGCGAGTGTATTGTATGTGAGAGTGTGTTGTATATGAGAGTGAAATTGGTAATGTAAAATATAGTGGAAGTTATGTTCTAATTGTGTACTATTTTAAATTGTATCGAAATAACTGTTTGTTGAAATAAAATTTCATTTTTTTATTCTACCTATGATTTTATAATAGTATTGTATTAAACACATTCAGATATACATACATACATACATACATACATACATACATACATACATACATACATACATACATACATACATACATACATACATACATATATTCACTATCATCAAACAAAAATCATAAATGGTTATATTCTACAATCTCCCTCTTTTGATGATAACAAATATATATTAAGATTTAGTACATAGCAAAAATGTTTAACGTGTTTTGATCAAGCTTCCCCTATCATACTACTACTATAACTTAGACTCTCCCTACACAAATGCATGCAATTGTAAATGAAAAATAGATTTGTCAAAATTATTTTAAAACAACTCTTGAATAATAAAAACAAAACCCTTGAATAATAAAATCAAACTCTCAAATATCAGTAAGGTTATTAATGTGAAAATAATAAAACCATACTCTTCCCCTTTTGTTATATCAAAATAATAATAATAATTGAAATAGTGATGAATTTTGATTAAAACCATAAAACATATAGAGAGAAAAATATATATTACAAATTCCAATTAATCAAACAAAAATCTTAATATTTTATTTATTAGACATAAATTCCACTTTAGAGCGACGATTTAGTTATGATTTAAGGGAAATTTATATTGTGATAATAGTGTGATATTTTTAATAAATAAAAAATTTGTAAATTGCTCTTTTAAATATTATACAAAAAAGTGTTAAGCACTTTCTAATTATGTATAACCTTTAGGACTTTTAAATGAGGTCAGTATTTACTTAAAAGAGAATATCAAGCATTTTCTAGGAATCTATAACCGTGAGGACTTTCAAATGATGTTAGAAACTACTTGAATATTTATCTCTTTTTTGTATAGGTATTCCATCCATGCATAACTGCAAGGACTTTTAAATGAGAATGAAAACACATATATAGAGATTAAAGCTATTCACCCATGCATACCATGTGGACTTTTAAATGATAGTGAATACTATAGGATAGATTTATAAATTACACTAAAAATATGATTCCTTGTTTTTGAAATACCAGCTTCTGTACACTATATTAAATTTTGGTGTATGGATTGCAAGAAGGATGATAATGTTGAAAATGATCATGGAATATGTACTGTTTTTTAAAATATTATAAAACTTGTTCAATTTTCATGAAATTTTTAACATATACTTCCTCTAGCTATGAAATAACTACCTGGCACTTTCTCAATCACTGTTAATATTTTTTGATAAATTTCAAAAGGTATGAACAGTCACCAATCATTTTTTCAAAGTAAATCCCTTACTAAATTAAAAAAGAGTATTTTTATTAAAGAAAATTTAGTTAAAAATATGAGTTATTTGAACATTTTCTAAATCCAGAAGAATTTATGAAAATCTATTTTCTATAAGGGGTTTTGTAAAAGGATATTTGCTAATTTAAAATCATTGAAAATGCAAATATGATCTCAAATGGAGTGATATATAATACCATTTGTACTCTAGTTTCCCCAAATGATATATTATTTGTAACATCCTCTATCTTAAGGCCCAATGCTAGGCACTACAGATGCTATAGTCATCTATACTATTAACTTTGGGCAACAAAATACGGTAATGTTAATGGTATCCATAATATCAGAAGCATACGAATATGAAACAAAATCACAGATTTCAAAATAAATAACATTTCCGATCACATTTCACAAAACATCTCTCATATTCCATTACATAATCCCCATCATTTCTTAGGTTCAGATCAAATATAATTATTACGTAAATAAGGCAAGAACGACATATGAAGATTCCCCCTTTGGATGATAAGACTACTATATAGACATAAACCGTCTTAATACATCAGAACAGAATAAACAAAACAACAACTCCTAAATATAACTAACATCAACCTATTGCTCATCTTCAGAATCTTTATTCGCCCTCCTACTAAACCTATAAACCCAAACTCTCAATCTACTCAAATTAATTTTGAGCACCAGAGAGTTTAAGGGGAAAAATATAAACTTAGTAAGACATAAAGCCTGGTGTGAATAATAATGTTACATCTTGATTTTCTGATATTAAATGAGACCATGCCGCTAGCAGAATGGGTTTCCCCTCAATAATATCCCTTCAAAACATATTTTTTGCAAATCAAAATCCTGGAACCAAACTGGTTAATCAAACTAATTAGATCAATGATAGCAAATATCATATATGCTAAAAAACAGGTAATAAATGGACATCTGTCCGAATCAATGTAGTTTGTTTGGCTAATTACTAACATTTGACTAACTTGGGCCAACAAGAAAAGCTAAATAAGTTATCTAATAATTGTTAGAAATACTTCTGGACGGTCTGTCCTTCACTTACTTCTCCAAGGGTCCTGATCCTAATGGTTTTTCGGCCTTACCAATAACCTATTCTTCTTCTCTGTACACAGATATTCCTTTCTGTGTGTAACCATCATTTAAGTCTTACCTATGATTAAGCCCTACACACTAGAATTTTTGGACTAGATTAGCGAGAGAATGTTAGGGCGCGACCCTATGCCAGTCACATCTAGCATACAAATATCTGAGTCATTTTACTTAGGGTTAACTACCCTTTAAATTTTCCTTGAAAACATTTTTAAAATGGTTTAACCCTTTAAGTCGTACCTATACAAGGAAAATATATTATTTGCTTTACTCAAATCTCTTTGCCATGTTATATGCTTTACCCAAAACATTGTCGATGAAAACATTAGAAACTTTTGTTTAAATGTTTAAACAATCTCTTTTGAAACCATTGAAAGTTCCCCTTTCGATATAAGTGCGCTACTTTACTTATAACCTTAGGCCTAAAGGCCAAAACACATCTTTCAAAACATTCACAATAGTTCTTTCGAAAACATTGAAAATATCTTCTTCGAAAGCTATATAAACCTTCGACATCCTTTACTAAATATGCTTTACAAAACCATTAAAATCCTTCCATTTAAATAATAAGGCAAACCTTTCAGAAACACTGGGAAATCACCCCTTTGAAACCTTACACACACACACACATCTGTCGAAAATATTGGGAGACCTCCCCTTCGAAACCTTATATTTTTACCTTTCGAAAGCATTAAAGTATACTACTTAAAACAAAACTTTAGAAAGCATTGGATTCAAGTCAAAATATATGGGAAAACCTTTCGAAACAATTGGAAACTATTCTTTTCAAAACCTTTGGGTTTAACTTTCAAAATATCAAAAAGGGTCTTAAAAGAACTAAACTGAAAGCAACATTTCGAAAGCAATTTCCTGAGTAAAAAAGTGGATGGTGATAAAACCCATCCCTTCGAAAGCTTTGGAGAAGCGACTCTAATTTTTAAAACAAAGAGTCCCTTTTGGAGGCACTGCTTAGAAAGGTAAAAAAGCAGCGGGTAGGGGTTTCGATCCCTTTAAAAGCATTTACTTAAACCAAAAGCGCAACCTATTTCGAAAGCCTCTTTATTTTAAAAAATTTAACCAATTCAAAAGCTAACCAAGTCGAAAGGCATCTTATTTGAAAGCAAACCAGGCGTATTTTCTTTAGAAAGCAAAGCAAGGCTTCGACCCCTCCGGAACCCCTAGTTTCGATTCAATACCTTTTGCCTTTGTCCAATTCACTACATACCAAGTATTTGATACCATGTGCATTGATTTCAACGGAGATGGAGGTGGAAGTATATGGTCGAAAGCTAGGTGCCGAAAGTGGTGAAACGGCAGAGATAAAGTAAAACTGATTTTTATCTTTTAAAAGTGATTCTTTTCAACAACCCTGCCTTGTTTGTCAACATATGATTGGTTACCCATTTTCTTTTCCAAAATCTTTTCTAAAATTGCTACCGAAATTTTGAAGATAAACAATTTAAATGATTTACTAAATACCTCTTCTCCTTTTATAAGTATATAAAACATTTAAGTCTCATACCTTAAATAATTTTATATACTTATTAAACACTTAGGAAAATTCTATTAAAATTCTCATAAATCATTTTTAATATGTTTTCTAACATATATAAATTTCTGACCCAAAAATAATATAATTTGGGCATAATTAATTTTAAACCCAATTAACTCATTTTCTTCACTAAAAAATTAATAATAAATCCACATTAATTTAAAAAATTATGAAACTACAAACCCTTTTCTTTAATATCATTTCTCACGATATATTAATATCGCAAGGCATATAGATGTCATTTGATAGGTTTTTCAATTCAAAACATGTCATAAAATCAATATGAATAAGCATAATTCATCAACAAGCATGTATATATAACATTCAAAACATGGCAATATACTTGCAAAAACATTCAGATCTGATTCTAGAAACTGAAATCTCAAAAACATGAGATGTAACAATTATTCACCTTTATCTTTGTTAAGGAATTAAGATTTGACCATGAATAAGTTTGATTAAGCTTTCTTCTTTTGATTTTAGCTTCTCTTTTTCTTACTTCCCTTAATGGTGGCCATCTCCTCTAGGTTTAGATTTTAATTTATGAAGGTGTAAAATGAAATAGTACGAAGGCTTAGGGTATATGAATATGAATCATTCCTATTTTACCCTTATCTAATTTCCCTTTCCTATTTCTTTTAATTCCATTTACTTCACTAGTTTAACTAGGCACGACTGCCCTTTAAATTATACAAATATCAATCCCTTAACCAACTTACATTATTTCATTTAATTTAACTAAATAAATGTCTTAAATAATGTTACTCAAAATTAGGGTTGTTACAGACTTCCCTCCTTAAAGAATTTCTTCCTCGAAATCACGATAAGGTACTCATCAAAATCAATCAAAAAGGTAAAACATATTATGAAACAAGTTAGGCTAAGTGTCTCGAATCATGCTCGTAGTTTCCTAAGTACAATCTCTCTCATCGTCACTCCATTGGACCTTGACTAATCTAACTGTCTTGTTCCTTAGCCTCTTCTCATGTCTCACGACTATAACAACTAGTTTTCTAACTATAATTAAATCATGTTCCACTACTATGTATACAATCGGTGCTATTGTAGTCTTTGAATCTTGAATATACTTCCTTAGATGCGAAACATGAAAACATCATGGACTCCTTCCAAACTATTCAGTAACTCTACTCTATGTGCGAGTTTGCCGATCTTATCTACAATGGGAAATGGTCCAACCAACCTCGATGCCAACTTTTCCAATTTCCCAAATCGAATTATACTTTTCATCGGTGACACTATGATGAAAACATGGTCTCCGACTGAGAACTCTAAGTATTTTTGTCTTCTATCGGCATAGCTCGTCTGCCTGGACTGAGCTTCCTTCATCCTAGCTCGAATTACCTCAATCTTTTCTGTAGATTCTCTAACTAATTCCAGACAAAGAACCAAACTATCCCTAGTCTCTAACAAACAAACGAGAGATTTGCATGGCTTTATATACAAAGCTTCAAATCATGACATCCCTATACTAGCCTGATAACTATTGTTTTATGAAAACTTGACTAAGTGTAGATGGTCTTCTGATGATCCTCCAAAACCTAGCACACTAGCTCTTAACAAATCTTCCAAGACTTTGTTAACTCTTTTCATTTGCCCATATGTCCATGGATGGTAAGCGGTACTCATCTTGAGCTTGGTATCTAAAATCCCCTGTAGACTCTTCCAGAACTCACTAGTGAATAAGGAATCTCTTTCACTTACACTACTAGGAATTCCATGCAGTCTAACTATATGCTTCCTAAACAACTTAGCTAAAACTAGTGTGGTCCTGGTTGACTTAGCTGGAATGAAATTGGCACTCTTGGTCAACCGGTCCACTTTGATCCATATACTTTCATTTCCTCTGTTTGACCTTGGCAACTCATCAATAAAATCCATCGAGATAGATTCCCATTTCCATACTCGAATATTTAAAGGATGAAGCAACCCACTTGGTTTCTGATGTTCGACCTTCACTTGTTGATAGTTTGCACATTGCCTAACCCACAAGCCAACGTCCCTCTTTATACTTTCCCAGTAGAAGCTCCTCTTCATATCTTGATATATTTGGTCCCTCCAGGATGAATCATAAACTTGGATCGATGACATTCTCCAAGAACTTCTTTCCTTAAGTCCTCAACATTTGGAACACATAATCGTCATTCTTTCTCAACCACTGTCTTTGCTCAAGACTAAAATCCTTTAGATCATTGATCTCGGTTCCAACATCAAGCCTTCTAATCTTCTTGGCTAATACTGGATCCTATTTCTGTTTTGAAGCAATCCTTTTGATCAACACTGATCGAACTTCTAAACAGGACAACCGAGCCGTACTTTGACTAGAATTAGTAATCGATTTTAACTGCATACTGCAAGTAGTCAAAGCTTCTAAATCCTCCATTTATCTAACATAGCTAATACCACATTCAATGTCTTCTACTAAGAGCATCGGCAAGCTTATTTCCTTTCCCAGGTGTAACTCTATACCAAAATCTTAAGTGAATCTCCACACTTTCATTGCACAAATTACCATAGCTAATTCCAAATCATGCGTTGGATATCTAACCTCATGCGGTTTAAGCTGTTGAGATGCATAGGAAATAACTTTACTCTTTTGCATCAACACAGCTCCCAATCCTATCCTACATGCATCAGTATACACCACTAGCTCTTGGTTTTTGTCTGGAATGACTAACACAAGTGCGTAAGTAACCAAATGCTTTAACTTAAGGAATGCTTCCTCACATTTGTCAAACCAGACAAACTTTACCTCCTTCTTGATTAACTTAGTCAAAGGTGTTGTTATCCATGAGAAATCCTTGATAAATCTACAGTAATAGCTAGCAAGTCCAAGAAAACTCTATATCTCAGTCACTATCTCGGGTCTCTTTCAATTATTTACTACTTCAATCTTAGCCGGGTCTATAGACAAACGTTTCTCTGAGACTACGTGATCAAGAAACTTCACTTTCTTCTTTCAGAAATGACACCTCAAAACCTTCGCCTTCAGCTGATGCTACCTCAGCGTCTCAAGCACCACTCTAAGATGAACCTCATGCTCTCTTTCATCTTTAGAGTATATCAAAATATCATCTATAAAAACTAATAAGAACCTATCCAAGTGCTCTCAGAAAATTCAGTTCATCAAATCCACAAAGAATGCTGGCTCGTTATTTAGTACAAATGGCATTACTAACCATTTGTACGATCAATATTTTTTTCTAAACGTCGTCAAAGGAATACTATCCTTTACCACTCTAAGCTGATGGAACCCTTTTGCTAATTTCAACTAGAAGAATAATCTACCTTCACTCAACTTGTCAAACAAATTGTCGCTTCTAGGCAACAGATATCGATTCTTTATTATCTTCTCATTCAACTTAGGATAATTGGTACACAACCTTAACAATCTGATTGGCTTCTTAGCAAACACTGTGGCTGCTCCCCAAGGTGAACTGCTTAGTCCGATAAAATTCTTGCTTTTCAAATTCACCAACTGCACCTTCTGCTCCCTTATCTCGATAGGTGTCATTCTGCTTGGCGGTTCTGCTCTTGGTACCAATTCTATCTGAAACTCAATGGCTTGTTCCGGTGGCATTCCCACTATAGGTTCAAAGAAATTTACAAATTCTCTAACAACAAAAACTCAATCCAACTCGTCTTCTATCTCCATAACACCCAATAAAGCATTAACCTCGAAACTAGGGTTTTCTATGGAGTATATAAACCGATCGCTGTAATAAGGGTATCTAAGTGATATTTTCCTATCATGACAAAATATCATAGCATCATACTTACTTAAACCAATCCACATACAAAATAATTCCAAACCCTACGAAATCAAACATATGCAAACTATAAACAAAGGTATGAATTAACAATTCAAACTCTAGGTGGTCATACTTCATCCCAAGTGTTGCATATCCTCCTATCGTATTTAAAAACCTTAAGGAAGTAACTAGGTATGAGGGTTCTTGGTTAAGCTTATCTACCAAACAATGAGACATAAAAGAATGCGATGCACCGGTATCAAACATGACTCTGATTGACATACCATGAATCAAAAGCGTACCTCCCAACACAACTATTCCCTTCTCCTCTACTGTTGGTCTCGAGGTAGATGGTTCCAATGCAAACATCTTGCCTTTCTCATCCTTGGTTGGCTCCTTGCACTAGTTAATATTGAGTCCAATCTGATCGCAGTTGAAACACTTTTTCCCTTTCTTCTAAGTGGCTTTCTTTCCCTTGCCTGTTCAACACTCATGGGCATAGTTTCCCTTCTTTTCATACTTGTAACAGACCATTTCTGCCTTCCCTTCTTTGCAGCTCCATCCTTTTGAGCTCCTTTGTCATGGCAATACTTTCTCTTCTGACTCTGCCCTCCTTGAGCTTCCTTGGCCATATATTTTTTAAGAAAAGCCTGCATCTCTTCATACCTCAAGTCCATCTCAACAACATCACTTAGATCCCTAATATGTGGTAACATGGCCCTAGCAAGCTTAGGCTTCAACCCTGATGAACTTCTCATTCCTCTTAATCACATTATCAATCGTAACATAGCCATATCAGCTCCTCAAACCTCGTCGCATATTTGAGCACAATCATATCTCCCTTCTTCAACTCGGTAGACTTCCCGAGAAGAGTGGTGTAACACCTCACACCCCTTAGTATACCCAAAAAGGGCACAATAAAAGATGTGATGCATTGTAGGTATAGCTAAAAACTTATAGAGACTAAGATTCACAAGGCAAAATAATTAAAACGGCCGAAACATTTAAATAGAAATCTCATTATTCAAAATCAAACTTCATAAGTACTTCATTAAACCAAATAACAAATATCCATATCTAGTGAAAAACATTATCTCGGTTATAACATCGGAGTACATAAAATCACTATCCCCCTCAAAGAAAAGTACCAGTACAACAAACGAAACAGAAACTAAAAAAAGAAGAAGTAGAATACATGAAGAAAGTCTCTGCAGCTGAACCTCCAAGAAACTCTGAAATCTACTATCCCTGCCTCTGGTGGCCTATGGGGAGGGGGAAAGGGAAATAGAGGAGTGGGTCAGACTAAAAGTCCGGTAAATGAAAGTAATTACTAGTATTGTTAAGCAAGTTTGATCAGATTGTTTGCACTTTTCTTAGATAACTGCTTTGATTAGGCTAAAACCCTAATCCTACTTTAGTTAGGCAAGAATCCTAGTTCTACACTTTGATCGGCCTTCTATCTCTACTGTGCGTATTGTGGACTAGACCCATTGGCCCCTACAAAAAAGATGCGGACTAGACCATGTTGGTCCCTATACAAAAGATACGGACTTGATCCTGTTGGTCCCTACGCAATAGACACCTACTACTGCGGACTAGACCCTGTTGGTACCTATGCAACAGATACCTACTTAGCGCTTGGAACTCAATAACGACTTATCAGCCAACACTGAGGTCGTACGCTCGACCACCATTAGGCTCGTGCTATCTATTGCTACGTCCCGTTGACCTCTTATTTACCATTGCTCCAGCATAAGCGTGCCCTTGCCTCACCGGTGCTATTTCGAGACCACCTGTGTCTAACTAAAAGGGCATGCTATTGGTACGGGTCTTATTTAACAAATAAAATCTAGTTGCGCCCCTTATCCAAATCCCCATGATTTGAACTTCTATTTATGGACCTCTTATTTACCACTACTCCAGCATAAGCGTGCCTTGTCTCACCTAATCTATTATGAGGCCAAACTGAAAAAAGGAACGCCGTTGGTACGGGTTCTACTTTTATCTTTGCTTATTAACCTATTCTAAGTCTTAAAGATAAGCCTTTTCTGTTCTGTCTCTAATTATAACCTGTGTGATAAAACTTTGCTTATTTACTTAACCCAAGATCTAAGTTTAAGAATACGCTGCTTCTGCTATTTCTTCTATTTTCTCTTTTTAGTTATAATTATATGTTATAACTAACCTTGCAAATATCTTAAATTTTCCTATTTCAGTTCTTATTTTACATCCCATTTTCTGTAAATTTAATGTTCTTATAATTTAGTTCATATTCACGATTTATTCTATTCTATTTATTCCATTCGTGTAAAAAGGAAATTAAAATAAGAACATTTGTAGAAGAAATTCCATCGTAGAATAGGTGTAAAGAAAACTTAAATAACAATAAATAACTGTAAACACTGTAAATAACTGTAAATAATTGGAAAAGCTATAATTAACAATAAATAATTGCAAATGACTTAAATACAATAGCTAAATGAAAAAACTGAAAACAAGTCTAAAACTTACTTAAATTAAACTGTAAATAAACTTGTATAAAGGTTATCCCAAAATTGTAGAAAAACTACAACTACTGAAAACCCTATTATTTTAAATTACTTAAGAATTTAAAATAATCATTAAACACTCAACTGAGGTCCTTATCTCTTTTCCCTGGCCTTCATGGATCCACTTATAGGGTATAAAATATTTTAATTAAAAAGATCTTCTCCTTGGAAAAATAGTCCTTTTAGGGTCCAGCCTCGGGCAATGAACCCAGATAGAGAAAATCTAAATGAGAAAAATAACCAGGCCTATGGTCTTATTTATAGCGTCACTTGTGGATCTCAGACCATTAGAATTGGAGATTAAATCTGGTGCAACCCCATCATAGGCTCGATAGGAACCGTCGGATGGAAGCATGAATGCACAAGATTGGACAAAAGTTGCAAAATGATGTGTTAAAATCGTTCTGGACGAAGCAACGTTAAAAGAATGCATTCTGGGGTAGGTGGGTTGACCTATATGTCGACCTTCACTAGCAACGGTCAACCTATAGGTCAACCTTTCCTACGAGAGGGTCGACCTATATATATATTCTTGTTTCTTATTTATTCTGTAACTTCTTCGTCTTAGCTCGGATTTTGAAGTTTGATATATGGAAATTGACTAGAAAATTACCACGGGAACAATAGTGCAACTCCTGTGGCTCATTTCTGATAATTTCACAAAGTTATTTTATCATTTAATTAATTCGTCATTTAATTACTATAGCTTAAATTTTGGGTGGTTACATTCTTCTCTCCTTAAGGGATTTCGTCCCCAAAATCTATAAGGATAGAAGAATTAAATACATGTTTTCATCCAAATTCTATGACCAACTACTCAACCATCGTCCATTGCATCCATTGTCCTTAACTTTTTCTAATGCGATTTATGATACTTATGCAATTAGTGTAGTGCCAATGTCCCTAACTAATGCAAAAGATTGGACGGTCCACTGATTCAGTCAACCATCTTTTATACAATCATGTTTGTGCCATGTACCTAAATGAATGCATTTCTCTAATGATAACTGATAGTTCTATATGCATGCTACAATCACCATCCAAATGCAACAATAATGCGATAATCATCCATTTATAACAACAGTGGAAAATAAAATAAAAATGCAAAGGCGTACACATCCATATGCGTATGATCTAGTGTCCTATTTAGGCCGATCCCAAAGAGATAATAGTGCTTAGAGTAAGTATTTGCATCCATTAGCATACACTAGCAACCACTTGCAACCACAAGTATCCATCATACATAACATGTTCTAATAACATGTTTACATCAAATCCTATCATCCATAGGTTAAATCCTAAGTCCTATACTCATAAAGGATAATAAAAGAAAGAACCTATTCAAAGCTAAAGATGGAAATAGAAAATTCTAAAACTAACTATTGATTAGATGCAATAAGTGGTATGAATCTTCTCTTCAGCATCACATGTAGCGTCCACAACATCATCTCCCCACTACACCTTCACTAACGGAACTTTTTTATTCCTAAGCCTTTTGATGTCTTGTCCAATGATCTTCGTAGGAATACGACAAACCGATGCTTCCCTTTCTACCTCCACTTCCTCCAACAGACTAGGCTCCATAATCTCTTCTGAGTTATGTGAGCACTTTCTCAAGTGCGAAACATGAAAAACGTCGTGTACTCCTGCGAGCCTCTCTGGTAGCTTTACTCGATACTCCATCTTCCCTACTATCTCTACAATGGGGAACGGTTCTAGAAGTCTGGGGGTTAACTTCCCACTCAATCCAAACCTCACCACCTTCCTTAGTGGGGATACTTTAATGAAAAATAAGTCTCCAACCTCAAACTCAATATCTCTTCTCCGCTTGTCTGCATAAGATTTCTGCCTATCTTGGGCTGTCTTCATCCTCCTTCTAATCAAAATCCACCTTCTTTGAGGTCTACGTAACCATGTCAGGACCAAGTACCAACCCCTCGGTAGACTCCACCCAGCATGAAGGTGACTTGCAAGGTCTCCCATAAAGAGCTTCAGATGGTGACATCCCAATGCTAGCTTGAAAGCTATTATTATACGCAAACTCCATTAAAGGAAGATGCTCCTCCCAAGTTCCTCCAAAATCTAGAACGCACATCCACAACAAATCTTCAAGCACTCTATTAACTCTCCCTGTTTAGCCATCCATTTAAGGCTGGTAGGCTACACTCAGTCTAAGATGCATCCTAGAGCTTCTTCAAAATTCACTAGCGAAAATAGGGTCTCTATCGCTCACTATGCTAGAGGGAACTCCATGAAGTTGGACAATCTCACGAACATACAAGGATGCCAAATAAGATGCCATCCTCTTACTCTTGACCGGAATGAAGTGGGTGCTCTTGGTCAACCGATCTATAATCACCCAAATGCTAGTATTCCTCTTCCTAGACCGAGGAAAACCATCTATAAAGTCCATCGAAACGCTCTCCCACTTCCATTCGGGCACATCCAATGGCTGAAGTAATCCATCGGGCTTCGTCTACTCCGCCTTAATCCTTTGGCACACAAGATATTTAGCCACAAGCTCCGCCACATCCTTCTTCATGCCACTCCAATAAAACATCCTCTTCATATCCCTATACATCTTATCACCATCCGGATAAATAGTCATACGAGAATGGTGTGCTTTCTCTAGAATTGCTCTCAACAAATCGCTAGGGCGGGGGACACAAAGTCTTCCATCTCTCTGTAGCTACCCTTTACTATCCATGGAATAGCGTTGGAGATGTCTAGATACCTCTCCTCTGCTAATCCTTTCCATAATATCCATATGCTCCGAATCCTCTCGCTGCCTCGAGCCAATCTAATCTATAAGGGCAGGCCTCACCTTAAGTGCTGCTAACAATCCTGGGGTAATGTCCGTAGAGGGCTTAAAATTAAAATTGGAAATAAACTCTAGGTTTCACCACTCCACGAACATCGGACTAAGGGTTGCTTTCTTCCTACTCAACACATCCGCAACCACATTTCCCTTGCCGGGGTATAATCTATCTAAAAGTCATAAGATGCCCAAAACTCCATCCATTGCTGCTACCACAAGTTCAAGTCCTTCTACGAGAATAGGTATTTCAATAACTTATGGTCAATGAAAAGCTCAAACCTCTCTCCTAGCAAGTAATGCCTCCAAGACTTGAGTGCAAAAACTATAGCAGCTAACTTCAAATCATGGGTAGGATAGTTCTTCTCATGAGTCTTTAACTATCTACTTCCATAACATACTACCCTTCCTTATCGCATCAACAGTGCTCCTAGACTCATCCCACATGCATCAGTGTATCCTGTAAAAGGCTTAGCTCCATTGGGTAAAACTAATACCGGTGCACTTGTAAGGGCTCTCTTTAGCATCGTGAAGGAATCCATACAATCCACGTCCCACATGAATGCTTTATTCTTCTTAGTGAGGCGAGTAAGTGGTGCTAAAATTTTGGCAAAATTCTTGATGAACTTCCTATAACAGTCAGCCAATCCTAGGAAGCTTCTAACTTCGGTAACATTCTTGGGAGCCTTCTAATCATGCACCGCAATTACCTTAGCGGGGACAACAGCCAAACCCTCTCTTGAAACTATGTGCCCCAAGAAACGTACCTCCTCTTACCAAAAGTGACACTTCGAGAACTTTGCCCTCAACTGATGAACATGAAGTGTATGAAGAACCTCCTCTAAATGAACGGCGTGCTCCTCCATATCTCGGAAAACACCAAAATGTTGTCCATAAGCACTACTATGAACTTATTTATGACATCTCTAAAAACATGGCTCATCAAATCTACAAAATAAGTTGGAGCATTGTTTAACCCAAAAGGCATAACCAACCACTCAAAAAATATGTTGGGTGTCCTAAATGCCATCTTATCAATGCTATCGTCAACGACTATAAGCTGATGAAATCCAGTGGCTAAATCAAGCTGAGAAAATACTGAAGAGCCAACCAACTGGTCGAAATGATCATCTATCCTAGGAACGATTCTTCTTCATGAGCTTATTCAACTCTTTATAGTCTACGCAAAGTCGAAGGGAACCATCCGCCTTAGTAGCAAAGACGACTGGCACTCCCCACTCAGATATGCTCCTCCTAACGAAGCCTTTCCCCAATAGCTCACGAATATGCTTACTTAATTCCTTCCTCTCCCTAGGTGCCATGTGTTTCACGGGCAATGCTACTGGCTCAACATTGTCAGTCAAATAGATCCTGAAGTCGATCTCTCTCTTAGGGGGTAGTCCTCTAACCTCAAAGACGTCTGGAAAATCTCTGATGACCAGAACTGAATCTAACTCCGCAGATGATGAATCAAGGGAATAAAAGAAACTCAACATGACTGACCCCTGTGGATTGTAAAAAACCTCGAGAGTCCTACCACTGCATGTCTCTAGTCTAACGACTCTCCTCTCACAGTCTAATATCGCTCCATATTTGGATAGCCAGTCCATTTCCAAAATCACCCCATACCTCGAAAATTTGAATACATAGGCGTCGCAATCAAACTTTATGCCTAGGATAAAAATTTTCAAACCCCTACAAATTATAGACAAGTGTGCCGATCCTCCCGTGGGGTCTGAAACAACAATGGGTTCTACTACTAAAGAGATGTCTAAGTGCAAAAAATCTACCAAAGAACTAGAAATGAAAGAGTGTGATTCTCCAAAATTGAAAAGAGTATGAATGGGAAAATTAGAAATAGAAATCAAACCTTCACAGTGACTTTCCTACCTCTCTCAAGTCCACTGCTAGAAGGTGCTGCATCCAAAGAGTGAATCCGTGCGGTTGACGCACCCACTCCTTGCCTTGTCTTTTGAGGGCAAACTCTACTAATATGACCGCGTTGTCCATAATTATGACACTTTCCCTTCATCTTCTCTCTCTTGCAATCTTTCGCGAAATGACCACGCAATCCGCAGTTATTGCACTTTACTCATTTTTTATCTGCTTCTGAGGGCCTTCCCTTTTCTTCTTATCTTTATTGTTCTTCCACCATTTCTTCTTAGAACCTTCCTACTTAGGGACTTTCTTAGACTCTCCCTCCTTAGCTGCATCAGACATAAGTGACATCTCCACCAGTGACTCATAAGCAGCTCCCGTCGGTACGTGAGTCAACAACAACCCTTGAAGGGGTTGATTCAATCCCTTTGCGAACTTCAAGGCCTTCATGTGCGGTGTATTCACTAACTCCATTCCAAATCATGACAACTCATTAAATTGGTTGATATACTCCATAACAGAAAGACTACCTTGTTTCAAGCCAATAAACCATTCCAACTGTACACTCTCTTCTGCTTGTGACAAAAAAATTCTCTCAAACCTCTCTCAAAATCCAAACCATCCAACATCTCTTCCTTCCATCTCAACAACCTCCCACAAATAAGAAGCCTCTCCTTTCAGCCTCCAAGATGCAAGCTGAACTCTCTGCTGATCCTCCAGTCCCAATAGCCATAATATCCTCTCTGTGTTTCTTAACCAAGCTTGCGCCTCCATAAAATTCTCTGTGTCGAAAAATTTATTGCCTTCTAACCTGGTGAAATCCTTGCATAGCTTAGAGAAATCGGCTGTTACAGGTGGATTGATGGGTTTCACACTCGCTAGTGCCAATTGGGCACTTTCCCTTGCACTTCTGGAGTCGTAGCTTGCAAGTATCTACAAAACCAGGCTAAACCTCCAAGAAACTCAAAAATCTACTATCCCTGCCTCTGGTGACCTACGGGGGAGGGGAAATGGAAATAGAGGAGTAGGTCAGACTAAAAGCCTGGTGAATGAAAGTAATTACTAGTATTCTTAAGAAAGATAAAGGTAATAGACTTTGCAACAGTTCAAGTAAAAAAGGAAATAAAGGAAAAGATAAAGCAGGAATAAAATACGGTTTAACTTGCTTGCTTTGCTTAGATAGTTCGATCAGATTGTTTCCACTTTTCTTAGATAACTGCATTTATTAGGCGGAAATCCTTATCCTACTTTAATTAGGCTGAAGTCCTAATTCTACCCTTTGATTGGCCTTCTATCTCTACTGTGCCTACTACGGACTAGACCCATCGGCCCCTACGCAAAAGATGCGGACTAGACCTTGTTGATCCCTACGCAAAAGATGCGGACTAGACCCTATTGGTCCCTATGCAAAAGATACGGACTAGACCCTGTTGGTCCCTATGTAATAGACACATACTACTGCAGACTAGACCCTGTTGGTCCCTAAGTAGTAGATACCTCTTAGTGCTTCGAACTCAATAATGATTTATCAGCAAGCATTGAGGTCGCACACTCGACCACCATTAGGCTCGCGCTATTTTTGCTCCCTCCTATTGACCTCTTATTTACTGCTGCTCCAGCATAAGTGTATCTTTGCCTCACCTGTGCTATTGTGAGACCACCTATGTCTGACTAAAAGGGAATGTTGTTGGTACGGGTCCTATCTAATAAAAAAAATCTAGTTGCGCCCTTTGTCCAAATCCCCATGATTTGAACTTCTATTTATTAACCTCTTATTTACCACCACTCCAGCATAAGCGTGCCCTAGCCTCACCTAATCTATTGTGTGACCTAACTAAAAAAGAGAATGTTGTTGGTACAAGTCCTACTTTTATCTTTTCTTATTAACTTATTCTAAGTCTTAAAGATAAGCCTTTTCTGTTCTGTCTCTAATTATAACCTGTGTGTTAAAACTTTGCTTATTTACTT
Source organism: Allium cepa (assembly GCA_030765085.1). Lineage (NCBI taxonomy): Eukaryota > Viridiplantae > Streptophyta > Magnoliopsida > Asparagales > Amaryllidaceae > Allium > Allium cepa. The sequence continues at coordinate 428,872,896 of CM060938.1, forward strand.
AACCCAAGGTCTAAGTTTAAGAATAACCTACTTATGCTATTTCTTCTGTTTTCTCTTTTTAGTTATAATTATATGTTATAACTAAGCTTTCAAATATCTTCAATTTGCATATTTCAGCCAAAGTCCAATTTATTACAGTTATTCTTATTTTACATCCCATTTTCTGTAATTCAGTATTCTTATAATTTAGTTCATATTCACGATTCTATTCTATTTATTCCATTCGCGTAAAAAGAAAATTAAAATTAAAATAAACAACATCTACAGAAAAAACCCAATCGTAGAATAGATGTAGAGAAAATGTAAATAACAGTAAATAACTGTAAATACTATAAATAAATATAAACAATTAGAAAAGCTATAATTAGCGATAAATAATTGCAAATGACTAAAATAGAATAGCTAAAAGAAAATAGACTGAAAAGAAAATCTAAAACTTACTTAAATTAAGCTGTAAATAAACTTGTATAAAGGTTATCCCAAAATTGTAGAAAACTTACAACTATTGGAAACCCTATTTTTTAAATTACTTAAGAATCTAAAATAATCACTAAATACTAACCTATGGTCTTTAGCTCTTTTCCTTGGCCTTCCCGGATACGCTTGTAGGGTATTATATATTTTAATTAAAGAAATCTTCTCCTTGGAAAAAATATTCAGGGTCCAGCCTCAGGCAATGAAACGGGATGGAGAAAATCTGAATGAGAAAAATAGCTAGGCTTAGGGTCTTATTTATGGCATCACTTGTGGACCTCGGACCATTGGATTTAGAGATTAAATCTGGTGTAACTATGTCATAGGATCGATAGGAACCGTCGGATGGAAGCACGAACGAATAGGATTGGACAAAAGTTGCAAAATGACGTGTTAAAATCGTTTTGGATGAAGCAACGTTAAAAGAATGCACTCTGGGGTAGACGAGTCGACCTACCTGTCAACCTTCACTAGAAAGGTTCAACCTATAGGTCGACCTTGCCTATGTGAGAGTCAACCATAGTTTCAACCTAGCCCCTTATATATATTTTTCTCTCGTTTCTTGTTTATTCCGTAACTTCTTCGTCTTAGCTTGGATTTTGACGTTCTATATATGGAAATTGACCAGAAAATTACCACAGACACAGTGGCGCAACTCCCATAGCTCAATTTTGATAACTTGTCAAAAAGTTATTTTAACATTTGATTAATTCGTTTACTTATTACTATAGCTTAAATTTTGGGTTGTTACAAGTGGACTTAGCAATCTCTAACATAAACCTTTCTTCGAACCTCCTCCTAAACTCAACCGAAGTCCTATTCTCCTCGCTGACTCCAACTGTCACACTATTCTACCAATACAGTGCTACCCCTTGTAGTTGTCTAGAGGCGAGTCTCCTTTTCTTCTCATCGTTGATCCTTAAGTCAATGAAAATCCTCTCATAATTAAGTTGCCAATTCACAACTTCGATTGCATCTTCAGTACCAATGAATGGCTTTCCTCTCAGTTGAGCATAATCACTACTCGAAAAAGCATAGTTATTCACCACTAGAGCTTCTTGGTTCCCTCCTCCAGCATTTCCTCCAACTACTCCACTAATAATTCCCGCTTGAATCATGTTGACAAAGAACTCCCATATTCACTAGTAGGACTCCAGCACCCACATTTGCAGCTTGTGTCTGACCTTGGTTCCTCCTCGTATTTGGTCTGGCATTTCCATTTGTTGTGGTTCTTCCTCCACCAAGGTTAACTCTTCCACTTCTCGCATCCATATCTACATTCGAGCCTTAGTAAGATAAAGAAGAATAGCCTAAGAGAGATAGAAGAATGGAGATATAGCGTATACTTATATATAACAAATACAGGAACATTACTATTGTGTTATCCCATACCCCGATCTTTTCTCTAATTCCTTAGAATTATGTTTTCAAAATCATTTTAAATTTAAAATTTTCCATAAACCTATGCTCTGATATCAAGTTGTAACATCCCTTATTTTGAGGCCTAAAGTTAAGAACTACAGATGCTGCAATCATCTATAGTATTAACTATCGATGAAAAAATATGGTAATGTTAATGGTATGCATAATATCAAAAGCATTTTAATATGAAACAAAATCACATATTTTTAAAAAACAACTTTTCCGAACACATTTCACAAAACTGTCTCATATTTTATTAAATAATCTAAATCATTTCCCTGATTCAAATCAAATATAATTATTACATAAATACACCAAGAGCAATATATAAAGGTGCCCTCTTGGATGATCATAGTACTATATAGACATAAACTATCTTAATACATCATAGCGGAATAAAAAACAACAACTCCTAAATTTAACTAACATCAGCCTCTTGCTCGTCTCTGGAAGATTTATTCGCCCTTTCTACTAAACCTGTAATCCAATCTACTCAAATTAATTTTGAGCACCTGAGATTTTAAGGGGAAAAACATAAACTTCGAGTCAGACATAAAGTCTGGTGTGGATAATACTATTACATCTTGATTTACTGATATTAAGTGAGACCATGCCACTTAGAGGAGTGGGTTTTCCCTCATTAATATCCCTTTAAAACATATCCTTTTGCAAATCAAAATCCTACAACCATGTTGGTTAATCAAACTGATTATATAAATATTAGTAAATATCATATATACTAAAAAATAGGTAATAAATGGACCATTTGTATGAAATAATGTAGTTTTGTTTGGCTAACTACTAACCTTTGGCTGACTTGGGCCTACCGGACAAACTAAACAAGTTATCTAACAACTGTTGACATACTTCTAGACAGTCTATCCTTCACTTACTTCTCCAAGGGTCACCTAATCCTAATGGTTTTTGGGCTTACCAATAACCTATTCTTCTTCTCTGTACATTTATATTCCATTCTGTATGTAACCATTGACCTAAAAAATAAACCAACACTCTGGCTTGGATTTGAAAGCACCAGCCCTGTCTCTATAGAGCAATATAACATATCATAGATATAGAAGAGAAGCAGTAAGAGAAAATAGATAAAATATTTTTATAGTGGTTCAGCTGCTAATGAAGCGTACGTCCACTTTATAGTTTTATTATAAACTGACTGCTATTACAAAAGCTGTTTGATTACAAGGCTTTAGCTAATTACTAGCTGAATAGAATCTCTAGAGTTAGAATCCACCGGAGAATCATGGTGTATTGCTTCTGAGATCGTTGTGAGGGAGGTTGGAAGTGAAGAATAATCCCAGCCGAGCTTCAGCAATCAGCTTCCCAGATCCCCCCTTTATGTTGCAGGTGGCATGCAATTTATAGAGGTTGAAGCGTTTTTGGCCAGGCCTATCACTATCAGTTCTTAGATGGGGTGCACGCAACCTAGAGGATCCAATGGACAAAAATTGGCAAAGTCCATGGGTCGCCAACGAACCATGGTGTTTGGGTCGCTGGCAACCCATAGGACATGGGTCGCTCGCACCCATAGTGTTAGTTTATTTTTCCAACCGAATTCTTCCTCCTTTATTCGTATTTCATAACTTGTTTGTTCACGATTTTGAAGAAGTGCATGAGTTGCTGCCGATCCGGCCATATAGGACTATCCTGGATTCTAAAATTGGAGGTATCTTCTCAGGCATTCATCGTTGTTGTTACGTGTTGATGGCAAGTCACTGGCTGCTTATATTCAAACACTTATTGGACCCTAGGGATGTTGGTCTCTTGGCTTCGTTGACTCATGTCGTCGCCTTAACCGTGTAGCTTGGTCCTTGTCAAACTCTAGTCGTAACATATCTGGTTAGTTCTTGAATCATCCTGCTGCTTAAGGTTGCCTAGTTTTCTGTTGGTATCTACTGGGTTAAAAAATCGGATAACATTTTCCCCACAGAGTATGTCTTCATTTTAAACAAGGCATGCTCTGGAAGTTATCATTTTCCATATCCATTTTCTAAGTTTCAAGTGGTTGCATTGGAGCTCTACGCATAGATTAGCCCAACCTCATCGGTTATTTTCCTTTGGTTCTAACTATCGTTGCTTGCCTCAACCTGTCATGTTTTCGCTTACAGTTTCCTGGCATACCTCAGAGTGATGAACGGTTGCGACTGACCGAATTTGAAGTGACTAGGTGGAGCTATATCTTTTTTTTTATGGGTTGCTAGTGACCCATGAGGGGATAGGTCGCTAGCGGTCTAACTAAATGAAGCTCCAAGGTTGGGTCGCTTGCGACCCATTGAAGGTCGGGTCGCTGGCGACCCGAATACTTAGTGAAATGTTTTCCTTCGACCTCGCCTACTTATATCCTTCGGCTGACCTTAGCCATTCACTTGACCCGATCCTCTTTCATTCCTTCTGGCGATCTTGTGCTCTAGTGATTTATCAGCAATTCGAATCAATTGCTTCGACGATTCATCATACTTTGCTTGATCCATTCGCCTTCACCATCATCGTTCCACTGACTCTTTCGAGCCTAAACCCTAATCGACCTATTGCTTCATTCAAGCTTAAGTGGTAGTAGACCCCTCCTCTTGCTGTACCTGAGCTAATCCTTCGCTTCACTTGAGTTTAAGTTGTAGCTGATCCATCCTCTTGTGGTACCCGAATCGATCCATCACCAGCTCACTTACGACCTAATTCGTAGTTTTCCAAGCCTAATTTGTTTTTCCTTTTGTTCTGTTAAACCAATTTTGAGGTGGGTTTGCTTGGCTGAGTTTGTTAATTTCTATGTTGGTATGTTGGTTTAATGCTCGACCCTAGTTTGTGACGTTAACCAAAAGATTTCATGCTGATTGTGATTCCTTGGAGGAAGATAGGAAATCGGGTCTTGAATTGTCTCCTAGAATGAAATTCAAGCTTCAGCCCTAGGGCTTGACACGTTTTGTTATCTTCATCCATTGAACCAAAATCGGCATGTTACAAGTTTATGGATGTCACTTGCATAATGCTTCATCAGTTGACCTTGATACATCTAAGAACTTGGGCTTATCTCATTTTTACCCATCGCATGCTTGGTGTCCTTGTAATGAGAAGAGTTTTTCATGTCGCTTCGGATGACAGATCCATTATTGATCATAAACCGATAAAGGATAAGCGCATAAGCAGCATAACTAGAAGTGGAAAGTGAAATTTTACCGGAAGTTCTTCTCTCCTTCCACTGCAAGCGAACTATCTACATAGGATAGGCCGTTTGCGGAACTTTGGACACCGAGCTTACCTCATATACATAGCACGCTACACTTTCCCCAGTTCACACTTGAAATACAACGTGCTAATCTCAAGTTGATGTCGCATCGGAGTTTGAGTGTGATTGGGGGAACTTATGAAACTAGGATATATTTGCTAATAGAATTACCTGACCTTTTACAGATGCAGGTTTTGTTATATAGAATAAAACAACCATCCACATGTCACAAGCCAAGTGGACGTAGTCTGGTGATTTTTGAAGCTGAATCATCATCCACTTTGCAAGCTAAGTTTGTTCGACTAATTCTGCATGGGTCGATCGTGGATCGCACGCCTCCTAACTTTTGAGTCTTGCTCAACCTGCTTTAAAAAGCCCCGTCGGTGATCTCTGCCAAGTTTCTCCATAACATATGTTTACAGCACAAGATTCCTAAAGTGGACGTGCGCCTTCTAGAGAAAGATAAGTTAGCTCACATGCCTCCCCAAGGGTTCACAGCTTGTCATCGGTTCATGTGTTTAAACTGAGCCGTCCACCCATTCAATGATTTTCTTCGCAAAACGCTCTCGAACTTGGGGATTTCCCCGTTCCATCTTCATCCGAATGGTTATGCCATCCTCACTTGCCTTCATATCCTCTTTATGTCGACATTTCCCCATGCTTCAAGTTTCGACGAGTTGCAGTACTTCTTGGCTTTCAAGAGGAGAGACGATTTCCCCTCTCTGATCATAATTAAGGCCTAACGGAATCAGAAGATCATCTTGCATCTACAAAGAAACTTATCGCAATTCAAGAAACAGTTCTTCTTCGTTAGGTGCCCCAAGGGATTTAGTCGTCGATGGACACAGGGGGTAAGTTTTCTTATTATTCGCTTGCCGAGTTTTGAAGTAACAGATAGAGTCTCTAACTGATCGCTTGCACTTTGTAGTTATCCCAAGGCCAAAAATAGACACGGGCCTTAATGAAATCTGTCAAACTCTAAAAGCTATTGATGTCGAGGAGTAAAGCGCTAGAGTTTTTCTTACTGACGAGAACATGCGCCAATTCGGATTGTTAGCTCTAGATAGATCCATTGCTCAAATTGAAGCTCCCTCTCCTGGTCGAGCTAGAGTTTGCGAAAGGCCTTCTTCTTCACAGGATTCTGATGAGGATCATGAAATAGGCAGCCCTTTCGAAAGTCCGCCCGACGAGACTCATGAGGAGGGTATCACAGGTGGTCTATGTGATTCTTCTAGAATGTCCCCGATCTAGGTCTAACCGGAGGTCGAGCCCATGTAGAGAGAAGAGAAAGTTGTGATGGACTCAGAGAAGGAGAAGGGGGAGTTCAAAAGAAGCAGCGATGAAACCACGGCCAGTGATTATTTTTTATCAGATTCTGAAGGTGAAGATTTAGAGTCATGTGATGAGACATCGGGCATGAGACCCGTTCTTTCGGATTCAACCCCTTCCGACACTGATGATAAAGACAAGGCCCCGAAGGTTGGCGAAAGTCAAGATTCTCTTGGTAAGGCTGTTGGGGTAGATTTTGGAGATATCGGCAACGTATTCATTGAATTTGATTCCCTTATGAAGGACGACTTCAAGTTTGACGTGACGCCGTCCTCTTCTGGCGATATTGCACCATCCATTAGTTCAACTCCGCCTGTGACAACTGAAATCAGCCTTATTCCCTTACCTACAGTCGTTCGCTCTAGTTTCTGACAATGCCTTAGGCCCATATTAGGAATACACGACACGACACATTAGGATTGCACTTATATTTATTTCCATTATCGTGTATATTTTCTCAATTCCTTATGTGTTTTTGAAGTTTTCCATGTATAATTTATTTCAGGTATGACGAGAGGGCATGGTCTTTATGATGACTTCGAGGATTACACTGATTCGCAACGGTACTCGAACCGTTCCTTCAGCCGCCACCAAGTCCAGGAGTCAGAAGAAGAATATATGTGGAGGAGAGAACTTGAGGTAGAAGCCTACCGTCAGGAGGAAAGAGATAAGTTTCGCTCGCACAACGACAGTTATAAGAAAAGGCGATCTTATGATGAGAGGGAAGAGTCATCGAAGAAGTTGAAGTTTGATCACCGCTCCCATCCTTCCGAGCCCGTTCTAAAGCATACTTCGGTAGGACAAGAGGTTCATGTTTCTTCTGCACCCATTCCGCCTCCAATGCATGTTTCATCTTCTTTTATTGTTGCTACTACTCTTGTCCCTTCTCATTCCCACCGGAGACCAGCCTAGATTCTTCCCACAGACCTGCCTAAGCTTGAAGCGGCTCTTTCATGTGGTTTCTAAGGGGCGTTAAGTTTGACATGGATATTCATCTTGTTCATAGGGATTCTTATATGCCATGCCTTCAAGCTATTCAAGATGACTTGGAACAGGTTGAGAAATGGGAGAAGTTCTGCAAGCAATTAGTAGACATTAATAGGAACAATCACCAGGAGATTCTCTCCTTTGAAGCTAAAAAGGATGATTTCGACAAGGCGTTGAACGACCGGATGCTAAAATCAAGGAGTTGGAGGAGGAGAAATATACTACACTCTAGGACAGTAAGAGGACTGCCAGCTTAATGAAGAAGACTCATGCACATAAGAGAGTCAAAATCATCTAGAGAGAAGAAATCAAAAAGACTCGTGTGGAAGAAGCCAAGTTGAAGGAAGATTTTGCCCCTTGCAACGTTATTATTTGATGATTACTGGCCATAATCTGATTGTCGAGGGGCATAATAAAGCAATTTCCGATCAATCCGAGACAATTGAAAAGTTGCAAGGGACAATTGCAGAATTACAAACTTGGGTCGCACAACACGGCGCTGAAAAAACTGCTGTTGAGATGGACAAGGCTGTGGTGATAGCAAATTATTTGGATCTCCGGCATACTTTTGACCGAAAGATGGAGAAACTAGACTCGATGATCTTGAATTTCAACATCAACTCTATATTGTATCAAAGGAGCCTTTGTTATCTTCGCCCGAAGTTCCCACGCACTCTTTCCCTCGTTTGGAAGGAAATCCTATTTTGTTTTGCCAAGAATGACGATATATAAACTGATCAGGATTTGTGGGATGCTTATCTCAATGGGGAAACCAAGAAGGTGCTGCTTAAAGGCCAAGAAATTCTTCGAGTTGAACGGGAGATGGAAACAGCCGAAGTGGCTCTAATGGTTGCCAACGATGTGCCTGCCAAGCTTTTAATCTCCGATGCAAGTGAGCCTTTGGGGTAGCTCCATTATCAGCCAAGGAGCTTAGTGCTCGACATTGTTCCTTATGTGGTGGAGCCCTCGAAAGAAGGCGAAGGAGATGACTTCGAAGTTATCGTTCACAATCCTTCCTCCAACGTAGGTAACACTCACGCCTTTCCCGCATTCGGGGGCCTTCATCTTATGCCATTGGAGCAAGAGGACTTTAATGCTTTTAATTTTGATCTTATAGGTCCTTCTACTTATCCTGTTGGCACGCAGTTAATTCGGCGCTTACACATGTTGTTATCTATACATCCTCTGAAATTGTATCTGTTCCTTCTCCTGCCCCTACATCAACACCTAGCTCACAACCGAGACCGAAGGCTGAGAAGATTAAGGCGCTTCATGGTCTAGACGATCCTTCGACGTCCCTTGAAGGTGATATCACCACTGTTGAGGCCAAGGAGCAGGAGACACCAACAAAGCAACCATAAATGACTTTGCACGACTTGGTTGGTGTCGAGAAGGAAAAAGTGATGGCGGTCAAAGCCTCGAAGAGTTCCCGAGAGTGGAGAAAGTGTAAGGGGACGGGAAGCTCTACTAGAAAACATTTAGAGGAGAAGATCACTATGGAAATATAGGTTGACATTGCTGGTAGTGACACCTCTCCGGAAAAGACGTAGAAGTTGCCAACCAGAAGTGGGAAAGGAAGTGGCAGCAAAAGGCACTGATTGGCCTGTTCGAGGAGGGACTATGTTTTGTTATACGGCTTGTGGGAAGCTTGAACTAATGTGTCTCTTTTTGAGTCCTTATGCCCAAATGTCGAGTCTATACTTTGGGTCTTGGTCGTGGAGTCTGTATTTTTCTTTGTTGGCAGCTGTTGTGAGGGTACGACCCCCATATTTTGATTCAGTGTTCATAAGATTACAAACGGTACAATGGTATTTTAACTTTATTTTTGTCTATTTTTCCATATATACACTACGTGCAAGTGTACATTTCATTTCATACTTTGCTAGTCTCGTGGTCATGGCCAAAGTCCCTCATTCGAAGTGATAGAACTGTAATGGAACTTTAAAGACTAACATCACTTAAATGATTTATGTTCAGAGTTTCATAAAATTACAAAACTCCTTAATTTTGTCTAGAAATCCATAAACTTTTGCTAAGGATTCATGTTAGCTATTGAGATAGGAGTCATGAGTTTATTATCATTTAGAATGGCAGGGCTTGTGGACTCTTTGTATTCAAGTGATTCTTGCTTCATATAGGTATATGCCCCCTAGTTCATAGGGTTGTTCACTCCAAACAAACTTCAAGTATTCGACGCCTCCGAGTAATGCGAGAACTTTCAACTCGAGTGCGTGGCTTCTGGGGTTGCTTTGCACTACCTGCCTTTGGGAAAGGCGAGGAGTAGGAATTTGGGGTTCCATGACATTGCCTATCTGCGGGCGATGCAAGGAACTTGAATCTGGAGTCCCTCGGCGTTGCCTATCTCTGGGCAATGCGAGAAACTTGAATTTGGAGTTCCTCGGCGTTGTCTATCTGCGAACCATGTGAGGAACTTGCGTTTAGAGTTCCTCGGAGTTTTCTATCTCTGGGCGATGCAAGAAACTTGAATCTGGGGTTCCTCGGTGTTGCCTATCTCCGAGCAATACGAGAAACTTGCATCTTCAGTTCCTCGGCGTTGCCTATCTTCGGGCGATGCAATAAACTTGAATCTGGGGATCCTCGGCGTTGCCTATCTTCGGGCAACACGAGAAACTTGCATCTTGAGCTCCTCGGCATCGCCTATCTTCAGGAGGTGCAAGAAACTTTAATTTGGGGCTACTCGGCGTTGTCTATTTCTGGGCAACATGGGAAACTTGTGTCTTGAGTTCCTCAGAGGCGTCTATCTCTAGATGATGAGAGAAAATTGAATCGAGGGCTTCTCGGTGTTGTCTATCTCTGGTCAACGTGAAAAAACAATGTCTTGAGTTTCTCAGCGTTGCCTATCTCCAAGCAATGCGAGAAACTTGAATCTAGGGCTCCTCAGCGTTGCCTATCTCTAGGCAATGCGAGAAACTTGCGTCTTGAGTTCCTCGGCGTCGCCTATCTTCAGGCGATGCGAGAAACTTGAATCTAGGGCTTCTCGACGTTGCCTATCTCCGGGCAACGTGAGTAACTTAAACTCATGGCCCTCCTATTGTTGCCAGGGTGGCATCATTTTTCAAAGGGCCAGGATCGGGTTCCACCGAACCAATAATTTGAGTCGGTTCACTTCCGCCGGCTCGTCGGGCAATTATTATGCACACAATTTGAATGATGCAAAAAGAAAAATTTATTAAGAAAAGCATGGCATATTCTTTGCCTATTTACAATGCCATTGGCATTTTCGTAGTGGCTTATTTGTTGAAAATTTGAAAATACATGAAGTTGCTTTTAAATGAAATATCGATAGAGCGATTCGTTGTCCTAGGCACTAGGAATTGTGATCCCATCGACGGTCGTCAGCATGAAGGTCTCATCACCAAGATTTTGATGAATGACAAATGGTCCTTCCCAATTCGGTCTAAAGGCTTTCGGGATCAGGTAAACTCGCTTGAGCACAAGATTGCCGACTTCGAAGGTTTGAATGTGAATCATGGAGTTGAAATATCGTGCGACCCTTTTCTGGCGGGCGACGATTCTCAACTCTGCTTCCTCTCTCTTTTCATCGACCTTGTCTATGATTCAAGTAGGAGTTGCTCGTTTTTTTTGTTGAAATTCAGCCTTCGACTAAAGGGGCCTTCTAGTTCGACAGGAGTCATCACCTCTGACCCATATGTCAATGCGAATGAGGTGTGGCAGATTGCAGCTTTGTGTGTTGTTCTGCAAGCCCATAGTGCGAGTCGAAGCTCATCAACTTAGTTTTCCTTTGCTTTTGTCAATTGCTTTTTGATGGTAGATTTGATGATCTTGTTTGTTGCCTCCACTTGCCTATTTTCCTATGGATGAGCCACTGCGGAAATGCTCTTTTCAATCCGGAAGCGCCTGCAAAAGTCTTTAAACTCGGCGCTTTCTAACTGCGCTCCATTATCAGTGATGATTTTTTTTGACATGCCAAACCTGCAAATGATGTTTTTAGTAAAGAAGTTAATAAATTTCTTTGTGGTTATGGTGGCTAGCGATTCCACTTCGGCCCATTTCATGAAATAATCGATGACCACTATAGCATAATCGGCTCCTCCTATTGCCATCGGAAGGACGCCAATCAAATCAATCCCCCATATCGCAAATGGCTATGGACTGACCATTTGCTTCATTTTTATTGATGAAGCTCTCTTGATCTTGCTGAATCTCAAATAGCGATCGCATCTCCTTGCATGATCAGCAGCATCGCTGTTTACCGTTGGCCAAAAGTACCCATACCGAAGAACTTTATTTGCCAATGTCCGCCCCCAGTGTGATCTTCGTACTCGCCTTCGTGTACTTCTTCCAAGATTCGATGTGCTTCATCATCGATCACACATCTAAGAAGAGGGGTCGAGAATCCCCTTCGATTGAGTATTCCATCCCGTATCATGAACCGCGGAGCCCTCCTAAGTAATTTCTGTCACTGGTTTCGGTCTGCTGAAAGAGTTCATGCCAGAAGATAATCTTTTATCGGTGTCATCCACATATCTGGTTCCACAGTGGTCTCGAGAATCCATTCTACATCAATTTCTTTAATGCTTGGATTGGTTAGAGTTTCGACTGGGACCACTCCCAGCAACTGGGCATCTCCGAAGCTTGATAATTTGGCCAAAAAGTCTGCTTTGGTGTTTTGCTCTCGGGGTATGTGGGTTATGATGTAGTGTTCGATATCGCGCAGTAGCATTTTGCATTAGGAGAGATATGGGGCCAAATTTTTTCCACACGCTTGATACTCTCCTTTCACTTGACATACAACCAGCTGGGAGTTACTATATATATGAACAGACTTTTGTTTTGATTTCCTTCATGACTTTCAGCCTGCAATCAATGTCGTATTCCGCCTTGTTATTAGTAGCTAGGAATTCCAAACATAGAGCATAACTAATGGCTCGCCCCTTGGGGGTTTCGAGCATAACCCCTGTGCTTGAACAGGAGTTGTTTGATGCTCCGTCGACGAACAGCTTCCATTGTGCATCCATTTGTGAATGAATTTCCTCTTCATCTTCCCTTATCGTGAACTCAGCAATGAAATAGGCCAATGCTTGCCCATTGATCGCCTTCCTTAGGTGGTAAGTGATATCATATTGACTCAATTCTATGTTCCATTTAAGTAATCGTTTGGACGTCTCCGGTCGGTATAAAACTTGTTTTAATGGCTAGTCGGTCAATACGTTAATTAGATAAGCTTCGAAATATGGTCGCAATTTTCCAGATGCGATCAAAAGGCAATACGCTAACTCTCTAGTTTTGGGTAATTCTTCTCAGCCTCGGTGAATCGCTTACGAATGTAGCACACAGATCGTTGGATTTTCGCTTCTTCCCATACGAGTGTCGTGCTCAATGCATGTGGGGAAATTGTTCAATAAATGAACAAGTCTTATCCATCGACTACTTTCGATAAGACTGGAGGAGTTTCCATATGTCGCAGTAGTTCCTCGAAGGCTGTTTGACAAGCTTCGCTCCATTCAAAGTTTTTCTTTCCCTTCTTTAATGCGTTGAAGAATGGTATACACTTATCTGTAGCTTTTGAAATAAAATGACTTAATGCTATGACTTTCCCATTCGAACTCTGAAGTTCTCTCTTATTCTCAGGGACTTGGACTTCACTTAATGCTGTTATTTGCTCCAGATTTGCTTCGATGCCTCAGGCACTCACTATGAACCCCAAGAACTTCCAAGAAGCCACCCTGAAATGACATTTAAGTGGGTTAAGCTTCATTCCGTACTTACATAGTATCTCAAACATTTTAGAAAGATTATCTAGGTGGTCAGTGGCCGGATTTGACTACATGTCTTTCACGTAAACTTTCATGGTTTTCCCAATCTAGCGCTTGAACATAGTATTCACTAGTCTTTGATACGTGGCCCCCACGTTCTTCAGACCGAACGGCACTACTCTATAGAAATATAATCCAAAATCGATGATGAAGATGGCATTTTCTTATCTGGTTTGTGCATTAGGATCTGGCTATAGCTCGAATACGCGTCCATAAATGACAACAATTCATATCCCGCTGTTCCATTCATCAGTTGATCATTCTAGGGAGCGGGAAGCTATCTTCTGCATAGGCTTTGTTGAGTTCTGAAAAATCAATACAGGTTCGCCATTTTCCATTAGACTTGTTAACCAATACCGGGTTTGATACCCATTTGGGGTAGGTTGCATCCTGGATGAAGCCATTGGCCATTAGTTTATCCACCTCTTCTTTCAATGCCTTGGACAGTTCAGGGCCCAAGCCGCGCCTTTTTTGTTTGACTTGAGTGAATATATGGTCAATGTTAAGGGCGTGACAAGCAATTTCCGGTGATATTCCACACATATCGGCATGTGTCCAGGCAAATATGTCCAAATTGGTGCGGAGGAATTTGGTCAACTCCGACCGCATCTTGTTTCCATGCTGCAACCCGATTCTTAGGACCCACGTGGGGTCATACATATTAACTAGGATAGACACCGTTAGTTCAACTTGTGCCACCAGATCCTCCCTTAAGCTCTTCTTCCTAGGGTCCAAAGCTTTATTGAATCGACTATGGTCCCTAAGCCAGGGGGAGTTCTGTAGTTGCTACTTAGAGGGCTCACGGATGTAGAGGGCTTTCCACACATCCTTTCCTTTCTCCTTTTTCCTAGACTCCCACAATTCTGTAATACAACAATCTCGAGCAACGCTTTGGTTTCCTTTTACTATATTGATCTCGTGCTCGGTAGGGAATTTCATTGTGCGGCCCCATTGAGCCAAAGCTATCTTGAAATCGGCTAACGTGGCCGCCCTAGGAACGCATTATATGCCAACATCTCGTCCACAATCACAAATGTCTAAATGAGGGTGACTCGTTATTCTCCCTCTCTGAGTTCTACAGGTAGGTCGATGATTCCAACTGGCTGCTTGTGCTCTCCGGTAAATCGTTGAATTTTCGTTTGGCATGCATATACGATTTTCATGCCTGTCTTCATCTGATCGAAAGTACGTTTGAAAAGTATGTTTACCGCACTTCCATTATCAACCAATATCAGTCGGACCACTGTCGGCCCGATTCCTACTTTATCACCATTGGACCAAGAGTTGAGCCTTGACTCCTTCGGTGTCACGGTCGTGAATTATTATATCATTGCTCAGCACCTTCTACTACTTGACCAGAGTTTCACCATCTATTTTCAAACATGATCCCTTCGGGGTATGTTTTAGTGCGCTTACATATCTTTCCATCTCCCCTAACTCCTTTGTGTAGGATATCGTCCTCCAGATATTGCGTCTTCGGTCAGTCTGTTTTGACCCTTGGCCGCTAGTTCCAGCCAAGTTTCCTTGCACCCTATGTGGTTGAGGGACTATAGCCTGGTTAGGTTTTCATGGCTCTTTTACATATTGTTGAAGCTTATTGTCGTGGATTAATCCTTTAATGAGGTCCTTAAGGTGGCGGCACTCATTTGTTTTGTCCCATGTGTCTCATGGAAACGGCAGAATTTCCCCAAGCGTTTTTGTTGTTCTATTGCCTCCTTTTTGAGGAGTTTCCTATACATTTTAGTTTCTTGTATCACGAGATAAATATTTTCTAGAGTATCATTCAGGGGGGTATATTCACTTGGTCCAAACTCTCTAAACCTTTAGTTCCAACCACCTTCATTTTTCTTGTCAGAATTCTGACTTCCTCTCTTCTGGTATCCGTTCCTCCTAGCGGCCCTTTGGCTATTCCTGGGGTTGCATGTGCTTTGATTAGCCATCATGCCATTCTGTTCGGTGCTTATCAGTTGCGTTCCAGCAGCCTTTCTTTCCAACTTATGCGCCCCCTCAAATCTCAAGTACTAGCTTGCTTTACGGTTGAAACGCTTCCTGTTGGTGGGTTGCTTCATCTTGATCCACTTCTCAAACTACATCTTCAGATGAATAGCACGGACTAAGGCCATAAAAAGCATGTCTTCATTAGGATTTCTCACTTCCATCACCGCTGTGTTGAATCTTCTCATTAACGATTTTAATGATTTGTTGCACCCTTGAACCAGTCCGGATAGAGACATAACATCCTTTGGTTATGCGGTATGAAGTCTGAACTGATTTTGTTGCAAGTTGATCAAAGGTAGAGATAGATCTTGGAGGAAGTCTAGTGAACCACATGGATGCAACGCCTTCTAGAAAAATGGGAAGGCATTGGCAGCGTATGGCTTTTGGAGTGTTGGCTTCGTCCATATACCAAATATATTTGCAAAAATGGGGTTTTGGATCCTTAGTTCTATCGTAGGAAGGAATGGTTGGCATAATGAATTTGTTTGGGTATCTTTCATTCAAGATCTCTCGGCAAAAGGGGCTGACTTGGGGTCGATCCCACCATCGCTCTTTCGATTTTTATTCTCATCCATTAGTCGCTTGACCATGTCTGCTATATACGCCTCTGATGTCCAGTGATCCTGGGGGCGGTAGTCAGTCACTGCGCGAAGTGTTTGGTTCCGCAAATGATCTTGGCACGTGGGCTGATGCCTAAGCTCTCCTAACTTCGGGAAAACCATCCCACAGGGCCCCGTTGGCTTGCATTTAGCCTAACTAGAGCGGTCTAGATGTTCTGGCATCATCGAATGCATCAGCATTCTCCTCTACCACATTATCCTGTTCTCCGCCTTCAGAATCGGAGAGCTTCACAGCTATGTCCTCCACTGGGGTTTTAGCTCCTTGATTCAAATTCAAGTTTGGTTGTCTTGCATCAAGTGGGGTATTCTTACTCTTCCAAGTTACAACCCATTGTTACCCTTCTCAATGGCTGCTTTCCGTTTCTCCTGTGCAAGCCAGAAATAGAGGATTTTTCCAACTCTATGTTAGTAGCTGGTTTAGGGATGGTTCTTTGAGCGGGGTTTGATTGTAGAGTTATCAAAGCATTGAGATTTTCCATTCGAGCCTTTTGACTATCTTCCATTCTTCGATTGATTTCTTTAGCCGTCTTATTCAAATCATCCCTGGTAACGACTTCATGATGACCAGAGAACCATGTTGCTTGATTCCCTAAATTAGCAGCATTCACTTTAGCCTGTTGGATGCTAACACATTCAACGGCTATTGCTGCCCCTATGGACCTTCCAAAGGCAGTCCTTCTCCTTCCAGGAGCCATTAACTTTTAAAACAACAAGATCTCTAAGCAAAGATGGGTGATCTAACTTCTAGATCTATTCAATCCAAAGAAGATAGCTAGATCTGGATTCTGGGTTGAAAGTGGAGACCTAACTTCTAAATCTATGTGATCCAAAGTAGATAGCTAGATCTTGACCCTGGGTTGTAGTTTCTCCATGAAAGTACCAAAATGTTGACGCAAAATATGGACCAACACCCTGGTTTGGATTTGATAACACAGCCCTGTCTTTACAGAGCAATATAACAGATAACAGATACCGAAGAGAAGCGGTAAAAGAAATAGATGGAAGATTTTTATAGTGGTTTGATAATGAAGCCTACGTCCACTTTATAGTTTTATTATAAGTTGACTACTATTACAAAAGCTATTTGATTACAAGGATTTGGCTAATTCCTAGTTGAATTGAATCTCTAGAGTTAGAATCCACCGGATAATCACGTTGTATTCTTTCTGAGATCGTCGTGAGGGAAGTTGGTAGTGAAGAATAATCCAAGCCAAGCTTCAGCAATCAACTTCCCAGATCTCCTCTTTATGTTGCAGGTGGCATGCTATTTATAGAGTTTGAAGTGTATTTGGGCCAGGCCCATCGCTATCAGTTCTTAGATGGGGCACAGGCGACTTAGGAGATCTGGTAGACAAAAATTGGAAATTTTCATGGGTCGCTAGCGATCCATGGAGTTTGGGTCGTAGGCGACCCATGGGCCATGGGTCGCTAGCTACCCATAGGCTATGCTTATTTCACCACTTGAATTCTGCCTCCTTTATTCGTATTCCATGACTTGTTTGTTCATGGTTTTGTAGAAGTGCATGAGTTGCTTTCGATCCAGCCACAAAGGACTATCCTGGATTATGAAATCGGAGATGTCTTCTCAGGCATTCATTGTTGTCGTCACGTGCTGATGGCAAGTCACTGGCTGCATATATTCAAACACTTGTTGGACTACAACGATGTTGGTCTCTTGGCTTCGTTGACTCCTGTCATCATCTTATCCATGTAGCTTGGTCCTTGTTGAATTCTAGTCGTAACATCTCCGGTAAGTTCTTGAATCATCCTGCCGCTTAAGGTTGCCTAGTTTTTCGTTGGTATCTATTGGGTAAAAAATCTGGATAACAGTAACCATCATTTAAGTCTTACCTATGACTAAGCCTTACACACTGGAATTTGTGGACTAAATTAGCTAGGGGCTAATAAGTAATGTAAAGGGTGTGACCCTATGCCAGTCGCATTTGGTATACAAATATCTGAGTTATATTACTTAGGGTTAACTACCCTTTAAATTTTCCTTAAAAACCTTTTCAAAATAATTTAACTCTTTAAATCATACCCATACGAGGAAAATATACTATTTGTTTTACTCAAATCTCTTTGCCATGTTATATGCTTTACCCAAAACATTGTTGATGAAAACATTGGAAATCTTTGTTTAAACCTTTAAACAATCTCTTTCGAAACCATTTAAAGTTCCCATTTTGATATAAGTGAACTACTTTACTTTATACCCTTAGGCCTAAAGGCCAAAGCACATTTTTCGAAACCACTGACAATAGTCCTTTTGAAAACATTGAAAACATCTTCTTCGAAAGCTTTATAAACCTTCGACATACTTTTCTAAATATGCTTTTTGAAACCACTGAAATCCTTCCATTTAAATATTAAGGTAAACCTTTCGAAAACATTGGGAAATCACCCTTTTGAAACCTTATATATATTTAAATATTTACACCATCCGAAAATACTAGGGGACCCCTTCTTCGAAACCTTTTCTTGTTACCTTTTGAAAGCATTAAAGTATACTACTAAAAACAAACCTTTTGAAAGCGTTGGGTTCAGGTCAAAATATGTGGGACAACCTTTTGAAACCATTGGAAACTATTCCTTTGAAACCTTTGGGTTTAACTTTCAAATATCAAAAAGGGTCTTAAAAAAAATAAGTCGAAAGTAACTCTTTCGAAAGAAATTTTCTAAATAAAGAAGTAGATGGTGTCGAAATCCATCCCTTCGAAAGCATTGGAGAAGCGGCTCTAATTTTAAAAAACAAAGGGACCCTTTTAGTGGCACTACTTTGAAAGATAAAAAGGCGATAGGTAGTTGTTTCGACCCCTTCAAATGCATTTACTTAAAAAAAAGTGCAACCTACTTCAAAAGCCTCTTTCTTTTAAAACAATTTGACGAAGAGCAAAGCTGACGAAGTCGAAATCCATCTTATTCGAAAGAAAAGCAGGCACATTTCCTTTAGAAAGCAAACAAGGCTCCGACCCCTTCAAAATCCCTAATTTCGATCCAATACCTTTCTCCTTTGTCCAATTCACTATGTACCAAGTCTTTGATACCATGTGCATTGATTTCGAAGAAGATGGAGATGGAAGTATATGATAGAAATCTAGGTGCCAAAAGTGACGAAACAACAGAAATAAAGTAAAAATGATTTTTATCTTTTAAAAGTAATTCTTTTCAATTAACCCGCCTTGTTTATCAACATATGATTGGTTTCTCATTTTCGTTTCAAAAATCTTTTATCAAAGTGCTACCGAAATTTCGAAGACAAACAATTTAAACGATTTACCAAATACCTCTTCTCCTTTTATAAATATATAAAACATTTAAGTCTCATATCTTAAATAATTTTAATACTTATTAAAACACTTAGGAAAATTCTACAAAAATTCTCATAAATCATTTTTGATATGTTTTCTAACATATATAAATTTATGACCGAAGAATAATATAATTTAGCTATAATTAATTATAAAACCAATTAACCCATTTTCTTCACTAAAAAATTAATAATAAATCCACATTAATCTAGGAAATTATGAAACTTGAAACCCTTCTCTATAATATCATTTTTGACCATATATTAAAATTGCAAGGCATATGGATGTCATTTGATAGGTTTTTCAATTCTAAGCATGTCATAAAATCAATATTAATAACCATAATTCATCAACTATTATATATATATATATAACATTCAAAACATGGCAATATACTTGGAAAACATTTGGATCTGATTCTAGAAATCAAAACATCAAAAATATGAGATGTAACAATTATTCACTTTAGCTTTATTAAGGAGTTGAGATTTGATCTTGAATAAGTTTGATTAAGCTTTCTTATTTTGATTTTAGCTTCTCTTCTTCATGCTTCCCTTAAGGTGGTCGGCCTCTCTAGGTTTATATTTTTAATATTTGAATATGTAAATGAAATGTATGAAGGCTTAGGGTATATGAATATGACTCATTCCTATTTTACTCTTTTTTAAATTTCCCATTCCTATTTCATTTTAATTCCATTTACTTCATTAGTTTAACTAGGCACGGCTACCCTTTAAATTATACAAATATCAATGCCTTAACCAACTTACATTATTTCTTTTGATTCAATTAATTAAATGTCCTAAATAATGTTACTCAAAATTAGGGTTGTTACAGACTCTCCTCCTCAAAGAATTTTGTTCTCTAAATTATGATAAGGTACTCATCAAAATCAATCCAAAAGGTAAAACATACCATGATACAAGTAAGGCTAAGTATCTCGAATCATGCTCTCAGTTTCCTAAGTACAGTTTCTCTCATCGTCACTCCATTGGACCTTAACTATTTAGAATGTCTTGTTCCTTAGCGTCTTCTTATATCTCGCGACTATACCAACTGGTTTTCTAACTGTAGTTAAATCTGGTTTCACTACTATGTCATCTAATACAGTCGGTGCTATAGTAGTCTTAGGATCTCAAATATACTTCCTTAGATGAGAAACAAGAAAAACATCATGGACTCCTACCAATAACTCTACTCTTTATGCAAGTTTCTCAATCCTCTCTACAATGGGAAACGTTCCAACAAACCTCGACGCCAATTTCCCCAATTTCCCGAATCGAATTACACCTTTCATCGGCGACACTTTGACAAAAACATGGTCTCCAATTGAGAACTCTAAGTCTTCCATCTTCTATCGGCACAACTCTTCTGCCTGAACTGAGCTTTCTTCTTCCTATCTCGAATGATCTCAATCTTTTCCACAGTTACTCTAACTAAATCTGACCAAGCACCAACCTTTCCCGGTCTCTAACCAACAAACGAGAGATTTGCATGGCTTTCCATAAAAAGCTTCAAATGGTGCCATCCTTATATTTGCTTGATAACTGCATTTATACGAAAACTCGACTAAATGTAGACGGTCTTCCCATGATACCCAAAAATCTAGCACACAGGCTCTTAACAAATCTTCCAAGACTTTGTTAACTCTTTCCATATGCCCATATGTCCATAGATGGTAAGCGGTACTCATCTTGAGCCTGGTTCCTAAAATCTCCTGTAGACTCTCCCAGAACTCATTGGTGAATATGGAATCTCTATCACTTACAATACTACTAGGAATTCCATGCAGTCTAACTACATTCTTCATAAATAACTTAGTTAAAACTGATGTCGTCCTGGTTGACTTTACTGGAATGAAATGGGAAATCTTGGTCGACCTGTCCACTATGACCCATATACTTTCATTTTCTCCGTTTGACCTTGGCAACCCATCTATAAAATCCATCAAGATAGAATCCCATTTCCATACAGAAATATCTAAAGGCTGAAGCAACACATTTGGTTTCTGATGTTTGACTTTCACTTGTTGATAGTTTGCACATTGCCTAACCCAAAAGCCAACTTCCCTTTTTATACTTTCCCAATAGAAGCTCCTCTTCATATCTTAATACATTTGGTCCCTCCAAGATGAATCATAAACTTAGATCGATGACATTCTCCAAGAACTTCTTTCCTTAAGTCCTCAACATTCAAAACACATAACCGTTCCTTCTTTCTCAACCATCCTCTCTGGTTAAGACTAAAATCCTTTAGATCATTAATCTCAGTTCTAACCTTAAGCTATCTAATCTTCTCAGCTAACGCTGGATCCTCTTTCTACTTTAATGCAATCCTTTCGATCAACACTGGTCAAACTTCTAAACAGGACAACAGGGTCGTACTTTGAATAGAACAAGTAGTTGATTTTAACTGCACACTTCAAGTATTCAAAGCTTCTAAATCCTTCCATTTTTCCAACATAGCTAACACCAAATTCTAATGTCTTCTACTAAGAGCATCGACTACCTTATTTCCTTTCCCAGGTGTATATCCTATACCAAAATCATATGCTGCTAAAAACTCCAGCCACCTCTACTGCTTCATTTTTAACTCCTTCTAAGAGAATAAATATCTTAAGGACTTATGATCCCTATATAACTCAAATCTCTCTCTTAAGAGATAATGTCTCTACACTTTCACCATAAAAATTACCGTTGCTAATTCCAAATCTTGCGTTGGATATCTAACCTCATGCGATCTAAGTTGTCGAGATGCATAGGTAATAACTTTACCCTTCTGTATCAACACAGTCACCAATCTTGTCCCACATGCATCAGTATGCATCACAACTCTTGGTTGCCGTTTGGAACTACTAATACAAGTGCGTTAGTCAACAAATGTTTTAACTTAAGGAATGTTTTCTCATATTTGTCAGACAAAACAAACTTTACCTCCTTCCTTGTTAACTTAATCAAAGGTACTACTATCTACGAGAAATCCTTTATGAATCTTCGGTAATAGCCAGCAAGTCCAAGAAAACTCTTTATCTCATCTGCTATCTCGGGCCTGTTCTAATTATTCACAACTTCAATCTTAGCCAGATCTACATACAACCCTTTCTTTGAGACTACATGACCAAGAAACTTCACGTTCTTCATCCAGAAATGACACTGAAAACTTCGTCTTCAACTGCTGCTGCCTCAGCGTTTCAAGCACCACTCTAAGATGAACGTCATGCCCTCTTTCATCTTTAGGGTATATCACAATCTTATCTATAAAAAATAGCACAAACTTATCCAAATGCTTTAGGAAAATTCGATTCATCAAATCTGTAAAGAATGTTGCGCATTAGTTAGTCTGAACGACATTACTAATCATTCATACGATCCATATCTGGTTCTAAACACCGTCAAAGGAATACTACCCTCTTCCGCTCTAAGTTGATGGAACCCTGTTGCTAAATCCACTTGGGGAAATACTCCGGTTCCGCTTAACTGGTCGAACAAATCGTCGACTCTAGGTGACGGATATTGATTCTTTATCGTCTTCTTATTCAACTTAGGATAATCTATACACAACCTTAACGATCTGTTCGGCTTCATAATAAACACTATGGCTGCTCCCCAAGGTGAACTGCTTGGTCTGATAAAATTCTTGCTTTCCAAATCCACCAACTGCTCCTTCTAGTCCCTCATCTCGGTAGGTGTCATTCTGCTTGGCAGTTCTACTTCTAGTACCAATTCAATATGAAACTCAATGGCTCATTTTGGTGGAAATCGCACTAAAGGTTCAAAGAGACCCGTGAATTCTCTAGTAATGAAATCTCGATCCAACTTGTCTTTTACCTCCACACCACTCAATAAAGCATTAACCTCAAAACTAGGGTTTTCTATCGAGTATATAATCCAATCACTAAAATTAGGGTGTCTAAGTGGTATTTTCCTATCAT
The DNA here is from genome assembly GCA_030765085.1 of Allium cepa. Taxonomy (NCBI): domain Eukaryota; kingdom Viridiplantae; phylum Streptophyta; class Magnoliopsida; order Asparagales; family Amaryllidaceae; genus Allium; species Allium cepa. The sequence continues at coordinate 428,896,001 of CM060938.1, forward strand.
GAAAAAATATCCCAGCATCGTACTTACTTAACCAATCCATAACCAAAATAATTCCAAACCCTACGAAATCAAACACATGGAAACTGCAAACTAAGTTATGAATTAACAATTCAAACTCTAGGTAGTCATACTTCATCTCAAGTGTCGCATACCATCTTATTGAATTTACGACCCTTAAGGAAGTAACTAGGTATGAGGGTTCTAGGTTACGCTTATCTACCAACAATGAGATATAAAAGAATGCGAAGTATCAGACAAAACTCTAATGGACATACCGCGAATCAAAAGTGTACCTTCCAACACAGTTTTCCCCTCTCCTCTACTGTTGGTCTCGAGATAGATGGTTCCAATGCAAACATCTTGCCTTTCTCATCCTTGGCTGGCTATTTGCACTGGTTCTTATAGTGTCCAATCTGATCATAGTTGAAACACTTTATCCCTTTCTTCTCAGCGGCTTTCTTTCCCATGCCTGGTCGGCACTCATGGGAATAGTGTCCCTTCTTGCCATATTTGTAACAGACCACTTTTGCCTTTCCCTGTGAGGAAATCAAATCTACTGTTTCGATGACAACAACTATACAATGGAAATCGAATATGCATATATATTTATATATACAGGTACTTGCTAGAACAACATCACTAGAAAGACAAGAACAAGGCTCAAAGAATACTACAAGAGACTACAAGTCGATAGGTACAAAGAAGCAACAGAAAAGATGCACAGAACAGACATGCATAAGTTTCAAACGTTTGGGTGCATAAGCCAGACATCTGGAAAAGTCCTATTGAACAACAAACAAACTAAACCAGACATCTGGTAGCAGCACTCAAACGTATGAAAATCTATTATGTAAAAAGAATATATAGTATCAAACGTCTGATACAAGTACCAGACGTCTGATTTCAAACTCAGATTTTAAATTTAAACTTTAACTGTCACATTCGAATAGACATCTCCGCTTCTTTTCGCTGCAACTCTTCATCATCAACAGAAGCAACTATAGAGCACTTGTTAATGGATGCAACTACTCAAGGAACCTCTCTACAACTATATATATCATCAAGAATTAAGAGAACAAATTCACCTTACTTACGTACGCTCTCTAATTACATACTCTATCGTATATTCTTGATCTCTAGAAATCTATACTTGTATTTCACTCTTCCATATATTGAGTTCTTCATAGACAATACCCTCTACACATATATTGGAAGCGTTTGTACTAATTAGTCAATATCCGTGTTATAGAACACACATTTGATAAGAATAACTTATTGTAACCAAGTCTATCCTTCGAGCGAAGCGAGGGTATTTGATAGTAGAATTCCAAAGAGGAGCTTTGGGACTGAACGTAGGACGGGAGGTCCGAACTAGTATAAAATCTCGGTGTGCTTATTCTATATTTACTTAGATTAATATTGCTTTAGTTGCATCATATATTTTGTCACATATACTTGCATATACACCATACGATCCACTCTGTAGACTTTCAATTAGTATCAAGGCAAGGTTTGATCAAAGTACAGTAACACGTTTTTGAATCTCTTTAATATGGCAAGTAATTTTCAAGAAGGTCAATCCATAGCACGACCCCCACTTTTTAATGGTTCTAACTATGCATATTGGTCAACATGTATGAGAATTTTTATGGAAGCTAATGGATTAGAAATGTGGTCAGCCACTCAAAATAAATATGAAGCACCTGACACTGCTATGAACATATGGAATGATGCATAAAAAACCGTAGCTTCTAATAATTCCAAAGCTATGAATGTTTTGTTTTGTTCATTATATAAGAATGAATTTTCACATGTCATGTTATGTAACACTGCATATGATATTTAGCGTACCTTACAAGTTACACACGAAGGCACAAACTAAGATTTTAATTTTACAAAATCAATTTTCATCATTTAAACTGAAACAAAATGAATCTATAGTAGACATGTACTCTAGATTCCAAACCATTCAACACGATTTAATGGCACTTGGAGTCAAATTCACAAATTTTGACTAAATATCTAGAATACTCAATTCTTTAACTTTAGAGTGAAAAAACAAAGTATTAACTATCGAAGAAGCTAATGACCTATTAACACTCTTAGTTGAAGAATTGATAGGAAATTTAATGTCATATGAAGCTAATTTGCAGGCACAAAAGGAACAAAATTCGAAAAAGAACATAGCATTCCCAGCAATAAATGAAGACTCCGAATTAGACAAAGAAGAAATTGTATTTATTGCCAAAAACTACAACAATTCAAGAAGTTTAGGAAAATGACTAGAATTCAGAAAGGAGGGAAATCAAGCTCAACAAATCAATCATCAATCAAATGCTATGAATGTGTCCAACTTGGACATATGAAGAAAGATTGTCCCAAGCTCAATAATGATAAAAAGAAGAACAAAATTGAAAAAAATCCAAAAAGAAGAAAGCTTTCAAAGTAACATGGGATGACTCGGATTCTTCATCATTATCAGATAGTGACAGCGATAGTGACGGAGAACAAGCTAATGTATGCTATATGGAAAAAACTGATGAGTTATGTTCCGAAATTAGCTATGATGAATTATTAGAACTTAGCATGGAATTAGATGATAAATTTGGACAAATTAAAAAATTGAATAAAGAACATATAGCCAAAATAAATAGAGTAGAACTTGAAGTAGGAATGCTAAAAGATGAAAAAAATATTTTAAAGGAGGAACTAGAATTATCTCAAGAAAAAATTAAAAATAGTTTGGTTGAAAATGAGACTATGGCTATTGATTTTTATAAAACTAGACTAGAAATGGATAACTTATTAAAAGAAAATATCAACTTGAGGAGTACTATAGAAACATTGAAAATTGAAAATTTAGAATTAAAAGAAAAATTAGATAAAATTACAAATAATGTTTCAAAATTTAATAAAGGAAAACAAGATTTGGAAAATCTTATCAAAACTTCAAAACCATCAGGTAATAGATATGGAATAGGATTTAAAAATATTCCTAAACAAAAAAAAAGAGAATAATATTAAGAAATATAGTTGTATTTATCAAAAGACTAAAAGATCATCTAAGTCTAATACAAATACCAAAAATATAAAAACTTGGATTCCTAAGACAAATAATAATTTGATTAGACGAAAACATTTTAATAATTTTTTAGATAATGTAGTCTATAATAAAAATTATGTTCGTAATGGTACCAAACCTTCTTGGATATGGCTACCTGCTCCTCCTAACATCTAGGACCCTAACAAAGTATATGGGTACCAATCAAATCATCTTTTATTTTGCAGGTACCCAAAATAAAAAATAAGGAGAAATGGATAATTGATAGTGGATGCTTTAAGCATATGACCGGAAACTCAAAACTGTTATCAAATATAGCATACATCGATGGTGGAATGGTAACTTTTGGAGATAACTCAAAAGGATACGTCGTTGGCATTGGAGAAGTCATCAACTTAACTCTCCTGTTATTACAAATATTTTGTTAGTAGAAAATTTAAAATACAACCTACTTAGCATTAGTCAATTATGCGATAAAGGTTTTCAAATCAATTTTGAAAAAGATAGATGTAATATTTTCGATAATAATAAACAACTTATCTTTGAGGGTTTTAGAAACAAAAATATTTATGTCTTAAATATGAATATAAATCGAAATTCAAATTTATGTTTAACTGCCAAACATGATGATCCATGGTTGTGGCATAAATGATTTTGTCATATTAATTTTAAATATATTAATAAATTAGCAAAATATGAGCTAGTTAGAGGTTTACCTAAAATAAATTATAAAGTAGAAAATTTATGTGACGATTGTCAAATTGGAAAACTAAAGAAAAGATCTTTTAAATCTAAAAATAATATTTCTACAAAAAAACCATTAGAATTATTACATTTAAATTTATTTGGTCCAACTCAAGTACGATCTATAAATCACAACAAATATATTTTCGTAATAGTTGATGATTTTTCAAGATATACAAGGACTTTATTTTTAAAACATAAAAGTGACACCTTTGGTATGATAAAATTTTTGCTAAAAGAATTAAAACTCAAATGGATTTGAAAATTAAAAATATTCGAAGTGATCACGGTGAAGAATTTGAAAATGATCTTTTTACTAATTTTTGTAATAAAATGGGTATAAGTCATAACTGAAGTTTGCCATCAGACGTCTGACACTCTAGTATCATATAAATTTTTAACAATCGTGCATATATCAGACATCTAATAAATCCTTCCAGACGTCTGAAATTCAATCGACTCTCTAAATTACCCTGCTAACATCTATTTTTTTTTACTTTTTCTCACTTACAGTTTAAGTCGTTTCTACAGCAAGGTCGATTTTTCAATTCTCCAAATTACTTTTTCTTCCAAAATCGCTCGAATTCAATGGCTCCTAAAACATAAAACCCTTAGATCTCTATGTGAAAACAAGACCAAGTAACTTCCTCCAACCCCTAAGTTTGCTCTGACGATCAAATTGAACGATGGATGAATCATGTACTGCATTCGCTCAAGAGATACGAGGATATTCAAAAGAAGAAACTCCATACAGGTCCATTTTATAATTTGCTAAAGTTCCCAACGTACGATCTAGACGAAATACGTGAAAGTGCTGGTTTAGAAACTTTGATATCCTTTAATCCCAATAACATCCAAATTGATCAGTTAGCCATATTTCTTTTCTATGCTAATTTGGATAGCACAGCAGTTTGGAACACTAACAACGATGATAAATGGCTATGGTCTAGTGTTTACGGCAACACAATTCGGCTTACTCTAGGGATCATAGGCCGAACACGCAGATGTTCCGACACCGGAGAAGATTTATATAATATTCCGGATATGCATCTGAAACCAAGAGATAATTTAACACATCAAATACGAGTAGATGAAATGCCTAGATTTGCATCCAAATACCTATGACCTAAGGCGAGACTTCTCACTAGAATGATTATCAATACTATCATTCCTCGCCTTGGTAGTCATGAGCAAATCACAGAACTAGAGCACAAGGCCCTATATGCTATATTCAGTGGAACAAGGGTCAATTGGGCAAAATTTACATTTGACAAGCTCAAACTTTTTTGGACTCGATCACACCCATCCATCATCTATCCTACATATATCATGAGACTTTTACAAGCTCACAACATCCCCTCATATTTATCCACTTTTGAAGAAATTTCTCCGAAATATGCATCCATAAATTTTTCTCCCTAATGCACCTACCGAAAGATCCTCAGGATTTTATATCATTTGAAGAGTGGACGTAACGTCGTCAAGCCAGACAAGCTGGGCCTCCACATCAAACATAACCTGAACCATCCCAAGAGGTGAAGCAACATCGCGAGACTACTCCTCCTCCTGCACCATTTGATTATACGTGCCAAGATGATATTTTGGAGATTCGCACAGAGACGAATCCAAATGAGAGTATTCGCAACCTAACTTTCCAAAATCAGCTTATTTTGTCTCGAAATCAAAAATTGTTGGCTAAGCGCATTGATAGTTTTGAAACATCTTTTGCTTCTCGCCTAGCCACAGTTGAAACGTCACTTTCAACTACATTATCTGTTCTAAAGGAGCTTCTTCAAAGGGTTCATGGTTCTACACCACCTTCAGAAGATTGGCCAACTCCAGTGCCTTCTCCTCCTCCTTCAAACATTTCAAACTTTTTGACGAGGAGAATGAACCTCTCGAACAAAATCTGACATCTCCTAAAAAACAAGATTGCTCTTCCTAAAAAGAAAATGAAGGAGATGATCAAGATAAAACTTACCCAAAAGATCCTTGGATTTCGTAGGATTCCATCTTTTGCATAAAAATGATACAAATCTATGAATGTAATCGATTAATGTGATTAATGAAATATCCTTTTTGGTCTGTTATTTCTTGTATATTTATGAGTCTTACAACGATTGGTAAATACTTAATGGAATGAACATGATGTCTATAATTAAAAGGTTATAAATCCTTTTTGATAATGCCAAAGGGGGAGAAATAATAAAGATCACAATAAATGATGGAAAACACATATTCAGAGGGGATTTAAAAAATTATATATAAATACATTGTATAGTTGTCATCATCAAAAATGGAGAGATTGTTAGAAAATCAAATCTACCATTTCGATGACAACAACTATACAATGGAAATCGGATATGCATATATATTTATTTATACATGTACTTGCTAGAACAACATTACTAGAAAGACAAGAACAAGGCTCAAAGAACACTACAAGAGACTACAAGTCAGTAGATACAAAGAAGCAATAGAAAAGATGCATAAAACAGACATGCATAAGTTTCAGACGTCTGGGTGCATAAGCCAAACGTCTGGAAAAGTTCTCTGGAACAACAAATAGACTAAAGCAGACGTCTGGTAGTAGCACTCAGACACCTGAAAATCTATTATATACAAAAAATATATAGCATCAGACGTCTGATACAAATACCAGACGTCTGATTTCAAACTCGGATTTTAAATTTAAACATCAACTGTCACATTTGAATAGACATCTCGGCTTCTCTTCGCTGCAACTCTTCATCATCAATTGAAGCAACTATAAAGCACTTGTTAATGGATGCAACTACTCAAGGAACCTCTTTACAACTATATATATCATCAAGAATCAAGAGAACAAATGCAACCTTACTTACTTACGCTCTCTAATTGCATACTCTATCATATATTCTTGATCTCTAGCAATCTATACTTATATTTCATTCTTCCACATATTCAGTTCTTCACAGACAATACTCTCTAGATATATATTGGAAGCATTTGTACTAATTAGTCAATATCCATGTTATACAACACACATTTGACAAGAATAACTTATTGTAACCAAGCCTTTTTCTCCGAAAGAAGCCAGGGTTTGATAGTCGAATTCCAAAAGGGAGCTTCGGGACATGACGTAGGATGGGAGGTCCGAACCAGTATAAAATCTTGGTGTTCTTATTCTATATTTACTTAGATTAATATTGCTTTAATTGCATCATAAATTTTGTCACATATACTTGCATATACACTATACGATCCACCCTGTAAACTTTCATTCCCTTCTTAGCAGCTCCACCCTTCTGAGCTCCTTGCTTGTGGAAAAACTTCCACTTCTAACTCTACCCACCTTGAACTTCCTTGGCCTTATGTTTTCAAGAAAATTATGTATCTCTTAATTCATCAAGGCCATCTCAACAACAACATCACTTGGATCCCTAATATGTGGTAGCATGACCTTAACAAGCTCATGCTTCAACCCACTGATGGACTTCTCATTCCTCTTAATCACAGTATCAATTGTAGCATAGCTATATCTCGCTAACTCCTCAAACCTCAACGCATACTCGAGCACAGTCATATCCTTCAGCTCTAACTCGGTAAACTTCCCGAGCAGAGTAGATGTAGCAATCTCTGACATAAATCTTTCTTCGAGCCTCCTCCTGAACTCAACCGAAGTAATATTCTCCTTGTTGACTTCAATTGTCACAGTGCTCCACTAATACAATACTGCCCCTTGTAGTTGCCTAGGGGCGAGTCTCATTTTTTGTTCATCGTTGCGTCTTAAGTCAGCAAACATCCTCTCGCAATGAAGTGGCCAATTCTTTACTTCGATTGCATCTTCAGTACCAATAAATGGCTTTCCTCCCAACTGAGCATAATCTCTACCCGGGGTAGCATAGTTATTCACCACTAGAGCTTCTTGGTACCCTCCTCCAGCATTTCCTCCAACTACTCTAGCATTATTTCCTGCTCGCATCATGTTGACAAAGAACTGATACATTGCTCCCATATGCACTTACGGGACCCCAGCACCCTCATTTGCAGCTTGTGCCTGACCTTGGTTCCTCATTGTATTTGGTCTGGAATTTCCATTTGTTATGATATTTCCCTCACCAAGGTTGACTCTTCCACTTCTAGCATCCATATCTACATTCGAGCCTTCGTAAGATAAAGAAGAATATCCTAAGAGAGATAGGATAATGGTGATATAGTGCATACTTATATATAGAAAATACAAGTACGTTGCCATAGCGTTATCCCATTCTCCAACCTTTTTTCTAATTCCTTAGGATTATGTTTTAAAAATCATTTTAAGTTTAAAGATTTTCATAAACCTATGCTCTGATACCAAGTTGTAACATCCCCTATCTTGAGGCCCAAAGCTAAGCGCTACAGATGTTGCAGTCATCTATAGTATTAACTTTCGAAGACAAAATATGACAATGTTAATGGTATCCATAATATCGAAAGCACACGAATATGAAACAATATCACAGATTTTAAAAAAACAAATTTTCGGATTACATTTCAAAAAACATGTCTCATATTCCATTACATAATTCCAATTGTTTCCCAAGCTCGGATAAAATATGATTATTACATAAATACGCCATGTGCTACATATGAAGATTCCCCCTTAAATGATTAGAAACTATATAGACATAAACTGTCTTAATACATTACAATGGAATAAACAAAAATAGCAACTCCTAAATATAACTAACATTGGCCTCCTACTCGTCTCCGGAATCTTTATTCACCCTCCTACTAAACATGTAAATCAAAACTCTTAATCTTCTCAAATTAATTTTGAGCACCTGAGAGTTTAAGGAAAAAACATAAACTTTAAGTCAGATATAAAGCCTAGTGCGAATAATACTATTATATCTCGGTTTACTGATATTAAGTGAGACCACGCCGCTTAGCGAAAAAGGTTTCCCCCCATTAATATCCCTTTAGAACATATCTTTTTGCAAATCAAAATCCTGCAACTAAACTAGTTAATCAAACTGATTATATCAATTAAAGAAAATATCATATGTGCTCTAAAACAAGTAATAAATGGATCAACCATCCGAAACAATGTAATTTGTTTGGCTAACCACTAACCTTTGGCTGACTCGGGCCTACTAGACAAAGTAAATAAGTAATCTAACAACTGTTAGACATACTTCTAGATGGTTTGTCCTTAACTTACTTCTCTAAGGATCACCTAATCCTAATGGTTTTTTGGTCCTACTAATAATATATCCTTCTTCTCTGTACATATATATTCCTTTCGCTACGTAACCATCATTTAAGTCTATGACTAAGCCCTACACTTAAAACCTTTCGAAAGCATGTATATGTATGTGTGTGTATGTATATATGTGTGTGTGTATGTATATATGTGTGTATGTATATGTGTGTGTGTGTATTCCAAAAATACTGGGGGACCTCCCTTTAAAACCTTTCTTGTTACCTTTCGAAAGCATTAAAGCATACTACTTAAAACAAACCTTTCGAAAGCATTGGGTTCAAGTCAAAATATGAGGGACAACCATTCAAAACCATTGAAAACTATTCCTTTCAAAACCTTAGGGTTTTACTTTCAAAATATCAAAAAAGGTCTTAAAACAACTAAGTCGAAAAAAACTCTTTTGAAAGCAATTTTCTAAGTAAAGAAGTGGATGGTGTCCAAACCCATCCCTTCAAAAGCATTAGAGAAGAAGCTCCAATTTTTAAAACAAAGGGACCCTGATGTACACGTAAATGTGCATATTTTTACCATCATATTTATTCTAATTAATTTAAATAATGATCATATTGGGATTTTAACTTGTTTTAACCAAAATCCATATTAATTCCAAATTTCCACATATTCATCTTCATCCAAGGGAAAAATAGTTATTTTTGTGCATAAATTAACTTGAGAAAATTTAAGTAGAAATTTCCATACTATTTTGTAGGAATTTGATTTCAATTACAAGTTGTTTCATGAAGAAGATGCATGCACAAAAAGAACACAAAGGAATGAAGATGGAAATAAATTCAAAGTGAAGATCATGGAGGACCCCACCTACCCACCTACCTTAATGTACAAATTATAGGCTAATGCACATGCTTATGGAATTAATGACTTTATGTACACTTAAATGATGATTAGTAGATGCTAATGATTACTTGGCCTCCACACTTTCTCAAGGGTATTTTGGGCATTCTCCAAAAATATGAATTAGGGTTTAACACATGTATATATACCTTTTATGTTTCATGTAACCCTCTTTTTCCTTAGTCTCTCTTTTAGGCTCTCTTCTCTTAGGAAAATAAAATGAGAGCTCTTTTTCTTTTCATGGCTACTTATCCATTTCTTCTTTTATGTAATTCTTTTTCCTTTAATGCAATTTCAGTACATGTTCTTTTCTTTTTCTTGTTTATTTCCTCTTATGTAATAGTGTAGATTTACCTTTATGCAATTAGATTAGTTGTCTTTTCCATTTGCTTTCATTTTTCTTTCCTTTTGCTTTCATGTTGCTAGCTACATTTGTTAATCAAATGACAAATATGAGAGGCTAAACCCCTTCAATTTAGAGGTAACGAAGCTCTCTAATTATGTAGCTTCAACTAGTTGTTAATTCATGCTTTTTTTTTTCTAAATGATGATTAATGAAGTGTTTTATTTGTTGTTTTTGCTTTGAATTTGATAGCATATATTGTTGACACCAAATAGACTATGCTTAAACAATCACTAACACAAATGCATCTTCATCAAAATATGATTATGGCATAAGAACGTGATTTGAAATTCAAATTTGATGATCTATATTTCTAATCAACAGTTAATAGACCATACTCAAAATAGATTTCATTTTCTTTGTCAAGTTTCATGAAAGTTAGTAAGTGATTTAAGAGATGTGTTATAGTTTGATGGCTTATGTTGGCTAATAAATAGCACAAATATGTCATTCTTATAATAAGTACATCAATTAAAGCACTAATGACCATAAAAGAGAGATCATGATTTCATATATGTTGAATTATGTGATCTAGAGAGTGGATTTATTCTCTAAATTGTCATTTGACTCTTATATTTGCATCTCTTTTCATTTAGTTAGCTAATTTTCTAATTCTCTAGCTTAACTTTCACTCGACTTGGTATAATTTGATTGAATAGAAATTTTAAAATCATCAATTCTCTATAGATCGACCCATATTGCCACGTGCTACAAGTGTACGTCGTGTGCTTGCAGTTATTTTTATTTTAAAATTCGTTCGGCTATTTTCTAACTCGATAGACATTTAGCCATCCGAACAAGTTTTTGGCGTCATTTTCGGATAATTGTTTTGATTTTGATTTTCTATTCTTCGAATTATTTTGTTTGATTTTTGTGTGTTTCTTTGCATTTAAAAAAAGATTGTGCGTTTGTTGTTGTTTTCTAGTTGCTTTGTTCATTTGCATTTCATATTTTTAAAAAAAACACAATTTCAATTCAAAAGGAATTTTTTTATTCCAATTGCTATTCTATTACATTTTCAATTTCCAATGTACATTTTCTATTTTCAATTGCATTTGACAGACTTCATAAACATCTAACATCTTTGAAATACTATCTGTCCATTCATTTGCATACTCCCTGTTGTAAACGGTCACCTCCCACAGTCATTACTGCCTACAATTTCTTTCCTCATAGCATCATCTTACAACACCTCCCTGACCACATTGCTGCCACCAGGCACAACAACTTCATTTGCCACTCCATTATCGAGTAGCACTTCAATACAGAGAACCACAATCCTCCCTTCATCACAAACAAGCAACTCAAAACAACACTCTTTCCTTCCTTTTCCAATTTTACAACATCCACTACAGTCACATTTCCTCTTCACTCCACAAACCCGAAGCTCCTTGCTGTTGCCGTAGATCCTCATACCCATCATCTGCTACTTGCCTTACTGCTACCAAACAAGTATATACATTCACACTGCATTGCAACATAACAACCATAACTCTACTGTGCTCCCCTTTGTCAACAACTTGCACTACCCACTTCTCCTCTGAAAAATCCTCGTCTACAACCTCTACAACATCTTACAACTGCTGCTTTGTATGTACTTCAATACCACATTTTCTTGCAACAGTCTTCAACCACCACTCCTACCCTTCTGACCTCTACAAACTCTTCAAATTACAAACCGCTGCACTGTCCATTGGCCACCCTGACCACATTCACCATCTCACTTCATACAAACACCAACGCAACATTCAACAGTTATTCCCCTCTACCTGCCGATACACACGAGTTCACATACCTCCACTGCCTCCCCTTGAAAATTTTTCTACTGCCCACAACATCAATAGTCACCACAACTACCATCACTTACCTGCAACATTCACCTTGCCAAATACTTAACAGTTGCAAGGGGGAGCCCACAATCGTGAAACCAATGAAACTAGAGAATTGCTGCCTGGAAAAGCCTCCTCGATAAAAGCCGCAACATCCTCAAACAACAGCCTCACCGAAAACCCCAAATCGAACTACCTTCATATCAATCAACTTGCCAACCTAACCTCGAGCAGCAATCGCCTCTCTGTCAATCGCCATAAATCACGAACTCGAATCCACGACCAAATCTCCCTGCGCCCAATCCAATCTTTAAATTCCAGAATCGATTTTCCATCGCGTCACTGTGAAGTTTGGTTTGAAAAAAAAACTCAAATTGAGTTGCGATTTTGTTTTTAGAATTCAATTGGGGAATTGCGGTTAAACTTTGATCAGAGAGGATTGTGTGCATTCGGTTTTAATTGAATTTGGGTACAAGAGTGTTTGTGCTGGGCCTAGTCAGGTTTTTAATATAATTTTTTTCTAACGAGTAGTTTTGTTTTAGTTTTCCTTCTACCTAAGGTTTTCTTCTTCTTTCATTTGTTTTTTATTTATTAAAAAAAAAATAGAAAAAGTTTGTTTTGTGTTGTTTCGAAAAATATATTCAATTGTATATTTGTTTTGTTTGGTATTGTCCTCATTTGTTTTGTTTTGATTTGTTTGGCTTTAGTATCTCTTCCATTTAAAAAAATCACATCGATGTACCCATTTTTTGAAATTTCAGGATGCCAAAGCAGAAAATCACAAGTACAAGGAACTGCTTGCTAAATAAACCGCTCTGCATAGCTTGTCAAAAAAATCTGCTTGCTTATTTATAATTTTCCTATTATTTACCTTGCATTGTATATATCTATTGCTTTTGTTTGTCTTGCATTGTTATTTACTTGCATTTGAAATAAAATATTCCGACAAAAAACAAATTCATTCATAGTTGCATTGTTATTACATGTTTAATTTCTGCTTTGCATTTTATTCTAGAATTTTTGATTAATAATAACGATTAGACATCAATAACACATAATTGTATATTGACAATTTGTCCTTTTTCGACAATTTAATTTCTTGGTGCCTATGCTATGATAGAGCAATAATCAGTTATAAATATTACGATGATTCGTAAATATTACACTGAATTATTTCTCTGATGGTACTTAAACCTTCGGCTGCAGTGTTCGGTGATTCATGGTGCACAGATAACTCCCATCTATTACTTGGCTGAGAACTATCTTGTTGATCTAAAACAGAGTGTGATTATATATTTTGAGTTAACTTAGGATCAATCATTTGTAATTAAAACCTTGCATTCATTTAGTTGCATTAGTTCATGCATATTTTTAAAAAATTCAAAATCCAAAACTAAAAAAATTGTAAATATTCCTTTTCCTTTGAAATTATTAAATCCTTTTTCTTTGAAATTTCAAAAATCCAAAAAAATTATAAAACCTTTTCCAAAAACAAAAAAAAAATTGAAAAAAAATAAAAAATCAATTTCCCTTTTGAAAAATAAATTTTATTTGTAAATATTTTTCCTTTAAAAAAAACATTCTTGAAAATGTCCGAGTTTCCCCACTTACGTGAATTTTACAATAGTTGTGAAAATCAATATAATCCATATGAGTTCACTTCGAATTCGTATGGATATTTTAACGACAACTATTATTTAAACAATTCGAATTTTGAACAACAAAGTTTTCAAAACAATGACTAACCCTTGAGTCTCGAAAATAACATTTCATCTCTACTTGAAATCTATACACAACAAAATCAAATGATAAATGATTTGTTTAATTCTTATTTGTGTGATAACTCAAGTCAAAATTTTCAAAATAATCAAACTTCGGATTCACCTCAAAATTCAAATGACTTCGAGTATAACACATGCCACTTCAATTTCGAACGCCCAAACGAATTTCAAACTCAACCTGAAAATGGGAACAACTTTTCAAACAAATTTGGCAATGGGAATAAACCATGTTACGAATAAAATTTTTGTTCTCAACAAATCCAAATCGAGAATTCTCAAGTCAATAATTATAAGTTAGATTTTGTTGAACAAATGAACGAAATTTACGATAATCACACAAATTTGTTTTTTGAAATATAGATGAAACAACATGAAAAACAAAACTATATCCCAACATGTGATGAGTCGAGTAATAATCTATCTTTTACCCAAATCGACGATTTTCAAATAACAACTTTTGAAATTGAAAACGAAAATCTTAACGAAGTTGTTGAAAACACGGTAATTGAGTTGGATTTCAATTCTTTTGAGGGTGTGGAACCAAATTTAAAATTCGATCATCCTTGTCTCAATTTCGAAAATTTGAATACAACAACTTTGGATTTTGAACTTGAGATACGCAATGAAGTTGTTGATAATCCAACAAAGGAAGATGAATTTAATGAACATGATTTTTTGGACTTTTGGATTATGAGTTGTTAAATTCCGACGAGGAAGATTTAAATCACCACTTTAATTTTGAAATCAATAATTTTGAAGAATTTTTCAGTGACAAACTTGAATTTCAATTTGGTGAAAATAAACTTGAATTTCAATCAATCGTTATATCTAACCTAAAAATCATCGAAAACAAAAAACTCATACGATTTTCAGTAAAACATTCGTTTTTCAAAATCCACATTCGGTTTCAAAACCTTTTACAATTTGGTTTTCCGCGCTTAAACTGTGCCTCGCATACTTGGTAAGACAAATGAATCGGTTTTTGGAAGACCAGTTCATTTACTCTTTAGCGGCATACTTTTTGATGTCATGTAAATAATCATCTTTTCATTTTCATTTAAATAAAGGTTATGTTTTTATTTTTCTTCTTCCACTTGGGTTGACCGTGGGGACACAGTCAAAATCAAGAGTGGGGGGAGACTCGTCTTCTTTTTGATTTTTCAAGATTAATTTTTCATTTTTCTTTCAAAAACTCAAAAAAAAAAATCAAAAACAAAAGAAGAATTTTTTAAGCATTTTGATTTATTTAAAGAAACACAATAGGATAAATATATGGTTTTGGTTTATTAAATTGAAATTTTTGAAAATTTATTCGTCTTAAAAAAATAAAAATGAAGTTTGATTACAAACAACAATGGTTTAACTAGTATATAGGAAGATTCATACGTGTTAATTATGAATTATATCCTAACTGAAAATCTTATTTTAAAAGTGGTTGATTTAAAGTAAAGGATATAACATTTTTTGTCTTCTAAGTTAAGCGGTGCTAAGATTATTTTGCAAAATTCTCTCTTTCAAAAAAAAAGAAAAGAAAATTTGAACAAAAACAAAACATTTGTATACATGTAAATATTTTCTTTTAACACCTACGGTTGATAGGCGTACACACTTGTGTGTACACTCGCCATGCTTTGTATTTTTCTTACGTAAGCCCGAAAGGCAGTGCACGATCGGTATATCTGGCCTCAGTTTATCTGAGCTAGGTGTATATATGAAAATTCTTTTTAATAACGCCTATAGTCAATAGGTGTTCAAGCTCGTGTGTTCACTCACCACGCTGTATTCCCCTCACATAAGTCCGCAAGGCATTGCATGGGTAATATACCAGGCCTTAGTTTATCTGAGTTAGGCATATGTAAATATTGCAAATATCAATAAAAATTTAAAAAAAAGAGAGAGTAAACAAATGAAATCCAAGCACTATTTTAACTTATTTGATTTGACTTGTTATTGAAAAGAAATGAATATACCACCTTGATAAACATTGATAATCAATTAAGGATCCATTTCATAGTTATATTGTAATATCGACCGAAACAACGAGTTAAACTATAGTCTATTTGTTATGATAACTTCGTTTTTATTGAAAATTTGACGAGTAAATGACTAAAATTTTCAATATAATAATCAAAACCTATATTTAACTTATTTGTGTCGATTTAGAAGTGAATCTTTCATTGTGAATATTTTCAAAAACATGCATTCACATCTATGTAAATAAATCTTGCATTTTGTAAATATATTCATCATGCATTTGGATTTTGTGGGTAGTATTCACTGAAAACCCTCATGAGACAACACTCATCCTACTGGGGACACCCAAAGGTTTAATGGCATGTTTCATACGCTCAATGCAATCGTGCTCCCTATGAAAATGTATTTATCTTAGTTTTTCTTTATTCGAGGACGAATAAAAAGATAAGTGTAGGGGTATTTGATGTACACGTAAATATGCATATTTTTACCACCATATTTATTCTAATTAATTTAAATAACTGATCATACTGGGTACTTTAACTTGTTTTAACAAAATCCATATTAATTCCAAATTATCACATATTCATCTTTACCCAAGGACAAAATAGTCATTTTTTTACATAAATTAACTTGAGAAAATTTAAGTAGAAATTTCCATACAATTTTGTAGGAATTTTATTTCAATTACAAGTTGTTTTATGAAGAATATATGCATGCACAAAAAGAACACAAAGGAATGAAGATAGAAATAATTCAAAATGAAGATCATGGAGGACCCACCTACCCACCTACCTTAATGTACAAACTAGAGGCTAATGCACATGCTTATGGAATTAATGGCTTCATGTACACTTAAATGATGATTAGCAGAAGCTAATGA